>CM077247.1:28022887-28675387 GCA_039654775.1 Spinibarbus caldwelli | reverse complement strand
CGCAGTTCATTCATAAACGAAAGACCGCTGTGTTTGAATGGAGATGCGCAGCGGCTCAGCTGTGACTTTGTCTGAAACTATTCTCATTGACGAAATAGAGCAAAATAAGGCAATAGTGTTGTAGTCAGACAGTATAAGTCACTTAATATTAACTTCTTGTTTAATGAACTGTTGTATTAAATCAATATCACATTTGCAAGCTGTCACTCTCCTTAGTTCATCACGATCTCACAAAACTCCATTATAATCAACGCAGCTCTCTACACTGCACAGTTCTACACTTTGTTATAATGAGAGGATACGTCTCAATACTCAATGCTGCAAAAACACGTAAGTACGTTAGAAACCTTTGAAGCTCCCTCAGCGCAAACACAAATATGCTGATCGGGTCAGTCGCACAGGTGCTCCTAAATATTTTTTCATAGTCGCACGCAGTAGTTTTCAGTCGCAAATGCGACTGATATGGTCGCACTGTAGAGCCCTGCCTTACAGAAGTTCTGTGCCTCAATACAAGGTCTTGTTGTTGTTTTAATAGAAAGACATGAATATAATTTGGAATTTTTGGAATTAATTTGAGCAATATTTTAGCTTTTGAGGGAAGCTTTTGGGTTTTACCAGTTTTTGTAATGTAGAGAGTATGTTTTTATTTATGAATATAATAAATCAGCAAACTAGATGAGGTAAAACTTAAAAAAAAAAAAAAAAGAAAAAAAAAAGTAATTATCATTTTAACCATTATGCAGCATGACTAATATGTGTGACTAATTTTTAATTGACTAAATCTAGACTAGAATTCTCAGATTTTTTTTGACTAAAAAAACACATTACAGATTGACAAAATCATGTGTCTTTACGCAGCTCTTGCCACTGGATTCCAGCATTGTGGAAGAGCACAAGAGAGAGATCCTGGAGGCCAAACAGATCGCCCGCAAACTCACCATGGTGGTCGTCCCCTCCGAAAAGTCAGAGGACAAGGAAAAGGAGAAGGAAGAGGACAAGAATGAGAAGGTAACTTACCTCTGTTGTCGTGTATTCATTAAATTAAAACCAAAGCATGTCATTCTGCACCACTAGTGGCACCAGACAGAAATGTGAAAAATGACTGTTCAGTGACCCTATTAAAGCAATAGTTCACCCACAAATAATAATCTTGTCATTCAAAAGCCATGCTGAAGAAGAGCTTGAACAAAAATACAAACATCATGTAGTAATCATCAGCAAGCCATAGATGTGGTCTATAAAGACTTTTGGTTTAAGTATCGGTAATTTTTTGTATTTATAATTTTTAAGTTTTTTTGTTTTTCTTTTTTAAAAATAATTTATATGTAGCTTTAACTTTAGTTTTAGTAATTTTAGTACTTCAACTTTAACTTATTTTATTTCAGTTAGTTGCTAAGACATCTAATAATTTATTTCAGCTTTATCTCAATTACTTTTCTTAGTTTACAAAAATAACACTTGCAGAAGAGCACAGAAGAGTTTTATGTTGTAATGGTATAAATGCATGTAAATGTCAGCGTTACATAAATGACTTTTGCTGGCCTGATCAGATGCTTGATTACAGCAGCGCATGTGCAGACACTCAGCATGCTCTCAGGAACTCTGCGTCTGACAGCTTCATCTTCACAAAATGCATTTCCAGATGCAGAGATAAGCTGCAGTCATGCTGTTTACTAAGTTAATGGTTTAAATTAAAACCATCAGTGTATACTGACAGAATATGCATACAGAATGCACACAGGGCTTTAAAATCCTCAGAAATAGCAGCAGTAGATATTAGTAATGTTTACTTACGATTAAAAATGATGTTGCTTCGGTTCATTATTTAGAAGTATATACTTTATACACATAAATGCAACCTTATTTAACATGAGACTTTTTAAAACTCTTCGTCCTTTAGTGTACAGTCTAAATTAAAATGTATGAATATGTGAGGTTGGATGACATCTCGTTGTCAGACAGAAGCAATTTTAATTCTGTTTGGTCTAGGATATCAGAAGTACCAGTACTTCAGTACCAAGTTTTTATTAAAAATACATGCAAACGATAGCAGTCTGTTAAGTAATGAGAGCTTTTGATTGTGTGCATCTGTACATTAAACCTTTCAGTGTAGATGCAGCCAATAGACTTGCTGCTGTCAATTATTTCATTGAATCCAACAGCAATATTAATAACAAAGAGAAACACTTAGGCTTGGGATGATTTCTTTTTTTTTATGTCTCTTTAATTTAATTACATGGAGAAAAAAAATGAATTAAAAAAAAAACAAAACTTGAAGACTTAGGACCATTTGTTTAATTGAATATGTTACTATTTAACTAGCAAATAAAGGAGTGTGTGTGTTCAATAGCATATTGCTGTGTTGCTGAATAAGAGCAAACTTAAAAATGACAAGACATTGATTATATATTCATTCCTAACGAATCAGAGGATTGTCTCCTTGTGTCTTACTTAATGTAACTAAATAAAACGGTTTAGACCAAAACTATTTCAAGCATGTTAAATTGAAGTGAAATCAGAACAATTTGCATGGGAAAACTCATCAGTGACATCACATTTGCAGAGCTTATAAGAAAGAAGACAAGTAGAACACAAGACTTTCAAACCAGGTTTATATTAAAGGCAAAGAATGCATTGTGCATATAGTTTCATGTGGTCTCATGCTTTGACAGTACTATGCATTGTGGTTCAGTGAGAGAATTGGGCATGAAATGGAATATCAGATTAATAAAAAACAAAACTCTCACATGAATCAAACTAGTTGTTAGTTGCTGCCTATGATAATCCATATTTTAGAGCCGTTGTTGTGGCTTTGCATTAGTGTGACTTGTAAGCTGTATGAAACAACACAGATGGTGTGTGTGTCATCTGTCTCTGAAGATAAGAATCCCCTCAGACTCCTCAGCAGAAGAGATAATGAACAGAAGAGCGTGTAATGATGCCGTATGTGGAGGTGTGTCCTCCGCTTCTCTAATCTGTCTCTCCTCTCATGTCAGCCTCCTGATAACCAGAAGCTGGGGCTGCTGGAGGCGCTGCTGAGGATCGGTGACTGGCAGCACGCTCAGAGCATCATGGATCAGATGCCAGCTTTCTACGCCACCTCCCACAAGGCCATCGCCGTCGCACTGTGCCAACTGCTCCACCTGATCGTGGAGCCGCTCTACCGCAGGTACAGCTTTCAGACGCGTGCACTGTTCTGGGCCTCTAACAGTGCTTGGTGTTGGTTTATGTATGTTTATGGTCAACCACTCAGTCAGTGAATCGGCCCTCAGAACAATGCCCTAGTGGTCGACCGATACTGTTTTTTTTTCTGACAGCCGATGTCGATATCTTGGAAAGCTGGGTGGCCAATGGCCGATATAAAGCTGATATTTTATTTATTTTAGTTAATATTTAAGAAATTTGAAATCATTTGAAAATGGATTAAAAAATAAATGTGTAAAATAATCATACTTATACTTTAGATGACAAAGTATTTGTTCACAAATAAATACACATTTAATGAAAATATAAATAAAAAGGAAGTAAACACTGTAACCAACAGGGCACTCAGTATTCTGGGAAGTTTGTGTGCATTGGGAATCATTTTTTTTTTTTCAAATAAAGCCAAGGTAACACTCATTTTACATACAGCACACAGTAAAAAAGACATGAATATGACAGTGGGCAAATGCATAAAGCACAGCATAATTTGAATTCACAAGTTTAAAGTTTATCGATCGCGCGTCTCCAGTGAGGCTGAACTCTCCTCCTGTCCGCATTCAATTCACACGGACTGACCGTCACGCAGAAAACATGCGATCATGCACAATACAAATGCACACTTCACAAGATCTCATAACTGGATCCGACTAAGTTTGCAAGGTTTGTGAAATTAAATGTTCATTAGTCATTCAAAGATTGGTTTAAATGATATAAATGCGTATTTGCTGAATGCTGACGGCAAACAAAGTATTATAATGTCTGCCTTTCTGTTAATAATAATATTAAAGCAATCAAAATAATACTTTTTGTATACATTTTAATCCCTTTGTGCTGTTCTCAGCGAGTCAAAATAAAAGTCCCGCCTCGAACGCATCGGCCAAACAGGAAAACTTATCGGCCAATGCCGATATTTGAAAAATGCCAAATATCGGCTGATACATCGGTCGACCACTACAATGCACACCTGACTCCCTCACTCAATCACTGAATTTCTTTTTATGTTTGATTAGAAATGAACAGGGAGCATTTAAAGGGCTCTATAAGCACACAAATGTGAGTTGTAAATGTGAACCGATGGATTGTCAAGAAGCTAATGTGCAAAAAATTTAAGCGATTAAGATATCAAGTATTTTCATTGAATATTGAAAATGTGAGGTTTTTCATTTTATAAACAAATTATTTAAAATAAATAAACTAATTATTTTTTAAATATTCACATCAGTTTTGTTGCAATTAATAATGGTATTCTTAAAAATAACAAACATAACTGGTTATTTTTTTTATCTAGTATGGTGATGCGTTGCTGCCACACATATTATTTTTTCCTCTCAATTATGTCGTAATAACGAGATGTCGTTTCAACGAGAAAAGATATTTTCTCGTAATAACGAGATGTCGTTAAAACAACATTTTCTCGTAATAACGAGATGTCGTTAAAACATCTTTTTCTTGTTAAAATGAATTTTTTTTTCTCATAATAACGAGATATGTCGCTAAAACAAAATCTTTTTTAAAAACAATCTTTTTGTGTGTGGCAGCAATGCGTCACCGTAATCTAGCACACCCTACATTGCTGCTTTTGTTTTTTGAAAATGTGATTTACAGTGTGGGTGTGTAAATGAACGCACTGAATCTGGCAAAAAATAAAAATCATAATGGTAGTTTCTTAATAGCCCCCTTTTTTTTCTTTTTTTTTTTCTGGAAAGCTTCATGTCAGAGTTAATGTCTTCAAATTTCTGACCCCTTATCTCTAGTGTTAGCTCTCATAACGATATGAGAAAGATTGGAGATTTTTATTCTTATTCCGCATTAGTGTAAAATCATTAAATTAGTTTTTACAGGTCCAGATTTTCTATTGAAAAGTGCAATGTTGGACATATACATACACACATACATACACACACACCGCAAGTCGATCAGGACACATTCTGCATGAGACGTGCTTCGAGCTGCACTGTAGATCCAGCGCTGGGACAGAAAGCACAAGAGAAACGCTGTGTGTTGAACTCTTTGAACATCCTGTATTTTTAGGGCTGGAGTCCCCAAAGGTGCCAAAGGCGGTTTGATGACGCCTCTGCGGAACAAACAGGCACTGCGGCCGGCCGAAAGCTTTGTCGATCTCTCCAGGGATGTCTTCACCATGCTGTGCTACCTGGGCCCTCACCTGTCCCATGACCCCATCCTGTTTGCCAAGTTCGTGCGACTGGGCAAGAGTTTCATGAAAGAGGTGAGGACTGACACTAGAGTTGGCTGATGTAGCTGCTATTATATATTTGAGCAAACCCTTTTTAGTAGGTAGCCTAATAAAATCAATAGCCTAATAAAAACTATAACACTCAGTGCAACACAAATCAGTAAATATAATAAGTAAAAACTAGTTAATAATGCTATATAGGACAAGCAGTTTGGATGATGTATGGATAGAAGTTCTCTCCTGGTGGAATGACCTGCCTAACTCAATCCGAGCAGCTGAGTCCTTAGCCATCTTCATCTCTTCCATCTTTATTTGACCCTCTAACTCTAGCACTCTCTATTCTAGTTCTATTTTATCTATTTGATTTATTTTTTTTTTTATTAAAAAAACCCACAAACTTGACCCTCTATCTCTTGCACTCGTTTTCTAACTACTTGTTCTCTTTATTAAAAGGGCCTCTAACACTAGCTTTCTCCATTTCTTTTTCTATTCTATTAGTTTTTATATATATATATATATATATATATATATATATATATATATATATATATATATATATATATATATATATATATATATATATAAAATCTTGCTACATTTACTGTGTTAGGCTAACTGAGACTTGTCACAGCACTTGCATATTATTGCTTTTTTGTTGGTTTTGATTGCTTGTATTGTCCTCATTTGTAAGTCGCTTTGGATAATGAATGCTAAATGACTAAATGTAAGTTTTAGTGGTGATGCAACAACATGGACATTCAAATATCTCAACTCTGTACTGGCTGTATGATGGTTGTATGTGTTAGCTCATGTAGAAGTGATTCCGCACTTTCTCCAGTGTTATTACAGTATTGTCCTTGTGTATTTTTTGGTAGGCAGAGAATGTAATGGTGTGTCCCAGATGTTGATGAGGTCTATATCAGGGCTGTATTAGCTCTTCGACTTGTTTTAATGTAACCTTTGAGTTCTATAGTCTCACTTTATTGTCGGTTAGCCTCTATTGATCACTGTCTGTCTCTGTGTGCATGCGTGTGTGTGTCTCTCTTTCTTTCAGTACCAAAGTGAAAGCAGGCAAGACACCAAGGACAAAATGGTGAGTCATGGAAAGGCCTGAGTGGGAGGGTAAAGTTGTATGAAGAACAGCGCAGGATTCTGGCTTTTTTGTTTGCTAAATTCTGAAAGATCAGCTCTGACTGTAAAGTGTATTTGACATTTTTCTCACCCAATTTAAACCCCTGATAGATTCTTGCAAACAAATGATCTGGTAACCATTTTAGCATTTAACACTAACATTGAACAGCTCCTAACTTTATTCTGAGTAATTGTATTTGATTACTGGATGTTCCTGTAATGGCCAAATTAGTTTTCTTGAGAAATTTAGAGTTACAAATCCTTTCCCAGCGATTGGAGCATTTCATATCTGAATGATGACTATGACAGGCCCTTGATTGTGTGTTGTGTGTTGTTGTCTGAAGTGATGGATGTGTCTGTGTCTCTGGCAGGACTCGCTGCTGAGCTGTTTTCTCAGTATTGCTGATCAGGTGCTGTTACCGTCTCTCTCGCTCATGGAGTGCAACGCCTGCATGTCTGAGGAGCTCTGGGGCTTCTTTAAACTCTTCCCCTACCAGTACAGGTACAGTCAGCTCATCACAGAACACTGATCTCTTAACCTATAGGTCTTTCTGCTCTGATCAGTATATGAGCAAAAATAAATTATATAGACCTTATGTTGCTCCTCCCCTTTTCAGCACTGCATTTGTTGTCTTCTGGTTTGTATTTCCACAGCATGAACGTACAGGTTTATGAGCATTTTGTGTTTTAAAATGTTCCTGGTGTACAGACATTTGTTATAACGTCCGCTTCTAACATTACAATGCTCATGGTAACTTCTGTTAAATCCACAATAAGTAAATCCACTTCAACAGCGATGCTGTAGAAATATACAGAACTACCACAAAATATGGAAGTTTAAAGACAACATTCTAACATTGGCAGTGCTCTTGTTTCTCTGACGCATTATAGAATAAATTAAATTACCAAGTTAATTGCATTAAGCTAATGACCTAATTCAGGGGTCTGCAACCCACGGCTCCCGTGCCGCATGCGGCTCTTTTATCCCTCTGCCGTGGCTCCCTGTAGCGTTTACAACCTAAACTCTTCCCCTGCACTTTTTCTCGGTCAAGTGTGTTAAAGTAGAGGTTTTCAAGGACCAATGTGAATAAATCTAGATTTAAATTTAAAGAGAAACGATCACGGAGTGCTGAACACTCTCATGCACTGTATGTTTCATTCATATTCGAAGCCGGAGAGCGCTCTCGCGCAGAAAGTCCAAAACGGACTCATATGAGAAGTAATAATAACTTTTGACAGGCATCCCGCTATCGCTGTAGCTAAGCTGAATAACGAGCATAAAACTTAACTGATGAAATGTGAAGACGATATGGTTTATGTGTGTTTTTCAAGTCTTCTCCAGATAATAAATATGAATTATACAGTGATAATTGACAGCATTAATTACAGTACAGAAGCTATAAAATATATGTTCTGCCTTATTCTGTGATAAAAATGGAAAACGTGTTTGTAGTGTGTATATATACTGATAGTACAATCATAACCATAAAATTGTCATTAGTAAAATATTTATCAAAAATATTATAGAAGACAAATTATTTATTTCTAAGCCAATTAAAAGTAAGATTTTTTTTTTGGTCAATTATACATATATTAATAAATATTATAATTATTACTACATTTGACATTTCTGTCCCCCTCACTTCTGAAATGATTGCTACTCCCCTGCCATGTAACATAACTGAATATAAAATTTTAGCTATATGCCGTGTTATCTTTATTTGGGCATCAAATATTTTGTGGCTCCACGTGAATTTTATTTGTTGGGAAAGGGGCCAAAATGGCTCTTTTGACGTTGAAGGTTGCAGACCCCTGACCTAATTGGTAAGGTTTTGGGCTCATGCAACATAAATAGCAAGGCTTATTTCCAGGTCTGCGAGAAATCTACACTAAGAATAAAAGTTAAAATATTTAGTTAAAAGTGGGAAAATATTACGTTGTCATTTTAGGCGCAGGTTGGGAATCTAATCTGTAAGCACCGGCAGAATATGGTTACAATAACCAAGGCTTTTATTTTTTATTTTTTTTTTAAATGTCATATTTACACTTTTTTTGGGGGGGGGATTGAAATTTATTGAGTGGCCTCAGCCTATGATTGATGCATGTAGTGGCTGCGCAGCAGCCCTTTTTGTCCACCTGATTTAGGTTTTGAATGCAGATGTGATTTGGATCACAGCATTTTTGTTAACAGTCGCATGTTCTGTTAAAGGGATAGTTAACCCAAAAATAATAAATAATGCAATTCTGTCATTATTTATTCACCCTGTTCCAAGCCTGTATTCATTTATTTCTTCTGCTGAACACAAAAGAAGGTATTATGAAGAATGTGGACAACCAAACAATTTTGTCCCCATTGAGTTCCTTAGTATTTAGACGTAGTATATTTTGTTTGGTTATACATTTTCTTCAAAATATCTTTGGTGTTCAGCTGAAGAAAGAAACTCATACAGGTTTGGGACAACTAGAGGGTGAGTAAATGATGACAGAATTAATTTTTGAGGGGTGAACTATCACTTTTAGTGCTGCAGATGTGGGTTTACCAAACAGGACTGCATGCAGGACTCACTTCACACTGCTTTGTGTCAAAGGCCAGTGTACAAAAATTCATAACCTGTTACAAGAATTGGTTTTTGTTTGAAATTAATTCAAAGGATGCTTTCAGCCCGTTGTATCTGATGGTAACTGTCAAATGTGATTGGGGATGTGTAACAGTATGGGCTGTTTTGGCATGGAAGTCGTTATATCAAATGATTGTTGTGTGCGATCATATACCAGCTGAAGAATATAAGGCTGTTTTTACTGCAGCACTATATATTGCATGCCTATTCCCTTATGATATTCCCTCGTATACATATCTAAATGCTGTCAGAATGCCTTGATGAACATGATATATATTTTCATTACCTTACACATGGAGGTCTGTGTTGTGTAATTAGGTATCGCCTCTATGGGCAGTGGAAGAATGAGACGTACGGCAATCATCCACTCCTGGTGAAGATCAAGGCTCAGACGGTAGACAGAGCCAAATACATCATGAAGTAAGTTTACTTTCTATCTGAATCTAGATCAGTTCTTCTGAGCTACTTCAATAAGCTTCTGCAGTATAATCCTGTAACTGAGGATCTCTGGCCTGTAGTGAGAAGAAGCATTCCTAGTTTCTAGTGGATTGTGATGATTAAGGCTGAATTCAGTCTCCATTACCTGGACTTTTGTTTTTGAACATGCCAATGTGGCAAAAGCAGGAGATCTTTCTCAAATAAAAGACACGGGTAAAGCTTGGTTTCCATAGTTTTTCTGTCCCCTACAGTACCACTGAAAAGATTTCTTTTTTCTTTTTCCTTTTTTTTTTTTGGTCACACTTTATTTTACGGTCCAATTCTCGCCATTAACAAACCATTAACTATGACTTTTGCCTCAATAAACTCCTAATTTGCTGCTTATTAATAGTTAGTAAGGTAGTTTAGGTATTCTATAGGATTTGGGATGTAGAATATGGTCATGCAGAATATGTGCTTTAGAAGTACTAATAAACAGCCAATTTGTTAATAATAGGCATGCTAATAAGCAACTAGTTAATAGTGAGAATTGGTCACTATACTAAAGTGTTACCTTTTTCTTTTTCTTTTTTTTAAAGAAAGAAGTGTATACTTAGAGTATGCAAAAAATTGATGAAATCTTCCAGTAAAGACATTTACAGTGTTATAAATGCAAATAAATACTAAACACTTCATAAATGCTGTTCTTTTGAACTTTGTTCATCAATAAAAATCCTGACAAAAATGTGTGACAGTTTCCACAAAAATATTAATAATAATTTTCATCATTAATAATCAGAAATGTATTTTGGCAGCAAATCATCTTATCAGAATGGTTTCTGAAGGATCATGTGACACTGAAGACTAAAGGAATATTTCACAGTAATACTGTTTTGACTGAATTTGCTCAAACTTATAAGAATAGTGAACAGTAGTGCAGGTGCTGTTCTATGTATTTCCTCCATATTGTAATATTTTATAAAGAGTTGAACCAAAGCCTTGAGCAAAAAAGTATTTCAGTATAAAAAGTATTTAGTTTATCAGTGTACGGTCAAAGGTACAAGACTCATTCCATGAAGCACAGCAAATGTAATTGAACCAGTTTTTTATGCATTTTCTTATCATTATTTCTTAGGCTCTAATTTTAAAACATCCTGCATTAAATTTAGTAATTTACTCACACATGCTGTTCTAAATGTAAAAGTATTTATTACTTTGAAATGCAATAGAAGAAATGCTGTACAAAATCTCTCTGCTGCTTGTTTCCGTACATAGAGACTCTGGCTGTCAAGCAGAGTCCAAAATGATGAAAAAGCCCCATAAAATAGTCCATAGTAACTCATAGGCTGTACTTTAAGTTTTATGATGACTTGGTGTGGTCAAATAAAAGTTTGTCACACTATCTCACTGAAAATCTTGCCCTTCCGCTGTCACTGTATTAAAACCAGCGTCCATTTCTAATTTTGTGTTCTAGGTTTAGAAGGTGAGGAAATATTGTCAGACATATGTGTCTGAGTGAACTATTTGTCTAACAAACATAGTTTAACATTACCTTGCTAACCTCTAGATCCTCACTGCTGAGGAAATTGCTGAAATTCCTGTTTCTATGGTAACAGCTGGGTCTCCTCACGGAATTATGGGTAGTGTAGTTTAATTTCTTCAGATGAAGATTGTTTTAATGCGTTTTAATTTTAGGTATGAAATCTGATTTATGTTTTTGATTTTGACAGGTACATAAGCATCGTCTTATATGATTCATTTTTATATTTGCAGACAGACCCATCATGAGCTCTGAGGTTGTTCCATTGTGTTTTTACCTCTGCAGTTTCTTTTATGCCCTTAGACAATGTGTAGATTTAGGATGTTACATCAGTGCAACTTTAAAGGCAGTTCTCCTTGAACGAGGTTTATGTTGCCCTGCGTGTGTGTGTGTTCAGTCCCCTGTGCATATAGATGAGCTCTTTGAAAGGGCTTGCAGAATTGCTGCATCAGATTCTTTGCTTTCTTTTCAAGTGTGTTGAATAAATGATGATATTTTGGCAGATAATTGGATGGAGAGGGAGCGAGCGGAGAATGAGCTGAGGCTAAACACGTCAAAAGTGTTCAGGGAGAAAGAGGGGGAAGCTCAAGGTCGCCTGTCAGACGGGCCGAGTCGAGCCCTCGTATGTGTCAGACCGCTCTCAACCATTTAGTCTCTCTCATTGGATGCTGTTTGTAGCTTGTGCAGGTAGTTTTACGTTTTCCAAGTGTTGAATTGAAAGACGCTCACAAATATGACCAGACTAAGGTTAGACCTTACAAGTGACACCTGCGTCCAATATTTAATTCTCTGTTTCTTTAAAATATAGATATTATTTGATTTTATCCAACATGTTTGTTTACTTTCCCTCACGCTTGTTTTTATGGTTTTCCTTCATTTTTACCGGTTAGTAATTTGCTTTTAATCGATGTTATAGCCTGAGGCTGCAGAAATCTGAAGGACATCACGTCGAGGACAGAGAGGAGCTAGTACGATTGGAGTTGTGTGAAGGAAATAAATATTTGTTGAGCTCGATGTGAGGATGCAGCCTTGAATTTGAAAGCTTGCTACAAAAGAGGCTCTATTTGGTCAGATTTAGCAACAAAATTGTGCCATATTTATCCTAAACGTGTTTTAAAAAATGCATTTTTTTTGTGCTCAGTTTGACCAATTGGAAGCTATTTGTTGCATGCATTATTTGGCATTCGGTGGCCTTACATGACTGTGTGTGTGTGGCAGACATTAGCGGAGTGTGTGAGTTGTAGGGAGGTGAAGGTGGTGTGTTCGACTGCAGTGCAGCTGCGGAGGATCTGTGAGGACTGAGGCAGAAACACGGAGGAGTAGTGCTTCATTCAGCAGTGTGACTGGAGGAGGTGAAGAGACACGCACACTCTCCCAAATCCATCTGAGAGCTCACTGCACTGCATTGAGGGGTTTTTCTCTCTTTCTGAGCATCTTTGCCGTTTGATTATTACTGATGACATATGTGAATGGAGTCTATATGGGAGATCGTATTCACACTAATGCACAGATGTGTTTTGACATTTCGGATGTCCTGTCTGTTTAATCCTTTAAGATATGACTGACTTTTAGATTATTTTCATTCATATAACCACTGCATAAATATGCGTACAGCCTCATGCCACGAGTGCCCTTCAGAGTGAACACATAAAGCACACACGACCATTTGAAAGCAGCCGTCTGTGAGTTTCGCGTATCTAATATACTATCTAATTGCATTCCAGACAGCATTAATGATGTCTTTGTAGAGCATTTGGAAGAGAAAACGCTGATATACTGGTGAAATCGCACATTGTAGGCGCTGTAACATCGAGCAAATTAAACCTGTGATTGTCCTTGTAATTTGCTTCAACATTTCTGAACTTAATGTAATATTAGATACTTTTTCAAGGGTTTTGTGTGTAATTGGCAGCAACTATAAACTGGCTGTCTCTAGTGCATGAAAGTTCTCCATGAATTCTGAGCTTAGTTTTTACCGCATTTGCAGAATTGTTGAAGAGAGAATTGCGCTGCATCAAATCTTTTTTTTTTCTTCCCAACCCTAATTTTTTAACATCTCTTTCATGACTTATTTGAAAGTGTGTTTTATAAAAATGTTATATACGTACTAGTGAGATGGCTGACGTCCCATTGTTTGTGTGAGCTTTGTAAGACTTCTGTGTATCAGAAGATGTCATTAGAGCTTGTTCATTGTGCACTGAAGGTTAAGCAATTAGGCCACCTGATGTGATGTGGGGAATGCTCAGAAACACACACACACACACACACAGAGACAGGGCTCCCTTATTAAGACCAATGACACCGTCATGGCTCAGCAGTCAGCAGCTCCTGTCGGCTCACCAGCTCGAATGGAAACTCCACAATGCCAGCACTGGCTCTGTGCCCTCCTCCAGTGTGTGTGTGTCTGTGTGTATTTTTTTTCCCCAGCTATTTTTATTAATTGACTTTTTAATTGGCCCTTTTGTGCCACACTTCAGACAAAGCAGCTCTGCTAGTCTGTGGGAAAACACGGCCCCCCGCGCTCACAATTAATGACGTTATAAAGAACAACCCTAGAGGCGCTGCGCTTCACGTGACAGTCCATCATGCGCCTGCTGGCATGTGTGATAAGAAATCAGTGCAGAGGCGTGAAGACTCATAAAACACGAGCTAGACGGGACATAGACAGCCGTCCACTCTCACTGAAAGTGGAGACACCCGTCTGTCTCCTGTCATGGCTGTGGTTTTTGCGTTAAAGGGGTCCTATTATGCTTTTTCCCTTTTTGAATTTTAGTCAGTGTGTAGTGTGTATGTTTGGGCATAAAAAAGATCTACAAAGTTACAAATCTCAAAGTCCACTCCAAAGGGATATATTTTGTTTTTAAAAAATCCCTTTTCAAGAACTACAACGAATGGCTCGTTTGGACTACAAAGTTGTTTTCCTGTATTTGTGACATCACAAATTGGCCCATTAGAATATCATTAAAAAAAAATCCCGCCTCCGGAAATTCGAATGCACGTTTCAAAATCGCAGCCCGGTGCGGGTGTTTGTATTTCACTGTATTTCTGATGGAAACCGACTGTCTTCAGAAAATTTTGGATGTCAATTTTAATGTTGCTTGTAATGTCAGCGTTTGTGAGCGGAGCTCTGCTTTGTGTACAGCGTTACCGGGGAAACCTCGCTCTCTCGCGCTCTAACAGCGCCTCCCGCTGGCAGAGAATTAATTTGCTTTTAGTCATTCTGCCTAGCTGTTCGCCAATCACAATGCACTGGGACAGCTAACCAATCACAACACATTTCGTTTTTCGGAAGGCAGGCCTTCATCAAACCCAGAACTAATCGAGCCATCTGTGTCAGGCTGGGGAGAAAGGTGTTGTTGTAATGTAAATTATTTGAGAAATAATGCGTTTTTCGAACCACCAAGCATGAGAGCATGTTCTAGTACACCCCTAAAACGAAATCAATACTTTGTAAAAGAGCATAATAGGACCGCTTTAATTCCAGTATTCACAACACTGGGAGGCCATGTTAACAAGTAGTCGGCAATGAGTTTGTCATTGGCTATTTAATATTTAAACATTTTAAATAATGCAAAACTAACCATGACACTTAACATTGCTGATATCTAGAGAGCTGTTGTTGTCATTATAATGCCCAGTGATGGGAGAAGCAAAGCTTTTCAACTGAAACCATTTCAAAGTGCTCAAAATACCACTGGATGTTGACACCTTTCTCTGCTATTTGCTGTAACTTAAATTTAAAATACTAAATGTAGACTTTAAATGAACTACACCATAGTCATGTGTCTTCATCACCATTAAGCTTCTGACAGCTCTTCCAACAATTTGAAATGTTTGAGTTGATGTTGATTGGAAACTCAGTGAGGATTTGAATGTTGACTAGTAGATGAGTTTACCTGTTTAGCGTGATATTTAAAGGGGTCATGAACTGCCTTTGTTTTTTTTTTTATTTTGTACTATTCTCAGAGGTCCACTTACAATGTTAAAAAGATTTTTACATCAAAAAACATCTTGATTTAGAAGTAATAGACTATTTTCTGTCCTGTTTTTAACCCCTTCATCAGAACGCTCTGTTTGAATAGGCGTTGCGGTTTGTAGACTCAGAAGTAAACGCCCACTGCTATGACTGGCTAACTGTTGTGTATGTTTGAATGCGTACATTCCTCACAGATGGAGGCTGCTGTGATTTAGGTCAAAAACGCATAAAAAGCTCAATATATATCAAACAATCTGTAAGAGACAGAGCAATAGTGACCATGTTTTAACAGGCAGCGCTGTAGAATCGGTGGGCGGGGCTAAACAGGCAGCGCTGTAGAATCGGAGGGCGGGGCTAAACAGGCAGCGCTGTAGAATCGGTGGGCGGGGCTAAACAGGCAGCGCTGTAGAATCGGTGGGCGGGGTTAAACAGGCAGCGCTGTAGAATTGGTGGGCGGGGTTAAACAGGCAGCGATGTAGAAGCAGGCATTGATCTTCTGTGGAGGCGATGCTTATCCACACTTTTACATCATAGAGTAGAACATTCCAAAAGCTGTCGCTTTGGCAGACTGGCTTCAATATAAGCTGTTTTTAGACTAACAAGAAAGTTTTGAGTTTTGAAACCTACGGGATGTTTTTATAGTACAATGACCTCTTATTTTGGTTTCTCAGTTCATGACACCTTTAATGTCCCTGGCAACCTTTGCACTGTGATGGAAAAGTGATTAGATCAGCTGTTTGTGTTGGTCTGTATTGGTGCAATAACAGCCATGCATTCAAATTAAAATGTATCGCAACCGTTTCCGCAACAGATACTCGTCTAGGTGTGAGCTGGCCTTCAGGCAGGGCCAGTTAGAGGCAATTAAATATCATTTGCATTTTTGTTATATAAATGCCTAAGTATTAAAAATGATTACATTAAAACTGAACACCTCAGACCTGAGATCAGTTAAAACACTCATGTGGTGAACCATTGCAAATTTGAAATGTTTTGAAAACTAAAGTTCAAAACAGTATGACCTAATGAAGCCTTGTTTGCTGAAATCACGTGACTTGGCAAGTTTTCGCTGAACCACAGAAGATTTCAAAGCTTCATGCAGTGCCATTGATGATAATATGTGTATTAATGATTTCTGTAGAGATACTGATTTTCCCTAGTTATCTGAAAACACAAAATATGCTCAGTCCTTTGACAAGGATGTTAGATTTTTGCGCTCTTATCACCAAGACACTTTGGTTATTGGCATATGCCAGCTAAATATTGTCTGTAGTAGTAAGTATAGCCAATTTACAGGCCTGTTTTAGTCACTGGTGAGTGTAAGTGTTATTAATTGTCCCCTTTGGCGTGTCTGTGCCACTCTTTCTGGTTTTCACCTTCTCTGTGGCTTTTTTTCCCCCCCAGGCGACTGACTAAGGAGAATGTGAAGCCCTCAGGAAGGCAGATCGGAAAGTTAAGCCACAGTAACCCCACCATTCTCTTTGATTATGTGAGTATTTTATTGCTTGTGATGGCCATAATGGTCTGCTAGACTAATGACATGCTTTTAAAGGGCTACTTTATAATCTGCAGTGTGCCATCAATTTTCATTGCTCCTGAGATTAAAAAGCACATATATAAGCTCAGACCAGTGGCCTAATGTCCAACATCAGAACGAGAGCATGAACACGAGGCTAAATTTAGGCTGTATTAGTCAGCGGGGCTAACGGTAATCGCATTCATCTCCATCGAATGTAAGAAATTCATGACTGGGCCGACCGCGGCTGACAGATCTTCATGTGTGCCAGAAAGTTTTCATCAGGATGCTTCTTTCTGCTGGGTTCGTTCTGAAGAAGTGGTGTGGAGTCTTGTTCTGCTGTCACTGTTCATGCTGTGCACGTCTTCAGCGATGAGAGACTCGCGAGTTTTGCTCTCGTGTACGGAGAAGAAAAGACTTGGAAGTGGCTGACGTTGGCAAGGCTTTGAATTCATTAGCATTTCTGAAAAATTCAGAAGATTCAGTGGTGAAATAAAAGAAGGAGATGAGCTCTGATGAAGGCTGTGTTATTCAGGCTCTGGCAGAGGACTGCACCTTTCCTCATTTTATGAACGCCTCGAGAGGGAGGCCACTGACTGATGCTGCTGCCTCTGAACTGACAAATACTCGCCACAGTGCATCATCAAATCAAAATTGATTCTGTTTGCTAGAATGAATGTCTCTGGTCTAATTGAGCAATGTATTATTCTACATGACCAGGGAAATATAATTAGTGGTGTTTGCAAAGAAAGGTTAGCGATCGATTGATATTGAGCAATATTGATCGCAGCATCAATCATGTATTTTTGTAGGCTGGTACCCTCAACAACAAAAAAAAAAAAACCTACAGAATTTTTCTTTTGGCTTTTGGATTATTGCAAAAAATAAGCTCCGTGGCCAAAAAAAGTTTGTCTCTTACATGTTTTGTTCATCATGATCATTTTGATATTAAATACAATTTCTTTAAATCTTGAAGCCAGATGTAAAAAGCTAAACGTCAGCTATAAACGAACTACAGGTGCATCTCAATAAATTAGAATGTTGTGGAAAAGGTCATTTATTTCAGTAATTCAACTCAAATTGTGAAACTTGTGTATTAAATAAATTCAATGCACACAGACTGAAGTAGTTTAAGTCTTTGGTTCTTTTAATTGTGATGATTTTGGCTCACATTTAACTAAAACCCACCAATTCCATATCTCAAAAAATTAGAATATTTCATCAGACCAAAAAAATAAATAAACCTTTTTTAGTGAATTGTTGGCCTTCTGGAAAGTATGTTCATTTACTGTATATGTACTCAATACTTGGTAGGGGCTCCTTTTGCTTTAATTACTGCCTAAATTCGGCATGACATGGAGATGATCAGTTTGTGGCACTGCTGAGGTGGTATGGAAGCCCAGGTTTCTTTGACACTGGCCTTCAGATCATCTGCATTTTTTGGTCGCTTGTTTCTCATTTTCCTCTTGACAATACCCCATAGATTCTCTGAGGTTCAGGTCTGGTGAGTTTGCTGGCCAGTCAAGCACACCAACACCATGGTCATTTAACCAACTTTTGGTGCTTTTGGCAGTGTGGGCAGGTGCCAAATCCTGCTGGAAAATGAAATCAGCATCTTTAAAAAGCTGGTCAGCAGAAGGAAGCATGAAGTGCTCCAAAATTTCTTGGTAAACGGGTGCAGTGACTTTGGTTTTCAAAAAACACAATGGACCAACACCAGCAGATGACAATGCACCCCAAATCATCACAGACTGTGGAAACTTAACACTGGACTTCAAGCAACTTGGGCTATGAGCTTCTCCACCCTTCCTCCAGACTCTAGGACCTTGGTTTCCAAATGAAATACAAAACTTGCTCTCATCTGAAAAGAGGACTTTGGACCACTGGGCAACAGTCCAGTTCTTCTTCTCCTCAGCCCAGGTAAGACGCCTCTGACGTTGTCTGTGGTTCAGGAGTGGCTTAACAAGAGGAATAGGACAACTGTAGCCAAATTCCTTGACACGTCTGTGTGTGGTGGCTCTTGATGCCTTGACCCCAGCCTCAGTTCATTCCTTGTGAAGTTCACCCAAATTCTTGAATCGATTTTGCTTGACAATCCTCATAAGGATTGATGTATTTTGATGATGAATACTGATGTATTTTGTGTTTTAGAATAAAACATGAAAATATCTTGAGCTTGTGTTCACCACAGAACTTTCAGGCATTTTAACCAATGTTTTTGGGATGTCAGAACTGAAAAAAATACTAATTTGTGTCCAGGTTTTGGCCTACAAAAAATGTATGTCTGAAACTTTTTTTTTTTTTTCTTTTACAGACAATTCTTACATATAAATTACATTTTTTCTAAATTTTGTCTTCATATCTCAATAAATTAAAAAAAAAAAAAAAAAAAAAAAAGCGTAGCATAGGTCTGTGGACACAATATTACAAAATCGAATTCCAATTAAGAAAAAGTGCTTAAATATTGGAAAATATTGGTAAAAATGATTAAACTATGATAGGCATATAGTAGCAATCACAATCAGGTCTATTAGAAATGAATACAATCACATCTTGCTCTGTTTGCAATTTCACTTGAAAATACAATGCATTGCCAAAGTTAAATATAAGTTTAGTTTAATGTTATTGAAAGAGGATTTTATTTATTTAGCAGTATCTCTGATTTCAGTCTGATCTCAGAAGTTTGAGGGAAAAGGTATATAAAATGTCTGTTTTTGGCACAAAAAGTACTTGAATAACACACTTGGACCTCAGGGGAATAAAAATAAAAATGTATGTAGAAGGAATGAGTCACTGCGGCAGAGTCCTGTGTTGTTAGGTTAATGAATGTAATGTTGCTCTCTTTTCTTTCAGATTCTGTCTCAGATCCAGTGGTACGATAACCTCATAACCCCAGTGGTGGACTCTCTCAAATACCTCACCTCTCTCAACTATGATGTGCTGGCCTGTATCCTTTCAGACGGCTGTTATAATTACACTCCCGCTGTATAGTAATCTTCCCCCTCCGCTAATAACAGCTCTCCCAGGAACTTGCTGATCTCCTCCAAACTCCCATAATTTGCGTGTGATTAAAATAGCATGTAATCGCTCACCTTGACTTCATCATCATCACCGAAGCTGACAGCTTTGTGTGTTTAAAATGAAGGAAAAAAGCATTTCTGCAGTTTGGAGAGCAGCGGAGGAAAATAGACTGTTAATTTTCTTTTGAACATGCCAAAACAATGTCTGACCGTATGAGTAATAGTCTGAAGAGCATCTGCCGCTTACAGCGGGTGTGTTATCTTTAAAGAGCGAGACGTGGTGCGTTTGAGCCCTTGACCGTGTGGGCAGATTGCATTATTGAAGCTTTAGCCAACCCAGAGAAAGAGAAGATGAAACACGATGACACGACTATTTCATCATGGCTGCAGAGTGAGTGCCGTGTTCCCTCTAAAACGCCTCTTCGATGTGTCGAGATGCCGAATGAATTGAACTTCTGCCTGGCATCCTTAATGGACGTTAAATGTCATTTCTTCAAATGGTTTGACCCTGCTGCTAGAGTCTGTCCGCAAACCAATTTGGAGCACAAATGCGTGACATTCTTGACTTGCCCTCTTACAGATTCTAATGCTTATTCTTATGATAATATTTTGCTTTTGTCATCACGTCTTTCCCTAGGTCTCGCTAGTCTTTGTGGAGCGGTTTTCAGAAAATATCCCATCGAGTTAGCTGGTCTTCTGCAGTATGTGACCAACCAGCTGAAAGCAGGCAAGAGGTACGCTTACACGTTTGCTGTGTTTAGGTCCTGACCTGCTCTTCAAAGTGTCACTGTGGTGCTTTTACCCCACACTTTATTAAAACTTGATACAATGCAAAATCAACTGCTCAGAACATGAAATCACAAAAACAGTAGATCATCTAAGTAAAGATGCACAGTATCAAGCATATGTAAACTTTTGAATGGGGTAATTTATTTATTTATTTATTATTATTATTATTATTATTATTATTATTAAAGAAATTAATGTGGGAAAATAAGATCCATGCTATTTTGTTAAAACTAAAACATATTGCAGATTTTGCGAGGTATATGTAAAATTATGACTCAACTGTATACTTTTTTTTTTTTGTTTTTTTTTTTTAAATATGAGTAACACAATAAAAATCACTTTTTTTTAAGTCACAGTAGTAAAGTTTTCTATAAAACAAGTGAATTGGAAATGAGTTTTTTTTTTTTTTTAAGTTTTCTTTAAGTTTTTTGAAATAGGTGTTTGTTATAAGTTTATTGCATAGAATATACTGAAGTCTAAATATGTTTCCCACAAACTTGCTCAGCCCGTCAGAGGAAAAAAAAAAAAAAAAAAAAAATTCAGCCATTTATTTATTTATTTATTTATTTATTTATTTATTTATTGTATTATTCTTATTTTTCTTTTATTTTTTAATGCAGATGTACTTCCTCACACAATCACTCCAATCAGAATGAATAGTTCTTTTCAAATAGTGCCTTTCAAGTCATCTGGTTAAAATTCCTGTATTTTTCATACCTCCTTATATATTGCAGAAAAAATAAAGTGTTGCAATGTATTTTTACCCCCAGTATTACACAGCCCTACTTCCCATTCTCTTAATTGTTTATGAAGTTTTGAACTTGGTGTTGCAGTATACTCATGCGCAGTGGTGGCTGGTGGCAAATTTTCAAGGTGGGGCGCCACATCCAAAAATTTTAGCATACATCCCGATATGATTTATCCCAGTATAACAAAAAGAAAAGGATTAGGACATGAAACATTTTAAATAAAGAAAATTGTTTTACCAAATTCAAGATGATTCTCACAAAACTATATTTTCTGCAAGCTTTTTTCAAGAAAAATTAAAACATTTTGTTTTTAATTTTAATAATAATTCAAAATTGATGTATACAGTGCAACAGCAAAATATGTGAGAAAAATAAATATTACATTTGTTTAGACCATTTTCTATACATATATAAATAACTACAAGTCAAGCTGCAGTACCAAGCAGGACCACACGGAGACGCCAACAGACCACTATACCAGTCGCCTTAAAGTTATTTACTTTAAATATACACGGATCTGTATTCAGAATTATTAAACAGAGCATAACACAAATTTAAAAAAAAAAAGTAATTAAAAACATTATGAATTTGTTGAGTGTGGTGATCTGAAGGCAGCTCAACATGACTGACCAGTGAACAGTTCCTCTGTCAGAGTGAATGTTGATGCCAATACACTACTGTACACAGCAAACTCATATAAAAACATGCTGCTTCAGCGAGTGTCCATTATAAAACACTTGCCAGACATGCGATCATACTGAAATGTGCTCATAAAACTATCAGAGAGCGCAAATACATGGTTTGTTTATTTGCACACTAATAATACTCGCGCGTCTAATAATGTAAGTTACGATTCATGTATGTCACTGACTGTAATCGTCTTTACCTCCATTGCAATCGTCATCCATCAAAACTTCACTGGTAAGATACTGGTTTGCTTTATTCAGTCAGACTAGTCCTGACTTCATATTTCTTCTTATTAGCGGTATGTTTGTTCCGACCAATCGCTGCGCAAGTTAAGGTTACGCATGATGACGAAAGCACATTAGTGCTAGCCCTCCCGGAACCCATAGAGATTGCATTGCAGTGCCTGCAGTTTAAAAAAAAAAAAAAACATCTTTGTATGGAAGTCTATGGGAACTCTCGGGCGATTCTCAGTCTGACAGAAATCGCCCAAAAAGGGGCGGTACTACACAGAATGTGACTCGACGCTGATTGGACTATATTTCCAGAGGCAGAACAAACAGTATAGAAGAGTGAAAGCTAGCGTAACACTGTGATTGAATGTGAAAGAAACAAAATCCCTCCCTTTCGCGCTTTGGTGGTGCGTCGCCCGATCGCCCTAATGGAGAAACCGTCCCTGCTCATCCGGACTTACAAGAAAATCTTTATTGAAAGATTATATTAACAAAACACATTGCAAATCATGCTTTTGCCAGTTAATTTGAATCTGCAGTAAATTTGTAGAATGTGGGCAGTGCTCTAGTAGAAAAGTGACATTTCCAAACCCAGATTAATTTGAAAATGATTTTAATATACTGCTGTTTTTCAAAACATTTGTATCCTTAAAGTACAAGAAGGAATTGAAGACTTTTAGGTGTTTTTTTAAGGACTTTTACAATGTTATGAACATTAATTTAGTATTTGGACAGATTCATTTTTGATTTTCACGATGAATGTTGAGTATACTGAGTGTTAGGACTAAGTGAGCGAGTAGCATTTTATACAGCAAGGTTGAAATGTGCTGTGCTTGCAACGCTGGTTCGCTCTAGTCCAATTGCCCAATATATTTAATATACAGCAATTAACAATTAAAATGAAACATTTCTCTGGACTAAAGAGGTTAATCCCAATGCTTGTCTGAGAGAGCAGTATATTTCTCTACACAGCTATATGTGATGCTGTTCTGCATATGTGTAAGCAGCAGCGTTAATAAGGTGTGGGTTATCCTTCAGCACTCCAGAGAGACGTGTGTAGGCAGGCAGTTAAAGCCCTCACTGACAGACGAGAGAATCGACTAGCACTTACTCTGAGATCTGGATTGAGCTTCATACGTGTGAATGGGCTTTATAGGTTGGATGCATGTTAGATAATGGATTTGACTGACAATGATGTTTCCAGCGGGGGGTTGATTCTCATTAAGTAGATTATTTTTTTCTGAGTGTAAAAATAATCAAACTGAGAAGTTCAATTAAAATGTGCCAGTGCAGGTAAAATGTTCTATTTTGAAAACAGCAAAGTAGTCTCAATTTTGGTTGCTTTTGACCCAAAAATGGGTTGCAGATCTGAAAAGGAAACTGTCATGCTTTATCGACCAACATGTACACTAGAATTGAAAATGGGGATCCAGTACATTCACACTAGAGCTGGATCTTCTCTATCATCTAGGAATCACAGCTCTATTTAATTTTATTTATCCAGTGTCATTGAGCATGCAGAACTCCCGAAGAGCAGCTTTGGTTTTATCGAGGTCTTTAATCATTCCTGTGTTTTATGTTGTGCCAGTTTTGACCTGCTGATCCTGAAGGAGGTGGTGCAGAAGATGGCAGGAATTGAGATCACAGATGAAATGACTGTGGAGCAGCTGGAGGCCATGACAGGTGGAGAGCAGCTGAAAGCGGAGGTACGCCGCACCTTTGAAACAGTCAATGTTTAGCAAACAGCCCGCATTTACACGCTTAAGCCATGTTTGTGAATGTGTGGATGTCATTGCAATAGATATGGGCTGCAGCAGTGTTTCAGATGTTGAATGCTAGAAGTGTGCTTGTGCTGTTATTTAAAATGTATTTTTAATATGGCACTTGGTTTGATATTTTATCTAAGGCAATGAAGTTCACATACTTTTTGGGGCCGCTTTACACCATGTGCCGAATTATTAGGCAAGTTGATATTCTGGTCATATTTTTTTCCAAGAACATTTTACCAATTCCGAACCACATCAATCTTAATCACTACTATTGACTTTGTATTGAATCATTTATAAGTGATATATAATTGTCCATGAAGGCTGAAAGTCAAAAACTCCTCATATTCAGGTGTGCCGAATTATTAGGCAGGTTTTCTTTTACAGATAAAATGAGCCAAAAAAAAGAGATTTAGCTTAGACTAAAAGTCAAAAATTATTAAATGCCCATGAGAAGGATGCAATACTAATGCAATAATAGAATTTGCAAAGTTAGTCTATGACCATTGGGCAGCGAAATGCTCACTGGGTCAGCAGAGTCAGAAAAAACAGGTGGAGAAGAAAAGACACGTTAACTGCAAAAGAATGAAGAATTAAGGTGAAGAATTAGGTGAGAAACCATCAGGAACCATTTAGTCTCCAGCGCCATCATTTTCCAGAACTGCAACCTTCCTGGAGTCTCCACAAGTGCAATGTCTCAGGTTTCAGAGAGTTTGCTTGGGTAAAAAATGACCTAAAAAAAACAAAAAATGAGCTCCTAAAACTTACTGCCAGATTCTGGAAGATCAATTCTTCAAACAGTGGTACAAGAGGATGTGCTGCTGGTCCTTCAAGAGTCACTCAAAACTTATCTGTCCATAAAGCCTATGAAAAAACAGTCTTAATGTATTTCACAACACTTCAGCATGTTATTCTTATTAAGTGAGGGTCATTTTTTTAAGATTTTTTACCCAAGCAAAGTCCCTGAGAACCTGACTTTCATGGACAATTATATATCACTTATGAATGATTAAATACAAAGTCAATAGTACTTATTAAGACTGATGTAGTTTGGAATTGGTAAAATGTTCTTGGAAAAAAATATGACCAGAATATCAACTTGCCTAATAATTCGGCACACGGTGTATGTAGAGCACTGGCACAGAAACTTTATTCATAAAGCAGGACAGCAGTAGGAGTGTAGTCTACTGTGTACAGCGTGAAACGATGTGGTGTTTGAATATTACAGCTCTGCACATCATTTTCTATTTGATTGTTGATAATTAAATACATTTTATTAATTAATTTATAAACGGAATGTGAAGAATGTCAAAACAACAAACTTTAAATAAATTCTGTTGTAGGAACAAGATATATTAATTCTTTTAAATCTAAGCATGACCAAGTTGTGTATACAAGGTGTCATAAACTAGATTAATTCATGGACATTTATTGATTGGTGAAGAAGAACCAAAATGTCAGTATTGTGGGACTCACTTGACAGTGAAGCATGTGCTTTTGGTCTGCCCAATATTTAATGTCATGAGACAAAGGTTATTATCAGGACAAACTCTTAAGGACTTGTTTTATAAGATGGACCCAGAAAAACTTTTACAATTTTTTTTTTTTTTTTTTCATAGTATGTTTCATTTTATGTACACTTTTTATAATTGCTTTATTTAAATGTTTGTATTTTGTATTGTGTACTAATGTATTGTTTTTTTAATGTGTAATCTTTGTTTGCAATGAAATAACCTATGAAGCTGATGTGGCAATAAAAAAATAAATCTGAAATCTGATTAATTAATTTATTAAATAAATGAGGGGGAGTAAATGACATCAGACTTTTAAATTTTTGGGTGATTAATTATTTTTATTTTTTTTTTAAGATCTCTCCTGAAACCGTAGTTTTTCTGATGCAAAAATCAAGGCCCCTGTAATGAGAGAAAGCTAGAGTTCATGTGTTACCCTATTAGTGTGCAAACCAGCACTACTTAGCAGGTCAAACATGTACCAAGTTTGCTTCCTTCAAAACACTGAGGCAATTAAAGTGTGACCACATGGAACAGTAGGTGTTCATAAGTGAAGTAACTCCTGAGTTCAGTCTGCACAGCTTCCATATTGGCCTGGTCATGACTTTTGACTTGATCATGACAGCTACGCGAATATTCCTCCATCTTATTCATATTTTAACTCATCATGAAGAGGCATGATAATGGATTGAGATATTTGATTGGGAGTGTTTTTGTTCATTTCTAATTGTTTGTTTGTGTGTGTGTAGGGTGGCTACTTTGGACAGATCAGGAACACTAAGAAGTCGTCTCAGCGTCTGAAGGATGCTCTTCTGGATCACGAGCTGGCATTACCGCTGTGTCTCCTGATGGCCCAGCAGAGGAACGGGGTGGTCTTCTCTGAGGGGGGAGAGAAGCATCTTAAACTCGTGGGGAAGCTTTACGATCAGGTATAATCAACGAACCAGCGGCTCTTGAAACCACGATGACTCAGATCCATGCAATCCTCAATTCTGTCACTAGTTTCTAAAAAGAGTATAACTGCTAATTAAACATGACAAGTAGCGGAACTCATGCAGTGGGGCTGATAATACGTTTCTTCAAAACAGTTTACTTCAAGTTTGATGCTTGTTTACTTTTCAGACTAGTTAAAATGGTGCCCTGATATAGATAGACAGTCAGACTTTAGGGTTTCTGGAGGGGATGTTCAGGAAGAAACGGAGTACAAAATTGCACGTTTTAATGAGGTAAAGGCTGCCAATTAGGAGAGATCCGCCTTTTAGATGAGAAAATGTGTTAATGACTGAAACATCATGCAATAGAAGTTCTTCAACACAGCATAACCCTTCATCAGTGTCTTTCTCACATCAGTGGCATTTGACAGCCTGTCTAAGTCAGCAAACCGTTAACCCTTAAATGCATTACATATTCGGGTCTTTAGCAACCCGAACCTATGTACAGGTGCATCTCAATAAATTAGAATGTCATGGAAAAGTTCATTTATTTCAGTAATTTAACTCAAATTGTGAAACTCGTGTATTAAATAAATTCATTGCACACAGACTGAAGTAGTTTAAGTCTTTGGTTCTTTTAATTGTGATGATTTTGGCTCACATTTAACAAAAACCCACCAATTCACTATCTCAACAAATTAGAATACTTCATAAGACCAATAAAAAAAAAAAAAAAAATAGTGAGTTGTTGGCCTTCTGGAAAGTATGTTCATTTACTGTATATGTACTCAATACTTGGTAGGGGCTCCTTTTGCTTTAATTACTGCCTCAATTCGGCGTGGCATGGAGGTGATCAGTTTGTGGCACTGCTGAGGTGGTATGGAAGCCCAGGTTTCTTTGACAGTGGCCTTCAGCTCATCTGCATTTTTTTGGTCTCGTTTCTCATTTTCCTCTTGACAATACCTCATAGATTCTCTATGGGGTTCAGGTCTGGTGAGTTTGCTGGCCAGTCAAGCACACCAACACCATGGTCATTTAACCAACTTTTGGTGCTTTTGGCAGTGTGGGCAGGTCCCAAATCCTGCTGGAAAATGAAATCAGCATCTTTAAAAAGCTGGTCAGCAGAAGGAAGCATGAAGTGCTCCAAAATTTCTTGGTAAACGGGTGCAGTGACTTTGGTTTTCAAAAAACACAATGGACCAACACCAGGAGATGACTTTGCACCCCAAATCATCACAGACTGTGGAAACTTAACACTGGACTTCAAGCAACTTGGGCTACAAATTGAGAGAGCATTTTGAAGGCTCAGGAAACCTTTGCAGGTGTTTTGAGTTGATTAGCTGATTGGCATGTCACCATATTCTAATTTGTTGAGATAGTGAATTGGTGGGTTTTTGTTAAATGTGAGCCAAAATCATCACAATTAAAATAACCAAAGACTTACTTCTGTCTGTGTGCATTGAATTTATTTAATACACGAGCTTCACAATTTGAGTTGATTTACTGAAATAAATGAACTTTTCCAAGACATTCTAATGCACCTCTATCTAACATGGATGGATCTCTAACTGCTGCAAAAGCGTAAAACTCTACTGATATTTTAATAACAATTACAAAAGAATAAGATAAAGCATATTTTGTTACTATTTGAAAGTTGGAAGGGTTCAATTTGAGCAGGTGATTTCGCCATCCCTGCCATCGTCAGATTGCACTTATTCATGATCTCAACCATATTCTCAAAAGTAATGTCTTCAAAATAATCTTCTTCTGATGATTTAGTGACCATTTTAGATGGGTGCCTCACTCATTTTCATTAATTTATTTACTTAATACTTTATATTATTGCCTGCCTAATGCACCAAAGTGATTTCTCAATTCAGCATTCAGTATTAAATTGATAATAAATCATGAATCTGTTTTGACTTGCAATGCAATGATTTGCCTAGGGCAGGCCTACGGAAACCATTTTGGACTTGGAGTCTCACACATATATTAAGTTACTTTGCAATTCTGAGAGAAATTTCAGATTTGTGAGAGAAAAAAACTGCAATTACCTTTATTTATTTTTATTCTGTGGCAGAAACAGGTTTCCATACTTTTGCATCATTATTGACATCAAACTTGAAGCAACATGTCCACGTTTGGCATGCTTGAATACATACAAATGGTCAGTTTGGAAAACTGTGGCTGAAAGGGAAAAAAAAAAAAAAATCTGTGAATATGGACTTAAATTTTTGTCTTTTTGCAAAAATTATAATATGGCTTCAGAAAACTGAGAATATACCACACAATTCTTATGGTTTACTTTTTTGGTCACATTATATTTTGGGGACAAATTCTCACTATTAATAAAACTATTAACTTTTTTTTTAACTTTGCCTCGAACTCTTAATTCGCTGTTTAGTTTATTTGTATATAGTGCAATAAAATAAGTCGCTGACCATTGTGCTGTACAAAAATTTTAAAACCATAATAAAAAACACCAATCAAAACAATAAAATAGCATGCAAAGACATATTACATACAGAGAAACAAGCTCAGGATGACTCACATATTAGCTTTCTCTAATGATATTAGATTTTAAATTTTGCTTTAAACAGAGATTCTGCTTTTTTGGACCTGCTATGGCAAAAGCCCGGTCTCACTTTCTTTTTAACCGTGATTTGGGAATCTTCAACTGTTTCTGATTTGAAGACCTGAAACATATAGCAGATACGTTAACAGTCACAAGCTCAGATAAATAAGAAGGTGTCAGCCAATTTAAGACCTTAAAAACAGAGTCAAATCTTAAACTCTATTCTAAAACATACCGACAACCAATGCACAGAGAGTAAGACGGGGTAATGTGTTCATATTTACGTGTGCTTATTCATAGTTAGGAAGGTAGTTGTTAAGTTTAGGATTAAGGGATCTAAAATGTGGTCATGCAGAATAAGGCATTATTTTTGTGCTTTTTAAGTACTAATAAAACAGCTAATATGTTAGTAATATGCATGCTAATAAGCAACTAGTTAACAGTGAGAATTGGTCCCTAAACTAAATTTGAACACTACTTTATCTGATGGGCTTGACAGCCCCAGATCAATGTATGATCTCACTGCAGGGAAAAGAGCGGCGTGAACACTCTGCAAAATCTCTTTTTTTGAGTTTTTGAGTGAAACTGACTTTTTAAATAGGTGATTGAAAACTGATGTTTCCCAAAGCAAAATAAACTGAATGACTGAGTTTTAGAAACTTTTCATGGTTGTCTGTCGCAGTTGGGAGTGAAAGTGGCCCGTATCAGCCATGGGAAGACTCACGTAGAGTTGTACAGAACTTCTGTGATTTTCATCCACCCACATACACTGGCAGTTTGCTTTTCATGTTCAGCAGCTGCGTAGCTCAATTACTCACTGGGTAATCCAATTGACTGTTTCCTCTCTCCCCCCATGTTCTCTAGACATGTCGCAATTCACAGCAGATGGTGCTAAAAACTAACATCATCAGCTCCATTCTGTGTGGGACTGCAAAATGATGCCGCCGGTCGATCCTTTTTGCGTTTTATTTTTTCATCTTTTTTCTCTCAATGTCTCAAATTAGAGCCTTTAGCAAATAATTCCCTCTCGTGATGCCAAATTGTCTAAATAATTGCTCATGGTGTGAATGAGAAACACGCTTTTTCCTGACATCAGTGGGGAAGCTTTTAATTATTAATTTTGGCTCTTTTTTTTAAATGCACTTTGCAGGAAGTTGTGCGCTGCTCATTACAATCAGCAGAAATGTGTGGGGCTCCTGTGCCCGGCTATCACCGCCTCTGATGCACCACAGAGATTGATTGACTCGTCTCACAGACTAAATATGCATTCAGCATGATTGCATGATTTATGCATAAGCATCCTGAAAAATATTAGAACAACTTAATAATTTGTATAAATTTGTCATATTTTGCATGCTTAATGCATCTTTTGGCATGCTTGCCACTTAATATATCCTAGTGTTTTATATGTATGTTGTATAGTGATTTGAACAAACTCCAGACCCCAAAAATTACACTTAACTTTTCCTGCATTGTTTGTGCTATGGACATGAAAGGTTTCTAAAGTCACATGGCTTGCTGAAGAGAGGTGATCGGACTTCTCACCTAGCAGACTACTCTGGCTATATTCTGGAGATCAGAATATCAGAGTCTTATTGGTAGCTGTTTTGACCACAAAGCAACATCCTAATGCTGTGATTTACATGGGCAGGGACCAGGCAATGGGTCTTAATTGAGCAATATTTTTTTGTCCTACGTGATATACTGTTATAGTCAGGTGTATTTGTATAGAACTGTGTCCACAATCTTTGACTATACACTTTTGCGCTGCTGTCTTGCAGTTTGAGTTATGTCATAAGCAGTAATTATATGTGCTGTACTAGATAATGCAAATAAAATTTCAGTTTTATTTTTTTATTTATTTTTTATTTTTATTTTTTTTTTTTTGGATGAATGTGTCGCTACATTTCCCCACCCCATGAGCAAACCTCTAGAAATGCTGGGGAAAGCTAATTTTCTTTCTCCTAACTATGACTCAAAGCAACTCATGCATTTCATTAATTTTCTGTCTCAAAATGAGAGGTGGAAAAGTTGTGAGTGTGACATGTGGCAGTGAGTCCCTCAGGCGGCGTTTTGTCAGTCTCAGCTAATTCAAGCATTGAAAGCAAGCCAAGCCAAACCAATCTCATCTTCCTTCGATGTCCAGTGTTGTTGTTAGCACACTCTGGATACAGTATTCTTTGCACAGGTTTAGAGAGGTGTCATCTCTTCCTGACTGTTGCATCTGTTTATGAGAATGCAATTTACAGCATGTTCTGGCCGCCTATTTAGGGAGTTTTCACAGATAATTGTTTCAGAACCAGGCTCATTTTTTCCAAAATAATTGGTCAGAGATCATCTTAATGAGGTGCTCCAGGTCTGATTAAAAACTAACTCTGGTACGGTCCAGTTCTGGTCAGGTTAGAAAACAATCTGACCCAGCAGACCAGCTAATCAAACTGTATCATAATTCATAATGGGAAATGTGTAGTGTAAAAATCGGCAGCGTTTGATTCTGTGGGTGAAGCACATTAGTATCACAGTTGAAAACTAATGAGCGCCTTGAAATGTCATTGATCTTCTCCGAAATGCTGTCCTGCCTTGCAGGGAAGCTAGTGTGCAAAGCTAACTTGTTAATTCATCTTGATGGATGGCGCTGTGAGTGTAATTTCTTAAACATAAACAGGTGCTCTCTGATCAATGAGAGGACAGTTTACTTACATCTGACTTGCGTAAATACATTTTGCAACTGTTTAAACCCGTTTCCAAACAAAGCAAATGATCTGCATGTCTGAAAATGTACTTGGACAGGAAGGGGCTGACGGCATGTAAAAAAGTGAACCTTGGTTAAGGGCTAGGTGTAAATATTGACCTAATGAATCTTGATATTGATTCTTAAAAGCCCAAGATCAATATTAGTTTATTTCCTGCACTACTTTTCAGTGTCGGTGTACTCCTGCTGCTGAATCTACTGCCTCACTGAATCGTCCTCACAGATTACATGCAAAAACATATAGCACAACCAGTGTAGTCTGATTTACGAAAAAGTGAATCAGAAACATACCTGAAGCACGTGAACAAATGACTCTTTTGAACAGGTCCTTTCAGTGAATCATTAAAAAAAGAAAAAACAACTCAAACTCATTGTCTGAATTGAATCAAACTGAATAAAAAAAATTGCAAATTTAATTAAGAGCTAGTGAATCAGAATCAAATCAGGAAATATGATTTTACATAAATCTGAAATCATTCTTAACTCTCGAGGCTGAATATACATATTTGTTTACTCTCTACTAATGGTTTTAGAAATCTTGATGTCATGAACCTGGATGTCGTACAAAGAAAATACGCCTTTGTTTTTGGCAAACTTATATCCATCCCCTTTGGCTTTAAGAAATGACAGCCAGCCCTTCAAACAGTTTGTGTTACTATTCTTCAGATGGTCCTTGAGCATGCAGACTCTTTTTTTTTTTTCCTTCATCTTCCCTAAACTACTGTACAAGACACTGACATGTGTTGCACACTCCAGTCTGAAACTCAGTAAAGCAGCTGTCCGGGAACATTTGGGTAGTTGACCCAGTGGTCAGGCCGTACCTCCCTCCCTCCACCAACTTCCTCTGGAATCTCTCCCCAGTGTCTCGCTCCCACTAAATTGCTTTACTGTGCATCCCATCGATTCCGATGGAGAGCCCATGATGAATGGCTTTAATAAAGTGAGGTGCAGTTCCCCAAATAAATGAGCGACCTGAGGATTTATTAAGAGCATCTGCATTTGGCTGGGACAGAAACGTGGACCAGAGGGAGAGACACGTTTAATGATGAATGCTTCTCTTTCTGCTTCCTCCCCAAAGTGTCACGATACTCTTGTACAGTTTGGTGGCTTCTTGGCGTCTAACCTCAGCACAGAAGACTACATCAAAAGGGTACCGTCAGTCGATGTCCTCTGCAACCAGTTCCACACGCCACACGACGCTGCTTTCTTCCTGTCTCGTCCCATGTATGCCCATCAGATTCTGGTGAGTGTGCAAAACAAACTCTCTTTCACACCCTATTGCAAACCCTCCTTCGTCCAAAATAATATTTGAAAGCCCTCTGATCTAATCTGATACCACTGATCTGATCAGTACCTCTGGTACTTCTGTTGGAATAAAAGTAAGTAAAACTCTAGAAATAAAAATTATGGTAATATAACTACATATAAATAATTAAGACTTAGTGGCACCCCCTGAAAGTTTGCCGAATCCCCTTTGAGTATAAAAAACATTTTAGTTGAAACTTTTTTTTTTTTTTAACTTTTTAAATTAAAAGTATAGATGCAACCTAGTTTGTGTACTTGTTTGCTATTACCATTTAATGGTATAAATAGTGTGACTAATGTGTTCACACTGAAAATTCCAAAAAGGAAAAAGCACTTCAAATCAAATCTTCAGATGAAACCTCATGCAATTGTCTGTTGTCCCAGCTTTAATAGCATAGTAGAGGAGAGGGGATATCAGACTCTGATGCTGGATGACAGAACCCTATAAAGATCATAAACTACACAGTAGAGTGCATAGTGTATGGCGTGCCATTTGGGACAATGCTTATATGTATGTTCAACAGATTCTGCCTGATTATTTTTGATGCAGTGCATTGTGGGATTACTTTATCTGCCATTTGGATACATGAAGTGCCAACTTAAAGTCTGTTGACAACAACACAAATGTTCGGCACAGAAATTTGGTCCAGTTTGCATTCAATTTGTCTGTTCAGGCTGATGCAAAAAAAAATAATAATAATAAAAAATCAGACGAGCCGAATGAAAATGCAGAATCACTGCATGCAGTAGGTGGTCCATATAGAAAACCAGAAATACCCCGGGTACTCTGGGACACAAAGCGTGGCATATCTTTCCATTTCTGAAACCCAATTGTCACAAAGAAGAAAGTCAAACAGTATTTAAAACAAGAGGGCCAGTTTCAGGTTCTTCCTCTGCTATTCACTGATACATAACAAAACAGTCAGTTTGTAAGCACCAGTTGTAATTTTATATAATAGCAGTGGCTTTGGCTATGTAAATAAAAACTTAGAAATATAAGAGATTGGAGAAAATATATAAAATTGATCACATGTTAATATTTGTGTAAGTCTGACCAGATGCATTTACAGCTGTTCATTCAAATTAAAGGTGAAGTATGCAGTTTTTCACTACTAATGTCACTTAGTGGAATTACAAAAAGTATATTTTCAAACAACCTTTGCAAACTCTCATTACACTCATCAGCCCCTTACGCTTGCTCTTATCCTTGCACCATCTTACAATCTTATCTAGGGCTTGATCGTTAAGAGCTAACGTGGCAAAAACTTGAGTTTAGCTTACCTGTCGAGAAGAAACTCTGCAAGTTCGGCTTCTCAGTTGAAACCCAAACATTCCATTCAAATCCACAATCTTGCAAAAACGCTGCCAGTTTTCACCCTTGCTTTACTGCATTGTCTGTCTTTGCGTATTTTGGCAAGTCTTCAGATTTTGGCTTGTACTTATGTAATGGAAATTTTCACACCGAGCATTTGTGTTGGTGGGAACAGGGCTTAACACTTGCAGTTGAATCCAAAAGTTTGATGTTAAAATGTTTGCAGAGCTGATGGTTTAGTAATTCAAGCACAGAAGTACCTTGAAAATCAGCCACAAACAAAATCTTGCATGACCTAGATGATTTTTGGCGGTGCATTTTCAGATGCAGTACTGACTTAAAACTATCCAAACTGAGCTGATCTCAAAAAAGATGCGATTAGTGCAAAAGATGCTCTAAGACAATAGCAGCTGAAGCATAAAGAGTATTTAATAGTGGATGAAATTCTAAAGCATCCAATAATGCATTATTTCCACAATGCTTCGCTCTTGCTTCAATACAATTCTTGCATTACAGTAAACTGTGATTTATTTGTTGTATTTTGCAGTATTATAACTTCTATATGATACTGCCTGCCTAATGAATATTTCATACAGAGCTCATTTTGTGTTTTCCCTCAATGCTAGACCCCGCTTTTACAGCTCTCCAGGGCGTTGTAAAGTTAACCCCATCTCTCTTCACCTCTAACAAGATTTACCGCCCCCTAATTCCACGTGCAGGCCTCTGCGTATGCTCATCTTCAGGGCTGTTTGTTGTGCTTGAGTGAATTATAAAGCTTACCTCCTGTCTTTGTGTTCCCATCAGTCCAAGTATGATGAATTGAAGAAGGCAGAGAAGGGCAACAGGCAGCAGCAGAAGGTCCATAAGTACATCGCAGCCTGCGAGCAGGTGATGGCCCCCGTGCACGAGGCTGTGGTGTCTCTTCACTTGCCCAAAGTATGGGATGATCTTCGACCTCAGTTCTACGCCACCTTCTGGTCCCTCACCATGTACGACCTGGCGGTGCCGCACAACGCCTACGACCGCGAGGTCAACAAGCTGAAGATGCAGATCAAGGCTATCGATGAAAACACAGAGATGGTGAGACGCTAAAGACCTCACAGTGAAAATTCAGCCTAATTGATCAGCCTCTTTTTATATTGTTGTGCAAAATGAATCAAGCAGTCATATTTACTGGAGTAAGAGAACCAGTCACTGATACTAGGATTATTTAAAGTTATTAAAATAATTACTTAAAAGTTGAAGCAGGTTTTTTTTTTTTTTTTAACTTATCAAATACTTGAAGACTGCTTTCATTTAATTTTTAAACTGTGTTCAGTAGCACATTTCACTAATATTAGAATCAGCTACTGAAACTAGGGCTGTGACGGTGGCAGATTTTTACCACTACGGTGGTAATGGACCAACAACCGGCGGTGACCTATATATATAGGTATGTGTAAAATATAATTTTGAAATAAAAAGTAAATGCGGGCGCGGCTCAAACATCTATTAACAAACGTGTTTATTTTAGCACTTCCGTCCATGAACACAGTAACACGCAGCCTGCAAAACGTTAGGCTATCAAAGAAATAATACATTTAAATAAGAAAGTAGCCTAAATAATTCATAACTTCATTCACGTGCTGGAAAATCTGTGTTGGCCTGATAACAATTAGAACGTAAACACGTAAACAATGCTTAAGCCTACCTTGGCTTTTATATAATGTTAGATTTAAAATTCTTTAACGGGAAAAAAAAAAAAAACACGTTGATATTGTCCAGTTTAAGGGAGGACCTCATTGGTGTTACGATGTTTCCAGCTGCACTGAACGTGCGTTCAGATGGTGTGCTTGTTGCGCAAATGCATTTTAAGCAACTGTGACCAGGTATCTTGCCTCATTATTCCACCACCAAGCAGGCAGGTCTTTGCTGGCCTCCTCTCGCAAATAGCAACTGGAAACGGCTCGAGATATGAAGTGCTTGCCCATTTAACACTTAACGCGCCGCACCGCAACAGCTAAAGTCTGTCTACACTGGACGCGACAAAGCGACCGTTGAAAATCATTTGAACTTTGTGTCAGCATGTCATAAATAAAACAAGGCATCAGTTTTCTGTCAGGGATTTGTCGTGCCGCACCACATCCGGTGTAGACAGGATCACTGATTATAATTGTTCTATTGTATTTTGTCGTGCCGCGCATCGCCTCCCGCGTCCGTTGTAGACACGGTGTAAGGAAATGCCATGTATGGTGTTTGAGGTAATTTGTGAATTTTGTGAATTAACAGTCTAAATAAAACAATTTACAGCTAAATGGTATATGCTATAAATACCGAATTCTATTGCAACTGTTACTATTATTGCACATGCATACCAAACTTTGTATGTCATGCTTGTTGTAGAGCGTGTGATGTCACGCATTACCGCTGGTGGCAATCAACCACCACGGTGACAGTGGACCACCGCGGTGATGTGGTTGTCATGGAGACAGTCACAGCCCTAACTGAAACTTTATAATTCTAGTGACTATATTTGCTGCAATAATGATGCTGCTCAAGTTTGTCAAAATAAACAGCTCATGAACGCATATGCTCTCAAGGTAAAGTATGCAGTCACATGACCCCATGATCTGTCCACAGTAAATTTAGTTGCACCTCATAATAGTTTTAAAGCCTCTCATCATTGATAATGCTGCCAGCCACATATCAGAGGTTTTGTGAAATGTTCTGCTCCATATGCGATTTAAAGGTCTCCGAGAGAACAGCTCAGTGTTTCCTGCAGGATTGCGTTGCAGCAGCAGGGCATGAACCTTACAAATTGGCATTTTCAACAATGCCTTCTGAAAGTACACACGAAAGTAATGGTTCTTGGGTCTTATATATTAAAGTCATATTAACTTTTGGTTCAGTGAGTCTGTTAACTTAGTAACTGCTAATTCAATGAGTGCAGCTCTCAACAGTGAGGACATTGAACCTCTCCTGCAAACCTTGAACCAACCTTTTTTATATTTATAAATGTATTTTTATATTTGCATTAAAAAAAAAAAACTATCTGAAATTATACAGAAATTCAAACACTGGAAAATAATGGGATTAAGGTGATTAGTTTATTATTTAAGCTGTTATGGTTTATCTTTCTGACAATCTCATAGGTCAGAGTTTTGACAAAGTTTAGTCATGTCAGATAATAGATAATGTTTTAGTGACTGGCAACAGCAACAACAGCGTTAAAAGATTTGCGATGAAAAATCAACCTTCAACCTATCTAAAAAGCTCATTTATAATATAAACTTGGTGACTGAGAAATGGCACTACTAAATACCTCTGCAGGAAACACTGCAATGTCATATAAACTCTTCTGAGGTCAGATGTTGTTCATGAAATGCTCTTCTCTATTGCAGCCTCTGAACAAAAAGAAGAAAGAGAAGGAACGCTGCACAGCGCTGCAGGACAAGCTGCAGGAAGAGGAGAAGAAGCAGCTGGAGCATGTGCAGAGAGTTCTGCACCGCCTCAAACTGGAGAAAGACAACTGGTTACTCGCCAGTGAGTCCTCAGATAACTCTCTCAGAATCTCTCTGGTGCTCAAAGCCTCATCGCGTCTCACTTACCCCCGTATTCCCTCTATCCTCAGAATCCACTAAGAATGAAACCATCACTAAGTTCCTGCAGCTCTGCATCTTCCCCCGCTGTGTCTTCTCAGCCATTGATGCCGTTTACTGCGCTCGCTTCGTGGAGCTGGTGCACCAGCAGAAGACACCCAACTTCTGCACCCTGCTCTGCTACGACAGAGTGAGTTCATTGCAGTATGCTGAACCATTACAGGCACTTTCAACAAATGGGCTACAAAATAGTGTCTCCTGTTTTTTTTTTTGTTTGTTTTTTTTCTTTTTTTCTTTTTTTTCCTTTAGAACAGTAAAAAAGCTAAAATCCCATGTTCCTTAGAATGGGAACCGTTAATATGTTAAACTATTATCTCTCAAAAATGTGAAATGAAACCTATCTAGTCTTAAATTAAACAACATCATAACATGACAGTTTGTTGAATTTGTTTGTTTCATTGTAGAAAGTTATAACTATGTGCTTATCTACCAAAAAACAGCTATTTAGCAGTGTTACATTGTGGACACAGCCCTTTTACCACATCACTGTCACACTATCAAAAAATACATATATATTTATTGTGGTGTGATTTTAGATGCTTTCTACAGCAGTGGTTCCCAACCACGTTCCTGGAGGCCCCCCAACACTGCACATTTTGCATCTCTCCTTTGTCTGACACACCCATTTCAGGTCTTGGAGTCTCTACTAATGAGCTGATGATCTGAATCAGGTGTTTGATTAGGGAGACATGGAAAACATGCAGTGTTGGGGGGCCTCCAGGAACATGGTTGGGAACCACTGTTCTACAGGATAAGAACAAAAATAACTGAATTCCATTTTCTCAGTGTTTGCTCTTTTTGTTATTTGACTACATTCATAAGTATCAACAATTCAACCCTGTTACCCAGGTTATTCACAAAAATAATCAAACATATATTCCTCTTAATGTAAAATATGCTTATAAATAATTAGAAACCAACATTTGTTACAGACCATTTATTCACTATCAGGTGACAACATAATTTAGGCTCAAATCTGCAACCCTGTGACTTGATGTATTTTAATTTGTTTAGAAGCTTTATTCCATTTGTGTTCCACTTTGTGTTTATAATGATAATTACTGGAAGAAAAAAAAAAAAGCAAATCAGTTTTTTAAACTGTGCTCTGATGTTGTCCCAGATCTCATGTAAAGTAAAAAGTAAAACAAAGATATTTAGTTCGACCTCCTGACAGTTGATATTAAACTGACCCTTTGTTGAAAAAGACCAAGAATGTGATTTTATGTAGGAGTTTCAGTCCCTCTTTGCTAATCTCTTGATGGAAAGTGCTGTCGCAAGGCTGTTAATGGCTTGTTTGCCTTGTGTTTATGTGCCATTGGCTACAGTCAGAGAGCTACAAGCTTATCTAGGATTCTGTTTGTTAATGTGTGGCTCTCTTGTGCTTTTATCTGAATGTTTGAAGTATTTCCTTTATGTTGATTAGAGAATGGCGGGGTCTGTGTTTAATGACAGCAGCAGTTCTCTCACAGCCTACTCAACCCTCTTTCTCTGTTTTTATCCATGCTCATCTAGGTGTTCTCTGATATCATCTACACAGTAGCGAGCTGCACAGAGAACGAGTCGCGCCGCTACGGCCGTTTTCTGTGCTGCATGCTGGAGACTGTGACTCGATGGCACAGCGACAGAGCCATCTATGAGAAGGTATGCTGTGCTTTCACCACTGATGATCGGTTTAGACTCTGGTTAAATTATTCTGTCAGTGCTGTCTCTAGTGTGTCCTAGTCACGACTAAATTGGTATCTGTGAAAACGAGTTGGCAGCGCGTCCTTTCCCTGAAGGATTAGAGTGTTTAAATGTTCATTAGGAGCAAACTGATCTTTAACGTTCAATCATCTTCCATTTTCACATTTTTTTTAATAATAGTCTTTTATTATATATCCAGATAAAATCATTTCTGTCTGTATATTTTGAGGTTTTAGGTTAAACATGCCTGATGTGATCTGTTTGTCTTGTCTTGTTTGTTTCTGGTTCCTTTACTAGGAATGTGGCAATTATCCTGGGTTCCTGACTATTTTCCGAGCCAGTGGTTTCGACGGAGGGAACAAAGCAGATCAGCTGGACTATGAGAATTTCCGGCATGTTGTCCACAAATGGCATTACAAGTTGACTAAAGTTAGTATTCTACTCCTCAGTCAACATAAATGTATATCATGTTGTAGAGCTGGTTGATTAAAAAATTCTCAAAAATCTTATGATGTACTGATAATTAACCAAATTAATTGAACATCAATTTTGGCTGAGAAATTACCCCCCGAAAGGTCATTTAAAGACATTGAGAACTTACAAAGAAGTACCTTTTGAAAGAAATACTTAGCATCAACATTGCATAAATAATAATAGTATGTGTATTTGGGGTGGGCGATATGACCAAAATCTTATATCACGATATGAGTAATTTTATATCACAATAACGATATATATATCAAGATTTAGTTATTGCTTTTAATAAGGTTTTTGTTATCAAAGTTTTTGATACCATAGAATTCTTGTCACCACTGTCAGTATCACAGAAAAAAAAATCATGCAAGCTTTAAAAAAAGGCAAAAAAAGAAAAACTCAAGCTCACTGAAGATAAGTAACTAATTACAAGCAACAGGACCAAAAAACAGCAATAAATAAATGCTACATTATATAAATTAATCAAAAACACTGAAGAGTTTTCACTGTGTAAATTAAATTTCATATGATTAAAGTTACAAAAGTGATTTAGTCAAGAGCAATAAGAGATTTTCTCTCACTGTTTGATTAACATGATCGACAGACTGGAGGAATAATAGGCAGCTTCCCCTTTAAGACCAAACATCCGGATCCAATATACTGTTACATAAGTGTTTTCTTTCTCAGCTGTTTTCTTTCACTTAAGACCTAAATGACTGTTTACACGAGGATACTTGCAAAGACGGGAATTTTCATACATGCATACATTTTTAAACCGCAATGCTTAAAAATGTGTGCAAATGATACATTTTCGTGACCACGGCGCACCACAATTTGATGTCAGTACATAACCGCAATAAAGACGATAGTCCAAAATCTCTGCCGGTTGACAAGTAATAATAATTAATAATAATGGTGTCTACCGGTATATCGCCCACCCCTAATGTGTATTAATGTGTTTAAAAAATAAAAATTTAACTTTTAAATGATTAAAAAAAAGAATAATAAAAAATACTTTCAATAACCGTCAGTAGGTGGCAGCAAAGTCATTGTCTTAATAAGCGAGTCATTCAGTCATTCATTCAACAAATTCATTCAAATGGCTGCTTCATTCAAGAAAAAAAGCAGTTGATTTGCTTGCCATTCTTTATGAATGGGTCACTGAACCATTGACTTGCTCAAAAAAAAACGAAAACATTAAAAACCACGGATTCATTCAATAGCAAAACACTGCTGTCTGTGTTGCTGGGAGACTATTTTCGTTTACGAAATTGAGCAAAACTTTCAAAAAATTCAACACAATATTATCTTAAAGCTGTTATACAATTGTTCAGTTAACAAAATCAGATTTGCAGTCGTGCAGATATTCTAATAGGCTACATCACACAGTCAGTCTTTGTCCTGCATCATGTTCATCAGCAACTGTATATAGTGGGGTCTGTTAAATTGACAGCACTTCCTCCAAATCAGAGTAACTAAACAGCCATTGTTGCTAAACAGGTAAAGTTGTTTAACCTTCTGGTTGTGTTCGGATTCCTGTCACACTTGTGGTGTTCCCGGTCAAAAATGACCGGACTCCAAACAATTGCTTATAAATCTCTCATTATGTTATGTCATCACCAAATATTAGATTCAATTTAGTTTCCATTTGCATCTGATTAATCGTAGGCCTCATTTATCCGAAAGTAGGCACCTCTTTTTTGAGTGAAAAAAGCATTTTTTATGAATAATTTTCACAATATGAGATAAAAAATTATAAAAATGTGCACTCTTTCTCACACTAGTGTGATTTAATGTTTAATCAGGAAGTTTGCTTTTAAATGCTTTAATTTTGTACAAAATTGCACAAAGTCATACTTGTCAAAAATGTCCAGCCATTGAAAGTGCATGGGGAAGAATGAAAGTAAGAGAAGCAGCTAGTGTTCAGGAGCATGTTGTGCTTGCGAACATAAAGGCCTTGGACCTGTGCATGTGTGGATGCATGTATACTCACGCTATCTCACACACACACACACACACCCATCCATGCATACAAACTATTGTGAGTACTACACCTATTTCATCCTACCCTGAACTGCAAGCAATATGAATGAATGAATGGATGATGCATTTATATAGCGCTTTTTATGTGTATTGCTGTACACCCAAAGCGCTTTACAATCATGTGGGGGGTCTCTCCTCAACCACCACCAGTATGCAGCGTCCACCTGGATGATGCGACGGCAGCCACAGTACAACGGCGCCAGTGCGCTCACCACACACCAGCTACAGGTGGAGAGGCTTTTATGCTTTTATGATAACTCTCTCTCTCTCTCTATCTCTCTCTCACACACACACACGCGCTCAAACTGCTTTGTCTTTAGCCTGCATTGACTTCAAAAGAATCTTTTCTTTCATCACACATTCTAGACAAAACATTATGACAATAGGTTTTGAGGCTTTCATGTTCTCACAGAGTACTGGTGCTGTTTTTTGTGATCTTCCCCATGCACTTTCAGTGTCTGGCCATTTTTGACAAGTGTGACTTTGTGCAATTTTGTACAAAATATAAGCATTTAAGATAGTGCTGTCAATCAATTCAAAAATTGAATCGTGTTGAGCACAGTCATGGACTGTGATTAATCATGATTAATCACAAATTTAAAATACTAGTTTTTACCTGTAAATGTGTTGAAATAAAGAAATGCATGACAAACTAGTTTAAGGAAACAGAACCTTTCACACTTCCGCCAGGTATGAGACATAATCCTTATTATTCTTTTGTTTTTATTCAGCCATTATCAGCCTTTATACTGGCAATACAACGTTTACCTAGCCACATCGCTTCAATCCCATTTACCCAACTATTATCAAAAGTATTTCTAAATAAATGCAACAAAACATTTTCTTGCTACCTTACAAGAAGTATTATGACAAAATGCATTATTAAGAAGAATTGGACCTGTTCTGCAGGTGCATTAGAGCTAATATTGGCATCATGCTTCATAAGTCAATTTGAGATTAATAGTACACTTTTACTCAGAACTCACTTCAAACTACCATCGAGTGTTTGTAATAACTTCCTTTTACGATCACATGTGGAATTTGGTCGTTTACTGTTGTTAAAATATGCTCTTTATAGCCTTTTATATCGCTGCACAAATTAGCATTTCAGATGTACACATTAATCTCAAGAAAATCACATACAAACCATATCCTATCGTAATCGTGTGTTTATTATCTTGTATAATCTATAGTGGCTGTTGTCATGTTTATTTCTGCTGTGTAAAAGCCTTAACGTGCTCTGGCTGAAACTCACGTTGTTTGTGATGTTTACAACCGCCTCTCCGTTCTTAAGTTGTCAGGAATACATTCCAAGTATAATACACTTTAGTAAAAGGATCCATTTTCATTTTTATTTGTCTATATACACCTTGGGCGGCCGTGGTCCATTATAAAAGTAGCCCAAAAAAACGCAACCCACGGCTCTGTAATTTTTCCCGCGACTGTATTTTCAAAATAGCCCACTTGTGCCACTACCCTGGCAACACTGGTTCACTGTACCCTCATCACACAATGATAGATAACCTTCCGCGCTGCGACGACGGGAAGAAGTTGCGGTCAAACCTTATCAAACGATTAATTTGCGTTAAAAAAATATTAACGCGTTAAAATTTTTAGATTAATCGCATGCGTTAACGTTGACATCTCTAATTTAAAAGCAAACTTCCTGATTAAACATTAAAGCGCACTAGTGTGAGAAACAGTGCAAATTTTCATAATTTATCATCTCATATTGTGAAAACTATTCATAAAAAATGCTTTTTTCACTCAAAAAATGAGGCGCCTACTTTCAGATAAATGAGGCCTACCATTAATCAGATGCAAATAGAAACACAAAACCAGTCCTAAATGAAAGAAAACAAGTTCACAAAAAGATTGAATCCAATATTTGGTGATGATGAGAGATTTATAAGCAATTGTATGAGAGCATAATGAGAGATTTATAAGCAATTGTTTAGAGTCCGGTCATTTTTGACCGGGAACACCACAAGTGTAACTAGGTAAAATAAAACCCACAAAAAATTACGAAAATTACAAAAAAAAAAGAAAAAAAAATTCTGAGAAGTACTTATACCCTGTGTGAACAAAGTTAGTAAGTTTGAGTCCAATGCGATAACGTTAACTAGTATTTTCGGGAAAAAGAAAATCTTCTCCGGGTCAATTTGACCCGAACACAACCAGAGGGTTAATGCAACTACTCAACTGTTGCACAAATCTGAACTAAATCTGGCCTAGTGGTTTGTATTGTGCCTTGATATTTAGAGACATATGAGAAATGCATGTGCATTACTACACACAATCTCTGTGATTCTCATTTAATGTGATTTCTTACAATATTCCTGGCATTTCTGATTACTTATGCAAGGCTTTGTATAAATGTGACTTTTTGTTAGCGCCTCATGTACAGAAAAACCTCCTCTTCTTCCCTCAGGCATCAGTTCACTGTCTGGAGACGGGCGAGTACACCCACATCCGCAACATCCTGATCGTGCTCACCAAGATTCTACCCTGGTACCCCAAGGTGCTGAACCTGGGCCAGGCTCTGGAGTGCCGCGTTCACAAGATCTGCCAGGAGGAGAAAGAGAAGAGGCCCGATCTCTATGCGTTAGCCATGGGGTAACTGAGCCGAGAGCCGGCTGGCCTCAGCCTTCTGAAGTGCTTTCATCACACTGGTTTAGAGGGTCCAGTCTTATCTTTTACTTTCAGGAGTCTAGCTGGTGGTAGTCTAGTGTTTTCCACATTTTCATTGTGCTTGCTTTATTTTAAGATGTAGGAAATTTTCAGTGGCTAAATTTCTGAACGTGTGTAGGCATCTATCATATCTACTGACATTATAATAATGAAGACTATATGCTGAAAGGTTATGAAATTTGGTCCACAACTTATGTCTCTGAATAAGTTTGGTTCAAACCTTAGCCAATTTTTTACTTAATATCAATTTTTTACTCAATAGCATTTTTTTTTTTGCAATTTTGTACTTCAATTTAACTGACTAGATTTCTGCTATTTTACATTTTCAGTCCCACAGCTTTTATTAGATCATTCCCAAATTTGTGACAGTTGATCAGTTGATTTACCAAACCATTTACTTGTAACACATCATCAAATTTGATCAAACACAGGAGTGAAGCTGCATCTTTGCAAGGCTTTTATATAAAGACACGAAATAAGCTTGAAACCTTTATTTTATTATTATTATTATTATTATTATTATTATTATTTGCAACCCCACTACTCATAGGGAGTTTGATATCCTTCTGTCCAGTCATTTGTTTAACTCCGTTTTCAAGAAAGCCTTGAGGAAGTTGCAGGTGAATTCTTGAATCTTGGGGCAAAAGAAAAAAATATCTCTTTACAAAAATCTTTGGCACGTCATACTAGGGCTGCATGAAGAATCGTGTTTTAATTGATCACGATTTCTGCTTCTATGAATTTATTAGTTGTCTGCAATATTTGCCCGATGGATATTTATCCTGGAAACATTTCAATTAAATTTCTTTTAATTTAAGCCACTGCAAGCTTTTATGTGTGCGGTTGCCAGATGTCAAGAGTTTAAATCCCCCAGTCAGAGCTTTTTTCCTAAATCGATACAATTTCTGCCAAGTGCTTCACTTAATCTTCCCATTCTGGCAACCATGAGTACCTGCTATCTCTCTTACAATACAGAGAAAGCACTGATGAGCTGAAAAAGCAAGATTTTAGCAATTTCTATTGAGATATTCTGCTCAAATGAAAGCGTAATTTTTTCACGAGGTTGTTTGCTGCAACTAAATTTGCGATTAAATCATGCAAGTTGACGTTCTGTTGATTTGTGCTTATGTGAAAATGCAGTAATTCTTATAGAAATATAAAAAAATTCAAGTGATGATAATTGTGAATATATTTTTGAGCAAAATAATTGTAATTAACTGTCTAACCATTGTCATGCAGCCCAGAGTATTCGCATATCTTTGCCATAGTGCTGCAGAAATCTGGTATCTCCATATATTTGCTCAGCCTGAAACTACTTTTCCTAAATGAACCACTAGGGGTGCTGTGACCAAATAAATCCACTCGGCCTTACAATGTGCATGTGCAAGTAGGCTTAAAACATTACTGGGTAATTGCAGAAATAAATCATTAATGAGGGAAGTCCCCCTATGCCAACCGTCAGCTGTTCCTTAACTATCAGCAGGGAGTTTCTGGGCGTCTCTCTTGGCAGAGGTTAGCCACATTAAGGCAGATTTATTCGTTGCTCTTTTCCACCGTTTTTAGCATACGCTCCACAGTGGGATTGATTAAATGTGTCGGACTGGTGCTGTTGAAGACGTTCAGGAGTGGCTGGTCATCTCAGGCACATATGACGTTTTGTTGTGAGGTTGTTTGAGGAGGAAACTCGAAGACATAATTCAGTGCAGTCATTCCAACCAAAATTGCAAGAGAAGGTTTGGCCTCTTAAAGATTCTCTTCATTGCTGCTTAATGAACACAGTCCACTCAGCTATTGGACTTTGCCGGCCGGAAGGCCTTTGTTGTGTCACGATGAGGCGATCTTATCAGTTATCAGCTGTAATGGGCTGTTATGCTTCACTGGAGCTAGAATTAGTGACGAGGACTTGATCATGCCCCACTGATTCCCAAGGGCAGCCGAATGACACGGCAGCTCTGTAACAAAACCTAGTGAAGATGCCTTGCTGTCTGTTCTCTACATAGGCAACTCCATTTAAGGCAGTATCCTAAAATAGAAGTGACCGATTTAAAATTCAGCAGGACATGCATTCTTCTCATTTGAAACACATGGGAGAATCAACTCGATTAATTTTCAGTAGAGTTTGAGGTTCGCATTAGAGGTCGACCGATATGGGTTTTTCACCTGCCGATATTAAGAAATCAGGACAGCCGATGGCCGATATATGATGCCAATTTTTTTTTGTCCGATATGTTTGGCAGATTTTCTTTTTTTTCCCCCCATTCATCTCATAAAAGTGAGTTTGAGTAAATGATTATTGCAGAGTACAAGATAGTAATAGTAGCAGCAGCCCAATTTAGAGTAATAATACATGGCTCAAAACTTAAGCATCTTCTCAAAACAGTTCTGAAGGATGCTTTTTGTTGATGTTTGCTGACAGACACCAGTGTTTCCCACAGACTGCAAATTCATTTTCTGCCAGCAGGAGGCGCTGTTGGAGCGGGTTTCCCCGGTAACGGCTGTAATCAAATAAGTGCTGCGCTCACAAATGCTACTTTATCAGGCATTACAGGAAAGACTGAAAAAAAAAAAAGAAGTTATTTTTCAAAGATACATTCATATAAAAACACCTGCGCTGCATTTTTATTTTGAAATGTGCAGTGCTCAGTTTATTCAAGGAAGTATAAGCCTTTTGGAAAATCTATTTGTGGCGGTCAGTTTTGATATTGTGACGAGCCGCCACAAATAACTCAATGTATGGGAAACACTGGACACTGCTATAAGTCAAATGGCCATAGTGATAACAAAAATAAAAGAATTCACACATATTACACAACCTGCTGATCATAACTGCTTAATAGTGCACTGGCCACGAGCGATGACATCGTGGAGGCTATTGTCGGACCCACACACGCATTTCATGAGGAAAGTTAACGTGCACGTTATAATCAACCCAGAAGTTTCATCTGAATTGAATGTGTTTCTACTTTCACATGCAAATGACTTGTTGCACTTATGAATATGAAAACTTTCGGCATCAATTCTAGTAGAGTAAAACATAATTCCGCTTTCGAAACGGTCTGTTTTGCCCTGCCATTGTTAGCTGAAGCTGTGTGTGAACAAGCCGCGGCTGCAGAGTGTGAGCTGCTCCGTCTCACGCCGCCCCGCCGCAGAGGGAGAGAGATTAGGGACTTTAAGCAGCCTCCACTGTTGGAACGGTAACAGCATTCCGACGTCATATTGCGCGTTCGCGACTTCAGCTGCTACCTCGTGGCGTTCTACTGTAACCGTCTACTGCGGGAGAACAGCTGCTTTGCCGTAGTCGTTACAACATGACAGATTAGGTAGTTAAATGTTACGGTTTATGGTATATACCATTTAATTCCATCAGTATACGATTCTACCATTAGTCTTTCATTTAATCTGTGTTGATTTTAACGATTTGTTTCATTTGCTGCTGTTAGCAGCATCACCTCAGGTAGCACTGAGACTAAAGATATGTGAAGCGAACAATGATTATTGCCTAAACATCCTCCTCATAATCCATCATTTGCATTTAAATAAATGACTGAATGCCGCGTTGCGTTGCGCCGTCTTGTTTACGTTTGCTTAATGATTTTTATGTTCTCGCCTATGGCGGTGTAACAGCTTACTTCTGGTCAACGTAGCCGTTCCATTCCCAGCTGTTGCTTAAAGTTCCTATTCTCCTGCGTTCCGCAACAACGCTTAGCTGCCCGCAGATGCGCCTGCCTATAAATCGGCCTAATTTGCAGCACAATTGGCCGATGCCAATTAATTAAAAAATGGCAAAAATCGGCCGATTAATCGGTCGGCCGATCAATCGGTTGACCTCTAGTTAGCATGTTGGTAAGATAATGACATGAAACATTTAAAGTTCACATTGAAAACACGTGTACTACTGTTCAAATAATTTTGGTCAGTAAGATTTTTTTTTTTGTTGTTGTTTTTTTTATTAATACTTTTAGTAAGGACACATTATATTGATCAAGTGTAACAGTAAAGATTTTTACATTGTTGCAAAAAATGTATATTTGAAATTAATGCTTTTGGAATTTTTTTTATCAAAGAATCCAGCAAAAAAAAAAAAAAAAAAAACTTTTTTTTCCCACAAAAATATTAGGCATCACAGTGTTTTTCAACATTGATAGTAATCAGAAATGTTTCTTGAGCAGAAAATCAGCATATTCATGTGACATTGATGACTGCAGTAATGATGCTGAAAATTCAGCTTTGATTACAGCTGTAAATTACATTTTAAAATGTATTTAAATAGAAAAGTTTTTTTTTTTTTATAATTGTAAAAATAATTTTTAATCAAATAAATACAGCCTTGGTGAGCAAAAGACTTCTCAAAAACATAAAAACATTTATTAAAAAAAAAAAAAAAAACTTACTGACCCTAAACTTTTGAGCGGAAGTGTCTATTGGATTAAAATAATGTGGTTGTTTAGTTTGAGCAGCTCAAATGGTTTAGAGAAAATATGCATGTCATGGGCTTGTAAACTGATTAGATGTCTGATCATAATGAGGAACTGATTTCATTTTAAATGGTTGTCTTCCGTCGCAGAATTGGTAATAACTGTTCACATGTAATTGTTGCGTTCCTGCCACCAGTGGGATTTCTCAGCACACTTCAACTTATTGGGCAGATGTGGGCCCTATTCTTTGTGTTTCTCTGTAGACACATGGAATCAACAAGAAATGAAAGAGGGAAATAAGACCTTGTGTTCAGCCTCTCAAAAATATGCCGATCTAGTTACGGTAATATTGTCATAAAACCTGGCCTCTGCGAACACAACCCCTCTCGAGGATTTCTTTTTGAATCCATCCATTTCTGAGTGATTTTAAGCATTACACTTCGTATTACCATCTGCCGTGATTTTAACCGTGTGTGTGACTTGCAGCTACTCTGGCCAATTGAAAGGCAGGAAAGTGCACATGGTGCCTGAAAATGAGTTCCACCATAAGGAGCAGCCAGTGCGCAGCGCAACGCCTGGCACTCTGCAGAACGGACCTGGCAACACGGGCAAGCCTGCCGCCGCTGCCGCTGCCAGCGCTGGCAAAGCCGAGGAGGGGGCCGTCGAGGACTCAGGTGACTTTATTTTAATAATTTCCCTGTTTTCGTCCACAAAGCTTCAGGAATTGATTCGGTAGCATCTGGACTTGTTTGTCCATTTATTGAGAACGTCTTGACACTCGTTTAAAATGAAACGTGTTGCCATGGCGTACAACACTCGCTGTGGGAATTGCCACCCTGAGGGAGTTAATTGCAATTACTGTGTGAATTGGGGTAAAACTGCAGAGGATATTAGAACAGAAAAGCCTCACAGACCCATTAACACAGAAACAAGTACACCACCAGGATTGATCACAACAGCAATGCAGGGCATATGACTCTAGGCTCTTCAGGATGGATTTGGTCCAGCACACGGCTCTAGCAGCTCCTACAATGAGGCCTTCACTTGTCTTGTGTGATTGCACTAAACATGGTCAAACTCGTTCATTTTGAGTCTATTAATTTTCAATTACTTGATTGCTTTGTGAATATCACAGACTATATGAGGTGTCACAAATAAAACAGGAGCTCAGAGATGAGTGTCATTGTGACCAAGCATATGCATGCAGAACTTGGGGATTAAGTTGTTTCAAAGAAAAGTCAAAAGTAAAAAATGAAGAAACACATTTTGATATCAGCCAAATATGTTAATGGTTTTGAAAAAAAAAAAGTCTGTTATGCTTAACAAGACTGCATTTATTTGGTCAAAAATAGTCAAAACAGTAATCTCAATAATAATAAAATAAATATTAAAAAATGCTGCAAGTGAAAAGTGTTTTCAGTAACACTTTAGTATAGGGACCAATTCTCACTATTAACTAGTTGCTTGCCTATTATTAACTTATTGGCTGTTTATTAGTACTTATAAAGCACATATTCTGCATGACCATATTCTACATCCTTAATCCTACCCAATACCTAAACTTAACAACTACCTTACTAACTATTAATAAGCAGCAAATTAGGAGTTTGATGCAAAAGTTGTAGTTAATGGTTTGTTAAAGGTGAAAGTGTGACTGTTTTCTATGTAAAATGTTCATTTAATTAATTGCTGTTATCAAAGCTGAATTTGCAGCATCATTACTCTTCAGTGTCACATGATCCTTCAGAAATCATTCTAATATGCTGATTTGCTGCTGAAGAAACCTCTGATTATTAATGTTGAAAACAGTTGTACTGCTTCATATTTTTTTGGAACTGTGACATTTTATTTTTCAGAATTATTTGATGAAGAAAAAGTTCAAAAGAACAGTATTTATATGGAAATCTTGTAACACTGTAAATCTTTAGCTACTTTTTACTTAAGTCTTCACTGTCATTTTTGATCAGTTAAAAAAGAAAGCGTACTGACTCAAAATGTTTGAACAGTAGTGTATATCCACTTTTGAGAAAGGCCTGAGTTAAGTCACACCCGGATTTGTTGGAAGCAGTGTAACAACCTTTTAGAAGGCAATTTTGTGTAAACCACTGTGTTTGGCACTAAAATGGGAATCCACATACAGCTCAATACCCAAGTAACAGCACCTCTATTGTGAAACATGGTGTTGCTACGAGTTTTTGTTGCATTTCAGCAGGTTTAAGTAGCCCTGCCCACGCTGCAAGATACTGCAAAGAGGTGAAATCCCCCATCATCAGTTGAATTCTGCCTCCCATTAGTAGCTGTGATATTAATTGCTCTGAGCATAATTTACTAGGGCTCTGTGTATATAAAATGGGTACAAAGTACTCACAAAGTGCTAATTAAAAATCTAGAAATCCTGTCTTTTGGGGTAAAAAGTCATTTGCAATTGAATGAGCAAATATTTTAAAATGACACTTTTGATATGCTGCTGTATAATGACCATTGTGCAGACATTTTTATTTATTTTTTTTGGCAAATTTTTTATCCCTTAAATCTCGAAGGACATTTTCGGGTGTGTTTAAATAATTCACTTTCTGTGAAGCACAATCTGTGTTTCATTCACTTTTAATGAGCTTTCAATGGCACATGAAGGATGCTTGCAATTTCCCAGCATGCTTAATAGCTGTGTGTGTGTGTGTGTATGTGTGTATATATATATATATATATATATATATATATATATATATATATATATATATATATATATATATATATATATATATATATGCAAATGCCATAACTCCTTCACTGTGGCACCAAACAGGAGCTTTGGCATTCTTCCACTTTATCAGGGCGTTTTGTCATGCCATAGTTTGTCTCGTTTGGTAGGTATGGCTGAAATAATGAGGCCTGCCCTGGTTTGACGTCCATGTCGGCTTGGTCTATTTGCAGATAAATCCAAGGACAAATCTCAGGCGGCTCAGAAAACTGCCAGCAAAAACAGCACTGCAGCCAATAAAGTGAGCAGCAGCAACGGAAGCAGCACGCCAAACAGGTACTGCACTCAAGGCCCGACTCTTTCTTCACGCAGCGCGAGCTCACTGCCGCTAAGGCAGCCGGAATGATGTACTGCTCTCATCTCTTATATAATGTCATTAAAAGTTGAAGCCCTGGGGTGAGAAAGTTTAGCAGGGGCTTATTATTTCAAACTACTCACCAAATAAATCAATCCTTTATCAAAGTCTACCTGCCTTATGAACTGTGTAATCAAATTGAACAGTGTTCCAGGCAAGAATCCTCTTACAATTCTATTAAACTGAGCAATTGCAGAGAGAAATGTCTTGAAAGGAACCATCTCTGAAAGGCATGGCTGTTACAACACAATTGCACGATGGCCCATCAAACTGGCTGTGTAAAACATCATTTCGAAAGAAATACTTCAATGGGAGACCGGCGTAGAAAGGTGGCCATTAATTTCCATTCAGGAATTGTGTGAATGGAATGAGATTGTAATGGATTTCTGAGTGTTTTAACGTGGTTTGGTGGGGTCAGGGAAAGTGGCGTAGTCAGGACTTATGTAATTCACCTGAGATGAGAGGACAGAGAGGTAACGATGTGCTCTGTTTTAATAATGAATGACAAAGTCAAGAGAATTCAGCCTGTAGCTCAGGGGCTTTGAGAAAACAAAGAGCTTAATACCAGTGCTCTTTTTGTTCAAAAGATCATATTAGCTTTCAGAACTTTGGTTCCCTGTCGATACTTTACTCGTACTGCGTCTGATAAGACGCAATGGGGAAAACTCCTTTTTCTCCTATGACTGAAGCCTTTCAATAACGCAGTGTAACTGCACGGCCATTGGTTCGTGCAGTGAATAAAAAACGAACCAATGGCTTGGCAGCGGAGCTGCACGAGCCTGTGGCGATAAAGCCCGCCAGAATGGGCGGAGCAATCTGGCTATATAATCGGGCATTCCGCCGTAGGATCCTCAGATTATTCTCCTTCAGTGACGACGACGATCTTCGCTGACTCACGAGACTCGAAGCCTGCTCACCGTGGGAAAGCCTCGCAGTGGATCAAGCTGAACCAGCGACCTTTTTGCTCAGCTGATTCGCCGCTCCTCCACCTTCAGCTCGCAGCAGCAAAGGTCCTAGTTTTTTCCCTGCCGCTATCCGGCGAGCCTAAAAGACCTTATTTCTAAGAGGTAAATTCTTAAAAGAGCAAATTTTCTGGCGACGTTGTTGCAAATGTCGCGCTGCGAGTGTATGCAGAGAAGTAGTGAGCATGTCTCCTGTCTGGGCAGCAGAAACTGCACACTCACTGAGACGGAATGCTCTCACTGAGCATGAGCCTCTCCCTCTCCGCTCGCGGCCAGCCTTCTCTATGAGGGGGCTGAGAAGCGGGTTTGAGTGATCGCACGCCGGCAATAAGCCTGCGTGCCCGCTCTCCCCGCTGCACTTGATCCGCTGGTGTGTTTTACACATGAGAATCAGCACCCCTCGTTACATTGAACGGCTCTATCCTCCTAGACGGATCGGAGCGAAACGCTGTCTCCTCTCTATGCTGACAGTTTCGCATTGTGTGTGCGGCGCTGAAGCTGCGCTCAGACAGGCTGCTTTCATTGGAAAGCCTCAGTCTGTTCCTGCTTAGCTCGCTGGTCCCCTCACGCTCTCATCTTTCTCCACCTCCCAGTTATCTCGGAGGAAGAAACGGTGAAGTTGCGGTTGAGCGATCAGGCTTGAGTGAAATCCCCCATTACGCCGACACACATCCCGCACGCCTCACTTGATCTGCTAGTGTGTGTTACACGCGAGGATCAGTGCCCCTCGTTACATCGAGTGGCACAATCCTTCTAAGTGATCGGAATGGAATGCTGTCACTGACAGATTAGCATTGTGTGTGCGTTGCGGAGGCTACTTCATTATGAAAGAGTGAGTCTGTCCCTGCTCTCGCGTTTCTCCCCTCCCAGTTACGTCGGAGAAGAAACAGCGAATTCACTGAGTCAGACTGCTACAAGAGCGTGTGTCTCGCTCTGCTGCGCTCGCGGTTCCCCGCCCCTCCCCTCGTCCGCTATAAGCGGATTTGAGAGAATGCGCGCAGCACTTTTGATCTGCCGGTGTGTTACACATAATGATCATCAGTACCCCTCTCCTAATGAGTGGTTTTGATCTTTTTAGACGGATGAAAAGGAAATACTGTCTCTAATGATTCAGATTCAGATTCTAGACGCGTCCGGGCCACGGCCAGAAAGCCTACGAGAGCATTGAGTCTAGCGCCCCAAAACGGCCTCTGTAATGCCTCCAAGCACCCCGATCAGTTCCGGGTGCCGACGGCAATGTGTTTGTGAACTCTGTTGTAAATACTGGGCCCGTTCAAAAGTGCCCACACAACTGGTCGCTGTTATAGCAAAAAATAAAACAAACATTCTTATATGAGTGTCGGGTCCCCACTGGGCGACCCACCGCTCGAAACGATCCAACCTCTTGCCACGCAGGCTGAGGCCTGACAGGCCATCCCCGGAGTGTCAGACTGGGTTATGGGGATAATAGAATGAGGTTATACACTCCAATTCGCTCGAAGACCCCCGCGATTCAGCAGTGTGGTCTACACCTCGGTTTGGAGCGAGGATGCACACGTCATACGTGCCGAGGTGATGAATTTGCTGGCAAAAGGAGCCATAGAAAACGGTTCCCCCAGCCGAGAGCGAGTCAAGCTTCTACAGCCATTACTTCCTCATCCGCAAGAAGGATGGCGGCCTAAGGCCCATCCTCGATCTCAGGCACCTGAATCGCACCCTCATAAGACGGCCGTTCAGGATGATTATATTGAAACAGTTCCTCTCGCAAGTATGCCCAGGGGACTGGTTCTTTTCGCTGGACCTGAAAAACGCATACTTTCACATCCAGATAGCCCCCCCATAACAGACGATTCTTGAGATTCGCCTTCGAGGGAGTGGCTTATCAGTACACAGTCCTTCCCTCTGGACTGTCCCTAGCTCCTCACACTTTTACGAAGTACATGGATGTGGCTCTTTCCCCACTGAGACAGATGGGAATCCGCATTCTGAATTACCTCGACGACTGGCTCATTCTGACCCAGTCAGAGGACGAGCTACTATCTCACAGAGCCCAGCTCCTCAGCCACCTAGAATGCCTGGGACTCAGGGTCAATTTTGCCAAGAGCGCGCTGTCCCCCAGCCAACAGATATCGTTCCTGGGAACAGTTTTAGACTCAGCCCAAATGAGGGCGATAGCCACGCCAGAACGTGCGCTGGCCATTCAGCAGCTCGCGGCCTCACTCAAAGTCGGAGCCTCTTGTCCTCTCAAGGCGTTTCAGAGGATGCTGGGCCTCATGGCCTCTGTGTCTCCGGTACTTCAGTTGGGCCTGCTACGCATACAGCCCCTTCAGTACTGGCTGAAACCATGAGTTCCGTCCCACACCTGTCCCATGCGTGTCAAGGTCAACTAGGCCTGTGTAACAGCCCTGGCCCCTTGGAAAGATCCCCAGTGGATGGAACTGGGCGTGCCCCTGGGAATGGTCTGCAGGAGGAAGGTGGTCTTGACCGATGCTTCCAACACAGGTTGGGGAGCGCTGTGCGATGGCAAACCAGCTTTTGGCCACTGGTCGGAACAGGAAGGTCGGCTTCACATCAGCTGCCTGGAAATGCTGACAGTGTGTCTGGGCCTTCGCACCTTTCTGCCAGACCTAAGGGGACACCATGTCTTAGTCCGTTCGGACAGCATGACGGTGGTGTCCTATATAAATTACCAGGGCGGTCTCTCCTCGAAGCGCCTCTTCACTCTGGTGTAGCGCCTCTTGGAATGGGCTCTGCTCAACTTGCGCTCGCTAAGAGCAGGGCATGTACCGGGCAGTTTGAACCAAGGAGCAGACATGCTATCTCGGAGCAATGTCCCCTCAGAAGAAACGGTTCAGAAAATTTGGGAGATCTTCGGCAGGGCAGAGGTCGACCTCTTTACCTTAGAAGACCACTCTCATTGCCCAACTTACTTTCGAAGGACAGGGACACGTTGGCCCACGACTGGCCCAACCTTCTCCTTTATGCTTTTCTCCCGATTGCTCTGATCCCGCGGGTAATCAGACGATTCAGGGAACAGAGACACAAGGTTCTGTTAGTGGCCCCGCTCTGGAGGAACCAGCACTGGTTTGTGGAGCTGTACTGGCTGCTCTCGGCAGCCCCGTGGCCCATTCCTCTGAGTCAAGACCTGCTCTCTCAGGCGAACAGAACGATATGGCATCCCCAGCCGAACTGTGGGCTGTGCACCTTTGTTCTCTCGATTGGGGCTTGCAAACCTCCCCGAGAATGTGCTAAACACAATCTCTCAGGCTAGAGCACCGTCTACAAGATGCCTCTATGCCCTTAAATGGTCTGTCTTCTCCGCCTGGTGTGCAGCCCGCAGCGCAGACCCAATTTCCTGCGACATATCTCTGATATTGTCTTTCCTGCAAGAGCTGTTGGATAAGGGTTGTTCCCCTTCCACGCTCAAGGTCTATGTAGCAGCCGTAGCAGCCTCTTACACTCCTATAGCTGGCCAATCGGTGGGCAGGAACAACTTAGTTGTTCGTTTTCTGAAGGGGTCTATGAGGCTCAACCCGACTCGCCCCATCATAGTCCCTACATGGGATCTGCCCACGGTGTTGAGGGCTCTGAAGAGCCCTCCATTTAAGCCGCTACAGCCCATTGACCTTCGCCCCCTGACGCTTAAGACCGCTCTGCTACTAGCGTTAGCATCGGTAAAGCATATGGGAGATCTGCAGGCGCTATCTGTGAGCCCCACCTGCCTCGAATTCGGGCCTAACGACTCTAAAGTCGTCTTGAAGCCAAGGTATGGTTACCTAAAGTGCTCTCTACTCCATTCAGAGCACAGGTAATGACTCTATTGGCACTTCCTCCTTCGGAACAAGATCAAGAGTTGAATTTACTCTATCCCGTCAGGGCGTTGAAAGTCTATGTTGACCGCTCCTCTGTTCAGGGAGTCGGATCAGTTATTTGTATGCTTTGGTGGACGCACCAAGGTTTCTCCATTCACGAAGCAGAGACTTTCCAAATGGATAATTGACGCTATTGCGCTAGCGTACTCTTCTTTGGGTCTTCAATGCCCAATGGGAGTAAGAGCCCACTCACCTAGAGGCGTTGCCTCTTCCTGGGCCTGATCTAGCAGTGTGTCCATTGTAGAGATCTGTGCGGCGGCCGGCTGGGCCTCGCCGTCCACATTTGCCAGGTTTTATAATCTGGACGTCCCGGCCTTACAGGCTCAGGTCCTTTATGCATAAAAGGGCACTCTGTCATATGACAAAAACCAGTGCTTGGCGTTTTGCCTTTTTTCATGTACGCTCTTGGCCCTCTCTGAGTTCCGAAGCTGTACTGAATTATCTTGGAACAATTATTCAAGGCTGGGCCGACCTCTGTGAGTTTGGCCCTACTGCCTCCTGCGGGGCTTCCCTGCAAAATACTTGGTCCCTCTGGGCCCCCTTGGGTGCTTAAGGCGAGTTCAAGTATTAGTCGTTCCTCTAGCATAACACGGCGGGATTGTACTGGTTCCCCATCGTGTCTTGTCAGACGCAGTACAAGTAAAGTATCGATAGGGAATGTACTCGGTTACTAACGTAACCTCGGTTCCCTGAGATACGGAACGAGTACTGCGTACTTTGCCGTGCTATGTAGCTGCACGACTCAGTGGTCGCTTCAGTCGAAGTAACCTGAGGATCCTACGGCGGAATGCCCGATTATATAGCCAGATGGTTCCGCCCATTCTGGCGGCCTTTATTGCCATATCGGTTTTTATTCACTGCACGAACCAATGAGCGTGCAGTTACACTGCGTTATTGAAAGGCTTCAGTCATCAGAGAAAAAGGAGTTTTGCCCATCGCATCTTATCAGACGCAGTACTCGTTCCGTATCTCAGGGAACCGAGATTACGTTAGTAACCGAGTACGTTTACACACTTTCCTTTTCACCTAATTTTTGCATGTGTGCAGTAGACTAGTTTCATTTTGGCTAGATATATTGGTTTGAGTGAGCTGTAGAGCATTGCAGGCTGCTTTTGAGCATCAAAATATTTTTTTTTTTCTTTTTAAACAAAGGATCAGTGCAAAGAGGTGATTAATCTGAATAAAATGCTACTAGTTGACCTCAGGTCGTCAAATATTTCATGAGCTCTTGCTTTTTAATTCTTTATATTACATTATTTGTAGATTTTCAGTATTTGCAGCCGTGGTACCAACATTTTGAATGTGAACAGTACATTTTCTAGATACTATTTAAAAACACAATTTGTGTGATTTTCTTCTAGCAAAGGTTAACAACATAAAAATATTAAAACAAATTGAAGGGCAGATGTTGGTTTATAGTTATGAATAAAATGTATGAAATTAAAGAAAATATTAGTTTGTTTGCCAAAATAATTTGGTTAATAGGATTGAATGTTGGGGTCAGCATTGCAGGTTGTGTAAAATTGAGAAAACGAAATGATTCCTGATATGATTTTAAAGAAATCAATGAATTATGAATTTTATGCATTTAAAAATATACAGTCACTCCACTTTCCTGAAACACAGCAAGTGTAACTCAAAAAATAAATGAATAAAATAAGCTCTTTCTTTACCTCAGTATTTTAATAGACAGAAAAACAGAAATAATTGAATCAAACATATCATAATGTGTTTTTAATGCATGTAAGCTGAGGTGCAACAGGCCAAAATCATTTTGGGGATGCCTGTATACAGTTTTTTTTTTTTTTTTTTTTTTTTTTTTTTTTTTTTTTCCTGTTCTAAAGCTACTTTTCCCTCCATTAATTTTACATTAGATAAGAGTTTATCTAACATAGCTCTCTTTCCAAAGAACGCCGTGACTTCAAGCATTTATTGCATTAAAAAAGTCAACAGAGACCAATCTTGTACTATTCATGACTTTTTATAAGATCTGAAATAGTGTTATGATACATTTTATAAGTGGTGTCAACCAGAACATCTCCAACTTATCAAAGTTATTCTGTATTTCTCAATGAAAGCCATGTTTTGGTCACTTTGTAATGGTTTCAAAGCCAAAAATATAATAACAAAAATAACATTTCAGCATTTTAGACTTTAATTGATCCCTGATCTCTCCACAGCACTAAAGGGAGCAAAGAGAAGGAAGATAAAGAGAAGACCACAAAGGAGAAAAAGGAGAAGAAAGAAAAGAACCCAGGAAGCACTCCAGAGGCCAAGGCAGGAGGGAAGGACAAACAGAAGGAGGAAAGATCCAAGGAGGAGAAGCCCATTGATAGCAAGGAGAAGACGCCCAAGGCCGAAAAGGACAAGAGGAAGGATGACAAGAAGGAAGAGAAGAGCAAGATGGATGGGAAATCCGCTGAAAAAGAGTGGTCCAAGGAACGAGACGTGTCCAACGACAGCAAGACGAAGGAAGGCAGCAAGGTGGAGAAGAACGCTGGGGCCGGAAGCCTGAAGTCCCTCGTGCCCAGATCTGAAGGAGTCGAGTCTGAACGGGGTAAGACTGCCCTGACGCTGTTTGCTTAAATATGCTTCACTATACTACTTTGACTTTGTTTGGGATTTATTTTAAGAACAGTTTGTGAAGGAACATGTTAATGCTAAATTGGAACTTTCAGAAGTTTTCAAAGTTTACTTGTTGTTTAAAGGGTCATGAAACCCCCTGTTTCAGCACTGGTTAGTTCTCACCACAGGTTTTAAAAAATGCTAAAAAAAAAGTGGGCGTGGTGCGCTGCAGAGGGGGAAGAGGGGAGACAGACCACACACAGCTTTGGGTTCAGAAAGAGTTAAAAACACAAATAAATGCACAGCCATTTGCACTCTGCATCGAAAACATATATATGAACGCGCTGTTGAACCTCTGATAACTTTTTAGACTTATTCTGCTGCGTTTATATTTGGGCTGCAACAACTAATCGATAAAATCGATTATTATCGATAATGAAAATCATCGACAGCGATTCTCATTATCGATTAGTCGGGTCTGCCCACAGTGCACGTCCAACTTCAGCCGGTCACGTCAAATTAACGTTACAGCACTGAATAAGGCATTTCTGTGGCCAAAATGCATCTAAAAATAGTGGAGGAAACAGAAAGAGATGCTGCGGGAGAAGTACGTGATCCAAGCTGCACAAAACATGAGAATTCTTTATTTTAAGCTTTAAGCTAATGCATTAGCGTAGTGGCTTGCCCTGTCAGGCGCTTTAACAGATGCGTGTGTGTCCTCAGCGGAAAAACGTTCAGTTTACGGTCATATCCTTATCTGTAAATGTCACAAATTCACGCGAGCATTTCCATTTTTGCATAACGTTCCGTCCTGACAGTCTGTGTTAAGTTTAAATCCTTACTGAATGAGCGCGAGCGCGGCGGCCACGTGAACGCGCGTCAGAGAAGGATTAATATTCAGCGCAAAAACATTCATTGTGCTGAAATATGTTGTTGAACGTTAAATTAAGGTTTAAAAGTCAACATGTAGTGCACGTATTTTATGAGAGTAGGAACTGTAAAGGGATAACCGCCTGTAGTTGTCTGAATATAAATATCAGATGCTTCATAGCCGCCTTTTACAGGATAAAGAAATTACAGTAAACGTGACTGTGATCAAAAAGTTGGTTAACACTGAGTTTGTGTTTTTATTCGTCTTTATTATCTTTATTATTATCTAAATTTTTGTTGAAGAGATTTAAACTATTGGCCTATATACAGTGCTTAACAAATTTATTAAAACAAATGTATTTAAGGTTTATAACAAATAATGTAAGCTTTGTGCCACTGCTGCTCTAAATTAACAGTATTGGTGTTTACTAAAATCAATTTTTTGCTATCTGTATTGGTTAGTCCTCCAATATGCGTAAGGTCTTCAGTAACAGTAGGCAATTTCTAATGCTATAATATAGGGGTGCACGATAAATATCGGGCGATAATTAATGCGCATCTTGTCAGTAAAGCCGGTTCTCTAATCAGCGGTAAATTCCAACACGTGCGTGATTTCACATTGAGCAACATTTACTACACAGAGCCGTTGTTCACTGACAAGCTGCGCAAAACCACGCTGATAATGAACATGGATTTGCGCAGCTTGTCAGTGAACAACGGCTCTGTGTAGTAAATGTTGCTCTGTTTAGGTTTAAACAATTCTTTGACAGAGTCCTAAAATATTTGTGTTTTCTCTTTATGACAGGTGGTCTAATACATTAAGCACTGTATGTTTTCATAGCATTCAGTTGGCACGTTTGTTTGAAGGACATTGGGCAGAATGTGGAAGTGTTTTTGTCAATAAAATAAAAAAGATTTTTTAAAATCCGATTAATCTAAAAAATAATCGGGCAACTAATCGGTAATCAAAATAATCGTTAGTTGCAGCCCTAGTTTGTATAAGCCTTTTGACGGCTTGTGTCACGGAGCTGTAAAAACGGTTACACTCACTAACTGAATGAATCGCGTTTGTGCCGAACTCTTATCACAAAGCAAAAACAAACGCTCTCCTTCGATCCATGAACGTTTCTCTCAGTTAATGTGCGCGATGTCATCTCACAGTCTTAACAGAGCTTTGAGTCTGAAGCGTCTGTCATAGCAAATCAACACATGCTGTTGTGAATAATTAAGTGTTGTGTCTTCTCATAGGATAAGAACATGAATAATTTAATAGACACCAACGCGCCATCGGTGTACTATAGTCCATTGCCACATCACAAATTGTGACGTCAACACGATGTAGATTTTAAACCCGGAAGGTGAAAATAGCGCAAAAAAAGCTTAAAATTAACCAGTTTTCTCCAACAGTTAAAATGATCGGATGCTAACATTGTCTTCTATGATGTGCAACACAAACACCTCTTCTAAAATCTCAGAAAAAGTAGTCTGGGGTTTCATGACCCTTTAAGTTAGGTGTTTTTGGATTTAGTTCACCACAAAATTGAAATACTGTCTTGTACTCACAGAATGTCTTTTCATAGCATTTAAACTATGCTATAGAACACAGTATCAAAAGCAAAAAAACATTGAACCTAGGGCTGTGCAATTAATTGTAATACAGTTTTGATTTTGATTTCGGATTCCGATTATGAAAATGCAATAATTGAGAGAAAACGATTCTTGTGCCCCATTCCGCCCCCTTTCCAGCTGTGTGGTTTCACTCCTCCATAAAAACCAAATTTCACATGTAAATCAGTAAAATCATGTAACGTGACTTTTGCAAAACGCGACGTGCTTGATTTAAGTTGATTAGATTTATTCCTGTTTTTTAAAAAAAAAACTTGCACTGTTCCTCAGGAGGATGGAACAGAACATGGGAATGAAAAGTCATCTTTTAGCTCAAAATGCGCGCCTAAACGGTCATATACAAAATGTGTCAGTTATGTAATAAATGAATGTAAACAGATGTGAATGAAAATACTTGCATAACAGTTAATTGGATCCGTGCGGCTCTTAAAGTGACAGCAGGCTAACAACAAAAGACAAAATCACTCACTGCTCTTGACTGAAGGACTTTTGTATCTTTAATAAAAACAAAGGAAGTTTAATTCTTGCAGTGAAGACTGCTGTTTTATCTTACATTAGATTATTCAATTTTCTTTTTTTATTCTATTGTATTTGTCCTTTGATTTATGTATTTATTTATTTTTGATCTCATGGCCCACTCATAATCGTGTTAAACAATCGTGATTACAGTATTGACCAAAATAATTGTGATTATGATTTTTGTCATAATCGCCAGCCCTACTTGAACCTAATCCTCATATTTCTTCTCTCAGCAGAGCAAAAAAGACGAAAGCTTGACACACACTCGTCACCATCGCACTCCTCTGCAGTTAAGGTTAGTATGGCCTGAGGAGAGCTGTGCACTTCTTTCTGCTTGTCCCTACCTGTCGGAGATCACGTGTTTTCCAAACCTTCCTCGTCCCTCCGCGTCACCCATTGGAGTTTGAGAGAAGGCCTCTGGAGCCCAGCCGTTGTAGGAGAGCAGTGGGGGGAATTTTGCATCTTATGGACTATTTTTTTTGGAGAAATATTTTTCAATAGATGTCAGATTTTTAAGATAAATTTCCAAGGACTTGCCAAAATCTTAAATTCTAGCACATGCTTCGTTTTTGCTCACTTTTACACGCTAAGAGAATCTACCCAAGTGCCTCACAAGTTTTGTTCCTTTTCGTATACCGTACTTTTTGTAAGATTATAAATTATAAATATTTATTTTTGTAAATCGCCCTCCCCTTTTTGAAGTTTTTTTGAATCATAGCATATTACTTGCTGAGAAAGAAAAAAGTAAAAGAAGTAAATAAGAATCAGTCTTTTTGTTTTTTTAAACTAAACATCGAGACAAGAGAATGTTTCTGCTGGAAGAAATCCTGATCAAGTCACGTCTGCAACTCCTGGAGGAGCTGGAATGTTTTCCTTGTTTTCCTGCGTCACCAATCCGGGATCCCAGACAAGAATAAGCTCGTCTTCACCACTGCTTGCTTTTTTTGTCCATCCTGATTTTTCCCGCACCCAATTCGTGCCGTGGAAGGGTTTTCAACGAGAGTTTCCCAGACATCCGTGCGACCAGCAGACGGCCCTTCAGCATCCAGAGAAACCCGCGTCCCCAGCAACTACTGCATAAAGAGAAAGGCAACCAGGAAAAAAGTTTGGGCATGGCCTTCCCAGAGGGATCTGTCCGTCCGTGACCAGGAATCTTGTTGCAAATGTCTATGAGCGAGACCTCATGCCAAAGTGTACATGACCTCCTTCTATTCCCTTCATTTATGAATCCTAGCTGAGTTTAGATTTTTTTATCTTCTTCATGAACTCCCATAGTTAATTTACAGAATGTATGCTCTAATTTAGACCAAAGATACGAGTTAAGACGTTTACCTATGATGCTCAGTGCAGTGACGTTCTCCAGGCACATGTAGGTTGAGATAGTCCAGTGCAGACTAACGTTAGGCTCCGATAGTCCAGTCTCTTCATCTCTAACCATGTGAAAGTTCTAGTCTTTGAAGGTCTTTATGGGGATGTGTTGATTGACGGCCAGCCTCCCCCACCCTTTCTCCTGCTGTGTGCCATCCTCTCCAGCTCATCTGTCATCTCCATTCATTCCTACAGGACAATCTCAACGACTTCAAGGACTCCGCTTCAAAGGTTTGGACCTTTTTCAATCCGTAACTCTGTGTCTCCAAACCTAGTGAACTGTCTACCCAGACCATTCTAACCATCATTACATTGCAAGTTATGCCTTATTGGCCTCTAGGTTAGCAGTATTGGTTCAAAACTTCCAAGCAATGCCTAAAAATGTCCTTGTAGGCAATATTTGTCCAAAATGTATCTATGATGGCCAAAAATGCAGTATAGTTAGGCATCTTGAGTTTGAACGTTTTAAACAGTACTATGAGTGCCACAAATGCAATCTAGGTAAGCTGCATTTGTTTTAATACTCCAAACACCCTTGTGGTGCACTAATAGGGCCCTATGATTTCTGTCGTGAGGAAAATGTGCACAGAATTGTGGAATCCAGTCATAAAAATTGATTTTACTGTATAATTCACAGAATTTGGAAAAATTTGGATGACTATATCAAAAGTAAGGCTGTGCAGTTAATCAAATTGGGATATGGACTAGTGTCTGTGAATGTTAAAGCACAAAAAGACTGCTATTGAAATGCATGTTCTGTGTGTCTCTGTGTGACTGAGTGACACAATTTTGTCTACTACATACAAACTCAAGCACACATGAAACTCATGGTGCCATCTCACTATATGAGGACATAAACTTCATCTCTAGAGCTTCTCTGAGAGTCAGTTCTCCAGCATTTCATTTGATAAAATTGTCGTCAGATACACACAGAAACGCAAAAGTCTTCACTACAACCCGCCAAAATAAAAATTTGGTTTAACTTGTTATTATAACAGAAATATATTACTACAGTAGAATGTACTTCCCAAAGTAATAACAATAACAAATGTTTTAATAAACTGTATTAAGTAATAACGCACAATTTTTCATTCAGGTTTGAATTTAAACAGTAAACATCTATTGTGGAGAACATTGGCAAAAATGTAAGAAATTGGTCAAATTTCATTTAATTACATAGTAACACTTTACAATAAGGTGTCATTTGTTAACATTAATTTATTAACTAACATGAACGAACAGTGAACAATACATGTATTACACTATTTATTCATCTTTGTTAATGTTAATAATAATACAGTCATTCATTGTTTGTTCATGTTAGTTCACAGTTCATTAATTAATGTTAACAAACACAACTTGTGATTTTAATAATGCATTAGTAAATGCTGAAATTAGCATTAACTAAGATTAATAAATGCTGTAGAAGTATTGTTCATTCTTAGTTCATGCTAACTAATGTACTTAACTAATGTTAACTAATGAACCTTATTGTAAAGTGTTACCAATTACATTTTAAAAGATTAAGCTGTTTTTGGAAAAGATTTATGCATTTATTTGATTAAAAGTGTAATGCGTTCATTTGATTACCACTGTTTTTTGCTAATTTGTTTTGTATTAGAACAGAATCCAGAAAAATGTAAACACAACACAGTTAAAAAAAAAAAAAAAAATCATAGGGCACTCTTATTGTTAATATTTTATTAAATTAAATTTATTAATCCAGTTGATTAGTCATCAATCCAGTTGATTAGTCATCACATTGTGATGATTAGAATTGTGTATCAACTGTAACTGAACCATTGAAATGTAAAACTCATAAAATGTAATTTGGGGGAAAAATAAAACTGATTTCATAGGGCCCTATGCTAAGTTGTTGTCCAAATAGGCAGTATACGTTCTTACATTCCAAGTGATAGCAGAAACGCCATCTTGGTAGGCAGCGATTGCTTGGGCGTTCCAAACCCGCCTGTGATGCCCAAGAATACGGTCTATGTAGGCAGCATTCCTTCAAACGGATGCCCAGAAATGCTGTGTGGGTAGGCAGCTCACTAGCCTTTGAGATACTCCCAATATTTATCTCGTCTCGCTGCAGAAACTTTCTTCACGCTGAATGTCATGAATGCATCTGTAGATTAAAGCACATTTTGCGCCAGATGCCAGGTGTGGAATTTTTATAGCGATATATGGGTCTTTAAAAAGTCCCTTTTCCCTTCAAAAGGTGGCAGAATATCCCTGAAACACGCGTAGGGCTCTTGTGCTCGCACATCCCTCTCCTCCTCTGCCTGGACATTTTATATTCTGCTAATGTAATTTCAGCCCAACAATATCCTCCATTCTTCCCGTGGCTACGCTCTCCTGGGCTCCTCTCACAGTCCTCGCTGTCTGATTGGACTCTGGTCTTCTATTTGCCACTCCAGTCTCTTTTGAACAGCTCCTGTCAACTGGCAGGGAGATAAGTGTTTTTGCAGTTTGGTCACTGAAGGATGTTTGAAAATATGCTGATGGCACCACCTGAAAAAGCAATACAGCTGAATTTTGAGCAGCCTGTTATTTTATTCTCTCCCCTCTCTCTCTGAAGGCCTGCTGTCAGAGTATTCCCCCACATCCAGAGGCCTTACAGACCCTCAGTATAGATGTATTTAGCATCAGTCGCAAGATCTTTTGTTTTTCTGAACCAGCGGGGTTGATCTTGCTGGAGTCGGTTGTTTCTTGTAGGTTATCGTGTCCGCTGTATGTACGTTCTTGTAATTCAGTTGTCAGTTTTGATTCTGTTGTTGAAGTGGTTTTGGATATGTGATTAATTCTGCTGTCATTCACTCTCTGGGAGTTTGTGTTATTAATCTGTTGTTGAAATACATGCCTGATTCCCTGATGTACCCATTTGAAACAGGTGCTTTATGAGGTTGGGAAAGCAAGTGTCTTTATCATATCAAGAACATATGTAGGGTTGGCACCAAAACCTACAGTCAATAGCAATACCAGTGGGATTTTACAATTATTCATACCAGTTTCGACTTTTAAACGCAATACTTGGTCATTTATTGACTGATTGTGAAGTAATTGTATTGTCAATACATTAAAGAAAAAAAAGGAATGAAACAAATAATTAATAATAGTCTTGGGGATATGCTCCATGGTAGGGCTGCACGATAATGACTAAACTGATAATCACAATTATTTTGATTAAAATTGTAATAACGATTATATTGCATTTACCCTTTTGATAGAATAATTGTTATATTATAACATGCAATAACAACCTCCACTGACTATACACTGATTTCATTTAACCAACTGATAATACAAAACTCATGGTTTTGGTTAGTGTTTTGTAATATGTATTCACATTAGATTTTCTAAATGACAATTTGTTCGCAAATGAGACAAGCCCCTCAGATCATGCAGTAAATTTTTTCAAAGATCATTAATACACACTGAAAACTACCATTGCCATGCTGTTTTCAGCTGATTAACATTATGAAAACTGGTAAAAAAAACTTTAGAAACTCCTAATATAACTTCAAATAATTAATTTTTTCCCCATTGTATTGCCACAGGTTGCAAAAGCGCATTTATTCCTCAAACACAATAGATCCATTATTGAAACTGTGAAAGTTTGATCATGGCAGATTTGGTTACAGAAACAGCAAAAATGGCTTGTGAAAAAACACACATTGGCTGTATGACTCTTTCAACAGAATATCGTTGTGGAGAGATCTCTAAACTCCAGCACATGTGTTTTCATATCAATGCTTGTTCCGCCATCAGTGAGCGCGCATACACGGTTGCCAGATCTCACAGATTAAGTAAAACACTGAGCAGAAAGTGTATCGTTAAAGGAGAAAAGCTCTGTATGGGGACTAAAGCTCTTCACATCTGGCAACCACAAGCATGAACGCTAGTGAAGACTTGTTAGCAATGCAAGATTACACAAATGCTAAATTAAAAACATGTTTTCAGGATAAATAATGAGCCGGCCAATATCGTGACAATTGTTTTTAATTAATCGAGAAAGGTGGGATATCGTTATCGAGATTAAAATACAATTAATCGTGCAGCCCTACACCATAGTCATATCGTCCTTTCGTCAGCCTGTGAGATCGCCGATATACGATATTATTGTGCTAATTTAATTATTTACTTAATTTCATAGCCGGAGAGTAAACCAACTCCAGGGTTCGGCTAAAAGCAGCTTAATTTTAGTGTAATCTAGACATTATATCTTTTTAGTCAAGTATGGATGTCAAGTCATTTTTTTTTTTTTTTTTTTTATATGACTGAATTTGTATTTAACAAGTTTATTAAAAGCAAGTTACTAATTATAATGCTTGCATTATATAGTTATTCAAACAGCAGCTACAGAAAAGCAAAGAACATTTACATTGTAAAAGAACATCACTGACTCCCGTTATAATCAGTGATCACTGATGATGAATAAATCTTTTATACTTACATCGCACGTACATCTGCACTTTGTTTTTTTGTTGTTGTTTTTTTTAATGAGAGAATTCGCGAGAACGCAGAATTCAGTCAGAACGCGTGTGCACTGAACAACAAATCTCAGTTTTTTCACCTTTGACTCATCTGAACGCCTCTGATTGGCCATTGCATTTATAAACTCAACAGAATTGTGTGTGATTGGTTATAATGTGCAACACTGTAAAAATGTGTAAAAATAAGAATGATGAAACAAATAAGCCCTAATATTAATTAGATAATAAAAATAATAATAATCATCATCATCTTGCTATCATCAAAGGCATCAGCCACAGGCGATATCTCAGACTATCATCGATACACGATACTATCGTCTATTAGCACAACCCTAATTAATAACAGATCCAAATACAGCTGGCATAAATGTTGCTGAAAGTTTCAAGTCAGGTAATCTTTTAGAAATTGAAAATAAAGTGCTTTTCTTAACTGGTTCACAAAACCAATTTATTCACAAATCGGACTGAATCCATAAGATCTGACTTTCACGTATCATGCACCAGAAAAATTACTACCTGATCTTTGAAGGAGGCTTCGAGGCTTCAGTAAACTGGTGAAGAACAGCTGAGCAGATTTGAAGTGAACGCTCAGGTCATTTGAAGAACGATCGTTAACTGCTCCAGATTGTTCTCACCACTTTCAGAAAGACTCATTTTTTTTCCCCAGTTACTCTTGCTTTGTTGGATCTCATTTTGTTTCTCTCCCCCACATTTATCAGCAGAGCATCTTTGGATCAGTAGGAGAGTCTGAAATGGCAGTTTTCCAAACAACACCAACCACATGCCATTCTGCTGTTATATAACAAGAATCATATTTTTTCTTGTGCTTTTTTATTTATATATATATATATATATATATATATATATATATATATATATATATATATATATATATATATATATATATATTTTTTTTTTTTTTTTTTTTTTATAATGTGTGCTTTTATGCACATATTGACACTTCATATACAATACTTTATTCACTTTTTAAGTTACTTTATTCTGTATGTGTTAGTTCCAGCTGGAACATGAATATGTGGCTAATGATCAAACAGCTTTAACAATTTGCTGCAGTGCTATTTTTATTATTTCTTTTTAATGAAGCTCTTTTGAGAACATGAGTTGTGCAGTGCTGAACATGATGTGGGCAGTTCAGTTACTGTGCCCCATGCATCTGGCAGCTTGTGTTGTCTTAAGGATAAAATTAGACTGGATATACCTGGTTACACCTGAAAATACATCTTCATTAATTTGCACAGACATTCTTTATGACGGGCAGGGTTTTTTTTTTTTTTTTTTTTTTTTTTAAATGTTGTCATTGCTGCTGTCACCGAACAACAGTCTAGTTTACGTTTAAGATTACATCTTATCCCATCAAGCATTTTTGGGCTTGGCGCACAATGTATTGTGCTTTACAATCTTTACTTGTAAGCCTTCAAGTAAAGATTGTTTTGATAATTAACTAATCTATTAAGTATTACAACAGACATTTTAATATTTGTTAAATAAAAAATAGATACATTGGGGGAAATAAGTATTCAAGACTTGAACAAATTTTTTATTAAACACATTTCCAGTGCAGCAATTCACATGAAATTTTGACCAGATGTTGGTATTAACTCAAGTAATTTACACAGAGAAAAAATATTGAATACTACAATCCATAAAAAGTTATGTCTAATATAGTGAAATGACACAGGGAAAAAGTATTGAACACACTAACTGAGATTATACTTAATACTTGGTGGAAAAGCCTTTGTTTGCAATAACAGCTTCGAGACGCTTCCTGTATGAACAAACTAATCGTTCACAGTGCGCAGGTGGGATTTTTGTCCATTCTTCTAAACAGACTGTCTTCAAATCTTGAATGTTCCGCAGGGCCCTCTTGTGAATCTTGATCTTCAGTTTCTTCCATAAATTCTCTATTGGGTTTAAGTCTGGTGATTGACTGGGCTATTCCAACAACTTTATTTTCTTCTTCTGGAACCAATTCCGAGTCTCCTTTGCAGTATGTTTTGGATCATTGTCCTGCTGGAATGTCCATCCATGTCTCATCCTCATCATCCTGGCGGATGGTAACAGATTCACCTCAGGAAATTCCCGGTACATGGCTCCATTTATCTTCCCTTCAATAACATGGATTCTGCCAGTACCATGAGAAGAAAAACAGCCCCATACCTTGATGCTTCCACCTCCAAACTTCACTGTTGGTATGATATTTTTAGGGTCATATGCAGAGCCATTTCTCCTCCAAACATGGCGTGTGGTATTATTGCCAAAAAGTTCAATTTTTGTCTCGTCTGACCAGACTACATTCTCCCAGTAATTCACAGGGTTGTCCAAATGTTTTGTAGCAAACATCAAACGAGCTTCAACATGCCCTTTCTTCAAAAATGGAGCCTTCCGAGGTGAGCGTACATGGAGGCCGAGGCGGTGGAGTGCATTGCCTATAGTTTTCTCTGTGACAACTGTACCTGCTGCTTCCAAGTCTCTCTGTAGCTCTTTCCGAGTTGTCCTTGGCTCTTGGATTACTCTTCTGATTAACCTTCTGACTCTCTGATCAGAAATCTTTCGAGGAGCTCCTTTGCGTGGCAGGTTGATGGAGTTTTTTTCTTTCCACTTGCGTATAATGGACCCAGTGGTGCTTACAGCAACATTTAGAAGTTGTGAAATCCGTCTGTAACCACTACCATTTTTATCCAGCACAACAATCTTGTTGCAAAGGTCTTGGGACAGCTCTTTGCCTCTACCCATCATATGTTTTTATACTTGCATTCAGAGGTGGGTAAAGCTTTTTCCAACTGATTAACCTGCAATAACCTGGCTGATTCTAATTTGCACAAATAGGAGGTTGAACTAATTAGAGAAATCAGCTGTTGTCTTGCTTTGTCTTTCCTTGGTGTACTGCTTTTTCTTTGTGTTCTATACTTTTTTCTTCTCCTATTTCACTTCATTAAATTGTAATTTTATGATTTCTTTATCTGTGTTGATTTCTTGAGTTAATACCAACATCTGGTCAAAATTTCATGTGAATTGCTGCACTGGAAATGTTTAATAAAAAATTTGTTCAAGTGTTGAATATTTATTTCCCCCACTGTGTGTATGTGTGTGTGTGTATATATATACATTTTATATGAAATGTTTATATAAATTTTATATAATTTTATATAATGTATTATAATAAAAATGTAGCATTTTAATTTAGATTAGAAATTTCATTATTTTAAAGTATTAATACTAATTTATTAATTTAAATACTTTTAAGTTGCCCCCTCTTAGAAGATTGCTGAGAATGACAATGACGACTGGATCTCTGCAGCAACATTTAATCTTGTCATTTTCTTTGTGGGATATTGATGTTAAGGTTGAATTAATGTCAACAACACAGTTTATCTTGCTTGCTCGTGCTTTATTCTCTTGTTAAGTGAATAATTTCCACGTTGTCCTCTAAAAGAATGTCTTTGCTTTGCAATAGGAAGGTTTTATCCATTTTCTGAAGATTTTTTTTTTCATTTTTGAGGTACACTGTGATGTTTTATAACAGTATTGCTCAGTGCTTGTATGAAGAGGTCAGCTATTTGTTGGTTGATTTGGGAATCATGACCCTTAAGGGCTTTTCACATGAATCGTATCAGCGTTTGCACTGAAGCATCAAGGTGCAGCGTTACTCTGAAGCCACATTACATACAATGAATCATATTTTAATCATGATCACGATTTCTGCATCTCTCGATTTATTAAGCATAATCGCTGATTATGTGCACTATTTGACCTTTTTTTATTTTTTTTGAATCCTGAAAATGTTTCTTTTTTTGGCATTTGCATTTTCTTGCATTGGTGAAAAGCCACCACAAGATTTCATGGTTGCATTTGTCAGAATACAAGAGTTTAAATTCCCCAATCAGAGTTTTTTTTTTTGTTGTTGTTTTTTTTTCATAAATTGATGCATTTTCTGCCCAGTGGTTTACTTAATCTTCCCAACTTGGCAACCATCTGCACTGCTCTCTCTGCATTAAGCAAAAAAGCACTGATGAGGTAAAAACACTGGAAAACACTTAAGCTGGAGTTTAGTGCTCTCTGTTGAGATATTCTGCTCAAATAAAAGTCTGTTTTCACTGTTTGCTTTCATGTGTCTGTTTGCACTGTTTGCTGCGACTAAATCTGCAAACAAACCATGCAAGTTGACGTTCTCTTGATTTGTGCTTGTGTAATTAATTCTATAGAAATGTAAAAATAAAAAAAAATCAATAATCGTTATTATATTTTTGAGCAGAATAATCATTGTTTAACCAGTATCGTGCAGTCCAATTTCACCTTTCATCCCTTTGACCTCTGACCTTTTGAACTGTGGCCGCTGAATACTAGACAGTATTAGCATGGTATATTAAGTTGTTGGCGTGTAAAATCAAAAGTTGGGCTGATCCTTCTTCCCTTTCTCTTGCTGCCTAACAACCCAGTAAAATCGCCCTTTTGTAACACTTTTCACATGGAGGTTTGACGCTTGTTTTGAGGTGCGCTGAAGCCCTGGTGTGAGGCACGTGAAGGGCAGCATACATGAGTTCAGCAGGAACCGTGAGATTTTAATAGAGTGCTTGGACTTCCTGTGGGTGTGTCTGATAGCATCGCAAGGTGTGAAGGCTCATGGGAAGGCGAGTGCGACTCTAATGGGGCATGCTAATGAAGTGGCAGCAGGCCACTAGCTCTCATCCTGTGAGACGTTAACCCTCTCTTATCTCTCCATCCAACCCTCAGCACCATCCTAACCACAGCACAGTCCTGCCCAAGAGCAAAGAGAAGGACGACGAGAAGAAAGAGTCTGACAAATCCATGGACCGTTCCAAAGAGAGGGAGAAGAAGGAAGACCGGAAGGACCGAAAACGAGTAAGTGGATCCGAGCATCCCTGCTGCTTTCTGTATTTAGAAAGAGGCGTGGGGTGAGGTTCATAAAGCACCTTTCTTAGTCACAACATTTATTGAATGCCTGGTGAAAGGTGAAAAGTCTTTTTTTCCCCTCTGCGCTTCATCTAGGACTACTCCAACAGCGAGATGAGCCAGGAAGCCAAGCGCCGCAAAGATGAAAATGGAACGAGTGAGTCGATAATGCCTATCTTTTAAATTTGTTTTGCCTGCTGCCGAGAGCGGGAGAGGCGAGCTAGCGAACCAGAAAGTTCTCTTTCTCGGCGGCGGAGGCAATCAGAAAGCCCTCCCCGCGGTGGCGCGGCTCTTGTGTTATCTGCCTCACATGGCTGCGCTCTGTCTTTTCACACAGACTCCTCCAAACACAGCAAGAGCGCCAGCCCCTCCGAATCGCCACACTCCAACGACAAGGACAACAGCAAACGCTCCAAGTCCACCAGCAAGGACAAGAGCGATCTCGCCAAACCGGAGAAGACCTCTGGAGGCAAAAAGGTCTGTGACTGCGTCCCGTTACACCTCTGCAACTTACTGCGTCAGTAGGGCTGCTCGATTATGGCAAAAATCATAATCACGATTATTTTGGTCAATATTGTAATCATGATCATTTAACATGATTATTAGTGGGTCATATGACCAAAACTTTACGAGTGATTAAAGATAGCAATATATATCAAATATACATTTTCTAAAAATAAGGTTGCTATGAAATCTACATTTTAGAGACCAGCGAAATTTCACAACGCTCAATACTAGAATACTAGAGTAACTTATAAGTTAAAAAAAAATCCTCAAATTATTTAAAAATAAATAAACAGTAATACAATAAAAACAAAAAGGCAAAAAAGATACAAATTAAACAGTGCTTTAAATTTTTTGTCTTTTGTTTGATTAATATTACAGATGGCAGAAGGAATATTACCCGTTGTCTCTTTAAGAGCTGCACGGATCCAATATACTGTTACACACGTATTTTAATTCTCAACTGTTTACGTTCACTTAAGACATAACTGATGAGGGTTTACATGAATAATCACCAAGCGACACATTTTTGCGTGTATTTGACCGTTTAGGCAGGCAGTTTAAGCTAAAAGTTTACCGTACTTTACATGTCTGCATGCACAGAACAGCGCAAGTTCTCTTTCACGCTTTTAAAAACACAAACAAATCTAATAAGTATGGGATCATCAACGGCTAGCCGTGCATTAAAGGATTTTAAATGCACGGCCTGGTTGCCTCCGCGAAGTGCATTTAAACTCCTTTAATGCACAGCTAGCCGTTGATTATCCCGCTTATTCCATGGTCATTTATCAAGTTAGAGACAAGTTAAAACTAGTATTTCTCTTTGCAGCGAAAGGGAGGGTAAAAATAGCGGAAGGGTAAAAATACCGGTTATTTTAGTCAGTTACGGCTGGTTAGCACTAGCATTCTGCCTGCTTCAAATCAGACACAGAGATGAAATAGTGCGGTAAGATCACATTTATTTGAATTAATTAGCGAGAGAGATGCAACTGTGTGTGCGTTACTTGCGTCTGTGCGTCTCTCTAAAATCAAGTCGTGTTTAGTTACTTCAAAAATAGCGAGTTTACCACCTCGTTGCTGAGAAATATAATGTAGCGATCTAGTATCTAGGCTATTTTATTAATAACAGTCGCGGGGCAGCGTTGACAAGTTTGTGTGTGTGCAGCGCGATCTCTCTCTCTCTTTGTGTGTGCGCGCGAGTGATGTGTGTTAGTGTGCATCAATTAAAGCAGTGCATTAATATGGAACGGTGATTAAACTGACTTGGAAATACCTGTGCATTAAACGGTTTTAATGCATACCTGCCAGCCAATCAGAATCCAGTATTCAAACAGACCATGGAATAAACATTAATAAATCAAGCACATTCCATTTTGTGAAAATCACGTTACATGGTTTTACTGATTTGCACGTTAAGTTCTGGAGGAACAAAACCGCACCGCTGGAAAGGGTCAGAATGGGGCGCAATAACTATTTTATCTTGATTATTGGATTTTCATAATCGTTGGAAGCCGAAATGGAAACTGCATTTCAATTAATTGCACAGCTCTAGCATCACTCATACCTTGGGTTAAGATGTCAAATAAACCCCTAACCTTAAGTGTTCAACTTGATTTGTGGTTCATTCTACATGTTTGTTTTGGACATGAATCTAAAATGCACAAAAAATCCCATATGTCGAGAATATCATAGTCTCTATTAGAGATCTGAAGGCAGTCAGTGTTAATCTTATTGAAAATACTGACGTATGATTGTTAACGAAGGGTTTGAGCCAAAAAAGATGCATCATGATTATTATATATCATAATTAAACAATTATTAATTATAATTAAAAATGAACATTTATTCTAATGATATAGCTCATCTGTTGTCGTCATCATTATAGTTTTGACTTGGACTTTTATCGATTATCATATCTTTATCATGTATGGCCCTTAACTCACAGTGTGAATATGCCATTGCTGTAACAAATGTAATATCCTAAATGTATCGATATTATTATTATTATTATTATTATTATTATATTTATATATTTTTTTTAAATCTTAACTTTAATTACACAGGTCATGAGTATCTCAGGTTTCAAGGACAGTTTGATGTTTTTTATATATATATATATATATATATATAAAGTCATTTTGCACATCATTTAAAATGTATTCAACAAAAAATGGTAGAATATTGACTATTTCGAGGGCATTTTCATGAGACAGACCGTGTGAAATGAACACTACTTGATCATCTATGCAACTGCAGAGAAGGCCTTATCAGCGACACAGAAACTACATTAAACTCTTCAAACAGCCAATGTACCAATTAAACAATAACTGTAGATCCAGCGTGATATGAAACAGTTTCCTGCACACGTTGACCAGTGCTCACCAATGTTTCCTCTGTGCATGTGCTGTGTTTTGTGCTACAGGAATCCAGGCACGACAAAGAGAAATCCGAAAAGAAGAAAGACAGCACTGGTGCTAAAGAAGAGAAGAAACAATATCCTTTGCCATAAACACCAATGGCAGCGTGTAGAGATGGAAAGAAGTCATGTTTTTTGTATAGAAATCAGCTTTACACAAACTCAGCTCACCGTTGCAGCGCTGGAGCAAATCAGCACAGTTTTTCCTTAACATTCATCACTCATAAATCCGAGAAGCACAGATAGTGCATGCTGACACTCAAGGTGAGCGTTAATGCAGAGCAAGTGCTTTAAGAGCATTTGAGGACATTCCTTTTTATTACTCATTTCTTAAGACTGGAGAAATGGATCAGTGAATATAAAAAAGAGCATTTAATTAGAGGAAATTGAGGGTAATTGATTTGCAATCTGCTTTTGGATAATGCAGAAGTTTTTGCGGACCCGATGCGTTCCTGAGTGGAATCGGCTGCGGTTGCTCCTCTTCTGCTGCGGGCCGCTGCAAGCTGCAGGATTCATCATCCCAGCTTTCTCAACCATGTCAGCGTCTTAATCCCCTTCTCCTATCACCGTCTGGAAAGAGGATTCCCTCGCACACTTAGGAATTTTGCCTGCATCCAAACTTCTGTTGTTTTGCCTAGAAATGTTGTCGCTCGTATTTTAATCTGCCATTTTTATTGTGATATTTTCAGTGCTTCACTGAAAGTTTGTTTCCTTTAAATATTTAGCACAATGTGCTTCTTGCATCACAAACAGATTCAGGTTGAATTGGTGTCGCTCTCCAATGCTTGTGTTTTTATGACCTCGCTTATTACCTTCTTTTCTGTTTTCTTTTTCCTTTTGTTTCCCTCTTTCCTCTTTTAAGTAAAAAAACTGGTTTCCTGAATACTACCTTTTTTTCCCTTTTTAATTCACGTGATATTTAGACTAGGTGTTTGAAGCAGTACAAATGCTCTATTTGTATATTATGTATACAGAAATAAAATGGTTCCATGTAATAAGACATTTCCTGTTACTTTCATTTCAAATGTATGCCTCCTGATTTCCTTTGTGTGTTCAATCACGTTTTTAAAAGATTTGTATAAAGAATGGCAAGCTGGATTTCTCCGTAAATAAGTGGACTAAAAAGGAAACAATTCATGACTTTCCAAATTACTTCATGGAGTTTTTATCTGGCAGAATCTACAAAGTGTATGCTTTTTCTAAATAAAATAGTTTTCTTAGTGTATCACGTCTCTTGTTGTTGTTTTTATTGGAAACTGGGTTTTTGCAAAACCAAGTACCAGCATTTATTTGCCCCACTTTGCAAAAGTTCCTGTTAACTTAAGACTGGTGAAGATAATGCATGTTTTTGATATTGCTGTTCATGATGACCATGGAAATATTTTATCAGATGCATAAGGCAAATTTGTCAGTATTGGACACAAGTTACACTTCAAAATCTCTGAATGCCATTGCATTAAGTACAAAATATAAAGCTGGTTGCATCTGCAACAAATGGAGCATTTAAAAGTAAATAGTTTGTCACAAATAAGCCTTTTGATGACATTTTTTCAGTAAGCGTCTCTTTTTAAATTAATTGTAAAATTCTCAAAGTGAAAAAAAGCATGACATTGACATTTATGTAGAATAGTTATGTGATTTGCTTATGAGAATAGTTTGATGTTACTATTACACTTGTTACATATAAATGGCAGTTGGATCTGCAGTAGTCTATTATGCATGATTATGTCCAGTGTTGGGAAAGTTACTTTTGAAAGTAGTGCATTATAGTATTGCCTTACTCCCTACAAAAAAAGAAAAAAAAGTAACTAATTGCATTACTTGGTTACTTTTTATGGAAAGTAATGTGTCACATTACTTTTGCATTACTTATTCTCATCTGGGTTGGGATTACTTGTTTTTGATTTTAATATAAAAAAGTTCTACTTTTCTGTCAAATGTGAAAGTGAAATGAATACGCCTCAGGCTGAAGGAAATGTAAATTCACAAATGTACAGTAGAGGGTACAGCTCAAACAAACCTTCAGCTGTGCTGCCATTCTGGATTGCATGAAGAATAGGATGTGGGAGAAGAAAGTTCAACACTCTTCAGTAATTACAAAAAATTAAACAAATGTGATGTAAAGTTATTTTTGCTTATTAGTATGGTTGAATTGGATCATTGAAGGTCAGCAGCAAAGACTGGTTAACAAAATGGGATTAAATACTCAAAGGATATTTGTGTTATTTAATATATTTAATTATTGCATCATTTTGAGTTTGCATTTCACTGTTTTTATTCATTTTGAGGAATACTGAATCTGTTTGTGCAATGAGATGAGTAAATGTGTGTTCACTTTTAGTCTAGAACTACAGTAACATCATGTTCACACAGCGCACGCAACGCCTCCGCACTTCCTATTTCTCTCAACATGTCAAAAAAGTGAATAAATGGGAAAACAAAGTAACTGGCGTTACTTATTTGAAAAAAAAAAAGTAACGCAGATATTTTCTTCTAAATTAGAAAGTAATGTGTTACTTTAATAGTTACTTGAAAATGTAATCTGATTACGTTACCACCAACACTGAATATGACTATATAAACAACATCGTTTATCTGTTCAAATCTAACAAACCCCTGTTCCTTCTGTTTTTCTTCGCCATTTATTGTAAAGAACAATTGCACAAGCACTCATTTTGATATACTTTAAACAACAGCTCCTAATGGAATGGCAATGGTGTTCTATTGCGTATGCGTGACTTTAACTGCTACTTTGTGACGTTGTACTGTAGCCATCTTCTACATGAGAATAGGATCTGTATCTGTATATCAGTTAATGCCAAAAGCAACCCTTCTCTGGCTTTTTTTTTTTTTTTTTTTTTTTTTCAAAATGTATTTTGTCAAATGATTAAATGATCTTTGCATTCTTTAGCTATGGCAGCTAACAGTTTACTTCCGGTTGCTGTTGCCATCCCATCAGCTGTTGTTGATTATCAGCTGTAGTCCCTAATATTAAATGATCATGTTGAAATTTTAAGTGTGGCTTAAGTGTCTAAATATATATGGGAATATTTTAAATCAGGGCAATTTTGTTCAAATTAAATATCCATATTATGTAATTCATTGTACAGTGAATATACTCACAATTAAGCCTTCTAATTTCGAATAGCAAAAATGTTTCATTTAGGCAACAAAGGAGAGGCTGTGCCGTTCTGAGTGCAGTCACTGCTAAAGGCCATTGGATTTAATAGTGTTAAATCACAGTTCAAACTCTTTTCCAGGTCTATTACAAAGATTGTCATTATTAAGCTCTATTATCTAAACTGTTGGATAAACTATTATCCAACATGAAATTGGCTTGTTTTCATGAGAGGTGGCAAAGGCTCTTCTTGACTGATTCGTCTTGTTGACTATGATCTGACTGTAGAATTTTTAGTTCATTACAGAATTTATTATTATTTTAATTCAGTAACCAAAATAACAAAATGTTATATTACTACATTTCCTTCATGGAGAAAACAATAAATCTTATCCTGTTTTCTCAGTTTGTACACGTGGTTTTGACTCCACTTATCAATATATTACGTTTTCTTAAAGGTGAAGCTCCTCTTTTGACTTTAAGAATTGCTTGTTCAGAAGTGTAGAAAGTTGTGTGTACGTACAGAGTGTCATTCTTTAAGAAGTGGATGCTTTCTTTGTATTCCATGTCGTCTCGGCACTAATAACGTGCATTGGTGTTTTGAGGATCACAGACTGATTGTGTGCATAAAAAAAGCCCCCACACATGCTTCCATACAGTTTTTTTGTTTTGTTTTTTTATTTACAAAATGTATTAAAATTCTTTGTACAAGGCCTCACTATCAGGGCTGGGGAAAGGACAGCCACGCATGCACGTCTTACATCAGCCTGCCGCCCCGTCACGTCCTCTGGGCTGAAGTCCAGTTTTACAGGTTAGGAACAGGTCAGGATACGAAAGCTGAAACCCACTTTCTACCGACCCTCTAGAATCTAACAGAAGTCGCGGGGCTTTACTTGGCAATCACAAGTTTTCGCATGCAGTTAGAAAATTCAGGGAATTCAGTCACTCAGTTTGTGAATCCTTCACTAGAAATGTACAGATTTGTTGTCCACGTTTGTAGTCTTTTAAAAGCATTTCGTTATAAAACTATCTGTCCATGGTCACGGGACGGGCCAGACTCTCAGTCCCATGGAGTCACAGTTTGTTTTCCTTCTCTCCAACACAAAAATGTCACAGCAAAATGTAAATGTGCAAGCTTCCCGTTAGCTCATTTTATAAATCTATTGTAAATGTTATTAATTCTAGTCTCGTTTGCTAAATAATTCACCAAACACTAATAATGCTCGTCAAATAAAACTAAATCTCAAAGCTCGATTTCATGTGCGAATTATATTCGGAAAACCGTGAGGTAATCAAATACTACATCGTAAAAGCCATGTCCTTTTGTGAACTGCGGTTTATCTACATTAATGTGATCCGTTTTATAGCTTCAGTTTCTTGTACAGTATGCTGTGATAACTACAAAATCTTGGAAGTTCATGTCTGTAAGTACGTCAAGTGCGCGCGCGCCTGTGCGTGTTTGTGTGTGCGAATGAGTGAAATTGTGTGGCCATTTTTGGTTTTTCTAACACCATTATTGAAGGTCAAATGGGGTTTATAGCTTCTGAACTTCCAGCTGAAGTTCTGAGAAATATAGATCAGACAAAAGAAAAGCACACGATATACTGCAACACATCCGACCGACTCACAAAGATCCTGATCTGGAATTGAAACAATCCATAATCTGATAAATTAATACACAGATTGAATGTGTGAAAGCAAATTTACAGTATTACAAGCGTTTGCTCGACCACTGGGTTCCACAAAGTCCAGAGAAGACGTCTCGAGTCAGATCGGCTCATTCGGTGTGCTAAGATCGCAAGTGATGGCTTTATTTCTCACAGTCCATGGAGTTTTTATTTCACAGATATGGTGGTGATGATGGTGATGGCATTCCGTGGGTTTGAGTGATTGGAGCGATGCGATGCTTCTGCAGTGAGTTTGCATCAGTGTGATACTCTGAATATTCCATAAGGCACTGAAGAAATCTATTCCAATTCTTGCGCCGGTCCAGGCGGGCCGTGGTCTTGTGTGAGCGTGTGTGTCGGCTGGAGTTGATGTGTGTGGAGAGAGTGGGCGAGAGGGGCGGGCGCCCCCTCCTGAAGATCCAGCCGTCTCTGTAAGGTGTCACACCACGCTCCCAGACTGCTGCTCTGAAAACACACACACACACACACACACACACATCAGAGAGTATCGCGTGGTGGGAAAATAGTGTTTGTTTTTTAGCTGATTCTACCTTGTATTATCATCTATCCTCTGATCTCTTCAGCTGCTGTGAAATGTCACGTTGAATCTTTATTCATTTTAAATGCAACATGATCAGAGGAACATTTGGGAATGATGTAAGTGAAACATCTATAATGTGTTAATTTGATACATTACAACAGAATTCAGCAGCTGCTATGAGAATGAATCCTGCCAAGAACACATCCTGATCATACTTCACATCAAAATCTAAAGAAAGACGTGCATAGAAGAAATGAAGATTTATTTATTTATTTTTTTCTCATTTTAGCACATCACCCAATTCTCATTACTTTGAAGTGAATATATACAATACTGTCCAAAAGTCTGAGATCAATAAGTTTATTTATTTATTATTATTATTTTTTAAGAAATACTTTTATTCAGCAAAGATACATTCAATTAAAACATGACAGTAAAGACTTCATAAACACTATTCTTTTGTACTTTCTATTCATCAAAGAATCCAGGGGTGGAAAAATGTATCATAATTTCCACATAGTAAAACTGTTTTCAAAAGGGATAATAAAAAAAGTGTTTATTGAGCATCAAATCAACATATTGGAAATATGAAGTAGTATTACAGTAATGGCTGCTGAAAAATTCAGCTTTGCTTCACAGGAATAAATTACATTTTAAAATGTAATTCAAATAGTTCATTGTAAAATTATGAAACGTTATTAGAGTTTTTTTTTTTCTGTATTTTTGATCAAATAAATGCAGCCTTTGTAAGGATAAGAGACTTTGACTGGTATAGTGTACATATTTATTTTAAGTATTATTATTATTATTTTTTTTTCTTCTGGATTTATGAATAAAACAAAACTAATCATTTTGTATGGACAGGATGAATTTCATTACTTCAGTGTTTCTGAACTTAATGCAATGCAAAACATATTAGTCGCTCTAAAATTAGCATTGTGTTCCGAATACAGTCTTCTCTTTCTCTTGGATTCAGAGTGAAATATGACCAAGATTTATTTCACAGAGATTCACAGATGAATGTGGGAAAAAAAAGTGTCAAAATATATTCTGATTTGATACAATTCAATAATTTAGATAATAATAACAACAGGTCTGTTCCTGTCCCATTTCTACTGTATTGGTTTGCTTTTCCCCAAATATTTTCCCTGGGCCAAATGATACACATGTAGAACATGGATATCTCTGACTGTTTTCTGCCAAAGTACAAATATTAACAGAATGTGTTTCCATCGCATGCCGTAGCGCAGTCTGACTGATGTAACCGTTTGAAAACAAGCCAGCATTTGGAAAAATCAGCCGGAACACTGCTGCACTTCTCCATTGATTCGATTATCTGGAATTAATGACAAACACAATCTCCAGCTTTGACACACACACACACACACACACAGAGTCACTGTAGAGGCATTACCATTAGATCTTAACGCTCTCTGATCCGTACACGTTGTATCCTTCTCGGTACGTGGCAAAGTTTTGGGTGTTGGCTGGTGGGGCTGGCTTATAGTTTTGGGTGTTCTTTTCAAGTTTCAACCGTTTGGCTTCTGCACGTGACTTGTAACAGAACTCTATCAAAGCCACCATCATGGCCAGCCCTAGTCCACCAACCAGAATATAGAAGACACCAGCAACATTGCTGAGGCTCAGTGCACTTGTCTTGTCCTAAGAGAAGCGAGGGACATAGTTAGTATATCCTGAAGTGGCAATCCTGACACAAAACACACTATACTGCACAACTCCTCACATGTTCTATCAAGCAGGACTACTGGCTATAAATTACATTTCTACAGCTACCAGAGGAATCTAGATTCCAATGGAGAGAATTAAAATATCCATCTAGGCTTAAAGTTCTAGCTCAATGTCATTTAAAGACAAATGAGTCAATTAGGACCATAACTGGTGAATGTAGATGGTTTCTCTAACCTGATCTTCTCATTGGCTTCTTCATGTATCTGAGGAAGCTGGTCAGTTACGTACAGGTCAGACCTCTGACTTAATAACCTTACTTTAAACAACTGCCTTTCCATCCTTTAACCTTCAAATTCATATTTTGACATATTTTCTACACCAGAGTACTGAATTTAAGAACCAGTCTGAACCATTCTGCTGCAGTTTACCCCCCAAACTTGTCCATTAAAAATTTGTCCATTAGTATTACACTATTTGCCGGAGCTGGTTTTACACAGCCGCCTTTTTACTGTTCAGCTCTGTCTATTGCTACAAATTAACCATCGCCTTCACGTTATAAACAAGATTAGTCAACCTTTGCTCATCTAATGAAACTTGCGCTGAAACTATTCGTCACGATGAGAAATGACGTTTGTGGTTAACGCCACAGGAGGTTCGATAAATGAACGGGCCTTTTTCTGGCGTAAAAGACAAATAAGTAACAACACTAATACATCAAATTTTAAATTCGAAGTTTGGTGAGTAAGAACTGCAGCATAATGGTTATTCAGTCAAGTGAAAATAAGCAAGAAAGACAATTGGTATACAAAAATGAATCTAATCTCTTGATCAATTTGCACTTTTAACTAATTCCCCATTCGATTTATCATTACGGCTTTATTTGAGGGCATTCATTGGAAGAACTACTAGAATAAACAACAACAGAAAGATATGTCTCATAAGTACCCCTTAGCTGAGCATTGGAAATGATGGGGAATCGTGCAAAAACTCTAGGCCACGCGTCCTTATTTTTTCCTTATGTGTGGCCGCAAGTCATTAAATCTACTATACATGAGTTAAATCAAGATATCGACTATGGGTTTGTTCCTTGCATATGAACAATATGTCAAAATGCAGTTTTTGGAATCAGTACAAAAGACCTGCAGCGACTGACCTTACTTCCCGAGTCCTTGGTTCCACATTCACCCTTATCGTACCACCATTTGTTTTTCAGCTTGGCTAAGATGCCTTGTTCACTGAGTTTCAATACTGCAAGGTTTACAGGAGTTCTTCACGTGGGAAATAACATAAATAACATTATATTATGTTATTTTATGTTATTCAAGTCTTAACTACTTCATACTTTACAAAGCGATAAAGCAGGGCTCCTGGCCATTATCAACACACATGTGGCAGGCATTCTGACTAGTACCTTCCATTCACCAGGGCTAAGCTAGTGTGCCAGGACCTACCCGTATCGCTTTGAGTAATCGGCATACACTGTTAAGAGAAGAACGGGCAGGTTTCTGAAGAGATCGCCTGCGTGGCTATAAAAGCAGAGAAGCGTCTTGGTTAATTTGAGCATCTGAGAATGTAGATCTCCACTGGAACCCTCGACTGACTGACAGACCAACGAAAATTACCAGTAGTATTTTGCTCAGGCTGAGGAGAGCTGCCGTTAGGACTCTGTGAACGGATTACAGGCGGAGAGTACAAAGAAACCAAACAAGCAAACACACATATAAAAGTAAAGAAGACCGTACACAGATGACTCAAAGCATTTGCAAAGTAAAACAGTGTGTTACCTGGGTGCTGGAGTTAACCGAACCGGCGCCTAGTCACGCTACGTCAAAGCCTAGTCTTGTTAATTGCTGTGGGTACTGTAAATGACATTAGCATTAGCGGCTAGCCAAGCGGTGACTATATTGAGATCTACTTGCGATCAATGATTGATGTGGCAGCCATTTTGGGTAGTACTCTTCAGTTACACAGTTAGCATAATACTAATCATTAAAGTCAACATGAAATCAATATATTTTCATAATATGCATGTCTCCAAAGGAAAATATATTTGCCATCGTAATCTTTCATCTTGTGTTTTTCCTGCTGAAAAAAAACAACAACAAAAAAACCAAAACAATAGACACCATCACAAAATTTGCAATTGTTTTATTGGTTATAATGGGACTTGTATTGGTTTTAATGGAAACTGTAATGAACCCTGTGGGTTTCTACTGGTAATTGGTCGCCTTCTATTGGTGCCTTGTTAAAACCACTAAATCCTAATGGAATATGTCCCAAAACACACTGCAGAAAACCATTTTTTAATGGTTTTAATGGTTAAAATTTGGTGGTTTGTAATGGTATTTGTAGTAGAAACCATTAGAATTTCTGTGACGGTTTCTATTTTTTTCAACAGGTTGTATGTTTTACAGGAAAATACTATTTTAGTCTGTTTACGCCAAAATTAAAAATTTAATTCAATGTGTTGACTGCTGTTTCCTTGTAATTATTTATGAAATTTACTAGCAATTTCTGTGTCAACGTAAATCCTACACTATCAGCATTTTTCCATGATATGCAATCAGTTCTTTTTCACTGAAATAAAGTCCCACTTTTTTTCTCGTAGAATATCGCATTTAACTGCAAGTCGAATGGGTTGCGATTGTCATTTCATGTTGACTTTAAGTCTGTTTGCTAGAGAACGCCATTTTTCTTAAATGTAATGTAAACGTCTAAAATTTAATTCTGTTTTGTTTTTACTGTAATAGAAAGCCGTGCCATCACTCGTCTAGACATAATTAGTCGCTTAAATGTTCTTTACATTTCTCATGGCTGCTGCTGATTTAGCTATGTGGTCCTAACATTTCTTTTTGCTTGGGGAGAGACATTGATTAACAATGTAATTATCCTCGGAGCGTTTGGAGCGACTGGAGTAGGAAACCTAACAGCAGCGAGGATGGCAGCGGGCTGCCAGGGGCCGAGAGGAGAACGGGTTGTGTGACTCATGATGTCTGTTTGTCGCAGGTGGCTTAATGTGGATTTCTCTCCTGTTTTTCTCTCTTTTTGTTGTGTTTTTCCACAGCTGGCTGCGCGGCTGGGTCCAGACGCATCACTGCAGCCTCGCTGCATTAGATCATTAGAGCTAGCCCATCCACTGCGTGTCGACTAATGGGGGCTTCAAATCACTGCAAACTGCAAAAACAGAGAGCTGGAACAAAGGAGGTGATTATGAAAGCTCACATAACCTTTCACCTTCATCCACAGGCAGGGGGCACAATGCTTTTGTTTGTACTGAAAAACGTGCTCCCTAACAGCTAGTACAGACGTTATTAGAGAGGCCCCATTTTCAGGAAATAGAAAACTATGGGAAAAAAAGGACAGATAAAGTCAACATGAATCAAAACTGGCCTTATGTTCTGGCTGATTACGCATTTCTGGTTTATTAGTGCATCGTATTCTAAAGAAAAAAAAGGTACTCTTTGATCAAAATATAATGATTTGCTCCTCCTCAGAAAAAGTTTTTGCTTTTGATTGATGTCACCTAGGCCATACTAGCTATGTGGACATTTTTTATGCCTTTTTCCAACCCAGGCTCATTAGAAAAATATGCTTATGTTTGATTGTCTGATGAAATGTCTGCTGAAAGGCACTAAAAGTTTAAAGTTCTATAGCGTTTATGATTATGAACCACCTACACTAAACCCGAACCTAAACCTAACTAATAGTCTTAACTGATATTGAATTAGTTTATGAATAATGCACCTTTTTTTTATTTATTTACTTTTCTTATGTCATAACTTAGTATTGTGCATGAAAATAAGTCTCCCCCATAATCATAATTTGTGTGGAAAATTAATAAAAATTGGTGTTTTATTGCTACTAGTGTTCATTTCAGCTGGAAACTGCAGTGAATTGTATGTATAGGTAAATTTTTGGAGGCATGTTTTTCTTTTTAATAAGCCTGGGTTGCCTTTTTCTGTTCTATGTGATGTAGAATTTTTAAAATCTTAGTATGCAATAGTCAGTGCAGTAATTTAATGCTGGTTAATTAATAAAAATTATGTTAGCAAATACCTTACTTCAATGTTTTCTTATCGAACATCCAACAACAATCACAAAGCTCACAAAATTTCACCCAGAAATGTCACATTACGGAATGCCATTTCATGTTGACTTTAAATCAAATGAAAAATCTTCCCCAAATCCCCCAAAATGAGATTAAACAACCTATTCTAGCACTAACAAAATCTGGTACATTTTAAGTGGAGAAAAAGCTAGCATTTACAATCCTAAATGTTATGCAAATGTACACTGAAGTATTACGGTGGAGTGCAAGAAATTTTAGTTAAATTGAAATGCTTTTAGTGGTTTCATAAATCCTTTTACATGTCGAGAAAATGTATGCTCTGTATTGCATTTATTATACAAACTACATCCGAGCTCTATTTCGGCAAATTTCGAGGTCCTGAAAATGAGGCTTTTAACGCTGTACACTTTCAAGTCTGGGCACACATGAAAAAGCACAGTTAGCCCTCATCATGTGTGTCCCCATTTTGACTATTATTCTAAAAAACAAACAACAAGAAAAGTTCCATGTAAAAGTGATTTTGCCCTTCTGTATGGTGTGAATTGACCTGGAAAGTCTAGGGGTGGCACATCAGTTAATTTTCACCTCCACATGAGTACAAAATAAGGGCTGGACTGGGCCCAACACGTCCTACATAGACCCTGCTGTGTGGGTTAACATCGGCTTTGTGGAGGGAGGACAAATAGCCAGGATCAAATGAAGTGATGGATTTCTGATCCTGTGTTCAGATTGGTGTGGAGATGGAAATGCTCATGTATGTGTGCTATTCTTAGTCACTGAAGCCTCAGATCACAGTGTTTGTGTCAGTGTTTTACCAGTCCAGATCTACGCTGTCTATTAATCCTGTCAGACATTAAAGTTTCTGGATGTCACTATGATGTGTCCTCTCATACTTCCCCTAAAAACTGTAACGCTTCCCCTTTAACTTCTGGAATAAATGGTGAAAAGTTATTGTTATTCTACCTGAGAAAAAGAAAACTAACTAAGAAGACTAGGTCACCGTCCGTGGACAGCTGCCTAGCAGAAGCAAAGCGAGAAGGCAATTTCAAGTCTCTCTTTACTGTCTGCCAGGCAGATGTTTTCTCCAATTTCTAAAACACAAACAGTTCACCAGTCTCAGCGCTAATATCGCAAATGAAATAGCGCAGCTCCAGCTGTTAACCAAACAGCATCGCTAACATCTGTGTGTGAATGCTATGCTAAAGTGAAGTGTGTAAAAAAAAAAAACAAAGTGACTTCTCCTCAGTAGGACAAAATCATACTGGTCATTTTCTCTCCTCCGTTAGCCAAGTCAGGGTTCTGGTTTTGCTCTCAGATAATGTGGGGTCACTGAAAGGATGCATGTTTTTTTTTTTTTTTTGTTCTTGTTGGTTGGTTGTTTTGGCTCGGTTCAGGAATAACAGGCTTGCCGATTACTCTGTACTATGGTACCCGATTTCGGTGACATTGAGGCTGACCTTGGAGTCACCTCCCCCGCTGCCGCACTCTCCCTTGTCGTACCACCATTTGTTTTTCAATTTGTCCAACAGGCCTTGCTCATTCAGTTTTAAAACTGCCAGGTTAACAGCATTTCTTGAAACAATAAAACATAACTTGTAAGAAAATGCACAGGTCTGTGAGCAATCTACTGCATTAGCATAGTAGTAGTAATGGTAACGTTACTGAATACGGTGAGCTACTACTACTGAGAGTCAATTATAGCAGTAATCAGAATGGTTGAAAGAGCACAATTTGGTTAAGAATTTCGCGAATATGAAGGTAAGAGACGCTCAGAGCAAAGAAAGTGTTAAATATTCAAGGTGGCATGGAGGGTTACGCTGTTTCAAACTGAAGTGTGCGGGATGGGGACATTGTCATTGAGAAGAAAAGTAACAACAACAAACATCATGCAATTAACATTCGTCACAAGTGACAGCGCAGCTTTTACAAGCTAAATTGAAAAACCGTTGAACTGTTAAATTAAAAGTGACAACACGACAGTCAGGAAGGACAGCCACACGAGACAGCGAGAGAAAGATCGAAGGACAAAAAAAAAACAGCAGAGAGACGGGAAGGGACGCAGACACACACACACACACACACACAAATGTGAAATGACTGCTTAAATTAGCCACTGATAAGTCTCGAAATGATAAAAATCTGGTTGAAAAACTGGAAAAGAAGACAAACATTTAAAGAAGAGAGAACTGATCAGAAGCATCATTGTGAATCAAATAACATTCATAATGCATTATACCGTTACCTCTTTGTCATAATAGGGATTGGGGGAGGGAGGAAGGGAAGGGAGGGGAGGAGGAAATGACAACATAGGACATCAGGGTAGGTGGAATACTATAACAACATAGAGAATATTGTTATATTATTCCACCCACCTTAATGCTGAGCCTTTGGGGGTCGCCACACCATAGCCCTTAGAGTCCAGATTGCCGCCCACTTTCATTGTGTCGCAGGGCTTCCTCTGCTCAATGTATTCGTTCATGGTGGATTCGAGAAGAAAGGCGAATTTGCCCTTCGACTTTCGTACCCGTGCCACCCCGTCGGGCGTGGTCTTGGCGAAGACGGAGGGCTCGGCCGATTTCATGTACGACCACATTTTTTCGTACACTGCTATTTTTGAACGCTGTGCAAAGGAGACAAGAAAACAGACATACGGCCATATATCGTCATTCATGAAGTGCACAAAGATTGCATTTGCACATCACGTCTTAATAATACATAATAAACACTCAATAATACACTTAATAACACCAAAATGATACATAATTACAGACATCATGTATTTTAGTTCACAATAAAATTGATACACTGAATAGTAGTTTAGCTGTACCACTGTTCAATGCTTTAATCACCAGGGTTGAGGAAAGCTACTTTTAATGCAATACAATAATGCGTTACTCTATAAAAAGTAACTAATTGTGTTTCTTTTAGTTACGTTTTATGGAAAGTAATGCATTACGGTCACACTTTATTTTAAGGTCTAATTCTCGCTATTAACAAACCATTAACTATGACTTTTGCCTCAATAACCTCATAATTTGCTGCTTATTAATAGTTAGTAAGGTAGTTGTTAAGTTTAGGTATTGGGTAGGATTAGAGATGTAGAATATGGTCATGCAGAATATGTGCTTCATGAGCACTAATAAACAGCCAATATGTTAATAACAGGCATGCTAATAAGCAACTAGTTAATAGTGAGAACTGGTCCCCATACTAAAGTGCTACTTGCATTACGCTACTTTTGCATTACTTTTTATCACCTGGGCTGGGCTTGCTTATTTTTTATTTTTTAATAACCAAAAACCCTAAAGTTATATTTTTGGTAACTGTAAAGGCCCTTTCACATCAAAAGTGAAATTAATACATGGTGTTACTTTATTAGTTACTTGAAAAAAATAATCTGATTATGTTTGTTGTGTTATCCCCAACATTGTTGATCAAATTCAGATGTTTCTATCTGTCAACAACAGGAAGATGTTTATTAGGTCCACAAACTGCAACCCAGTGTATGTGCTTGTCATTAGCCTCATATGCTAGCCTATAACTAATTCATGAAAAACCAAAACGCTTTGCATTCACAAAGTAAGCTATCTACCCTTCCTGAATCCCGAAGTCTTGTCTGACTCATACCAGAATACTGTTTTACGTTTCCAGTTTCTGGTATTTCTAGTATTTTCCTAACTATTACAATGGCTTGATAATATCTTAAAAATGGCTGGTGTCGCAATTACTGTCTTTTGCCAGTGTCCCTCCTGTCAAAGTTTAATGAGTGGGTTTTTGACTATAGTTTATCCTACATACAGCTTTGAATCATGGTGAAGTTCAGAAAGCTTTTTGTCCAGAAAATGATTAGAACACTCATATACTTTTTTTTTGGGGGAAATATTTGAACTTAAACACTGCAAGCCAAGCGAAGACACCAGACCTGGACCTTCTTTTTGGGTTTGCTGGTGCTCAAAAGAAATCATTTACAGTAATTCCTTCCATTTGTTGCTGTTGTTGTGGCAGCCAGATTTTTGACCCTGATTTTTATTTTTCATAGTATTAAAAGTAGTAAAAGTTTCTTAATAATTAGGGTTAGGGTTAAGGTTAGGTGATTAATTCAGTAACTCCTTTTATCCAGTAAGGCAACAGGTCAGCAGAAGTTAGAATCTGTTGTGGCTGTGCTCATTGTTGGAGAAGCAGATCAGCAGAGCTGACTTATAGAATATTCTGGGCTGATCTGCAGTGTTCACATACAGTACAAGAAAAACATTTATTGTGAACGACTTCTAGGAATCTAAAACTGACCACGTATCTCCCTGAGGCTGACAGAAACATTTATTTGCTTTATATTTTATTTATATTAACTAACACTCTCTGCCAGCCATAACTGATGATGCTCACTTACTAGTCCACTCGTTTTCTGAAACAAACTGTCAGTTATATTTAAATAAACAATTTAAGTTGGAGCCAAAAACCTCATAGGCAGCGCTCCGATATGTAATATCTCTCCTCTCTCCACCCTGTGCTTTCCTGTCTGATCTCCATGCCATCCTATCCAATAAAGACATAAACAGTCAAAAATATAACTTAAATAAAGTAGTTTAGTAGCAATTATACAGAGGTGTCTGTTTTTAAAGTAGTAGTGTTTCAAAGAGGCCAAACAGTCAGCACTGAACTGAAGGTGCAAAAACTGCGGAATTATTTAATGCATCAAGGGGTACATAAATAATGACAGCATATGCCAACATAGACAACTGCATCAGCAAAAAAGTCACAGCGGTTTGCTTCCAGAACACCAAGAGGAACAGATGGACACTTTATAGGATTGTTGCTAAATGGCACAATAATAGAGCCTTAAAAATCACCAAAGAACCAAAGAAGTTTATGGCAGGGCTGTTATTCAGAAAGCACTTGTGTTCAGTGCCAAGACATGAGGAAACATACATCTGGTGAATGGAGAATTAAACCTGGCAGCTGAAAGAAAATTGTCCAGTGGCATTTCTTACATCTGGGCTGGTTTATGTTTGAATAAAGTCAAAGGATGCTTTCAGCCCGTTGTATCTGTTGGTAACTGTCAAATGTGATTGGGGATGTGTAACATTACGGGCTGGTTTATCATGGGAGTCGTTATATCAAATGATTGTTGTGTGCGATCATATGCCAGCTGAAGAATATGAGGTTTTTACTGCTGCACTATATATTGCATGCCTATTCCTTCATGATATTCCCATATTCCCCCAAACACACAACTAGAGTATATAATAAAGACTACGATGGCCTTCTTCATCATTAGGTAAAATCACTGAACTCTTATGGGATGCTCTGGAGCTAAAGTAGAACCTTTTTTTTCTGGGAAAAATGCAGTGTACACCAGAATCAGAATATATATCATATATTAACTCATGAAACATTGTTAAATGGCTGATGAATGCATTCAACACTACAGTTTGTAGAAAAGAGCAGAAAGGATCCAAATTATGACATATCTTGGATGTCACACATACGAGATGTTCAAATTTACCTTTCATGCTATTTATTTCATTTACCATATGGGACACTAATTTTTTTGTCATTACAAGTGCTGTTAACTGTGAATCAAGATGACAACTAAACACAAAGCTCACAGCGTCCACATTGCTGTTACTATTAATAATGGATACATCACTATCCGTAATTAAAACGCTATCAAGTGAAACTGCATGAATGGCAATTTACTGCATCAAGGTCGATAAACAACTCCATTAACATTAACATACTTAGAAAAGTGTTATATATGGTGCTACTGACAGAATAGCTGACAATTCAATATTTAGATCCAGATCCTATCAATAATAACACATTTTACTATTAACACAATAAATATTGTATGAGTAGGATATCAATAGCAGTCATTTATGAAACATTTATGAAGACTGTAAGTCACTCACTGCAAGTTCAAAGTCAAGTCAAAGATGTTAAAAAGATGATTTTCACATTAATGCACGAGAAAACTATTGCTGCATACCAACCATCTATCTAATAGTATTCAAGATGTTAATTAGCACTACTTAAATAGTGGTACACTGAAAATAGTGTGTCAAAGGTGCTGGGATATGTCCCAAAACTGTCTTCCTACTCAGAAGTATATATTGTCCCATGGGTGTTTCCTAAGCTGAATATAGTACCTTATCTTTTTTTTTTTTTTTTTGTCATGGTAATACCATATGTTTTTTTTTTACATTTACCATGGTAGTACCATTGTATTCTCTGATGTCCCTTCAGTACACTTCAGCATATTTTTTAAAAGAGTACTTATTATGAAAATAATGTACTTTATACTTGTGTGTAATGTGTTCAGACACCTGCATGTTATATGCAGTTAAATGAAAATGTATTATAGTTTAAATATATATTAAATGAAATTATTGAACTGAAGAACACTTTTATGACCCACTTAAGTAGAAATTAAGTACATCTTTATATATAATTCTGTTGTCTTTGAGATATGGTTAAAGTGTACTGCCAAACATACCGAAAAGCATTTAGGGTTAAAACTTAATGCAATTTATATTGAAACTTGTATGTCTTGTATTTATATATATTTGTAATTATTATATATTACACAAATTAAACATTTATATGTAATTACACACACAGTTACGCACAGTTATATTTGAATAAAAATAATATATTTTAAAATATATTTACTTTAAATATATTATTGAATAACACTCTACAGTTCAATTTAAAATCAAGTACTTTACATTTGCTTTAGTACTGTATGGAAGTCAACACATCAGTCATGAAAAGTGATGAAAGTCATGAAAGTGTGCTCTCTTTATTTCAAGTGGCCTTTTATTTCATAAATACATTATCAGCAAGTACACTTTTTTAAAATTTACTTGTAAGATTTGAAGAACAAGTGTGCATTCAATATGATTAACAACACTTCTTTTTCACAAGGAGTACCTTGAAAGACCGTATAAATATCAAGACTAATAAATATAGTGATCATTCAGTGATCACCCTGGTTCACTGTACATCAAAGTATCCACATTTTAGCAGTTTTGTACCATGATAAAATGCTTCATAGGATACAAGCTTACATCAAGAGGTCAAACCCAAACCCTACTACCTCAACTATAATGGGAAGCGTTTAAACCTTCCTTCGAAGCGAGACAGTCCTACAATACCAATTTGGGTCAAAAGAGAGTTGTTGCTCTGAAACTGTCTCCATTCTACTTCAATATGTCACTTCAACTACTGAAGATGTGTGAATAACAACTGAGATAGAAGACTAAAGACAGGGCGACTGCTCCTGACCGACTGCGAGAGTGACGTGAAGTCGAAAACTCAACCATTCTCTCCTCCCTTCAGTTTTGTCAAGCATTACCGGAGCCTACATTGTGCCGAGCTAGGGGTCATATCATTCAGCTCGCAAAATGAAAGTGTCACTGCATCGCAGATGCGCAGCCTGGCATATAAACTTCACATTAGAGTCGCTTCGAATGGAAAGAAAGTGTTTACCGCTGCTCTTGCTCTACGGGGTCGAGGAGCAATGCTTCTGAAGACTGTTAGCTCACGTTTGGGAAGACAGGTAGTTTTTAGAGAGCAGAATTAAACAGCTCTCAGCGTGACGACACAAGCTGCTGCGCTGTCTCTGTGCTCGACTGTCGTACGCGGGACAAATCTGCTGCTAAAGTCTGTTGTCACACATGCCACTGATGTGAGAAAATGCTCAACAGTTTGAGGATCTTTTTTAGTATCATCACATTCTTCAAGAACCACAAACCCTTTTTGGTTCTATAAGGTTCTTGAGTTGGTTATACTGTAATTGTATGCTTCTTCAGATCAGTGGTTCTCAACCATGTTCCTGAAGTCAAGCCCCTCAACACTGCACATTTTGCATCTCTCTTTAATCAAACACACCTGACTCTGCTCATCAGCTCATTAGTAGAGACTCCAAGACTTGAAATGTCCTGTCAGACAGAGGAGACAAGTAAAATGTGTGGTGATTGGGGATCCAGGATTGTGGTCAGCAACCGATGCTTTAGAGATTAATAGTTTCCCACTGAAATGGTATCAATTTATTTATTCAAATATAAATATAGTCTTCAGAAACGTGGATGTTTTACATGTCTAAAGTATATGATGTGTCCGAGTCAAACTATTTCCTCAGTTCAGTGACTGCTGGAGGAACTGGAGCGCTGAATGAGTTCATTCATCACAGCATCAGATACGCTGGTATTTGGACTCATTTGCAGTCTGAATGACTGTCAGGCGTCCTAAAGTGAGTTTTGATTGAGTAACACGTAGATCTGTGCTGCTCAAGATGCAAACTGTTTCAGATGATTCAGTTTGATTTGGTGAACTGGTTCAACTATTCACCAAAAAGAACCAGTTCAGAAGAATGATTCATTTGTGAACCGGAGCATCCTACCTGATCTCATGATGAAAACATATCTGTGGGAACTTTTTCGCAAGAAGCAAAATACTTATCAATAAGTACATGTCACTTCAGCTTCCAACTGAAATGAACACTAGAGGCTGTAAAACAGCAAGCGCTTGTAATCATTTTCGTACAAAGTTATGATTACAGCTCCATATGTTTTGGTTTCCAGACATAACAAGCTTTCTCGGCAGCTCAGCTGGAGCGGAATTGGACTTAAGATGCGGAATCTTTGGGTACGAATCCCGTCAAAAACATGCCTCATGATGAAAGAGCTTAAAGATAAGAGATCGAAAAACAAGCTAAAATGGCATGCTTGTGATTGCGTTTTTATGTCACATTCGCTTTTGTTCATACTATCGTGTAGGTTTAGGTGTAGTGTAGATGGTAAGTTATTTTAAAACATCATGGAGCATTAGAGTTATAGCGCCACTCGACATTTCAAGTCAGAACTGCAGTGACACCTACAAAACCAATGTCACATAAAACGAACCATATTTATGTTCATCTGATCTGGGGAAAAACAAACAAACACTTAACTATATATATATAGATATATATATATATATTTTTTTTGGACTCTAAAAGTGATGACAGCCGCTGACTTGCATTTTATGAATCACAAGGACCACAGTTTCAGCTAAAAATCTTAACTGTTCTACTCAAGAAAAAAAGTCACCTACATCTTGGATGGCCTGAGGGTGAGTAAATTAACAGCAAATTTTCATTTTGGGGTGAACGATCCCTTTAATCTGGGCGAGATATTTTGGACAACATATATTTTAGCTCCCTCTTCAGCTATTAGGAAACTTGAGGAAAACAGATAATTAGAGTATGTTAGAGTTCAGAATCATTACAAACTGTCCTCCTCTGGCTCTAATACAGCTCTTTGATCAGTGCATTAATCGATATACAGTAGCTGTATGTCCTGAGTAAACATATTCCACACATTGCAGGCTGCTTTCATCATACCCGTCTCTCAGCCTCTCCTCATATCTCTGTCCTCGCCACAGAGCTTATTATGGTGCTGTTCACATCCACCTCGTATCAGCCGCACCATCTCACTCTCCACTAAAGCTTTATTTCTGAATCATTCTCTTTCCAGACGGAACATATTTCTCCTCACTGCCCATTGCTTTTCTGCAGTATACTGCTTGAGTTGTTACTCACTGAGAAGCTTTACTCAGTGTCCAGAGCTTCCAAAAAGTATGTGTGTGAATGTCATTGCATTAGATAACAATCTATCAAAAAAGCATCTGCTAGGAGTTATTTTATTCATTAACTCGCAACTGTCAGACATATCAGCCTGCGTTTCCCTAGAGTTTTTGCCCGGAGGTCCTGAAAGTTCAATCCGTGGGGTGCTTTTAATTTCATGGCCAGGCATACTGTACTGTATAATGTATAAGGCTTAGTGCCGCTGTCCCATAATTCCTCAGCTGTGAAAGTGTTTTCATGCTTTGGGGAAACATGCTGGATGCAGCTTGTGGAGTTACGCATGATATATAGGTTTGGATGGTTTGGATCAGAAATAATATATGTGCTGTGAGACTTTCCTGCACATTCCACATTCATTTAGCATGCAATTGTTGTAACACGTATAAAAGTTTAAAATATATGAAAGGAAACACTGCATGACTAACCGTGCACTGGACTGGACAGACCACGCAGAAAGGTCAGGCTACAGACTGTTTTATTTTTTTTAATGTGCCCAGCGGGCAGCTAGAGCGGTTTTAGATTTTCACCAGCTCAGGCAAACACATGAACAAATCTGAACAAGCCAGCTCTGACCAGACTCAACCTGATAATAACTCATGCCCCATGAAAAAGTAAAGGCAGAGGTGAAAATGAAAAATATAAGCAAAGGCAGATGCTGAAACAGAGATGGTGTTGACAAAACTCCATCATACACAATATTGCACGTCCTAAAGCAAGGCTTAGGATCTCTGGGGCACCGCTATTGTGTTAGAGGGAATCTGCCCGCTGCCATCAGACTGTAATGTGCTTTGCTGAGTTTTTGGTAACAACTTATTTTATGGATACAGTAATAAAGTACTTATAAATCATTTGCAAGCTGTCAGTTTAAATCATAGTTTATGCATTGTTAATACATTAATAGGCTATATACAAATATTGAGTTCTTTATTCATTGTCACTGTACTTCACAATTCTTCACAAATTATTATTGCACCTCCTTATTTTTCTTTGTTTTGTCCTTGTATCCTAACTGATGTATTTTAACAATGTGATCTCATGAGAATTTGTATCTATTTTATGTAAAGTGTGGTTTGACCACATGTACATTTACTTATGTTGGCACAGACACAGAATCATACAATATTAATGTACTGACAGCATCTAAAACATAAATAATTTACGTATGAACAATGTATTTGAGAATATTTTGGAAACACTTACTATTAATAAAGTTGATTTTTAATAAAGGTAGATTTAAAGCATTTAATTAATGGCAATATAGTACTCTTCGTGACCTAATCTAAAGTGACAACTAGTTATTCCTAAAAAGATTAACAACTCCTTTACTAATGGTACTAATAAATTCAGTTAGGTTAAAGCATGTACCTAACTCTTTACTACTTACTTACTTTATGAGCTAATTAAACAACAATAATGCATTAATTACAGGTAATCAGTGAAGATCTCACTATTTGTATATAGTCTATTAATGTATTAACAACTACAACTGATAAACTATGAATAACTATAAACTAATAGTTTGCAATTTTTTTTGTTTTGTTTTATTACTATATACTTGTGTGCCACCAAGTTTTTGTTTCTCTCAACAGTAATGCTATGGTGCCAAAAATGTCTCGGCAGTATACTTCTTCGTCAGAGTGCCCTTGGGAAATAAATGATCTAAAAACCTAAATTAATAGCGTGTGACAAAGAATCATCTCTTTCCACACAGTTTGTTTAACAGAAGAAACCAGAGTGGAACAGTAGTAGTATTACACCTGTATTACACAAGTATAAAACTACTGTAATCAACAAAAGCTTGTGTGCATATGAGCGCCTGCAGTGTTTAATGCGGTGAACCGCAGGCATCGAGTGAGTGAGAGAATCAGCTGCTGTTCTTTATGTGAGAAACAGACGTGAGCACCTTGAGAAGATATTGATCAAGGATTACGTTATCCACCATCACATAACACCACATAACACTCTTTCAATAAAGCTGTTTGTGTTTCAGAGGAGAACAAATATATATCAATGTCAGACGAATCATCTCCATTGTCAGTAGGACAAACTGAATGACACTTCGCTGTTTGAGATTTTAACAAACTCTCCTTTGCTCTAAAACCTGTCAGTGAAGAATAGCATTTTAACAGCATCACCCAGCTGATTGCTCAGTGCAGGAATAACCTGAACCGACTCTCTCAATCATTACAGATTCCTCAGGGCCAGAGGCACACTGATAGTTTTAAATATTAAAAAAAAGATTTCATGCACCATATCTCCTTTTTAATAAATGCAATATTTCATCTCTTCAAGGAGACAGCTCTCTGTTAAATCTGACTGGACTGTCCTTTATCCATAAGATAAACCTGTATAAACCTGTTAAGGTAACAAGCACATCATTTCATAGATACAAATGTACTAGGAGATATCACATAAACATATCAAATTATACATAGTATCACAGGTGAAGAAATTAATTTATTTTATTATTATTATTTTATTTCTAAGAAATTATGGTAGCATTTTATTTTAAGGAGTAATTTTTACTATTAACTGACCATTTTACCTTAATAAACTAATTTGGTAAGGTAATAAGGTAGTTGTTAAGTTTAGGTATGAGGTAGGATTAAGGGATCTAAAATTTGGTCATGCAGAATAAGGCATTAATATGTGCTGTATAAGTACTAATATACAAAAGCAACTACTTAATATTGAGAATTGGTCCTTAAAATAAAGTGTTTCTGAAATGATGTGTACATGTAGTACAATAAATCTAATTCCACAAACAATTCAAAATATTGTCCAAATGATGCATTGCATTGCATCAATAGATTTTACAATCCTAGGATTTACAGTATATTTCAGTACATTTGTTAATACTGACACAATGTTAAGCCCAAAACACAAAAAGACATTATAGACTAACAACTTTGAAATATTTATTTGTAAATTTTGAGTAAACCAAAGAAATAAATTAAGTAAATCTATGCATATTTGGGAAGGATATAATAAACTTGGCTTTTGTGTCAAAGATGATGACATATGTCTCACTCCAAATGTTGTGGATGATTTGAAACATCCAGCTGTTCTCCGCCGTATGGCTCTAATTAAACTGGAATGTGTTTCCTGAAAACAGATCTAAAATAGAGCTTGAATCTCCATTAATCAGGATTTTTCCCCCCCTGTCAAACCTCTGTGCTTTTAATTAAAAGTCCCTTGAAATAGCAGTTCACACGTCATTGGAAATCTGAAAGCTGTAGAGTGTAACTAGGACACTCATTATATAGAATATCTGAGATCCCCAAACCCCTCGGTTGTCGGCTTGCAAACCTTTAATGACATCAAACGCATGCTGCCATGCAAACCTGCAGCTGACAGGGCAGTAAACATACCTCCTAATGGATGTGTGTGCAGAGCGAGCACTTTTTAAGTATTACAGAAACATGCAGATAGCTAATTTCAGCCCTAATTGCAATGTCAGTCTCCATGTGCTCATGGGTGTATTGCTTACTTTATTCTAAATATCTTTCAAGTGCACTATTTGACCCTCTGGACCGCTTTTCATTACGCACAATTTGCAGACCCAGGTAAAGCAACTAATTACGGTTTTTGAGCTGACCTCTATGTATGTGGGATTTGATTAGTCTACAGAGACGCCTGTCTGCCTTTGCCTTCCTTCACTCTGACAGCTCAGGCCCGAGGTTGTTCACAGCACCTACAGCAATCATCTCCATTGACTTAATGACAGCTTCATCAAAAAGGGTTGTATAGCGCAGACCTGACTGACTGTTTCAGCTAAAAGACAGGAATTTCCCTTACAAGCAGGTGTGGGAAAGGCGCAGTTGCAGCTCTTGGCAGAGCTAATGTTTCCTTTTGTTTGTTCTCCAACAACAAGCTCCAAGTGGCCTCCCTGCTGAAATGAATTCCCATGCTGATCCAGGCTTAACTGGTGAAGGTGGTTGGCTAAAAAATTACTGCAAGCTATACTAGTAAAGAGACCTGGAAACACCAAGGCACTAGCATCAACAATGGAACATAGACAAACGTCAATTAATCCAATAACAAATGGCACTCACCGTTTTTATGAGCATTTTACAGTTATCAAGGTGATTTTACAATCAACTTTTACTGGAAAAAGTAACATTTCTGCAAAATGATATTAAATTGTTTCTGACCAAAATCAACTCACACAAAGTTTGCAAATCTACCCAGTCATCTTTCAGCAATGAAGAAGGTCTTTAGTTAGTTCAACACCTGCGTGAACTCTTGAACTTGTGAATCACAATTTCCAACCAAAAGAGTATCAAAGCACTAATAGTACATCAAAGCACATCCTCTCAAAAGAAAATATCCAGTAAGTGGTATTAAAATTGCTTTCAGTTTCATCCAAAACAGATGAATGTGATTCTGACAGTGTTTTATGATGTTGGCTATTGTATATATATCGCAACAGTTTGGAGATTAAATGTCCGGTGAATGGCACTAAAAGGTGCCATCAAGTTTGAAAATAACGTAGCACCTACACTAAACCAAGCCCTAAATCTAACCAATAGTGTTAAAAAGCAAAAGTTAGAAAAAAGTACATTTGCTGAAGCTGCCATGCCACTTTAGCTTGTTTCTACAACTCTTTAAGCTCTTTTATACCTGCAAGTGCAATGCTGTACCAGGTGCGCTACCGAGCAAGTTTACTTGCTGCAGAAAAGTCATACATTGGCAATAGATCATGTGATGCAAAAGTCAAGATGTGTAAGTTTCTTTTGCAGTCATAACTTTGTATTATACAATGAAACACAAAAATAAGTCTTTATTAATCTGCTCCTGTAATCATAATAATCAGCTTTACAATATTTTGTTATTTTACTGCCTCTCGTGCTCAGTTCAGCTTCTCTGTTTGTTGGCCCTTCAAAAGTTCATCTCCTTTGCAATTATCATAAAAACATCAACTATTTTATTCATTAATATTACATTAAGAAGTGTAAATAGTGAGTTTTTGAGAGCTCTTAAAAGTGTGATAATGGCTTGTACTTTCCCTGTCTGCTGCCTTTGAGGGGGTCACAGCCAGCCAAGCAGCTGCACTGAGATAAACAGCAGTGTTGAGCTGCAGCATTGCTACAATTATGTTGCTTTTTAGTAGTAATTAATTTGGAAAGTACCATTGGCAAACACTACATTTATCTGGCAATATTTCAACAATTATGTTTTATGTAGAATTTTTTCTGTCAGCTGTTCAGAATCATAAACCGTGATGTTCATTTTGTGAATGAATCACTCAGTTGCTTGCAATTAATAGAATGGGTTAGCAAAAGTCTGAATAAGTTTGTGATTCTGTGTGACTCATTCGGACAGCTCACTCACGCTGATTTATTTGGAGTGGTTTCTCACAGCGTAAATCAGTAACAGGATCCAAATGAATGATGGGTGAAATAGATACTGACCACAATCAACTCACACAAAGCCTGCAAATCTACCCAGTCATCTTTCAGCAATGAAGAAGGTCTTTAGTTAGTTCAACACCTGCGTGTTCAACTTGTTAGTGACTCTTCAATTGAACTCTTGAACTTGTGAATCACATTTTCCAACCAAAAGAGTATCAAAGCACTAATAGTACATCAAAGCACATAAAGTCCCCATGAAATCTTTTTTTTTTTTTTTTTTTTTTGGGTTATTAGTATGAATGTTAGCCTTAAAGTAAGCTAGTATGCACCAAAACAATGACAAAATTCTTGTTAGAAGGTATATGCATTCAAAATGTAAGCCTCTTAAAAACATCATTCTGCACCTCGCTTCTCATTAGATTTTCTGTCCAATCAAATGCTCTCTAGAATCTGACCTATACCACCCATTACGCTATAAAAGACACTAAAGTTGCGACTGAATCAGTCACTTGTTCGCAGAGTTCCTAAGTTCTGTATGGCAAACAGCACATAATGCACTATATAGGGGATAGGGAGTGATTTGGACAGTTTAAACATGCTTTCCTTTGGGGTGAATGAAGTCTGATTTCACAGTGCACTCCAGAATTATGTCAACACTGAATAATTAGATTCTTCAGTAGGACTTTAAAGCACTACAAAGACATTTGTGAGGGCACTACTGTCTTGTGAACACACAAACACATTTTGGTAAATATTTTGTTTGTACTGTAAATAGTGTTTGCGCTGTTTACAAATAATTGTCACTTGGTTTGATATTTCAATGAATGCTATGACATTTAGAAATGTTAAATGTGGCCTAAGTGTCCAAATAGATTTTGAGGCCACTGTACTGCAAAAACAAACACATAAATAATAATGAAATGAAAGAAATACTTGACAAAGACTGAGTCACTACAAACAGTAGCACTGTGGGAACCTTTCTTCTTTGAGATTACTGTAACTGAAAAAACACAACAGCAACAAGTCTAACTAAAGGACAGATTCTGACATGAAAGCTTGCACAGCAATTGCAGTTTGATGAATTTCAATTCAGCTGATTTCAACTGAAGATCAATGCAGAAATGTAACTCTCTCAAGCGGTAGGAGACTCACCCTAAAGAACTCTTTGGTTGATCCTGAGTCCAAGGTTCCGTATGCGATCTCTGTTTGTTTGGCTAGATCTTCAGCGCTCTCTATGGGAGAGACCATCCTCTCCACTGTGAGGAAAGCAGCCAGGTTAGCCGTGTAGGACGAGATTATGATGAGGGTGAAGAACCACCAGACGCCTCCCACTATTCTGCCCGATAAGGACCTGATGCACACAAAAAACAAACAAACAAACAGGCATTCAGGCTTGAACATTTTCCTAATGTTTCACACAATTGTATTCAATATATTAACTCCACAAACATGCATTTATGTACATTGATTGAAAAATTAATTGAACTAATGAATCAACTTATTGATTTGATTTTACTAAAGAGATAGTTCTCCCAAAAAATTAAAATTGTGTCGTCATTTACTCACCCTCATGTTGTTCCAAACTTGTATGAGTTTCTTTCTTCTGTTGAACTCAAATGAAGATATTCTGAAGGCAGCTGATAGTAGCCATTGACTTCCAAAGGTTTTTTTTTTATTATTTATTTTTTTTTTCCATATGATGGAAGTCAGTGACTACCATCAATTGATTGGTTACACATATTCTTCAGAATATCTTCTTTTGTGTTCAACAGAAAAAAGAAACTCATACAGGTTTGGAATGAAATAAGATAAAATGATGACAGAATTTTCATTTTCTAGTCATTTTTAACTCAACACTTTAATGTTGACAAATTTACATCTAAACAAGTTTACACCCAGGTTAGACCTAAAAAGAATAATAGATTAGAAATTAATAAAATAAATTAGTTAAATATTAGTTTATCATAGAAGAAGTGACTGCAGTGTCAAAGTGATGTGGCAGTGTCTAGTTCTTTGTTCTAAGCCATAGTAGCTGATCAACTCTAAATCTGCGGTATCAAATCATCTTGACATTTTATTTACTGTAATCTGGCACAGTTATTTTTGTTTACCCACTTAAATACATGACTTGCATCCTGAGCTTCTATTTAGCCACATAGAAAAGCAATTTTTGCCAATACAGTATATTCACACATATATATTGATTTAGTGTCTCATTTCTGATCTCGCAAAAGTTTGAGTCACATTAACTCAAAGCTTATTTTTCAGCTGTGCATTTATTGACTGTTGCCTAGACAATATATTAGCATAATCAAATAACATATGGGATCAATGATTGTATTATTTCCTCTAAAGTGTTTTTGCCTTGGCTGAATGTAAGGGGGTTTGCCCTTCTGAAGAGTATGTGCTCTTTCAACCATGTGGATTTGTGAAATAAATGTACAGAGTGCAAATAGCAAGTAGAAACTCTTATAGACTTATGTAATATAATTATTGAATTTTAAATGAACATGATTTTTAATAACACTGAGCCATCTGAAAACTATTCTGCAGCGATACAATCATGTAAGATGTAATATCCAATCAACAGTACTCCACATAACTACGGTTTAACAGACCAGGCCAAATGCTAGCTATAATTTTTCCATATGTGGGTTTGCATTGGCCTCAGACTGGATTGATATATGATAAATTGATGAAAATTATTGGTAACACTTTACTTAAAGCCTTTGTAAATAATGCACTATAAAGGTAGTTTTAATGCATTAATTATGCCTCGTAATGTACTTTATAATGCATTGTATGGTCTCATAAATAATTGTAACCACAGTTGTATTACATTATAATACTTATCTATTTATTGTTACACCTTTAGAAAGTATAATGCATTAAAACACATGATAAACAAGCCTTCAAATATTATAATACATTTTAATTTTGGTTACAATTATTTATGAAAAGATATAATGCGTTACAATGTACATTATGAATACCTTTATAATGCATTATAAATGAAGGCTTTAAGTAAAGTGTTACCAAATTATTTATTGATATATGATATTATAAACTGATGTATGATACTTTCATTTCATTGTATTATTATTAGTTTTTAGAGTCATTTTTATTGAATACACAATTGACAGCCAGCACAGGGGAATATAAGGGACTCTGCAAAATGATCTATGACAACGAGCCGCACAATGGAGTCATTATTAATCAACTTCCTGCTGTTAAACGGAGGAACAATGTGAATAATCATACATCTCCGTCACAGATGCCCACAAAAGTGCTGCAGCAGGACTTCTCAAACAATAAATGAATCAGGTAAATGAGAAATACATAAAGAGAGCAAAATGAGAATTTGTTGCTCAGCTAATCCTTTACAAAAGAACAAATTAAAACTAGAGCTGCGTCGGCATAATCTTTCAAATGTGAAATACTGGAATTAGCTTCAAAATTAGAGCTGTAATGTATTTAACGTGCTTGTCAGCAGTGCTGGGTACATTTACTTACAAATTGTAGTCTGTTACTGATTAAAAGTTACATTACAAAAATTGTAGTTAGTAACGTAATCCATTACATTACATATTTCGGGTAATATAATTGGACTACTTTTAGATTATTTTTGACCTAACTGTTTTATCACATTGATTTAAATATGATAATCCTACCATATTGATGTCAAAATACAAATAGAAAGAAAGTATGGTAACACTTTAGTATAGGGACCAATTCTTACTATTAACTAGTTGCTTATTAGCATGCATATTATTAAAACATTGGCTGTTTATTAGTACTTCTAAAGCACATACTCTGCATGACCATATTCTACATCCCTAATCCTACACAATACCTAAACTTAACCACCTAACTACTAATAAGCAGCAAATTAGGAGTTTATTGAGGCAGAAGTCATAGTTAATGGTTTGTTCATTGATTGTTCAATGAACCTTTGAGAATTGAACCTTAAAATAAAGTGTGACCGAAAATATATTTCATTCATTGTTATTAACAACATGAAGTGCATTAAACATTAAATTATGTCAACGTTTCCCAAAATGGGGTTTGTGAAATAAAAACCTAATAATTAATGAAATAATGAAATCATTAAAAAATTTAAATTAAAATAAATCTTTTTTTTTTTAATTACAACAATCAAAATAAAACACTTAATAAACAATATGGAATATTATACCTGTTTACCTGCATGTCATGTGACCATGTGAATAATATGTAATCACTTAACCAATAAAAAAGTAACTGTGGTCTGATTACAATTATTTAAAATTCCAATATAATTTAAATAAGTACTTAATTTTTGGATCCTGATTACGTAATCCAGATTACATGTAATCAGTTACATCACTACCCAGCACTGCTTCTCAGTAACATTCCATGTAAAAATGTAAAATGAATGACTAATGAATTATAATCTGGTCTGACGCCATATTGAAAATCTGAAATGGTTTTCAGTTGCATCTGCTCTAAGGACCCCAGTGTCTCTAAACCAGTGATAAATTGTCTGTTCATAGACACCTATTCATGCAAACCCACATATGGACTCCATATTTACGGCCATAAAGTGACTCAGCGATGAGGCACCAACCTTGGTGAGATATCACAGCCCTGCTGCATGAAGGCCCCTAGAGAGAACCACAGGCTGTTAAAAATCCCAAAGTCATTAGGCGGGTCTGGAGGGGTCTGGGGGTCTTTGGCTTCATCAGTCTCATCCAGGTGCCACTCGTAGGGGCTGAAGCGGCTCACGAGGAACAGCACCACGCTCACGCCGATGTAGGCAAAAACAATACACATCCAGATCTCATACGCCAGAGGGTCCAGGAAGGAGAACACACCCGGCTTGGACTTCTGAGGTTTCTTGATCATAATGGAGATGCCCAAACTCATGAAGGGCTTAGAAAAGTCAATGACTTCCTCTCGCACTAGCGTGATTGTTAATGGTGCGACTGCTATATCTGCTCTCTGGAAATGGGGACATGAACAAAATATGTTAGTGCTGAACATGCACCAGTACAATAAACATGCACTGCTATACAATTACATTTCCAGATGTTAGCAATGTATTCATTCATCACTAAGAAGGTTTGGCAGGTTTAGTTGCAAATTCACTTCAAACTTTTAGGGTCTTAATAGTAACATTTTTTTGAACATTGAACTTTTTTTCAATTTATCGGAATGTTATGAAACCTGATTATTTTTGTGAGGCTTGCTATATGAACAAAATAAAAAATCATGGACATAATTTGAAAAGGATAAATGGTCTTGAAAAATACTCACATTTGCGGTCAGAAATGACCACCATTGTAAATGAATGAAAAACTAGAAAAATGCAAAATAAAAAGTAGCTATGCCTGAAAATACTCTTTCTCTTTATAGCACTAATAGTGCCATATTAAGTGGTAACATCGTATAATTTTCTTTTTATCTCCCACCAGATGGTACTAGTCTGGCTTCTATGCAATGGATTTTAAATACAATTTCTCTCTCTCTCTCTCTCTCTCTCTCTCTCTCTCTCTCTCTCTCTCTCTCTCTCTGTCTCTCTCTCTGTCTCTCTCTCTCTCTCTCTATTAACTTAAACACTGTATTAAAAATATTAAATATTTGTAAATAATATATCATAACATTGATATAACTGGTAATTTATATAATTATTTAACTTTTTAAATATTATATAATATTTATATAGCATTTTTCCAATATTATAACAACAAACTGTGAAACAAACTGTGCATAATTGTGACGTGAATATTGTCCAGCACCATGAAATTTTCTCAAAAATGTAAAGAATAAACATTATTGAAATATTGTTAATAGCATTATTTTCATTTCATTTCATTTCATTTCATAAAATAAAATAAAATATTGTCTTCTGACTGTTTAGACATGCAATTACTATTTAGCATTCAGCATGTGTGTTACTGTTAGTTAGGAGCTAGTAGCTCACAGAGGCTTGTAGTGTGAATCATGTTGGGAACATATAAAATCACTCTGAGCTCACTTAATTGGGTCATGTAAAAAAAAAAAAAAAAAAAAAAAAAAAAGAATCCATGTAATAAAAGATGTAATAACTTATAACTTTTTCTAAATTTTCTATGTATAAACAAATACTATTACATGGACAATGTTTTGCATGTTTTCTGACAAAGAGTTTAACTAAACTGAGAGGAAAGAAATGTCAACTTATTTGATTTGAATGGAACTGATGTACATGATTAAATTATATAAATTCACAGCTCTTTTTTCCCAGTGTAGGCATGTAAATGTCTGGCTATGCATTAATGACAACAATTTGCAGAGGCAAGGCCATAAAGATATGTTATGGCACTAGTCTCATGCTAACTCATTAGTATACATTGTATGGCTATACTTTTAAAACAGTGCATTACTGTAAGCACAGTTCATACAAATGATTTCAGTTCAATTGTAAATTATTTTCTGTAGGTAATCAGCTGCTGTCCATGTAGCTCTTTTGAACCTCTATTAACATTTGGATGAATCAATAAGATCAATTGGTCACAGAAAATTACATCTAGAGCTCAGAGGGGGTCATTTAGTGTTTTCTAGTGTTATGGGGAAGGAAGCCAGGAAAAGGACATTTGCAGAGACAGGACTTTCACCGCCTCAAAGAAGCACAGGCGAGGCATAACAGAAAAGGCTTTTTGACTGTGTAGGGCAGAAGTGACAGCTGAGCGTTCGCTTGACTAGATAGCAAGAGTCTTGCTAATTTCTTTGACCCCTACGCCGCTGTATCAGGCGACAAACAGAGCATAATCGCAACGAGCAGGAGACTTTTTTGTAAAATCTTTTCTGAATGCTTCCCTTCTCATGCTTCACATTATGTTGCTGTGGGAGCTGCAGATACGAGGCACAGCCGCTTCCCACTTCCCATAATCCTCAGAGGCACTCTAGCATGAGCGTATAATAAAAAGGCAGTGAAAGATTTTATCTCGCATGTGTCCTCAGCCAGGAGGACATTAGTTATGCAATCAGGAAGTATAGGGTCACGGTAACTCTGCAGGTGAATATAAAAAGCTGGTTATAAAAGCCTCTACAAATATTAATATCCTTTTATCTTGTGGTTGTAGTGAATGGAACTCCAGTGTACTGTCTCAATAAATCACATAATCATTTGCATATAAATAGCTAATTAAGAGTCTACCAGAAGTGATTTATCAGCGAGGAAGAAATACGCCTCAAAACTCTCAGCGTCTCCTGCACGCTAGATAAATAATTGCATGTGATCTTTTTAGCTCTGAAATTAGCTAAGTATTGCGCAAATGCGCACAGGTAAAAATCAAATTGATAACAGAAGCTGTTGATAAAACGTGAAAGAAAAAAAGTGAGATTTAACAACACTGCCACTTAGATGTCATTTAGAAAAATCCCAGAGGAATCCAATTCATGTTTTTATCTGTTTATGGCTAGTAATGGAAAACAAATCCATGTAAGCCATGTCGTTTCTAGATTATAAAAGCAGAGGTATTCACTGACATTGTTTAGACAGAGCTGTCGCTACTGTCTGTAAACTTCAACAGATGACATGAGTGGTTCATATGATTATAGTATGATTACATGTTTGTAGTATCAATCAGTGTTGTTTTGAAAGTGTAGCTTACTAAGATACAAACTACTCATAATTTAAAGTCAAGCTACACTTTTAAACACGATGAGCTATTAAGAAAAAGCTACATTTAAAAAAGTTTTTTTTTCTTCAAATTATCAAATTATATCATTTTATTTCAATGAGAGAAATATTTGTTTGGCAGGATAACAGTGAGAATCTCAGATCCTCAAAAAACATGCTAAACAGCATTTAACTAAATATTAGACTATAAACAGGAAGACTTGTAATGACTTATTTTAAACAGACAATCAAAATAAAAAAAATGTATTTATCAGAAGGTCAAACATGGCTCAGAAATGTTTGTGCTGACTATCTGAGCTGAAAGGGGCCACTATTACGTTCAATGGTTCAATGATGGTGAGATTTTTTCTTCTTTTTATCTCCACATGCATTTTTTCCCCCATTTTGAGAATAATTTGAGTATAATTTCCAACGTTAGCACATCAAAACCAGGCAATCTCTCTGGCTGATGGTAAGGAAATTGAACAGATGAGGTAGCCTAACCCTCATGCATTTTGTATATGGTCTTCCTTCTTGAATGTCGGCTCGGGAATTGGAAGTGATTTCACTGGGTTTTCCTCCATTTATAGCAGGGGAGCGCTTTGACAAATGCAAAAATGGCGGGTTGCCTGGGAGCACTGTGAAAAGTGCCTTTGAGATCCAACAGCATAGAGATGAATCAAAGCAGTGCATGCTGGGAATGAGCATGTTTAAAACACAGTCTTGCCACCAGCACTGTCTGGCTGCAGTTATAGTTGAACGACACCCAGACATTTCCAGTCAATTTCCCCCACGCTCTTTCCCGTGAACGACAGACAGAAAGGCAATTCACGTCTTCCAAACCCTTATTTGACAGCAATTTCTCTTTATATTGTTTATGCAAGGTTCATGAATAAAAGAGACTACTGCAGAAGGAAAGGTTAGTGTTTCTCTGGAAGAGTTCGTAACAAATAAAATACTCACCCCATAGACTAGTTCACCCACCATCCCGTTCCAAGTCTTGGTTTCAGGGTCGCGGGCGCCATATTTTCCGTCCATGACTATGGACAGTCTGTACTTAATCCCGACATGTTTGGCAATCTCAGAAGCTAAATCGACACAGTAGCCTTCATACTTGTCATTGCCTTCCAGATGCATGTGGTTTTTCTTGTACATCACATATGGTGCTTCCTGTTAATCAAACACATGCTCATTTATTACCATCTTCGCCTATTGCTTTCATTGTCTGGTGTCACAGGCACCAGAGCCCACCGACAGCTTATCAGTCACAGGCATGCAGGCATGCTGGGATATCATGACTGTGCATTCATACCCACCCATTCTCTCACACACATAATCCACCAAACTGGAACACATACAAGAGGAACGACTGAAGCAGCAGACGGGGATTGCGGGACATTGATCCACATGTGGCCACAGTCAGCCCAAAATGGTCATTTCTAAGGCCCTCTTTACACCTGGTATTAACATCCATCTCAGGTGATCCAATCACAGGTTGCCCACTGAGACAAATTGTTGTCTACACCTGAAGCAAGTCTGAGAGTTAAAGTCTGGATCTTGTGCTCTTGGTCTTGAGACCTCAAGGAATCAGATGAATGTTTCCATGTTTTACTCTGGGTCTCAAAAAAGCAGTCTGAGTTCAGGCACACTTATTATACAGCAGAAAATAATCACCTCAATCTCTAGTTGCCACAGTATCTTTTAAACTACAGAGAATTTGCAAGAAACTCTTGAAAGAAATTGGCTGCCTAGCTACTATATACAGTGGCACAGTGTTTTGAAATGAATGCTGCGATAAATTCACCTTTTTTTTTTTTTTTAATTTACAATTGACAACCTGGATGGCTGGTTCTTGGTTTGGGTTTGGGCCACTGTCTTGCAGAGCTCCATCCCTAATCAAAAAAATAATCATTTTATTCTTTCAGCAAATCCGTCAATATAGACACTGCATATCTATAGTCTTTGGCTGCGTCCATTGCATCCGACAAGTTTTTTCACTGACACGCCCCCAACTCAGAAACTTTGGGCTTAAAGAAAATTTAGAGTTTCCCATTCGTAATAACAACTTTGTGGTGGCGTTCATGTGCGTTCAACTCGTAAATATGATCTATCCGACATGACTTGAACGCACCAATAATTAGCTGATTCAGGTGTGTTTAATCAGGGTTAAAGCCGAGCTTTGCAGGAAGGTAGATCTCCAGGAAAAGGAGTGGGCACCCCTAATCTAACCTATGTATTCAGGATTGCTTGAAAATTACAGTCAGGTGGGTTTTATTAGGTATGGAACTAAACTCTGCTAGACAGTGACCCTTCAGGACTGGAGTTGCCCATGCCTGGTCTAGAGTTATTGTTTTGGGTATGGGTCTTGGAATTGGGTCTTGGTCTAGATCTGGCCTCTGGTATTAGTCTGGATCTACGTTTGGAAGGGTCTAGTCTTGAATCCACCAATGGAATTAACATGCATCTCCAGTAACCACATTTATCACATACATCACTGTAGCATGGTGAGTGGCTTTCTTATGCATCCCTGACCACCTCTGATGATTGGGTGATAATGCATCTCTGGACTCTGTTTACCTACATTTAGCACTGTCCACTTGGGATCAAAACACTGGAGATGCATGATATCAGGTGCAAACAGGGTCTGAGACCATTAAGCAACATTGGAGACAAATCAAAGTAGGTTTGATCCTGCTTCTCTCTCTTTCACACACACACACACACACGCACACACTCGCACACACTCGCACACACACACGCACACGCACACGCACACACACACACACACACACACACACACACACACACACACACACACACACACACACACTTGTTTCACTATCCTTGTGGGGATTTCCATAGGCATAATGGTTTTTCTACTGTACAGACCGTATATTCTATTGCCAACCCTACACCAACCCTACACCTAAACTTAGCCCTCACAGGAGACTTTCTGCATTTTTACTTTCTCAAAAAAACTAATTCTGTATGATTTATAAGCTTTTGTACCCCTGGGGACTTCAATTTAGGTCCCCACCGTGACACAAGTCCCCATGAGTCTGTGTGTATTCAGGTTTAAGTCCCCACCAGAATATATAAACCACACACACACACACGCACATGCACACGCACACACTCGGCCGTGGTGCAATATCCCAGGGGTCTGAAATGCATTGGCAGTTGAGGGTGAGGAGTGAGGTAGGCAAGAACGTATGAAGTGAGAAGGAATCCGATTCATGAAGTAAATGGCAGTGACTGCAGAGGAATCATAGTGTTGATTCTGTTCAGACACATTCAAGCACGTTGCACCTATATGCGACAGAAGCCTTTATCATTCCAACAGAAAGAACATTGAACATAGCCCTGCTAAAAAGACCAGCTTATACCAGCATGAATTTCAGCCTGGTTTATGCCAGGTATTGCTGGTTAGGTTTCTATTGCTGTTTCGGTCTAGCTCAGGTCAACTAGCATGGTCATTCTAGTGATACTGGCTGACTTACTGGTTTAGCTACATAAACAGCCATGCTAGGAACACCAGCAGCACACCAGCGTGCCATGCATCCAACAACACAATATATGGTCTTTTCAGTAGGGAAACAAAACAATGCAAAAACAAAGCCATCGTTAGGATCCAAACTCAAAAGCACTTTGTAGACAAACAGAATTGAACAAAGAAAATTGCGCAAGCTGGTTTTATCCTCTCTTTCGCCCCCCATTTCAAACATTGCAGCAGCGGCTTGCTTTTTTAAGCACATCATTATTACCAAACAATATGGCTTCTCACAGAGAGAACGCATCCCATTAGAGTCAGAGACAATTAGGATGCCAGTGGGTTAGCAATGGTTTGTTTGTTCTGTGCTGAATGTATCCTCTCACCTCATCCTTTTGTGCGATTGTTTTCCTCCTGAATCCCTCTGATGGAATAACCGACAGCTGCTGGTTTAATTGCTCACATTCAAGTCATTTGAAAGACTGACCTTGGTTTTTGGTGAAACAAAACAATTACGAGCGATTGTTGTTTTACACAGGATGATGTTGTGAGCATTGATTTGAATTCCTCTGAGATGCGTGTTTGCCATGCCAATTAGAGGCTGATGCTAAAGCTAACGTCATTAACGGCAGGAGATGAAGTGATACGTCATCACAGAACAGTCCTCCGGTCAATGTAAAGTGGATCTGTGCAGGGGCCTCATACCTGGCCTCGCTCAAATACGCTTTCACTTTGCCGGAGGCAAACCATTGAACCCTTTGTTGTCGCGGTAAGCGTTAGCTTGCTGTTGTAGCTCATGTGTCATTGACCATTTACTTGATGAGTGGAAACAAGTCTTACCTACATATGCATTGTATGTCTACTTTGATGATGTCAATGTAAAACCATCATACCTAATGCCGTTATTGTGATGTCACTGCTACGACAGGCCACTGATATATGGAAAATCAAAATGCTTTGACACCCACACGGATACAGTTGAAACACTCATGCGCCGCGTTTCTCGCGTTCGACTGTTTCAACGTGTAATGAGTGGATGGAAAGCAACACAAAAGAAATGTGCTTCTACCCGCCCAGGACAGAATGTATCAATCTAGGAGTCAACACCATGACCCTGATGGGCAGAATATGCGACACGTTTAAAACGTCATGGAGCGTGTACCATAATAGTAGTGACCACAATTGTTCGGTTTTCCACTGAGGAATCGTTGGTGTACTGCTGATCCATTATATTAACAAAGCGTTCAAACTCGTTCCAGTATCCGATCTGCAAAGGGAAAAAAATTGCGTTATTATCAAATGGCAGACATTTTTACCGCATTAGTGCTAACTACCAAACCCCCCAGCCCTTCTGTTCGGCTAAGGAGGCTATTGTGGATGTGTACTCTCATAAGACTGTGTTCATTAAAAAAGTATTAGGTCTCCGTGCTGCGGCTGTTATTGCCTGGAGTTAAACAAAAAAGGCAAATTCTTGGCTGACATTTGTTAAATAGGAAAAAAATGCTTATGGTGGAATTTTCAGGGATGCAGAAGCTGCTCTTGGATGTAATTCTGCTCAACAAAACCTAAACTTGGTTAGGTTTTAATGATTTACGCATTCTGTTATCACAAGAGTGCGCTGTATATTTCCTCTTCGCTATATTGCTGGAGTTGTTTTAGCGGTTGAGTGGCATGTGTCAGAACCGTTAACAATACCACTAGCCACTAGGGCATCACTGAGGTGACATTGCAGAGGAGTCCAACAAGTCTTGTACATCACTTCTGACAGCCACTGTCAATGCACTTCTTACCGACACTGACCCCATCTAACCTTAGGCTAAACTACTCTCATCCGTGGCGACTGGTTCTGGAAAGCTGTGTTATAAAGGGCAGTTTCTATTAGCTCACAAGAAAGCTGATGAATACTGGTTATGTTGATTCAAGCTGCTGTAGTAAACTGTTTTAAATGGGCATAGTGGCTTTAAAGATGAACACAGGTTGATGAGCACAGTTTTATTTTCTGTGATGAGGTATTTCTTACTGAAATTAGAAGTTAGGACATGTAAAGGGCTTGCCCAGCTATTTCTTTTTGCAATCAATTAAGACAAGACACTATTCAGGTAAAAAACAATGTTTTCATGCACTATTTAGAATTTCATTCATTCATTCATTCATTCATTCATTCATTCACTTTAGCATTGAGCTATCCACTTCAGTAACACTTACACACACCAATCTCTACAGTTTTACTCCTATCTATATTCTGAAGGTTTTTACAGATGGTTTGCTCATATATCATTTGCTTGATATATATATATATATATATATATATATATATATATATATATATATATATATATATATATAACATTTTATTGCTATGGTGAAAATGTATTTATTTTCTGTCTGTTGACAGTATTTTCTGATTTATGGAGTGATAAAAAGAGATCCAAAATCCTCTCTTTAAAAACATTTAACTCTTACACTGTAAGTCAACAAAATGAAACAAGAATTTTGAAGCATGCTCTTTTTGAGCAATGTTCAGATTTCTGTTCTGCAAATGTATGCATATTAGTGCATTTTAAGTAGATAATGCTTCATTTGCATATTTAATCATAACATTTCAGAAAATTTGTAATACAAAATATAATAATGTACTTTGGTTAATTAACTGGGGAGGTATGGTGATATCTGTTTTTATTCAGTTCACCTGCGGTGTCTTGACTTAATTGTTGCTATTGCTAGCTTGTTATGAAGTGCAAGATGAGTCATTGGAATTTTTGGTCTATTTTCTCTATTGAGAATAATTGCACATTAAAATGTGTATATCTGATTTTTTTTCCCCCTTAGGCTTTAAATAAGCTAGCATATATTGAAATGGACCCTGGTTTGAGTTCTCACACTGACTTTACAAAGCTTACCCAACAAATGGATAGATTTACTGATGACTTACTCTTCTTGGGCCCCCTGTTTTCATTTCATAAACATAATAGTGTAGTTTGATCTGCGACCAAAGCTGTCAAACTGGATATTGCCAGTCATCCCTTGCACTTGGACCTGTCAGAAAGAACAACAGCACAAAGAAACCAGGCAAAATTACAATGGTGCTTTGAAACTTAAGAATACATTAAGATGTGTAAGAGTAGCGCAAATGAATCATACAGAGGCATAATTCACTTCAAAGTATTCACTCTGACAATCTGAATTACACATTGAGAGATTACAAATGATTTTTGTCATTTTCATAAAAGCTAAAGCACTCTGAATTTTGCATGAGGAAAAGAAAAGATAGATTCTCTACCATTTTGAGAGCTCGTTCAATGTCGATGCCTTGGCTCCAAGGGACCGCAGGGTTAGCCAGGCAATCGCCCGCACTGCCTCGTCTGGACACATCTACTCGCTGGCGGCGCAGTATCGAAACGCCTCCGCAATGACCAGGATAGCATCATAAGACAGCGCTGAAGTGTACTGTACACAACAACCGTTAAGCACCTCACATTAACAGTTATTTGTTAGAGCAGTTTAAAATAAGCAAACGCATTATCTGTAAGTAAACACTTGGAAGAGGGTTAAAATAAGCTGCCTCTTCCAGGTCTAGAAGCGCATGTTGATGTACATAATGAAGGATAATTGCGATGCATTACTGCATGTAATCATAGTTGGCAAATGCAACAAAAGACGACACACTTCAGGGATGTAGCTTGTGCATTGTTTCTTGCTATGTAAAGAGTGTTAACCAGGTTTCTAATTACAGAGATATGTAAAATGTTTAGTTATGTGAGACTCTACAGGATTTTGCTGCTATTGTTGTTCATGGGTGTAACCTGTAATTACATCCTATTTCAACCAAGAAAAGAGAACGAGCTGGCATCTGCTAATTTGCTGTGAGCTACACGATTGTATTGTTTTGTATTTCTTCAAAGCAACTGTAGTGAGGAATTTAGCGACTAAAATAATCAGAATATTACAAAGGTAACATCAAAGGAGACTTTGTGCATTTACATTCTCAATTCAAAATGCATTTTGATGCCTTCATTAAAATACTGTCTTGGAAAAGACTTAGAAAATGTGTATGGCTGCAAGTGCGAATTTCCACAGTGAGAAATGAATGAAATTTGTAAAGAAAACGTTGTGTTTTTAAATTAAATAAATAAAAATAAAAGGAGCCTATTGTGTGAAATGTACTTAATTTTCATAAAAAATCATATCACAGTGCAAAATATGTACTGGGCCCCTACAAGCTTCTTTTTTTAAGCAAAATATAATTACGATTTTTTCCCTTGATTTTTTTTGGGTGACTTGGACTTGAGCATTCAGGTGTTTTTTTAAACCTGTTCACCAGTTCAGTGAGACCATGGTCGTTTCTTACCCACCCATTCACAATAAAACCTTAATTAAAACAGCATTTAAAATCTATTCATCTCATGATCATTGTTTAATTAGATGTAAATTGAGCCCCAGTTTTAATAGCATCTTGGACTATATGTCAATATATCGACTGTTGCAAGGAAGGAAAATAAAGAAAACGGGCAAAGAAAGAAAAAGTCAAAGATCAGAAGAAGAGACAACAACAATGATCGTTTTAAGTAGTAGTTTCAGACCTTCAGAGGTGTGTTTCTAGCTTCAGGAAACTCTCTTTCATCTAGACGGTCCCATCTCTGGAGAAACTGTTGTACAACTGAGTTTTCAGGATTGATTATTTGGAAGCCACTAATGTTTGCTCCACCGAGAAAAACCTTGTCCAGGCTGATGTTGGTGAAGCCCTGTGGAAAGAGATGATGGAAAAGAGGTAAGCTTAGGATCCATGAGGTGATGGCAATATAGCAGTCATCATATGAAAATGGATTCAACTCAATGTTTCTGGTTCAAAACCCTAAAGGGGGAAATCACTAAGGCTCTTTATAACCACTGCGGTATACTGAGTAAAAGTGAGTATTATATATTATATAGGGTTGTCAAATTGGTAGAACAATAAGAAAAACTATAATTATGATTCATATACATCACTTCAGGGAAAACAAACAAACAAAAAAAATCACACTCATGTGTATCAAAAGTGTGTAGAAAAATATAAAATTATGGCACACTTTATTTTAAGGTCCAGTTCTCACTATTAACAAACCATTAACTAAGACTTTTGCCTGGATAAACTCCTAATTTTCTGCTTATTAATAGTTAGTAAGGTATTTGTTAAGTTTAGGTTTTGGGTAGGATTAGAGATGTAGAATATTTTCATGCAGAATATGTGCTTTATAAGTACTAATAAACTGCCAATATGTTAATAATAGGCGTGCTAATAAGCAACTAGTTAATAGTGAGAATTAGTCCCTATACTAAAATGTTTTTTGCTTTTTACTGATTACACTTACACTTCCATTTTTAGAGTTATTAAATTTTGTTAAAAATCATATAAAACAAACAAACAAACAAACAAACAAACAAACATAAATACATACATTATACTCCTTTGATGCAGCTTTAGCACTGGATGTTTAACAGAGTTAATATCTTTTCATTTTCTTGAACACTGTTTTTTGTCATCGAATTTACATTATTTCTGAAAATATGGAGTACACAGGTGCTGAAACTCACCAGATTGGCAATAACATAATGGTAGCCCCGACTGTTCTTTCCGAGTGCCACAACCTACAGGAAAGAGAATCAATAACAGTTTACAATCCATGTAAGAAGAACGCAGGGGTCTTATATCGTCCCTCAGGTGAGCTCCTCTCTCCATTTACACTGTCTTAAGTGACAAAGGCGCTCAACATTGATGGATGTTTCCACATGCAGTGGATGACAGTCCTTTGATGTGGCGTGTTACGGTATGCTGGCCAACGGGAATACACATGGACAAAACCCTACGTGTCTCTGACTTCCTATGCATGAAAAAAGGGCGTCACTGCTGGGCCGGGTGCGCCGATGACTGACCCGATCTGACCCTGCAACCTTCACCTCAGACCCCTTACATTAGTGGCCATTAGTGAAGCATACAAACAATGATCACTTCAAGGTCGTAATTTTGCTATTTATGATACTGGGCGATGTGTCCTCATGATTCATTGTGAACCCCAAGGTAAGATCTCACATGCGATTTTAAAAGCTGTTGGTTGTGACATATGCTTTGTGCATGGTGACCACATGTGCACATAAAAGATTACAAATACAAATACATTTTTTTTTTCAAGTGATGTAGTAATGAAAAAAAAAAAGTATATATATATATATATATATATATATATATATATATACATATAGATGGTCCACTTTAGACACTTTAGTAACTTTGCAACTACACATCAATGAACTATCATTAGAGTATTAGTAGACTATTGGGTTAGGATAAGATATTGAATAGACAGTCCACTAATACTCTGCTAGTTGACATGTGTCACGATCTCTCTGGGAGGAATGAGGAGACGCAGGAGAATGCTTCAACATAGACTTTAATCCAACAAATGAAGGGGTACAATCACTGGAACTCAGGGATGACATATAACAGCGGACGCAAGACTCAGGGAAACACAGGGCTTAAATAAAAGGAGTAAACAATATAATTAATCGAACACAGCTGGAACTTATGAAACTAAATGAGAACAGGAACAGGAAAAACCAAATATAGGCATGGAGAGCACATGGGTAGCAAAAACAACAACAAAACACAAAACATGGGGACACAGGTCTGACATTACTCCCTCCTCTCGGAAGGCGCGTCCCGCGCCGTAACATTACCACCGGGGAGGGGGAGGGGGGAGGGGAGTGGGGGGGGGGGGGGGGGGGGGGGGGCGCCCTGGAGGCTAGTGCAGGATGGAGACAAGGGAGGCCTCCAGGGCGGAGAAGGCAGTACAGGGAGCCATGGCGGAGCAGGGGACTCAGGAGGCCATGGTGGAGCAGACAGTTCAGGGTGCAATGGCTGGACGGCCTCCATGGCCTTGGCCTCACCACTCGGCCTGGCTATTACAGCCGGGACCCTATAGCCCCCCCAAAAACATTCTTGGGGAAAATCACAGGATCTGTAGCCCTCCTTGGGCCAGACGTGGGAAAAGGTGCCCTCTCTGGTCAGGGACTAGAGCCATCTCACGACTCTGGTCAGAGGTTAGAACTGATACTGGAGTGAACTCTGGGGTGAGGATGAGGGCTGTGAATGGTCTCTTCCTCCTCATCCGGCAAACTTGACTTCAAAGCGGCTGGCGGGCTGGTGAGTGCTGCGGCCGGCGGGCTTGTTGTCGGAACGGCTGGCAAACTTGACATTGGAGCGGCCGGCGAACTTGACTGAGGATTGGCCGGCGGGCTGAAGAGAGCTGCGGTCGGCGGACTTGACTGCGTAGCAGCTGTCGAACTTGACTGATGAGTGGCCGGCGAACATGACTGATGATCAGCCGACAGACTTGACTTTGGAGAGGTCGACGGGCTTGGAGGAGACGCAGCCAGCGGGCTTGACTGATGAACGGCCGGCAGACCTGACTTCGAAGTGGCCGGTAAACTTAACTTCAGAATGACCGGCAAACTTGACTTCGGAGCAGCCAGCGGGCTGGTGAGAGCCGCGGTCGGCGGGCTGGATCACGGAGTGTCCGGCAGACTTGACTGAGGATCGGCTGGCGGGCTCGATGGCAGGCCGGTTCTGGCTCAGGCCCGGACACTCCCCAGACACCGGAAGACCCCTTCCCTCTGTCTTAGTCCAGTGGTGTCTGGGAGGTCCATGGGGCAATGGTAGTTGGCTCCGAGCCAGAACAAAGAGTTGATGGTAGCGTCCTCCCACGCTGTCGCCGCGGTGAGCCCGCAGAATTTCCTGGCGTACTCGAAAATGGGAGATCTCTGCTAGGGTGGAGTTTTTTGCCACAGAGGGAGAAAAAACACGAAAACAAAAGACTTCAAAACAAACAAAAAAACAAACAGGGGGAAAGGGCGTCGCTCACTGTTTGTTTAGGTCCGCTGTTCTGTCACAATCTCTCTGGGAGGAACGAGGAGACGCAGGACAATGCTTCAACATAGACTTTAATCCAACAAACGGAGGGGTACAATCACTGGAACTCAGGGATGACATATAACAGTGGACGCAAGATTCAGGGAAACACAGGGTTTAAATACAAGGAGTAAACGAGATAATTAATCAAACACAGCTGGAACTAATGAAACTAAATGAGAACAGGAACAGGAAAAAAACAAATATGGGCATGGAGAGCACATGGGGAGCAAAAACAACAACAAAACACAAGACATGGGGACACAGGTCTGACAACATGGAGTTGCAATGTTACTTATACTGTAGTTAGTAGAATGTCTGAAAGGGACCATGACAATAAAGTGTTACCAAAAAATCCCTATATACAAATGTTTCTTGTTTCTTCCACTCATTCATTCTGTATTAGTGAGCTATGCCCATAATTGCACAAATTGAAAAATAAATAAATAAATAAATAAATAATGTCGCCTTTTCCCATGTATTAAAAATGTGGCTCAAGGGAAAAATGACTGCTTGTGCATGCTGGTCAATTTTGACAGCAGCAAAACAGCAAATTCACATCATGCTATGAAATTGATATAATATCATAGTGTTCCTGAGCTGAAGAACATGAAGGAAAGTGCATGGAGAAAGCAGTAATGAGCAATGAGCAATAACATGAGCGATTGCACCATTCTAGACAGAACAACATATTCACACAAAAAATGAACTCTTGTCACACAGTTTACTAAACTCTCATGTCTTCTTAAAGGAGTAGATAGTGACTAGATACTGTCAAACCAAAAAAAGAACAAAAAGCACAATAACCATAGTTATATGACTCTTACACCATATTGTAAGTGTTCTTGAAATGCATGATAGCTTTTTTTTTTCAACAAGGGAAAACACTAAATTTCACTCGTTAAAAAATCATTTACACATATCTATCAAACCTGTACATTATGATCGGTGATTAAAACATTGATGGCATTTGGCTTCACTGATGTTAAACCTAGCATGATACAAAGATTTATTTAACACAATTTAGGGTAACACTTTATTTTGATAGTCCAATTTAGATATTCTACTAACTATAAGTAACTTTGCAACTACATGTCAACGAGCAGTCATTAGAGTATTAGTAGACTATCTGCTTAATATCTGCTAACTCTGTATTTTGATGCTCCACCAACATACGTTCAACTGATAATAAGCAACTTTGCAAGTATGTAAACTTATTTCACTAACCCTAACCCTAACTGTCTACTGATATTCTAATGAGAGTTGCAAATTAATTATAGTTAGTTGACATGTATGTGTAGTTGCAAAGTTATAGTCAGTAGAATGTCTAAGACTATTGAAATAAAGTGTTACCCAGTTTGAGAGAAATGGATTACAGCACACTCACAAGATTACTTGTGTTACTTTTAGAAACCCTTGTTTTTGTACTTTCCACTAAATGATTTCTGATGTGAATATTCTATGGTATATAATCTGTGTCCTTTCTTGTTCCACAGAAGAGACAACCTCCTATCTGGAACAACATAAGAGTGGGTTGATGATGACAGAGTTTTCATTTTTGGCCGAGCCTTTAACATTTCCCCAAAACATCAAAGACTGTGATCTAATGATGCAACCATATCTTTTCTGATGCTCTTTTGCCATAATGCCCTTGACTTTTGGCTCCACTGAAGGCTTTTGGAGCCAGTGAGGTTATCAGTCCTGTCCCACAAACAAATACTGCTGCAGGCTCCTCACACCTGAGCGAGAGCTGGCGGAAGAATAGAGATCACGACTGAACTTCACAGCCTGCGGGCCAGCAGGACCACTCTACAACCTTGATGTGGACACAGCCAGGGTCTAATGACACGATTCCATTCAAAGGATCCAGACCAAGACCTGACGCGCACAAGCCACAGAACACTAGCGCTAACAGAAGACGACAGAATTTACATTTGGAGTGAACTGGTCTTTTAACTTTAAATAACCAGTTGATTTTGATGCTAGGTTATTATGCTTTTTTTATTTTTTTTATTTTCCCTTTCACTTCCCTGTTGAAAAAAAACAAACAAAAAAAAAAAAACAGCATAAGTTGGTTAGGTATGTTTTGAAGCATGGCAGCTGGTTTGAGCTGGTTTAAACTGGTCCTGAACTGGTTATGAGCTGGTTTAAGCTTGTTTAAGCTGGTCATGTGCTGGTCCTAAGCTGGTCCTAAGCAACTACGCCCTGCTTAGGACCAGTTCATAACCAGCTTATAACCAGCTCAGGACCAGCTTAAACCAGCTCAACTAGCTGCCATGCTTCAAAACATGCCTAACCAGCATATGCTGTTTTTTTTTTTTTCAACAGGGTTAATGTGTAATATACAGTAGTTGCTTGTGCATGTAAACAATCTGCAAAGTTACAAAGCCCAAAGTCCATACCAAAGAAACCTCCAAAAAAGAAAATGCTTTCCTGAAACACCTCAATTATAGTCAATTATAGTCCTATCATTATTTCTGGGACTTAGTTATATCATCATGTTACACATTATTTGCATACTGGCTGCTTTGATCTGCCCTCAAACAACAGTTGGGTATGTGATTTCGGTATGTTGAGGAGATGCGTTGTTTTTTATTTTTTGTTTTTTTTCACTGCAAGGGCAAAAATCATTGTGTGGACTTCCAATAGCAACACCATACTAACTGTTTACAGATGCTTATGAAGTCTAAGGAGCTAAAACCTGATTATGGTAACAAGCTTAACATTTCAAGCGAACTCTCTAAACTGTTGACCAGTCACAACAAACTGGGCTGGACAGAATTGGATTTAAAGAGACAGGAGCTAAAACAGTGTTTCAGGCAGTGGGTGAAAAAAGATGCTGCTGAAGTGTATAGAATTACAAAAATAATGTGCTTTCTGATCTTTAAATCATCCAAATGTATTCTAGCATAGCCCAAAAATAAAATTATGAACTTGTAATTGAACATAATACTGGCACTTCAAATGACAATATTCAACAACTATAATATTTCACAGCAGCAGATTACTGAAATCCCAGCGTGTAACATAGACGACTGAAGGTGGGCTGATTTCTGAAAGGCATTATGGGGTTGGATTACAGTTGTGCTCTGAGTTAATGTGAAGTAAATACCCAAAGATTTCTGCGCTCACTTTGTAATCTTCCTCCCCCCTGCTGGCACATTGATCCCACCTCTAGCACTGTCACCTTTGTGTTGGACAGCCAGAAAGATATTTGGTGTCCTTGAGGGTAGTTTTCACCCCGTCGTGACGGGCAAAGACAGACCGGAGTGACCCTGCTCTCGCCCACAGACAGAACCTATTCACACAGTTCTGACAGAGAAAGCCCAGCACATGGACCCAAATGAAACAAATCGCAAAGCATTCAGTCCAGAGGTTCAATAAAACCAGATGTCAGACCGCTGGGTCATTACAGCTCAGCCGTGACCTTTAGCTAAAACACGCAGAGCTGGGATTAGGACTCAAGTGCAATAACTGCAAAAACAGTTTGATTGTTTTAGGAAAATTATGTTAAATGGCATAGCAGGGACTATATAATTGCTCTTCCCTGCATTGAGTGGTTAGGGTTTCATTTCTTGGGGGCTGATGAAGAAAAAGATATTGGATAGTACCGTAGAAGAAAACAAAAATGAATAATAAATAACAAATAACTAGATTTGCATTTCCTAGAGGAAATATCTGTGCTTGCAAGGCAGCAAAAGAGTGTTCAAATTTTAGGTAAAATATAGCATTACAGAGAAAAATGGAGAGATGCTAAATTAATAACTAAAGAATGTAAGAAAGAAAAGATCAATCAAAATAATACAATATGTAAATCAATTTAAAAAGGAAGACCAATAGCAATAATGTACGCAAATATTACAATGACATTATCAGTGTTGATTAGAATTTGAATGCTAAACATTCTATACATGATGTAATTTATAGAGATTTTCAAACTTTATAGGAGACAGTTTTTCTTTTCATATTATTTTGTATTGTATTTAGTAGCAATATTTTACAGTATTTAGCATATCAAAAATAGTGGTGAAAAATAATTTAGCTCAATGACCATTTTCCAAAATTTCTCTGATTTCTCTCTGAATGGTTTATGATACCAAACTCTGACTGAAAAAGAAAATTATATATTTATTTGCTATCTGTTTGAAATCACTCAGAACAAGTCATTTTTACAGCTCTTGTTTATTGCTGCTGTTTGTGGACTGGGAAGGAAGTTTTGAGTTTTGAAATTACAGTATGTGTTCACAGTACAAGCTACTTTATCTCAAAAGATGATTTCTCATAATGCTATTTCTGAAGAAAAAAAGCAGATCACACACCTAAGGCTACAAAACAAAGTTTGGATGAAGTCTATATATTATGCAGTTGAAGCAGAATTAATTACGGAACATTGTGGAGAAGAATTAAAAAAAATATATATATATATGAGAACGTTCATTGCAGTGTTGCACTGTAACTAAACAAATAACAATGCATAGGAAAAAAACAACGTGTAAGAACCATTAAAAATATTATTCTGAATGCAAAAACCCTCTTTTGCGGGCCTTGTCTTATCTCACTCACAGCATGAGTGCAGCTCGGGTAACAAAAAAGCTGCAGCATCATCAATTCCTCCTCCAACACTTACCTCATGGCATGACCAATCAATAAGCGTTCTTCAAAACTCATTGAGGGCTGAGGCTGGAGGAGGACAAATGGCCCCAAACGCTTTCCAAAAGCTCTCTAGAACACTCAGTTATCTTCATTTTTGCTCCCTCAGGCTAGCTTTTATGTGGGCAGGCCAGAAGCCGGAGTGATCCTAGGGGGATACATTCTAATTAACTGGCAGGAGCATCTGTACCTCTCCTGTCCTCTCAGCTGAATTTGAATTTAAACCTCTGTGAGCTGAGCAGGTCTGGCTTTTTCCAAAAGACAAACTAAATACACTAGCCTATGCAAACGGATTTGAATCCATGTATTACTTCTCTGAAACATTAGACACCTTTAATATTGGTTTCTACTCAAATTACCATTACAACATCGGGCTGACACAATGCAAAGCATAATCCAACCTACATTTAAGTGGTTTACTAAAGAGCAACATGTAATACCTCCCAAATCATAATCCTTTAAATCCGTTATACCATCAATAAAATGAATATGTTGATAAGCTAGTATCCCAGTAAATATCAGTCAGCATCCCAGAGGAAGATAATGATTGCATTAGAGTCTGAACCTTGTAGAAGTGTATAAAGTTTGAATGATCATACATCACACTTTTTTTTTTTTTTTCTGCTAAAATTTTCATAGCAAAGTTAATTTTGCTATAATTAGACATTTGCTTCAGGATGAGTCCATCGGGCATAGATGCACCCCTACAAAGAATGGATGGATGAATAGACACTTTTTATGAGCTCTGCAGAAAAAAAAAAAAATAAAATAAATTAAAAAAACATTCAGGTTTAATATAAGAAAGTCAGATGATGATGACCTGAAGTATTTGATGGGAGCAAAAAAAGAAGGAATTGACATGAAGAGAGGCAGAACTATTGATAGAGGTTACCAACCTCTACTGTATAGTGGAGAGCCCTCTGAGGTAATAGTTGTCGATAGTTTAAATATATATATATATATATATATATATATATATATATATATATATATATATATTAAGAAGAACATGGTCATCTTCAAAGGATGAAGTGGACCAATGGCACTAATGGCTGCCTTTTCAACACCAATCTGGCTTTTCATCTAAGACATATGCTTCAAAATGCCCCAAAAAGAGATGTGACCCATCTAAAATCATTAAACCAATCAACCCTGTAACTTATTTTCTAAAGTTTCCATTTCAAGAATCTCTCCATATCTATGTTTTCCTGTTAAAGGTTGTAGAGTGAGATCTTGAGCTGAAAAATCAATCCTGCTCTTGGGTCTGTGATCATTTCCCCGCCCTCGGTTGACCTGAAAGATGACTCGGCCAATGATCCCTGTTAAACTCAGCAATATCATCTCTATGGTGACCATCTGTCTGGTTTTAGGTCGCACACTCCGGTTTTAAAATACCATGTTAAAATACCAGCCTTGATAAATAATTACATTTTAAAATATGCTATGTTTAAAGTAATATTAAATGACATACATTTTGACACATTGTCAGTTTTGATTTTTTGGAAAAATGTTGTCTCAGATCAAGACAGCGGAGTTTCGTTCCTGAATGATTCAGTGTTTTCGAACAAATCAGTTGAGTCGATGATTCAATGACGCATTTATTATGTTTCTCCTACAATTACTAATGAAATTTTTTTCTTTTCTTTTTAGAGATTTTTGGTCTTGGAAGTACTTGATGAGAAATGTATGAGCTCATATTGAAATTACTGTTTTGATCGCAGATTTTGGTATCTTGCTGAATCTGAGCACAGTTTGAGGCATCGTTGAGCTCTCTTCTGAAACTCTAGAGAAGTCATGCGAGATTACTGGAATTCTTTTCTTGATAGGAAATGTGAGAAGCAAGAGACCTGAGCAAAAGTGAACTCAGGCTCATTGAAAATACGTGCTTGTGGCAACATTTCTGCATCACTGACATTACATACCTTATTGTTTCCCAGCACTTTCAAAGTGAAATGTCCAGAGAGTGGTGCTAGAACATACATTCAATATGTGACCATGGCCACGCTACAGGTACGTATTGCAGGGCTTTTACAGGTACGTATTGTGGCGGTTCAGAATTCAAATGTCTGATGAGTGTCGCTAAAATGTAAAGGCTCTGTCATGTTGAAAATAACAAACCCCCAACACCAAACCCAACCCTAAACCTACCCAGTAGACAGTAGTGTTAATGAAAGCAAAATGCATTTGCTTGTGCACCCATGCTATTTTAACTTACTTATACATGGGTTTGAACTGTTTTGTCGAACAGTAGTTTCACTTCACCTCACAAGTGTCATTATTGCATGAGCTACCGAGCAAACCTACTCCGTACATATGAAACTGCATATGTAACTCTAACATTCAAAAGTGTAATTTTTCAAATCTTGCAGCATCTTATATTTGTTTTGAAGGCATAGCATAACATGGTAACACTTTATAATAACTGCACGCTATGAATCATTAGTTAAGCATTAGTAAATAGTCAGTTCATCCTTTAGAAAGCATTGTCCCAACATTAATAGGCATTAGTGAGCAGTTTATAAATGCAGCTATAAATGCCTTGTTCTTGATTTATAAGCATTTTGATTACAAAGGATATTTAAAGGCTCAGTTATCTTGCAAACAGAAAAATGAAACAAACACAACACAGAGGGAAACAGAACACAGAAATATTTATTTAAAGATGCAAAAAAATGAAACAGTACAACCGTACACTTGATTTTTTTTCTATGACATTGCAGAAGCTTTTTTCTTCTTCTTTTTTATCAAGTGTATAGTTATACAGTTTCATTTTTTGCATCTTGAAAAACAGTCTGTGTTCTGTATCCCTCTGTGCTGTGTTTGTTTAATTTTACTGTTTGCAAGATAACTGAGCCTTTAAATATCCATAGTAAATGCTTTACAAGGCATAAATAGTCCTCACTTTAGATGAGCTCACAAAAATAGATGACTGACAACTACAAATGTTTTATAACTACCTGACTTAATCATGAATTACAACAGGATTATGTGTCAATAAAGCATTTATTAACACACTGAACAACTATTATCATGTGTCTAAATAATAAGATTTATAAATGTACATTTAGTTTATTTATCATTTACTTACACTTTCTAAATGATCTTATGAACCACTGACAACTCCTAAATAACTGCTTTGTAAATAATGTAAAATTTAATTTAGAAATGATAAATTAAACATTAATAAAGTATGAAAATACAGTTATTAAACATTATAGATGTGCTCAAGAACAAAACATTTATAGCTGTATTTATAAACTGCTTACTAATGCCTTTTAATGTTGGGAAAATGCTTTATAAAGGATAAATTGACTATTTACTAATGCTTAACTAATGATTCATAGCATGCAGTTATTATAAAGTGTTACCCATAACATTGTGCAAGGAACTGTGCAAAAATAAGGTCTTCTTGATCAAAACACTCACCCTTTAAACCACAATTTGTGTGAAATGGAATTTGTGTGAAATCCCCGTTTTGCAGAAACATCACCGCAAGCATGTATTTTCAATGAGCCTGGGTAGGCAAAAGTCTAGAAAATAGATATATAAATAAATTTCATGTGTGGTTTTACTTTACTTTTGCAGCAACTGCCAAGGCGCTTACAGGGTCATTCCTTTCTTAACGTTTATACAGTTGTCCTTCTTTTCAGTCATCTTTAAGCTCAACGTACATGATGTTCTCTGTTCTGTTTGTTCTTCCCATATTCAGGTCTCTGTAGTTGAAGAAAGAAACACGGCTGGTTCTAAATTCAGCAGCTGCAACTTGAGCAGATTTGACTATCAAAACTAGAAACACGAGTGTGTGGATTACTGTTAGTGTATTTTTAATTAAGATTTCGGATTACCCTCTTTACTACGTTTGACTATTGCCTGTTCCTGAATCCTGTTTCATTCCGTCTCACTCTGTTTGCTTCCTGCGGTACAACTCTAACCCCCTAATCCCATTAGATTGTTAAAGTGACACGTTAAACGCTCTCCGGAGCCTGTGAGCTTTTAAGAGATTTTAAGGCCCCAGTCTTTAGGATTTACCTCAGATGACTTGAGCTTTGTTTTATTTTGAGTCTTACTTTTTCAGCCTGCCTCTGTTTGCTGGGCTAAAGGGATCACTCTCTCAAAAATGAATTCCGTCATGACATGAGGGTGAGAAAATTATTTAGCGTGAACTATCCCTTTAAGTCTGTTATTGGCCATTTATACACTGACCTTCATGCAACATTCAACTCTGGAACATTTCTTTGTGAAACAAGGTTGGCACAAAACCAGTTCTGAATGAGTCACGTATGATAATGATGATTTTTTTTTTTTTTTTTTTTTACATTTGAATGTGTGATTTATTACAAATGAGACCAAAACTGCACAGTAAAAGTTACTGGTCACACTTTATTTTAAGGTCTCGCTATTAACAAACCATTAACTACGACTTTTGCCTCAATAAACTCCTAATTTGCTGCTTATTAATTGTTAGTAAGGTATTTGTTAAGTTTAGGTATTGGGCAGGATTAGGGATGTAGAATATGGTCCTGCATGTGCTTTTTAAGTACTAATAAACAGCCAATATGTTAATAATAGGCATGATAATAAGCAACTAATTATTAGTGAGAACTGGTCCCTATAATATAAGTGTTACCAAATAATTTTTCAATTTTGTAAATAAATTAAATAATACTGGAGTATGTTTTACAAGAAAATACTTCAGTTTTTTCTAAGCTTTTTCTAAAATGTCATGTTTACTTCTAAATTTCACGTTTAGAAGTAAACTACTTGCCATTTCTTTTATAATTATATGTGAAATTGTTTTCTACCAGGCAAAGCTTTTGATTCAAAATTCATTTCATGGATTGGATCAATGATTATAGGATCTATAAAAATGATTGAATAATTAAAACAAATAATAATAAAAATGAGGTCACCAGGAATAAGTGTATAAATAATTGTTGGTCTATTTCAGATCATTACTGATAACCGTTCTCTATTGATCAAATAACAGAAGTGTTAGCTTTCATTTGTGACTGTTAGGCTACAACATCCACCAACAATCTTTCCTTATAATGCAGAGGTATTAAATTTCAACAACTTTGTTAAAATGCAAATTAATCAATTCTATATATATTTAAATATATTTGTATTTTATCAGATAAATACATATTCAGATGTACTTTAGGGATTTTTAAATTATATTGTTATATTATAGTGCCTTGCGAAAGTATTCATACCCCTTCATTTTTTTCATGTTTTTTTTTATGTTGCTGCCTTATGTTAAACTCCTTTAAATTACTTTTTTTCCCACATCAATCTACACTTCGTACACCATATTGACAAAGCAAAAACAGAATTGTCACAACTTCGTAAATTTAGTACAAAATAAAAAAAACTGAAATAAGTACATTGCACAAGTATCCATACCCTTAACTAAATATTCAGCTGAAGCACCTTTACAGCCTCAAGCCTTTTTTGTTTGATGCGACAAGCTTTGTTCATCAGCATTTGGCAATTATCTGTCATTCTTCTCCTCACCTCTTCACCTCTCAAGCTCTGTCAGGTTGGATGGGGGGCAGATGCAGGTGATGAGCAGAGCTGGTTTGCTTCAAACATGATGCTTGGAATTGAGGTTCATCAAACCAGAAAATCTTATTTCTCACAGTCTGAGGGTCCTTTAGGTGCTTTTTTGCCAAATTCTAAGTGTGTTTTCATGTGTCTACACTGAAGAGAGGATTGAGTCTTGCCACACCGGCATAAAGCCCAGATCAGTGGAGTGTTGTAGTGATATTTTTCCTTCTGTGGGTTTCTCCTGTCTCCACATATGATCATGGAGCTCAACTAGAGTGACCATCAGGTTATTAGTCACCACTCTAACCAAAGCCCTTCTCTATCAGTTGGTCAGTTTGGCCAGGAGACCAGCTCTAGGAAGAGTCCTGGTTGTTTCAAACTTCTTCCATTAAGGGTAACAGAGACAACATGCTTCTGTGACCCTTCAATGAAGCAGATTTTTTTTCTCAACTCTTCCCCAGATGTGTGGCTTGACACAAACCTGTTTCTGAGCTTTACAGGCAGTTCTTTGGACCTCAGGGCTTGGTTTTTGCTCTGATATGCATTATCAGCTGTTAGACCTTTTATTAAGACATGTGTGCCTTTCCAAATCATACCCATTCAATTGAATTAGCCACAGATTAACTTCACTCAAAGTGTAGTAACATCTACAATCAATATGAATGCTCCTGAGCTAAATTCCAACTGTCCCAGATAAGGGTATGAATACTTACGCAATGGAATCATTTAAGTTTTTTATTTGTAATAAATTTGTGAAGATGTTAAAAGCCTGTGTTTTGCTTTACCATTATGGTGTATGGAGTGTAGATTGATGTGGAAAAATAGTAATTTAAAAGCAGTTTAACATAAGGCAGCAACATAACAAAACGTGAAATAAATGAAGTATGTATGAATACTTTCACAAGGCACTGTTTATTCTAATTTTGTATATTTATTTCCCGTTTGGCCTTCAACTGTATATCATTTTTTGCCAGGCATATCACCTCAAAATGCACAGACTGAATGGTACAAAGGTACATCTCCATCCTCTGAAGAGACCTATTCTTTATGCTTCATGGTGGCAGATCTAGCAAGGCTTCAGTGAAGCACAGGCTCTCAACGCATTTTAATATTTTTCCTCCCACACTCCCGACACATCCCAGCTCTCTAGTTAGTGCTGCGCATTGTATCTCAAAGTTAGTCCCAGATGTCATTTATTCATCCCACCATATCCCCTAAATTAAGATGGACAAGTTAATGTCTTTATTTGAACATCAACACAGAAAACCCAGGTGGAGCCAACGCCCCAACAAAAATGCTCTGAGACTCATCAAACAATGTGCACGTTCACATTCAGTCATTACAGAGACACATCCAAATCCTCCTGGCGACTGCATCAAATCCTTCACAAAGCAGATATTGGCATTTTGAACCCTTCTGCAGCACTATTTACCATATTCACACATACAGTAGAATGACACATGAAATGTCACTCTGCTTATGACAGGCCGTCATGCTCTCACAGAGTAAAATGACACATCTTGAGTGTAAACCCCATATCACAAGCTAGTTTTCCTCTTGAAAAGGCACAAGCCCCTCCGCGCTCCCACTGCAAGGGCACTGCTTATAAATTATTGCGATGGGTTGACATACTCAGTATAGCAGGGCAGTAAAAGCTGTCACCATTGCTCTTTGCAAAGCTTAACTCAGCTGTTGAAACCCTCTGGAGGCCGGCTCCCATTCGCAGTCTGTGCTGGAGATCACGAAATGCAGATGGATTACAGTGAGCAGAACTCTATAGCGCGGTTCTTCTGTCTGGAATCGGCTCTCACTGCAGGTCTCTGAAGGACCGCAGTCCAGAAACTTATCTCGGCTATCAGTGTCAGCAGGGCCGGGGAGATTAGTTCAATTAGATCCAGTTTAGCCAATACATGCTGAGGTCGGAAAAGGGATTAAAAACATGGGTGTCCCAGGGGGCAATGCAGGATTCCTGCTGTAATTTCCCTAATTCCTCTCCTGCCTGCTCATTTTCACCCTGAAACCGCTGCAATGTTTAGGAGAGGTACTGCCGGAGGCAAAAATGAGGTACAATTATTTTACCGACTTATTGAAAAGACATAGATTAAGTTTTGGGGGACAAATTGTGAATAAATGCAGATTATAGAGGGCTGCAGGGATTTTTCTAGTCCAGAACCCGGCAATGAGTATTTTAGCACTTCCAGTTCCATCATCCTGAAATCAATAGGTTTTTGAATGGGTTAAAGGTCTGAAATAAGGTCTTTAGGGAACACACACTCAAGATATTTACACGTTTTAATCAACTAAAGTGTGACCAAAAATTCTTACATAAATCACCATGATTTATGTAAGAATTTTTGGTCACACTTTAGTTTGGGGACCAGTTCTCACTATTAACTAACTACTGACTATGATTTTTTTCCTCAATAAACTCCTAATTTGCTGCTTATTAATAGTTAGCAAAGCTGTTAAGTTTAGGTATGGGGCAGAGTTAAAGGATCTAGAATACGGTCATGCAGAACAAGGCATTAATATGTGCTTCATAAGTACTAATAAGCAGCCAATTTGCTAGTAATATGAATGCTATTAAACAACTAGTTAATAGTCAGAACTGGTCCTTAAACTAAAGTGTGCTTGTGTTTTATGAATGAGGAAGTGAGATTTTAATTCATTAAAAAAATAAAAATAAAAAAATAAATAAAAAAAACTCCAATCTGGAAAGTTACACTGATAAAAAGAATCTTAAAGGGACAGTTCACTTAAAAAAAAAAAAAAAAAAAAAAAAAAAGCAAATCCTGTCATCATTTTCTCCCTCTCAAGTTGTTCCAAACCTGTATGAGTTTCTTTCTTCTGCTAAACACAAAAGATGATATTTTGATGAACCAAACATTTGCCAGTCCCTCCATAGTTTATATATAAATATTACTATGGAAGTCAACAGGGGCTGACAACAGTTGGGTTACCCAGATTTTTTAAAATATCTTCTCATCTTTTATTACTTTTAAAATAATATTTTGCAATACACTTTTACACTAACATCGGTTATGAACACTCAACAGATTAAAATATATAAAACATGTATTCAGTCTTGCTTTGAATCATATGCTGTAATGTTATGATTCATCTCAAATCTGGCTGTTGTGGTTTGAGCCTCAGAACTCTACTGAAAGATTTTCTGAAATCAAAATGGAGAAAATGAATGGGAAAATACTTTCAGGAACCAAGGCCTCAGAAAAAACAGGTAGTTACTGTTGCGCTCTGTTGATTTGTAGTAGTAATTTTGGTCTTTTTCAAAAAATACAGCAATGACAACATCATTTGCCAGAGTAAAGAAAACTGAATTATGCTGGCCACGGTAAATTAATGCTAAATATATATTATGGATCAAATTTAGACACAGAACAGATTCATAAAAGCAAGCGAAACAAAAGATTCAACGAGGAGGTATTGTGCTACTGGAGCTAATACATTTAAATTAGCGCTAAAGAGGACATTCCAATTCAGAGGCTGATTACCCTTCACAGACAGACATCAAAGAGCCGCGCCGATCTATTAGAGACCAAAGAGAAGAGGACAGTTGTGCTCAAATATCTGCTCACCCATTCAGTTTAATTGTACGCTCAAGAGAACCCATCTACAGCTCTGTCAGGTCATCCATGTGGAAACGACATGGTAGACTGATGGACCTCAGGAATATTAATAAATCAGGGACTAGATTCTTGCTAAATCAACTAGTCTTCAGATGCAGGGCTTTATGGGAAGGGAATAGACACCAAACCAGCCAGACTGCCAGAAAAGTGAAGAAACAGGCAGGGGGGAGATGCAGAATTTACCTGCTCCAAGATGACATTGATTCTGTCCACTTCACAGTCGATGAGGTAGCGCTTCTCCTGTCTCCTGTCCATTTCCTCAATAATGCGCCGAAACTCTTGGGGGTCCGAGATGCTGCCCACCGACCGCGCTGTAACTTGCCAGTTGTTTGCCACAGCAGCCTCCATAATGGCTTGAAGAATGGAAAATCCTGGCAGGAAAACAATCATTTTTGTGTTAGCTCACACTCCAGAGCTTCATAGGTGTTGACATGCTGTCACATAAAATACATTCAGCGTTCGTGTTCAATTTTCCACAAATGAAGTCTTATGTATATGCACAAAGAGAATTAACGTGACTTTGTCATTTTGGATTAGATCTCTAGGTTGTCCAACAGCAGTTTAAAAACAACTGTGCAAAGTACAAATACATCTGCAATGAAACCTGAGTTGAATATAAAAGAGACAGCATCAGCCCTGGATGCTGATTGGTCGATACAGCACTCCAGCAATGTTAAAATACACATATAGTAACAGCTATGACAAAAAACACCCCCTAAAAATAGCAACATCTAAATTAGTTTAAAAAAGTCAGTCAATCAATCAATCAATCAATCAATCAATGCTGAAATAAAGTTAATACATTCATTTACACAAATATATATATATATATATATATATATATATATATATATATATATATATATATATATATATATATATATATGTATAATTTTTTTTATTTATTTTTTATGGTAACAATTGCATTATAGTGTATAGAAGAAATGACTGATTAGAAGTTTTACTAAAAAAAAAAAAAAAAAAAAAAACCTTTTAAAATGTGTCTTTAATAAATAAATAAATGTATTATTATTAAATGTTGTTGGTATTATTAATATGTATAATTATTACAATTACAATTATTATTACAATTATTGCAATTGTTAATAAACCATATTCACATTTCCTTCATAATGAACAGTGGGTTGATAGACTGACAGGTCTAAATTGGTTTGCATGTGGTTTGCTAAAAGGATTAACCAGAAAACAGAAAATATTCATGAGCGGCAACAATATTAATCAAATGTACCTTAAACATGTCAATATACGAAAGACAAAATCATTATTTTTAAATGCATTTGTGTGCGTAATTAACTTTCGAAATAATATTTTTTGTGTCAGAGTTGTTGAAAAGACCCACTGTACTTTGTAGCAGAACATTCTGACAGTGTTTTTCTTTTTCCAGATATAAACGTGTTTAAAAAAATGCTGATTTTTAAAGGTGATAGCCAGAGTAATTGACTGCGGATTATGCAAATGCATTCATTCAGGGCCGAGACCACGTGCCTCCGCCCCTCGAAAGCCTTATCGCATGCGGTGAACACAGGCACGAATGCAACAAAGTCAACATTTTTTGGCAACTCCTCTGTACTGCAGATTGCTGGAACTTCTCTTTGCACTTCCTCTATTCAGGCTTTGCACGGCTCAGTTGCTCTGCCCGGCCCAGGTGGCGTGAAAAGCCCTGTGTCTGCTCTCCCAGCATGCAGCTGCCATCGCACTGCTCCCCACCCCATTAAATGACTTTTCATAAAAGCGCTAAGCAAATGCCTGAAAAAAATAAAAATAAAAAAAATCTGCACTATACGACCCGTCTACAACAGAAGAGCAGGACGTGTCAGCCATCACAGGACGGTTCCGAATGAATGGATGTGATGCTCAGCACGTCTGACATCCTCATCTGCACGATGTGTCCAGTTTATAATATATGAGGCGCTGTATGTGTGTTTGCTCAGAGCAATCTCCGGGAAGGGCTGCCTTTTCTGTGACTTGATATTGACTTAAAAATTAAGAATTATGGTTTGTGATGCACAACATTTACATGCACTCCCTAGCACTCTGATGGGAGAATGAACTTGAGAAATGGGTTCTCAGCATTTTTATTTTTTTTACCTGTACGCTACGGAAGGGATTACTCAGTTCAGTTTAATTCATTTACAGTCAACATGATGTATGTCTATGGAAGAGGCTTTAATATAAACTAAAATGGTCTTACGGCTGTGTATCATCCTGATGTTTTCACTCAATCTAAAAGCCATGAGAATGTCTGTGAAGATTCTGCTATCCAGGCCATAGTAGTATGTTCTAGTACAGGGATTTCAAGGCATGGACCCCAAAATATAATGCCCAAATATATATGCCTGCATTATCATTTCATGTATACATTCCTTTATATACTGTGTAAGAAAAAACAAAACAACAACAAAAAAGCATCATATTACAATTGAATAAAACTGTGATTATTGCCAAGATTTATTTATGTCCAGTATTTAGACAACAAAGTAAAATAGTAATTATATAATAATTGCTTTTAAAAATGTACTGATATTATTTATTGTTTTTTTATTTATTGATATTATTTAACTATGGCAGTCAAGGGGATAAAATAATTTTGATTAATTTCGAGTCTACAGACACCAAAATTAAACAGTAATAATATTAATAATGTGTTAAAAACAATAAAAAAATCATACTATTATTTACAGTCATGGCCACAAATATCGGCACCCTTGTTAAATATGATCAAAGAAGGCTGTGAAAATTAATCTGCATTGTTAATCCTTTTGATCTTTTATTTAAAAAAATTCACAAAAAATCTAACCTTTCATTGGATAATAAGAATTTAAAATGGGGGGAAAATATCATTATGAAATAAATGTTTTTCTCTAATACACACTGGCCACAATTAACGGCACCCTTTTATTCCCTATAATGCCTGATGAGGTTAGAGAACACCTGACAAGAGATCAGAGACCATTCCTTCATCCAGAATCACTCCAGACCCTTTAGATTCCCAGCTCCATGTTGGTGCTTCTTCTCTTCAGTTCACCACTCATTTTCTACAGGGTTCAGGTCAGAGGACTGGAATGGCCATAGCAGAAGCTTGGTTTTGTGTTCAGTGACCCATTTTTGTGTTGTTTTTGAGGTTTGTGTTTGGATTATTGTACGGTTGGAAGATCCAAACATGGCCCATTATAAGATTTCTAACAGAGTCAGTCACTTATTGATTTTTTTATCTGTTGGTATTTGATAGAATCCATGATGCCATGTGTCTAAACAAGATGTCCAGGACCTCCAGCAGAAATATAGGCCCACAACATCAAAAATACAGCAGTATATTTCATTGTACACATGGGGTACTTTTTATCCCTGTGTTCACCAAACCCATCTTGAGTGTTTGTTGCTAAAAAGCTAATTTCTTAGTTTCATCTGACCATAGAAGCCAGTCCCATTTGAAGTTCCAGTCGTGTCTGATAACTGAATATGCTGGAGATTGTTTTTGGATGAGCGAGGAGAATTTTTCTTGAAACCCTCCCAAACAACATGTGCTGATGTAGGTGCTGTTTGACTATTTTTTTGAGTGGTTTTCTGACCCCGAGACTATTTTCTGCAATTCTCCAGCTGTGGTCCTTGGAGAGTCTTTAGCCACTCAAACTCTCCTTCTCACCGTGCATTAGGACGATATAGACACACGTCCTCTTCCAGGCAGTTTCCTAACATTTTATGTTGATTGGAAATTCTTAATTATTGCCCTGATGGTGGAAACGGGAATTTTCACTGCTCTAGATCTTTTCTTAAAGCCACTTCACTAATTTGTGAAGCTCAATTATCTTTTCTGCACATCAGAAATATATTCTTTTGCTTTTCTCATTATGATGGATGATTAAGGGAATTTGGGCTTTGTTTTCCCTCCTATTTATGTTTCTGTGAAACAGGAAGCCATGGCTGGATAATTTCATGTTCATAATCACCCTGGAGTGCTCAAAATTGTGAATATGAATGGGAATATACTTCAGAGATATTTTACTCACAAGAATTTCTAGGGGTACCAATAATTGTGTCCAACGTGTATTTGAGAAAAACATTTATTTCATAATGACATTTCCCCCCATTTTAAATTCTTATTATCCAATGAAAGGTTAGATTTTTGTGAATTGTTTAAATAAAAGATCAAAAGGATTAATAATGCAGGTTTATTTTCAGAGCCTTCTTTTGATCATATTTACCAAGGGTGCCGGTATTTTTGGCCATGACTGTAATAAATGTTAATTACTTTTACTATTTCTTACTGTTAAAAACTATGGCATCAATAGGAAAATAATTGTGATTAATTTCATGATTTATGTCCAGTCAAAAAACAGTAATAATTTCAATAAATATCAATATTAAATATTATCAATGTTTTAAACGATTTGCTAAACGTATGCATGCAATATCTTTTGTTAACATATTAACTTTGACATATCTAAAAAAAAAAATACATTTTTACTTCATCATTGTCTTTCAAAGTGTCCATTTTGATCCCCTGTTCTAAATTAAGTTCAAAATAAGACGGCGAAAAGCAAAATCAACAAAACAATATTGTCATTTCCTAGATGACTTGATGATTTGAGAAACTATACAGGGCCTTCAACAAACACAACATACACTTCAGACGGGCTAGACAGAGGATGAACAGAGTACCATCACACATGCAGTTCTGAGATGAGGAGCGTCCAAAGCTGTACATCAACAAACCAAAGCACTGCAGTGTGAGCGCATGTCACAACACAGAGGGGCAGAGCCCTCCGGAAAAAACAAAACACAGCAGTGTATCTGCATCTAAAGGACAAGGAGCACACGCTCAAGGACAATCAGATGAAGATTTTAGACACAGAGCATAGAGCGTCTCAGAGAGAAGTTAAGGAGGCCATCGATGTGACAATGGAACTGCTTCTCACTACCTACAAACATTATTATATCCTTAGTCTCTCAGTTGATCTCATGAGTCCAGCACAATGAGCTGTTATTTATTATCTTTATTTGACTTTTGCTAGATGACTATTTCAGATGAGGTCACTGAGTATCAGGGGTGTGAAGTAACGAATTACAAATACTCACATTACAGTAAGTAAGTAGTTTTTAATCAGTGATTGTACTTTTTTGAGTAGTTTAAAAATTGTGTACTTTTACTTGAGTAAATTTTAAGTGATGTATAGGTACTTTTACACCGCTATTTTCCCTCCGATTGTGGTCGTTACATGCTTATTTTAATTTTATTTTTATCCATCAACATATTTGATAGAGAGAGAGTAATCGGTCTCATGACTTTCATCCAATCAAATTGTGCATAGAAAACTTTAACCGCCAATTGCTGCTAATCATGGCTGCTGGAAGTGCTTTCTTCAAGCATCAATTCAGTCAAGTTATCAGCATCTTCCTCTAATATGTTAAGGTAAATTTTGGATTTCTTCTTAATAAATGATCTGTATATAGGCGTATGCTTGCCTACCTACAATGCCTGAAATTTGGTGTGAGGTTGCGGGTATTGCATACAGTGTTGACTCCCACAAGTGCCACGTTCATAATGCAGTAAATTCCCACTCACTCCCAATTACTTAAGTACATAGAGAGTTAGACGCGCGATCTGCACTGTTGTGTCTCTCCCTCACGTGCTATCTGCAGCAGTCACTTGGAGAAGTCGGCAGCTTGTTGACTGCTCATGAGTTTGAGCATGCGATGAGCGCTGTGAAAAAGTGTGTTGGAAACACTCTAAAACGCTTGGAAATAATGTACTCAAATTGAGGACCAATATGCACCTTGATGACCCATGATGTTAATATAGGCTACTGCATCATCTGTATCAGCACGTGATGTAATAAAACTGCAGCTCGTTATAACGTTTTGTTTGTTTGATCCATTTTATTACAATCCACCTTCATTTAGCAAGTACACGCACACAAAAAAAAAATTTCAAAAAAAGTTCAACATTCTTGTTCCACTCAGCTGTGGATGCTTCTGATAGCAGCTTATGTACCGACACCGTCATGGCCCGGAAAGAGACGTGCGTTTGTGTGTGTGTGTGTTTTCTTTTGAAAAAGTTTCCCTGGAAATGCTTCCCTATTTAATGCAATTTTTCCCTTACAAATTGTAATATTAGCATAACAATTTGAGTAAATGTGTAAAAGGTAGGGGATGATGCCCTCCTTCTAGAACAATGTGCATTTATTTCATTTAAATTGTAACGTAAATTATCATTTTTAGTGATTCTCATTTCTTTATCACAAAACGCTAAAACTGGAACTGTTTTGGATAGAAATTGGTTCTTTTTAATCTCTCATTTTAACCCATATCATGGTGTGCGATGCTGAGCTCTCGTATGAGTTTCTAATGATTTTTGTATTCTTTGCACTGTTCTAAACATTAATATTTTATGTGCAACAACAGCATACTATCTCAGTGGCCTTACACTTGATTTTAAATCTTTTTTTTTTAACCTTTGATTTAAATGTTGATGATTGTACTGAGAATAACTTTCATCTTTTCATCACTTTAATAGTGTTTTGATGTATTTTAAAGAGTTGGCAGTCAAAATTAAAACTGCTGGATGTTAGATATTCTTCATTCTTTCTGACAAACAACTAAAGATAATGTGAATTACAGTATGTACAATGTTTTCTAAATGTTTAAATTACAGTGTACAGCGTTTATTATAAGGGGGTAGTATCCACAGCTCAGTACTCACTACTCAATTCTCATGAGTACTTTTAAATAAGCTACTCTTTTACTCTTACTCAAGTAGTTTTTTGGACAAATACTTTTACTCTACTTACACTACATTTTTTGGAATGTAATGGTACTTTTACTTGAGTATACTTTTTCAGTACTCTTTCCACCACTGCTGAGTATGAAGAGATCACACCATCAGATCACAGCTGATGAAGCCATTCGGATGAGTGGTGAAGCACCTTGAGCTACAGAATGAACATGATATTGTGAATCTGTGTAGATTCTGCATAAAAAAGGATGCTACTGTATGACCAGGTTTTACACCTACAGTCTGTGTTATCAGGGGTATCAGGGGTGTCAGGGCTTTGACCAAATCTGCACAGCTGGATAAAACAGGACAGAGGTTAATCAGAGTTGAAGGGATTCAGTAGAGAACATCTGTCTCAGTGTCACGTGTCAGTGATATGATGAGGATTTTTGTGAAAAAAAAAACAAAAAACAAAAAAAGATCTGCCATGATCTAACATTTAGTTTTATTTAGTATCCTCCATTTAGGTTACACCACACTGACTCTATTAAATAATTATTAAAAGCCAAATATTATTTTTGAAATATTCGATGTGTCACATTATCCTTCAGAAATCATTCTAATATGCTAATTTGCTGCTCAAGAAATGTCTGATCATTATTATTTATTTATTTATTTATTTATTTATTTATTTTTTTTTTTTGGTTGGTTGAAAATGATTGTGTTGTTTAATAAAGTGTGGAAGTGTTTTCTTTTCCTTAGGATTCTTTGATAAACTGAGATGAAGAACAGCATTTGTTTGGAGTAGAAAACTTTATATGAGTACAAAACATTTTTAAATGACTTTACTGTCAATTTTGATCAGTTTTATATGTTCTTAATAAATAAAAATATCAATTTATTAAAAAAAACAAAAAAACAAAAAACTAAATAACTTCCTGTCCCCAAACTTTTGAGCACTAGTGTATATAAAGAAGTCTGCTGTACTACTTATTCATTTAAAATAAGCAATAAAGGTTAGTAAAGACGAAGCTCAGAATAGAACATTTGGAATAATCTTTTCAATTTAGGCGTAGAGTTTGACCTGACCTGCAAAACACCTGTCCTGGTCACCTGCTCTTCACAATGTATTTCTATTCAAGTACAATATAGGCAGATCAAGTGAGATTTCAGAGGACTCCTGAAGAGTTGTTAAAGCTCACTAGACTGCAAAGAGTTACAGGAGGATTTCAAGAGACGGTCCGATTACAAGGGAAAGAAATTCTACTGTTATTCCCCTGAGGAGATCTGCAAAGATCAGTGCTGGAATACCATCAAATCCTCAAAGAAACAACAAAGAACCCTTGAGAACCTGCTAAGGATCCACAAAGCTTTTTTTGATTGATAAAGTTTTTGTTCATGTGTCACTACGAGTGATGTTCATAGGTTTGGACTACAAAGGTTTTATTAAAAAAATAATAATAATAATAAATAAATGCAACCCACTGGTTTTTGCACAGCATTAACTGAACAATGTTTGGAAGCACACTGTTTAAGCTAGACCTTAATGATGGATTCATTGTCTTTCAAAGCTTAGCTCTCTCAGAAGAAACATTTATTTATTTCACCAAAAAAAAAAATAAAAAATAGTCAAAGGGAATGTCAATGTACAGTTTTCTCCTAAGATGACTTGCCCTTTTCCACTTCCAAAAACTGAAAAATATAACAGTATTTTATTATTAAATTACATTAAATGTAAGGTTGGATCTATTACAGCTTTTTACCATATATAGGAAAGTTTTTACCATCTTACAGTCTTTTACTATTAAAATCATAATCTTTTTTTTATTTTTAGTTTTATTTTTTATTTTTTTCACAGTGTAGTTAGTGATGCTTTCCAGTGCTTAATCTCAACCCTTTATACTGTTAAAAAACAAAAAAAAACAAAAAAAAAAAACAACGGTACATTTCTGCCAGGACATTGGATGCTAAATTTATGGATTATTTTAATCCTAAAGCACAACACAATACAAATCAAAACAGAAAATGCCTTTACAGTATATGTACATAGTACATTGGCCCCTTTTTACATTTTAGTGTACACGTGACATGATATGCTAAATAGGACTTCCTTACTAGTTTGACAGTCAAATGAAAGTCACATCAGATGTTAGGTACTGTAACATTCGTACTGAAAACCAGAAAACTGTCACACCACTATACATCATTTATTGTGAACAACATGATTAATAGAGGTGCTGCCAGACAGAATCTGAATGGGTGCAATGGAATTCATTGAAGATTTATCAAAAGATCCCATGCCCGTCTGGATCCACATTTGTATGGAAATTAAGAGATGAAATCTGACTAAACATTCTCCAAAGAATTAGATGAGTTCTACTTTCACTTCTTCAAAGTCAGCACAAAAGTTTCCGCAGACATCAAAACCCAAGACGGACAAACTGTGGAAGAAGCGCAAAGCTCTGACAGGCCTGACAAAGCTGTCTGCACCTATAAACAGACATCCGGCTGAGCGGCCCGTGCCACTTACCAATAAACATAATGGCTTTCTCACTCTTTTAGCTGTTTTTGACAGTTAATTAGAGTGGCAAAGTTAATTGACTTTGAGACTGAATTGCAATGATTCTATGACTCGCCTGCTGTATTTGCATATACATCCTGTAGTGAGTCATTGCCAAAAAAAAAAAAAGCCCTGTCCCTGCCAACGGTAATTTACAGCAGACGGGCCCTCTACCCTTGCCAGTCGCCATCTAGGACATTAGCGGACCAGAAAAACCTTGCATCTGCTTGAACGTAACAGGTTATGCTGTATGGAGCCAAAATTATCTCAATAATAATTCACGCAAAATACGCGATGCACACATGTGTAACCCAATTCACTTGCATGAAAAATAATTCACGTGCATGAAAAATATATACAAGTAATTCTCAATAAATTAGAATGTCGTGGAAAAGTTCATTTATTTCAGGAATTCAACTCAAATTGTGAAACTCGTGTATTAAATAAATTCAATGCACACAGACTGAAGTAGTTTAAGTCTTTGGTTCTTTTAATTGTGATGATTTTGGCTCACATTTAACAAAAACCCACCAATTCACAAATTCTCAAATTCTCAACAAATTAGAATATGGTGACATGCCAATCAGCTAATCAATTCAAAACACCTGCAAAGGTTTCCTGAGCCTTCAAAATGGTCTCTCAGTTTGGTTCACTAGGCTACACAATCATGGGGAAGACTGCTGATCTGACAGTTGTCCAGAAGACAATGAGTTACACCCTTCACAAGGAGGGTAAGCCACAAACATTCATTGCCAAAGAAGCTGGCTGTTCACAGAGTGCTGTATCCAAGCATGTTAACAGAAAGTTGCGTGGAAGGAAAAAGTGTGGAAGAAAAAGATGCACAACCAACCGAGAGAACCGCAGCCTTATGACGATTGTCAAGCAAAATCGATTCAAGAATTTGGGTGAATTTCACAAGGAATGGACTGAGGCTGGGGTCAAGGCATCAAGAGCCACCACACACAGACGTGTCAAGGAATTTGGTTACAGTTGTCGTATTCCTCTTGTTAAGCCACTCCTGAACCACAGACAACATCAGAGGCATCTTACCTGGGCTAAGGAGAAGAAGAACTGGACTGTTGCCCAGTGGTCCAAAGTCCTCTTTTCAGATGAGAGCAAGTTTTGTATTTCATTTGGAAACCAAGGTCCTAGAGTCTAGAGGAAGGGTGGAGAAGCTCATAGCCCAAGTTGCTTGAAGTCCAGTGTTAAGTTTCCACAGTCTGTGATGATTTGGGGTGCAATGTCATCTGCTGGTGTTGGTCCATTGTGTTTTTTGAAAACCAAAGTCACTGCACCCGTTTACCAAGAAATTTTGGAGCACTTCATGCTTCCTTCTGCTGACCAGCTTTTTAAAGATGCTGATTTCATTTTCCAGCAGGATTTGGCACCTGCCCACACTGCCAAAAGCACCAAAAGTTGGTTAAATGACCATGTTGTTGGTGTGCTTGACTGGCCAGCAAACTCACCAGACCTGAACCCCATAGAGAATCTATGGGGTATTGTCAAGAGGAAAATGAGAAACAAGAGACCAAAAAATGCAGATGAGCTGAAGGCCACTGTCAAAGAAACCTGGGCTTCCATACCACCTCAGCAGTGCCACAAACTGATCACCTCCATGCCACGCCGAATTGAGGCAGTAATTAAAGCAAAAGGAGCCCCTACCAAGTATTGAGTACATATACAGTAAATGAACATACTTTCCAGAAGGCCAACAATTCACTAAAAATGTTTTTTATTGGTCTTATGAAGTATTCTGAATTGTTGGGTTTTTGTTAAATGTGAGCCAAAATCATCACAATTAAAAGAACCAAAGACTTAAACTACTTCAGTCTGTGTGCACTGAATTTATTTAATACACGAGTTTCACAATTGGAGTTGAATTACTGAAATAAATGAACTTTTCCACGACATTCTAATTTATTGAGATGCACCTGTATATATTCACAAAAACCAATTCACATGCAAAAAATAAAATTATATATTCATAAAATAATTTCACAAATGCAAAACACAATTCACAGATGTACAACTGTATACAAAATTTTTGTGTGTTTAAAATTCATGAGTTTATCATGGGCTGTGAATGTGAATTGCCTTGGATTTGTGTGTGTATTTTTGAGACTTTCCTGGCAGAGAACTCCTCCCACTTGTACTCTTTAGCCAATCAGATTTGAGCCTATCAGTCGACCAATCATAACCCGCTGTGGGCGTGCCTACCTGGATGCTGACATCATCGGCTCAAGACCACCGTTCAAGTTACGATTCAGCAGAGATATGTGCAGTTGATCGTTTCATTTCAGTTAACTAGCCAAGTAAAGGTGTATCGTTTTATTTTTGCATATTTCTTTAAAACTTGGAAGTAAAATCAGTTGTTTAGACACTCGCTAAAGTGAACAATGTAAGCCAGCGGCTGCTATGAATACAGATAGTGTTGCCAAAACTGCAGCTGTCTTGTGTTAGCCACAATGTCTGGCCAAAATGAGGAAAGGAATTATGCTCATTGCCCTGTTTTTGTTCAGCAACGCTGGGTGGCCACTGCCCAGTCTAGCTTCCACTTAGCACTGACCCTGCCCTCATCATCATAGCTTTATGTAATGATGAATAGACCTCACGAGAACTCGGTGTATAAATAACAGTGTGTTTGTACTTACCATTTGTGCAACAAGATGCAGTTTTCAATTAATACACACTAATTGTTTTCCGTGCATTTTTCTGGATTTCAACACTTTGGCACAATGTCTGGATGATATTTACAGACGTTTTCATTCACATTAATCTTTATCTCTTTCATGTACTTTACCTTTGTGTATTAATTTCTTAATGTAATCAACATTCATTTACTTTTCATATTGTATTACTATGATTATCCATTGCTAATCTTTAATCTTATGTTGTCTTGTGTACTGTAATCTCAAAGATTTTTACATCATAATACGATTTTGATAAGAAGCAGTTGTATTTGCTTGGTAATAGTTGTGGAATTTATGCAGGTCAGACAAAGGAGGATCATAAAGAGGAATGCAACAAAGATTATTCAGTAATCTTTATTCAGTTATTTTATCACTTTATGTCATGCTTCCTGCTCTTTCTGTATCTGCATCTTGTAAAAAATATAAGACTTAACATGCCAAGATGTTAACTGCTTTCAATATTAGAACAAAACCTGGCACGTCCTGACAGAGAGAGAGAGATAGTGAAAGACTGGATCTTAAACATTTGATTTATTAACATTTCACATGATGTATTACACTGATACAATTATCATTCAGTCATAAAATTTACTTTAAAAGAATGCTAAAGACTCTAAATGGGACACTATACCAACCATTCAGTGTAACTGAGGTTTAAATACCCTTTGACTGGTGAACTTCTAGCACAGAGTCAAACAGGTATCGAGCCAATCTCAGACCTATTGTATGCAAGAGACATATATTCAGCTGTGCGTTTGTACTCCATAATTGTCAATTCATATTTTATGTTACAGACACATTGCAATTAATCATGGTCAGGTCATTTCATGGACATTTTATTCCCAAAGTATTCAGAAAACTTTAATAAACTTTAATAAATTAATAAATCTTCTACAGCAACTGTAACGACTGACTTTTTTGAATGTTTTAATTCCGACATAAAACCAGAACAATAACAAGAACATTTAACAATGCATAAAGCCTTACATCTTGAACATGTATAAAGTTATGGGGTCCTGTTATAAAAAAATGTAGTAATGCATGACTTAAAAATCTGTTGAAACTGTCAAAAAGAATAGATTTCAATATGACTGTTTTGAAAGAGTTACAGTTCCAAATGAAACTGCTAGATTGACATCAGCTCATAACTTGTGGTAGGGGATGAAGTAGGAACAGTAGGGTCACGGGTGTCTCAGCAGCTACTTATACATCATCAGCCTCACAATTCTGAAATAAATAGTATATGCAGCATAAACAAACTTAAATGAAATGTAGGGCCTACATGGTCTCTAATGTGTTCATGTTATCACATCGTCATCAGTTGAATGCGAGCCATCACAGGACTTTACACACAAGACAAGCTCTGCTGTGACAGCTCTTTCATATTCTCAATAAACAAAAAGTATATTTTCATTCTATTTATTTACCATATGTCCCATCAGTCAAAACATTATGTTATGCTTTACACTGAGCTTCTGAATCTAATATCTTAATGTGGTATGGTATCCACGTGAATAATGATTCTTTATTAAATAAACATAAGAATTGATCACTATTACATCATAACACACATTACATTGTTCACGTTAGCGAGTGTCTAAACGACCGATTTTACTTCCAAGATTTAAGTAAACATGCAAAAATAAAACGATACACCTTTACTTGGCTAGTTAACTGAAATGAAACGATCAACTGCACATACCTCTGCTGAATCGTAACTTGAACGGTGGTCTTGCGCCGATGATGTCAGCATCCAGGTAGGCACGCCCACAGCAGGTTATGATTGGTCGACTGACAGGCTCAAATCTGATTGGCTAAAGAGTACGAGTGAAATGCGTGGGAGGAGTTCGCTGCCAGGAAAGTCTCAAAAATACACACACAAATCCAAGGCGATTCACATTCACAGCCCATGATAAACTCATGAATTTTAAACATTCAAAAATTTTGTACACAGTTGTACATCTGTGAATTGTGCTTTGCATTTGTGAAACATGTTCAATTATTTTTCATACATGTGAATTGGGTTACACGTGTGGATTGTGTCTTTTGTGTGAATTATTATTGAGATCATTTGGACTCCATAGTGCTGATACCGTTGGCACTGCTGTTGTGTTTTATGGATATCTCTGTGACCCCTGCGTGGACCCCCATAAATTGCATTCACTTCTTTAGGTAAATAAGCCACAGCTGGGTTGGATTGCGGCAAAAGTAATACTGGCTGGAACATAAATTCTGACGATGAGATTTCTGTATTGTGATTATAAATTTTTGCCCGGTGAAATGTGGGAGGTGTGGGTTGCTTCTGAATGCACTGCTAAGTGCTAATCATCGCTTTGAGCCTGCTTCATTTGAATACGCTGTAAAAACCCTGAGCATTGTGGCACTGATGAGCGTACGGTCCTACAGATGCCTGCTGGGATCTGCAGGCTGTGAGGACTGAAATGTCTCTATTTGAGGCACTCTGTCAGGGGCTGATCATCTTTCTCTCCAAACATTCACTCAGAGGTTGGCATCACTGTTGTTTTTGATAATGTTTTACCCTCATTCATATATTTAACTCAAAACTGCTCTGATACTCGTGTCCAACAGGCATAAGCAGATTTCTAGTGGTGTAACATCAAACAATCTATGACAGCGGTTCTTAACCTGGGGGTCACAAAGAGGTAGCAGGGGGGTCGCGGGAAGACTTTTATTTAGAATGTTTATAAAATGCTTGTCTAATACCAACACCTGCCGGCGACATAATATAACAAATTAACTGCCGATTGGAAGTAATATAGCAAATAGCAATTTGCGGTTCATAGCTGGACTGCTGATTAGATAGAAAATATGACGGAATATGGCTTCACTCAGACCAGGGATCAGGGGCATTGCCAACCACAGTGTGATTTGCGGCGAGGTGTTAGCAAAGGTCTTAAACCTTCCAAAATGCTAAGATACTTGACAACTTCTACACACTATTTTCCTGTTTAATACTATAAAGCTGCTTTTTCTGTATTGTAAAAAACGCTATATAAATAACGGTGACTTGAATTGACTTGACAACTAAACACAAATCACTGCAGCCAAAACCGCTGGAGTTTTTCCAGCAAAAAGTACAGAAGCTAACTTACATAGTCAAAAATCATTGCTACAGAAAGCCGCTACGGTGAATGACAGCTCTTCGCGCATATCTCTCATTGGATTGCCAAAACTGGGAAACCACACAATTTAGGTGAGACTTTTTTCCTGCCCTGCGCTAAAGAGACTGTTGGGTTGGTGGGTCACAAAACATTGTCGTTCATGAAAGGGGGTCGCACTTGAAAAAAGGTTAAGAACCGCCGCTGATCTATGAGGTCTGTCCCATTGGGGTCTCCTGATGGACTTTCAAGATCTCTCAACAACTGTCCTCTGATTTTTCACCCCCCCCCATAGATAGATAGATAGATAGACAGACAGACAGACAGACAGACAGACAGACAGACAGACAGACAGATAGATAGATAGATAGATAGATAGATAGATAGATAGATAGATAGACTGTTATAAATAATTAACAAATTATTTTTGCTGTTGCAATTATAATAGCAATATGAAGTACATACACGTGTGGTATATATATTTATCAGATCTTTATTTAAATTCTAGAGAAGTTCATGCAGTGGATTAATATAATTATAATTTAAATATATATATATATATATATATATATATATATATAAGTACAAGTCTATGGAAGTCCTGTGTGATTAACTAACTAAATAAAATTGTTTTTAATAATGTATAAAGTGTAATAAAGTGTGTGTGTGTGTGTGTGTGTGTGTGTATATATATATATATATATATATATATATATATATATTAGTGCTGTCAAAGTTAACGAGTTAATAACGCGTTAACGCAAATTATTTTTAACGGCACTAATTTTATTAACGCGTGATTAACGCAGCGCTCATTTTCTGTTTGATCCGTGGCCTAACCCATACTACTATAGTTGGAGAAATGGAAATGGATGGAGATGCTGACAGTGCTGCCAACTTAGCGACTTTTCAGACCACTTTAGCAAATATTTTATTTAATTACTGATTTTTTTTTTTTTTTTCAAAAAGCGCCTAGCGACCAATCTTTATAGGGTTTGCCCAAACCTTATTTAGTTTCTTAGACTCGCCGGTACTGCCGCCGCGAGGTCTCTCTTTCCTGCTGCGCACACACCTCTCCCTCTCCCTCTCTCTCTCTCTCTCTCTCTCTCTCTCTCTCTCTCTCTCTCTCTCTCTCTCTCTCTCTCTCTCTCTCTCTCTCTCTCCGCGTCTGCTCTGTTCAGCGCGTGGATGAGAGGAACAGCACTTATGTTGCTTCTCTAATTTAACATGCAAGTATAGCCGAAATCACAGCACAGCTATTGTCTTTATCTTATGTATAGCCTATTTGATTTTATCAGACAATGGCTGGATTATAAATCAGGATTTTTGTGCAGATTAACATCTTGGACGGGAGAGCTGGTTATTTAGTCCTATGGGTCGCGTTTCAGTCACTATTTCATATTCATTCCATTGTCTGACAACAGAAACAGTAAAATGCATCAATGAAAACAGTTTTATTGAGAATTTAGCTGCATCAAAATACAGTATGTGGCACAGAGAGGCAAACAAATGTAATAATAAATAATAAATGTACATTTTGCATGTTCAGAAGAAGTGAGATGCCCTGTCGTGCGGAAATGTGAACAGGTTTGTGTAAGTAAATTGCTCAGTGCAAAGAAAGAGAAGTAATGGGAACCTGGTATTTCTTTTTTCATGTGTCTAATAGATATGAGCAAGTTCTTTGAAACACATCTATGATCTTTGAAACATGTCTAGTCTTCAGGCTCTGTTAACTATGGTTTCACTAATAATAAACATATATTGCATAAAGCATCCATATTTGTCATTGCCCATGTTGATTAGAGTATTTAAAACATAAAGTATTAATTTAAGGTACATTTAGAACAGATAAAAATGTGGGATTAAATTGCGATTAATCGCGAGTTAACTCATGGCAATCATGCGATTAATCAGAATCAGAATCAGAATCAGAATGAGCTTTATTGGCCAGGTATGCTTACACATACGAGGAATTTGTTTTTGTGACAGAAGCTCTACAGTGCAACAGAAAGACAGCAACAGGACAGGGCACAGATAATAAAAGAATAATTTACAAATAGGCAATGTACAAATAGCAAAGACACAATATATAGACAATTATGGTGTACAGGTCTAATATGTGCAAATCTGAAATGAAAAAAATAAGTATGTGTGTTGAATAAATAATTTATAATAGTGTTGTGTGTTCCACTTTTAATGTCAAGTGTTCATGAGATGGATTGCCTGAGGGAAGAAACTGTTCCTGTGTCTGGTCGTTCTGGTGCTCAGAGCTCTGTAGCGTCGACCAGACGGTAACAGTTCAAAGAGGGAGTGTGCTGGATGTGAGGGGTCCAGAGTGATTTTGCCAGCCCTTTTGCTCACTCTGGATGAGTACAGTTCTTGGAGAGTGGGGAGGGTTGTACCAATGATTCGCTCAGCAGTCCGGACTACCCTCTGTAGTCTTCTGAGGTCAGATTTGGTAGCTGAGCTGAACCAGACAGTTATTGAAGTGCAGAGGACGGATTCAATGATGGCGGAGTAGAACTGATTCAGCAAGTCCTGTGGCAGGTTGAACTTCCTCAGCTGGCGAAGGAAGTACAACCTCTGCTGGGCCTTTTTCACAATGGAGTCTATGTGATTGTCCCACTTCAGGTCCTGGGAGATGGTGGTGCCCAGGAATCTGAATGACTCCACTGCAGTCACAGTGCTGTTCATGATGGTGAGTGGGGGGAGTGCAGAGGGGTTCCTCCTGAAGTCCACGATCATCTCCACAGTTTTGAGCGTGTTGAGCTCCAGGTTGTTAAGACTGCACCAGACAGCCAGCTCCTTAACCTCCTGTCTGTAGGCAGACTCGTCACCGTCCTGGATGAGGCCGATCAGTGTGGTGTCGTCTGCAAACTTCAGGAGCTTGACAGAGGGGTATTTAGATGTGCAGTCGTTAGTGTACAGGGAGAAGAGCAGTGGGGAGAGAACACAGCCCTGAGGAGCTCCAGTGCTGATCGTACGAGTGCTGGATGTGTATTTTCCCAGCCTCACTAGCTGCTGCCTGTCTGTCAGGAAGCTGGTGATCCACTGACAGACGGAGGTGGGGACGGAGAGCTGAGTTAGTTTGTTCTGAAGGGTGTCCGGGATGATGGTGTTAAAAGCGGAGCTGAAGTCTACGAACAGGATCCTCACATAAGTCCCTGGTCTGTCCAGATGCTGCAGGATGAAGTGCAGTCCCATGTTGACTGCATCATCCACAGACCTGTTTGCTCTGTAGGCAAACTGCAGGGGGTCCAGTAAGGGTCCAGTGGAGGACTTCAGATAAGCCAAAACCAGTCTTTCAAATGACTTCATGACCACAGATGTTAGAGCCACAGGTCTGTAGTCATTAAGTCCAGTAATTTTGGGTTTCTTTGGGACGGGGATGATGGTGGAGCGTTTGAAGCATGAGGGGACTTCGCACAGCTCCAGAGATCTGTTGAAGATCTGTGTGAAGATGGGGGCCAGCTGGTCAGCACAGATTTTTAGGCAGGCTGGTGACACACCGTCTGGGCCTGGTGCTTTCCTTCTTTTGTTCTTCCTGAAGACCTGGCGCACCTCATCTTCACTGATCTGAATTGCAGGTGTGGGGGAGACGGGGGTTGCTGGAGGTGTGAATGGTTGTGTGAATGGTTGTGTGGAGAGGTGTTCAGGGCGGGTGTGGGGTGTTTTTTCAAACCTGCAATAGAACTCGTTCAGACCATCTGCCAGGTGTTGATTCTCCAGAGTGCTGGGGGATGGTGACTTGTAACTGGTGATTTCTTTCATACCTTTCCACACTGAAGCAGAATCACTGGAAGAGAATTTTTTCCTTAGCTTGCCGGAATAATTCCTCTTTGCCACTCTGATCTCCTTTTCCAGTGTGTATTTGGCCTGTTTATACAAGACTTTATCCCCCTTTCTGTAAGCATCTTCTTTGGCCTGACGGAGCTGTCTGAGTTTTGCAGTGAACCATGGTTTGTCGTTGTTGTAAGTTAGATGAGTCTTGGTAGGAATGCACATATCCTCACAGAAACTGATGTAAGATGTTACAGTCTCTGTGAGCTCATCCAGATCATTTGCGGCAGATTCAAAAACAGTCCAATCAGTAAGGTCGAAACAGGCTTGTAAATCCCACTCTGTTTCATTAGTCCATCTTTTAACAGTTCTTAATACAGGTTTTCCAGATTTGAGTTTCTGCCTGTAGGTCGGTATAAGATGAACCAAACAGTGATCAGAGAGTCCTAAAGCTGCTCGTGGAACAGAGTGATATGCATCCTTTATCGCTGTGTAGCAGTGATCCAATATATTACTGTCTCTGGTGGGACATGTAACATGCTGTCTGTATTTTGGCAGTTCACGGGAGAGATTTGCTTTATTAAATTCCCCGAGAATGATTAAAACAGAGTCCGGGTGTTGTTGCTCAGTCTCTGTGATCATATCAGCGAGTTTCTGTAAAGCGGAGCTCACGTGCGCTTGCGGAGGAATGTAAACACTCACCAGAATGAACGAGCAAAACTCCCGCAGCGAGTAGAAAGGCTTGCAGTTAATGAAGAGCGTTTCTAGATCAGAACAGCACATCTTCTTTAACACAGTTACATCTGTACACCACCTCTCATTGATGTAAAAGCACGTCCCGCCGCCGCGTGATTTCCCCGTTGATTCTGCCTCACGATCTGCTCTAAACAGCTGAAAGCTCGGAAGATGTAACGCGCTGTCCGGAATGGCGTCGTTCAGCCAGGTTTCCGTGAAACACAGAGCAGCAGAGTTTGAAAAGTCCCTGTTTGTCCGGGAGAGCAGAAGGAGTTCGTCCGTTTTGTTGGGTAGAGAGCGGAGATTCGCCAGATGGATGCTAGGCAACGCCGTTCTAAATCCTCGCTGTCTGAGCTTCACGAGCGCGCCGGCTCGCTTCCCCCGTCTGCGCGTCCTGAAGCGTTTGACCAGAGCTACGGCTCCGCCAACAACAATGTCCAGCAAAACGTCTGAATAATCAAAAACCGGTAAAAGATTCTGTGGTGTGTTCTGCCGAATGTTCAGCAGATCATCCCTGGTAAAACTGATGGTGTTTGAGAAACAAAAAACAGGAAAAACTAACAAAAACAGTACAAACACTGAAGAGCAAAGCACAGTAGCTGCCATTTGCGGCGCCATCTTAGATAGTTAATCGTGGTTAACTATTTTAATCGATTGACAGCCCTAATATATATATATATATATATATATATATATATATATATATATATATATATATAGAGTCTTTTTTTGTCAAATCTTTAATTTGTCATGCCATTTGTGTATTTATTCACATCTACAGAGTTTCCACAGTCAAATGTAGCAGTTTCTAGTCATGTTACTGGGCAATATAACAATTTCTTTAAAGAAAACAGCAGATAAAAGCACTTTGCAATGTCACAATTCAGTTCAGTCCATGTAAGAAAAATCTACATACATTTTGTAGTATTTTATGAGCACATTTTACTGAAAGCCATGAATAAAACTTTTCTGACCGAGCAACTAAAAGGAGCAGAGCTTAGCGAAGGGTTAATTGTCTCATTTTTCATTTCTCCTCAGGAGAAACATCTGAGACAAAGTTGTAACTTAAACCACAGCTGAGAGCTCCATTGTGTCTTGTGAGCTGTGAGTTTTCCTCTGGGGAAGAGGATTCAAATGGAGCTTGTGTGTTTGTTTGTTGGTTTGATGTTGTCTGTGCTTATTTACTGGAATCTCTGGCTGTGTAATGCTGTCTCACTATAGGATAGAAGCAGTTCACTCAGACGCAGAAATCCGAGTGCAGAAATCCAGCAGTAAGTAAGTATCCTTTCCGCTGTACTCTTAACTAGATCTTAACAAGATGAAGTTTGAAGCATTACCCATGGAGGCTTAGCTGTAATTGAATTTAGTTGTTTCTAATCTCCTCTCTGCTCCTGTGCTCCTTGCGGTGGCTAATTGAAACGCCACAGCCAGTATGGGCCGCGTTTGTGATGCGAGCCGTGACGGCTGTGCCACCTCCGGAGCCTCGTTTGAGCGGGGTTGCTTAGCATCCGCTCTGTGACGGGGTTAGAGCTCCGAGACAACTGAGAGATTTCACTGCCCGCTCTGAATGCATGATGAAGATGAAATCATTCACGGCTCCAGGCTAAAGATATGACTGAACTCATCCGCTATGGTGTCGAAAGTGATAGTTTTAATGATGTCATTTCCTGTTTGGTCAAATTTGCTTAGTATAGATTTTTAAACTTTTGAATAAAACAAGTGAAAAAAAGTCCCTTAGACTTAAGGCCCATTCACACCAATACTGTACATTTTAAAAATTAAACAAATGCATCATTTATTCAAAATGCATTTTTTTTTTTTATATTGGTCCAGTCAAAAATCATGGTTAATGCTTCAGTTTTCTAAAATCAAATAGCATTCCCCACAGTAAAAAAAAAGAAACATTAAAAGAAACAATTTTAGGTAGAATTTTCGAGTTTTTATTTTTAATAATATATAACAAATTTCTATCACAATAACTATGTATACACACACACACACACACACACACATAATGTATGTATATATATATATATATATATATATATATATATATATATATACACATACATTATATGTTATATACATATATATGAGCAATATCACACTTAGACGTGCAATATGGCTGTATATCGGCACGGCTGTGATTCGGCCATAGGCACGAGGCTGCAGGCCTGGAATCTCATCAAGTTAGTGTTTTTAGGCATTTTACATTTATTCCGAAATAATAACTAAAGGCAGTAACAATTTAATCAATACAGGTGCATCTCAATGAATTAGAATGTTGTGGAAAAGTTCGTTTATTTCAGTAATTCAACTCAAATTGTGAAACTCGTGTATTAAATAAATTCAATGCACACAGACTGAAGTAGTTTAAGTCTTTGGTTCTTTTAATTGTGATGATTTTGGCTCACATTTAACAAAAACCCACCAATTCACTATCTCAACAAATTAGAATACTTCATAAGACCAATAAAAAAAAAAAAACATTTTTAGTGAATTGTTGGCCTTCTGGAAAGTATGTTCATTTACTGTATATGTACTCAATACTTGATAGGGGCTCCTTTTGCTTTAATTACTGCCTCAATTCAGCGTGGCATGGAGGCGATCAGTCTGTGGCACTGCTGAGGTGGTATGGAAGCCCAGGTTTCTTTGACAGTGGCCTTCAGCTCATCTGCATTGTTGGGTCTGGTGTCTCTCATCTTCCTCTTGACAATACCCCGTAGATTCTCTATGGGGTTCAGGTCTGGTGAGTTTGCTGGCCAGTCAAGCACACCAACACCATGGTCATTTAACCAACTTTTGGTGTTTTTTGCAGTGTGGGCAGGTGCCAATTCTTGCTGGAAAATGAAATCAGCATCTCCATAAAGCTTGTCAGCAGAAGGAAGCATGAAGTGCTCTAAAATGTCCTGGTAGATGGCTGCGTTGACTGTGGACTTCAGAAAACACAATGGACCAACACCAGCAGATGAAATGGCAGCCCAATTCATCACTGACTGTGGAATCTTCACACTGGGCTTCAAGCAGCTTGGATTCTGTGCCTCTCCAGTCTACCTCCAGACTCTGGGACCTTGATTTCCAAATGAAATGCAAAATTTACTTTTATCTGAAAAGAGGACTTTGGACCACTGAGCAACAGTACAGTTTTTTTTTTCTCCTTAGCCCAGGTAAGATGCTTCTGACATTGTTTCTGTTTCAGCAGTGGCTTGGTAGCCCTTTTCCTGACGACGTCTGAGCGTGGTGACTCTTGATCACTGACTCCAGCTTCAGTCCATTCCTTGTGAAGCTCTCCCAAGTGTTTGAATCAGCTTTGTTTGACAGTATTTTCAAGCTTGTGGTCATCCCTGTTGCTTGTGCACCTTTTCCTACCCCATTTCTTCCTTCCAGTCAACTTTTCACTTAATATGCTTTGATACAGCACTCTGTGAACTGCCAACCATTCAGTAACGACCTTCTGTGACTTACTCTCTTTGTGGAGGGTGTCAATGATTGTCTTCTGGGCAACTGTCAGATCAGCAGTCTTCCCCATGATTGTATAGGCTATTATGTAACCATTTTGAAGGTTCAGGAAACCTTTGCAGGTGTTTTGAGTTGATTAGCTGATTAGCATGTCACCATATTCTAATTTGCTGAGTCAGTGAATTGGTGGGTTTTGTTAAATGTGAGCCAAAATCATCACAATTAAAAGAACCAAAGACTTAAACTACTTCAGTCTGTGTGCATTGAATTTATTTAATACACAAGTTTCACAATTTGAGTTGAGTTAGTGAAATAAATGAACTTTTCCACAACATTCTAATTCATTGAGATGCACCTGTATATTTTATTTGTGAACTTACAGTATGTTCAGCTATTCATTTTAATATTTAACTTTTAACTATTTTTGCATTTTTCAGATCATCAATCATCAAAGCTCGGTAAATATTGGTCACAGACACAGATATTTACTTTCAATTTCACCAAGCTGATTACTCACTAAAAACTCCCACAGATCATGTTTTCAAGCTATTTAAGTCTTATTTTGATGCAACAAAGTGGTTTTATCTAAGTGTGTGAGTTGTTTGTTTACTTTTTTAAATTAGTCTTCCCATTAACGCCATTATATTGTTCATTCAGACTGATTCGCAAATGTGGAACACGCACAAACAAGTTGCAGGATTTATTGTATGGACCAATCACAGCCAATCATAACCAGTCATATCCAATCATATCACGATGGAGGCATTGCTCCTCTAACATGACTTTCCCCCATTCATTCTCAATTACCCCCACCAAACTCACGGCACGCTTAAGGGGGTCTGTTAAAACTCAATGGGCTCAGGGGAGGTGAGAGAGACACGGACTCCCGCTGTAACTTTACCTGCTGGTGTCACTGTTGGACAGTGTTTCTTTAGAAAAACGAGTGATTTATACACTTTTTAATGTTATGTTTTGTAATATTGGCATTGTTTTATTTTTGTGCAACGAATATTTTTCTCATCCAATAGCCTCCCTGTCTCCCTTGCCTCCTCGGAGGAAACAAAATATCATTCTTGTGTTGTTATCGTTATAGTTATGATGTGGACTTCCCTATCAAAACTTTAAAGTTTCTTTACATTGAAACAGGTCCCCAAATACATCTCCAGAATATTGAAGTAGTGCTCTTTTGAGATGTAAGAATAATTTAGCAGCCCAGAACACTCCAGCAACCTCATTACATGATGGATACAAGTTTTATGCAGGCAAAACATTTAGATCCGAAAACATGTTTATGTGATTCTGTTTGGCATCATTAATGGCGCAAAAAATTACAGCTAACAGGAATAATTCAATGTTAATTGCTTGTGTTTTTTGTAATTTGTACATTGCTCTGGATAAAAGCATATGTGAATTTATATATATGTTAATATCTACCGCTGCCTGCTGCTGAATCACCTCTGAAATGAACAGAACCCAGAATCCATCATGATAAGGGCACTGCAGATGTAGCGCTGGACTCTATATTGCAACAAAATGGAAAGTTCCTGAATTGACCCCAGAATTCTCATCGGACTCGAGAGCGAGATCGTTTGGACACATCAAAGCGAGTTTCGTTTCTGTTCAGCTGCATCACACAAACACCGGAGGAACAGGAAAAGACAATGTCATTGACTTTCAGTTAGTTTACTCATACTTCATGTTTCATTAGGCAGATATTGCTTTCTCCCGAGAACAGTCGCTCCCTGGGTTGTAGCTGGGAATGAGCGCACATTAATGAGCGACGTCTTCTTGGATACTTAATCTTCATAGTCCTCTGCCACAGCCAAAATAAATACCATCTTATCGTTTGATGAGTGTTTGCTTCTGCTCACCTCACCTAAGAGCGGACGAGCGTGTCTTTAATAATGCACAGCCACTGGCACGCACGGTTTGACCAAATTCCCCACCTCTCTGTGTTGTATTCTGTAATAAAGAAGATAGATTGGAAGTGTCCTAAGTGTGTTTTGCAGAAGCGGTTGAGGAGGGAGAGAGTCTTTGATGTGCTGTGTTTATCCTAATTAAAACCATCTCGAGCCAAGTACAGTTCTAATCGGCCAGACAGCCGATGCGAAAATCAAAATGCAAAGCAGCATGTCAAGCATATCTATAAAAGAGCATGCATGCAGCGGGGTGTAGGGGCTCTCAGCACTGTTTTTCATTTGCACAGCCTACAGACTGCTGGAGCCAGCGGGTACACACACACACACACACATGCACAGGACAGTAAACACCTCCGCAAAAACACATAGCCCACACTTGTGGATGGATGCTATTCAATTATCTGTTACATCAGCCATATGACTCATAAAATGATGTGAGCACACTTTTATTCCAGGCAAGAAAAATATCAAGTCAATTTCAATATCTAATCTACCTTAGTATACCTTTCGCTCCCCCCAAAAAACATTAAATCAAAGGTTTAAACATACAACAGTTGAGGGAGTTTCATGCTCCCTCGCAGCAACTGGAGCAAGGTAATGCTTTTAATTTTTGATTTACATGATTCCTGGAGCGTAATGTTTCAAAAGGGTAATGGTGAAATATTCCATTAGGAAGGAACAAACACGACAAAACACACAAAACCAGCCTGAGCTCAACAAAATGTTAATATCATGCTGGGCTATCATTACCATCGCAGTTCAGTAAGAAAACCCCATTAAGGAGGAATAACTTACAAATGATGGTCTTATTTCCATTTATCCAAGGCTTTGCTGATCTAGCTTCACTTCAAACAGAGCTCAGCACACGTCTGCTAATATAGACATATACAGCATGTATGAAGACAAACAGGTGTCTCAGCAAAATAATCACAAGTGAAGTTCATCACATTAACTACAGACGTCTGTTTGCTTTGAAATAAATGTCACTTGCTTTGATATTTTGTGGTCTAATGCCGTGACATTCATACTTGTTGAGTGTGAGTTTTTTGGGCCACTGACATCTGAAAATCCTGGAGCTATTATTAACCAATAAGAGCCTTATGATGTCATCACAGTTACATCAACTTATTTTGGTCTAATGTGTAACTTTCATCTAATTCCCTAAACAAACATACAAATAAACAAAGTATTTATTTGAAAACTTTATACTTGTACTCTTTTTCTAATTTATATCATTGCCCTCAGCACGTATTGATTGATTGATTGATATTTTATAGTTATTTTTTTCTTATTACTTTTTCTGTTTATGTTGTATGCGTAAATTCAATATTTGCATTTGAACGAAAGTAGATGTATACTGTTTACTTCCATTTTTATTATTATTTTTTTATTATTAAATGAAGAATTATAAAAGTTTCCATAGTTACAAAGGAGCCACAATGAATAAATTAATTAACATATTTGCTTATTTAATTAAACCCCTGATCCTGCAAATGAATTGTGAAATAATTACATGTGCAAATAAATATCACCTTTGTGAGGGTTTCGGAATCTAAAATGCAAAATAAAATTTAATCTAATCTAATATTGTGTGCCCAGTGTGTGTTGTGAACAAATGTCAACACTAATTCAACCCATGTGTTCGTTCAGTCTCATTAATCTGTTATTTTCATGTTAATTATGCAAGATTGATACATGTCTCCTCATGCTGATGTCATATTAAGCTCCTCATAATTTCATTTCTTTATAATGTTCTCTGCAGGTTGCATGTTTGCTCACACACATTACATGTTTGCTTGATACATACAGCAACATCACAGTAATCAGCCGTGCTCGCTGGCTGTTTAAACCAAAGAGCAGGTCATTGTGTCTTGTATAACATTGAAAAAAAAAGTGCTCCCAGCAGTAATTTCATGGTTGCTGGAGCTGTTGGTGGGTAGGTGAGCGAACGACCTTATTCCGGGTTCAGTTAGCAGTGGACATTACAAAGCAAACTACCCCTTTTTGTACAGTTACCACTATACGTCTCTAAACATGGTTCTGACAAAAGACACATGCGCTCACCTTGGAATAGCTCTGAGCTGCTTTTCCACCTGGAAAGTAGAAAATTAGCTATTTGTCCTCTGAGGCGATATAACACATCACTGCATTGAGTTGATCAGGACCACTGTGGTGCCGCAGAGCAAAATAAAGGGCCTGTTTTTGTACAGTCCTTTTTAAAAAATAAGCTTCTCTATGTCCTTAGGTCTTGTCTCAAGTGTCCTGAGCTGTCATTGTGTCACAGCTGATTAATTCCACCTTGTGCATAATTTAGCCTCTGATGCAGAAGCACAGGAGATGCTTGTGTAAAAGATCTACTGTACAGCTGATCATTTTTGGACTGTCACATCAGTGGACTTGACAATCAATAATAGACTTGGTCTTTAAACACATCCATTTGGTGAGACAAAGAACCCTCAGTGATATACCTGTCATTGTTCAACCCTGTTACCATTTTCAACTTTATGATAAATTTATACATTCATTAAAAACATCATTTGGCCCCAAACTAGCAAATATACTATATAACTAAATATGCAAGCCTTTTACACATTACTTTCCTTACTTTCTACAAACCATTATTTGGAAACTACTAAGAAACCACTAAGTGACAGCTTTATACAAACTATATTTGCAACCCTGTTACCCATTCCATTATGTAAGTATATATTTATTTGTAGTTACTTACATTTTATGCTTATTATGTTCTATGTTTCTTATTAGAAAATAATAATCACACAAATCATATAATCTATCTACCATTTGTGATTCAGTGTTCAACCCTGTTGCTATTTTTTTCTAAACTCATAATATGATTAGCAATAACTACAAACCGCCCCCAAACTAGTAAGCCCCTAAGTGACAGCTTAATAAAAACTGCAAACTTTTATACAAATTTCAACCCGGTTACCCATTTAATTGTATTAATTTAAATGTGTATTCAATGTTACTTGATAGAAAATAACATTATCACACATTAGAAAGACAGTAACAGGGTTGCAAATAATAATAATAAAAATGTATAGAAGTTTCAGCCTTTATTTTGTATCCTTTTAAAATCCCTTTCTAGAATATATTTTTTTTTCTACAAGAGCAAAGGGACCAGGAATAAAAATCTCAATTAATTCAGGGGAGTACGAGAGCACTCCAAAGAAGTGCATATATGAATAGGGATGTTAATAATAGATGGAAGGGCAAGGGTTAAAAGGGCCGTCCTGTTCAAAGCTGTTCATCGACGGGTGTGAACATGATATGGGTATTTCCTCTTCCCGAGGTTGGCTGATGAAATAGAGCGATGATCTAAGTGTGGTCATCTAATCATCCCATTCACAGGCGCCTTGGCCCCTGCACTGCCCATCTCTGCCAACTGTGCCAGGCGGCATTCATCCCCTGCGTTAAACTGAAAGCCGCTAAACAGGCTCATTATTGTGAATTATAAGAGTTTAATGCAGGGCCTATGGCCTTTCATTTAGAACATCCTTTTGAGATTCTTCAATGAGCTGCAGGGAAGGTCTCTGTGTCTCAACATTAAACCCATTCAAAGGCTTCCTTCCATTCACAGCATTCACAGGCACGTTCATCACTCCGCATTCTGCCTTTCCATTGATTTTGTCCGACACTGGCCACAATATGAAGTGCATGAAGTGACTCAAGGGTACCGCGGCAGTATAACTTACATTAATGGAGGCCATAAAATATGTATTTTTATATGTAGCTCATGTGGGGGATGTCTGACCTATCTCCATGGCAAGTCGCTAAACTTAGCAGACCTCAGGAATAATTCATTCAGAAGCATCAGAAACTGCCAGTATGAATGCAAATGAACTATATTACTGTTATAATTGCTGACAATCATTTACTACAATGACATCTGGCGTTAAATAGAGGTCATGGGAGTGTGCGTTACATCAGAGGTGTGTGAATGAGTAATCAGGAAGTGTGCAAAAAAGTACTTCTAAAAATGGAGAATGGGGAATTGCAATGCATAGATATCAGCACACCAGGGATGTTATATCTGCTAAAACTATCAAAAACATTGTTGTTAATTGGAAATAAGCTAAAACAATATATAAAAACTGGATGAGAAACTAAAAATAAAATTAACTGAAATAAATTATAGCACTAAAATTAATAACAGGAAATAAATAAAAACTAAAACTAAAATAAAAATTAAATTAAACTTAGAAACAATTTTAAATTATTAAATAAAATGATAAATATTAATAAAATATATTTAAAAAAAAAACTTTAATGTGCATACGGGATGTGTGATTCAGAAAACAAACGTACTCACAAAAACGTGTACACCTCTTTTTCAGATGTGAAATTTATAAATCGCAAATGATCTTAAAATTGTGCTGAATTGTTTCAGATCTTTGCCTTGAAAACGCCTATTTAATGTCATTAGCATATAAAAGAACAGTAGTCAACGTCCAAATACTTAAGAAAGGCAAGCGGCAAGAATTGCTTAAATTTCCAAATACCTGCAGTACTGTGACTCTCTGACACAAGCAAAGGTGCATACATCTACTTAGACCACGACATGGAGCCAAGCACTTCTCCACATCAAAAGGCCATTTTTGTACATACAGTATACTGTAAATGTTGGCGTGGCTTTTAGCACAGCACACTAGGTCAAATCCACACGTTTTATAAATGAGGTCCCACATCTCCGAAAACGTCATAGGGACATGGTGAAGACATTTACCAGAAGCAATTTTACATTTCAAAAATATATGAAAAATTGTGTCCAGTAAGGGCCAGGTGACAAACCCACCCCCCAAAATCTCTGAAAAATAACCACTGCAGGTCAGCTCTGACACTGTTGTTGTTTCTCATGTGAATGAATAAAGCTCTGCTATTGTCAAGTCATTGATTGCTCAGACTCAGGCATCGCATGCGTATTGATTTGTGGCATGTTGAAATGTTCACGGGAGGTTGGGTCATTTGAAGGACACTCACCAATTTGGAGGCAACTGGGCTTTAATTACTATGCACAAATAAAATGCATCATATGCTGTTATATTGCTCGTACCATGAGAGTATGAGAGTATCATGCCCCTGGTAATAACAAAAATGAATCCTGCCAGTGGGACAAAACCAAAGAAAAATAGTCTGCTTGATGTATTTCTCCTCTGTGCATCCTAAATGTTTTTTTTTATTCAAAATAATGATTTGTTGTTCAACATTTGTGATGTTTTTCTTCACCAACTGTGAAATATGGATTTTAATTGTGCTGCAGTGGGAGGAAAAAGCTCTCATGGTGGGAGGACTTGGCTTCTCTGTTTTATTTACCCTAATGAAAAGCTTTTAGTCAATAAAGGAAAGATATTGCTGGATTTAGCCTGACACATATCACAAACCATCTTCACTTACAAGTCCTGCCATGTAATATTGAGTGCTGTTGTCTTAGGCTTGGTAACGGTTCATCGCACAAGGCTTTTGAGAAAAATGCTGGCCATTTTATTTCTGCCTGACCAGAATTTACATTTAAATCGTGGTGTTAAAGGGATAGTTCACAAAAAATAAATAAATAAATAAAAATAAAAAAATAAAAATAAATGGTTACCATTATGTCGTACCACAACAAAACGAATTGAATTTTGTCAAAAGCTGAACATCCTGGCCACTTTTGACTGTAAACTTCCATAATAAGTCTGTAATAAATGTGGTCCATAAGACTTCCACACATGATCGCTACAAGTTGTTATGTTCTGCTTGCAGTAGTTAACAGCCTAATGGAGTGGCAACGACTTCAATTTTGGTTTGTGCACTAGTCATTCAGACTACTTTTATGATATTTTTATCTTGCATTTGCATTTTTTGAAGCTTGAAATCTCCAGTCTCCATTCATTGGAACTGCATGAGAAGAAGAGATGTCATCCAAAAAGAACGAAAGTCATACAGGTTTGAAATGACATGAGGATGAATAAATGATAACAGGTTTACATTTCCAGTTGAAGCATTCCTTTAAAACAAATCGAAACACTCTGCGCTACATCCATTAATTTCTGCACACACATATACGTTCTAGAATATTTTGTATGTAAATCTTATAATTAATTCCCTTCCAAGCAAACACAGATCCTGATCCCAGCTCAGTGAATGATCTGTTTATCAGGACATTTCACATTTGGTTCTGGCTGTATCAGTCATTTGTTAAACAGTTAATCGGTGTGGGCACACTTTAGCACAGGCCAGTGAAATCTTATTTCTCCATAGCTGGTACAAATGAAAAATGCTAAATTTGTTTTTTCATTGAGCAATCCTTGTATTGACAGTTGAGGCAGCGCTCAGTAGTTGTGTATGTGTGCATTATGCAAATTAGTGTTTTCTATTCTATTTCTATCCCCCCCCCCCCCCCCCCCCCCCCCCCCCCCCCCCCCCCCCCCCCCCCCCCACACACACACACACGCACACACATTTAGTAATGGATTGCAGTCATTACACTGAAGATGTTCTAATGCCAGCTGTATCACTCGCAAACACCACACAGCCTCATAACACAGACATTACGCGAGTTGTTTATGTGAGGGGTAGTGTAAATTCATTACAAGTGAGAAAACAATCACATGAAATCATGACGGATGTTACGTATAACCCAAATCTAGATTTTAAATATATGCATATCTTTCACATTTACTATAACCAAGGGCGGAGCTACTCATTTACTGAGGGTTGTGCAATGGCACTGCAGGCCTCCAATGCAAAAGATGCATCAAACCCATTTAAAATATTACATTAAATTACACTACAGTTTGGGGTCTGTATGATTTTTTATGTTTTTGAAAGAATTCCTTATGCTTACAAAGGCTGCATTTGATCAAAATCTCATTCTTAAAAATAAAGATTATTTATTGGCACCAATGGTTCCGTGAAGAACCTTAAACATCCACGGAATTTCTATTGCACAAAAGTTCTTTATAGTGGAAAAAGGTTCTTCACATTATTAAAACATTCATTAAAAATACAAAAAAACAAAAAAACAAACAAACAAAAAAAAAAGAATTGTTCACTTAAAGGTTATTTGGGGAACCAAAAACTGGTTCTTTAAAGACATCGCCCTTTTGAAAACTTACTTTTTAAGAGAGTAGAGTAAAAACTATAATATTGTTAAATGTTATTACAATTCAAAATAACTGTTGTCTATTTAAATGTATTTTTAAATGAACGTACTATATTAAGATGTCAAAAATTTTCAGCATCATTACTCCAGTCTTCAGTGACACATGATCCTTCAGAAATCACTCTAATATGCTGTTTTGATGCTCAAGAAATGATTATAATTAATGATTATTATTTAAAAAGTAAAAAGTATAAGTATAAAAAGTATTAAAAAAACTTCAAATATTTTGTGACCAGTATATATGATATATGATATGATACGATATATTATATTATATTATATTATATTATATTATATTATATTATATTATACTGAGACACAGATTGAGCCTATTGAGTGACTCTTTTGATTCAAGTGAGTTGCAAAGAAAGAAAGAAAGAAAGAAAGAAAGAAAGAAAGAAAGAAAAAGAAAAAAAAAACAGTAACACTTTAGTATAGGGACCGATTCTCACTATTACCTACTTGCTTATTAGCATGTCTATTATTAACATATTGGCTGTTTATTAGTGCTTATGAAGCACATATTCTGCATGACCATATTCTACATCCCTAATCCTGGCCAGTACCTAAATTTAACAACTACCTTACTAACTATTAATAAACGGAAAATTACAAGTTTATTGAGGTGAGAGCTGGTCCTTAAAAGAAAGTGGTACCAAAAAAAAAAAAATAAAAAAATGATATGGTTAGTTGCATTTTATTATTTGTAATCATCATTGCTTTTCCCTGCTTTTGACCCTGTAAGAACTTTCAATAAGACTTCCAGACCAAAAAACAAATTCATGTGGAATTGCATGTGATGCATACACCATTTTGTGTGTACATGACATGTTCTTGGTTGAAATTATTGATTCAGTGTTTCAGGACTGAACTGTAGTCATGCCCTGATTATCCTGCATATCATTGACTGGACTGTATGATATGCAGGCATTGATCAGGCTGCAGAGGCTGATGAAGGTGGACTGCAGTCTTCTCTCTCACTCCACAGACACTGGTCATGCAGTTAATGGGGTCAAGATAGGTAAGATCCTGCTCTGATGCTGCTCTGCACCTTAATAGATGGCTGGAGGGTCTCTTCCACAGAATGCCAGTTGTCTTTCTTTCCAAAATTACCAGTCACAAATGTCAAATGAAAGAAAAAGTGCTTTCATACTGTCAGAGTGGCCCGCTGGGATCCTTTTCTCCTCTTCTGTTTCTAGAAGACAGTCTTTTCATGCAATTCACAGTTCATGAGATGGAATTGAATATGAATTGAATTGGTCACGCCTCACAGGTTAGGAATTTATGACAGGAAGAGGAATTTATAGAATTAAATATAAAGAAATGTAACATATTTTGGAAGTGGGGTCATGAGAATTCATAAGTATCGCACAAATTGGCAATTTTGTATGATTTGTATGCAAACGTCACCATGGGTGTCAAAAATTCTATATTCTTGCTACCTAAAATTTATATTAATTTCAAATCAGGACTTGAATTGGAATTAAAAAATAATGTGCATGACGCTGTGTCCAGCAGAGATGTATGTGCATATGCACCAGAGTTATGTGAGTGGGAGACAACTGGCAGCATACAAAACACAACATAAAGAAACATGGAGGTGGCGAGAGAAAGGAAATACAGTACACATATAAGATGGAAACAAGGAAGAAAGCATATAAGAGAGAGAATTCAAGCAATATAGTGGCCATGATGAAGCCTGAGTGAGGGAGAGAGAGCCACCGAACCCCATAAATCAAGTGGCAGTGAGTGTGCTGAATCAGGGACATGAGGTAAGGTTGATTGTGCCTGCGAGAGACAATAAACCCTGTAATCATCCGTCTCTGCTGCACAAGCCCGGCAATTATTTGCCCATACCTGACCGCCACTTCAGAAAGGGCAAAATCCATCTCACTTCTTCCCCACTGCTCCCACACACACAGCTTCTTCTCTTTTACTTGCATGTATACGGCGGATAAATATATTCACACCTCAACTTATGTCAAGGAGAAACTTAAAGTCTGCAGGAATAAAGAAGACTTCTAGTGTTGTTTAATTTGTTTCATCTGAAGGCCAAAACATAGTCTGCACGTATGCAGATGCAGGCGAGAATGTTTACCCAATGCACTGCAAACACACTCTTGCCATAAAGTCCTATTATATATCATCCAAAAGCTGGCAACTTAGACAGGAAGAGAGTGTCTGACTGACATGCAAAGCAACATGCTAGTTTGACAGAGCTTTTAGATGTTAGTTTATAGGAAATACGTAGACCTGAAACTAAATGAATGAATGAACGAATTAATAAGAAAGAAAGAAAGAAAGGAAGGAAGAAAGAAAGAAAGAAAGAAAGAAAGAAAGAAAGAAAGAAAGAAAGAAAGAAAGAAAGAAAGAAAGAAAGGTATTGCTGTCTTGCAAAAACTTTTAAAAAATAAAATACAATTAAAAAAAAAAAAAGTTCCTCTGAAGTGATATTATTTCATAAATACAGATTATTTCAGAGTCATAACTCAAACAAGTACAGTATATACCGTTCTGCTCATAGGTAACTAGTTTACCAACTACTAAGTGCCTGAAACAAAACTTTAAATTATCTTTCAAACATTGTATCTCTTTAGCTTGGCAAACAATAATTAGCTGCACTCATTGTTTCAGTTTGGTACCTTTGTAAACATGACTTTAAATTGTCGCACAGCTATAACAGTAATTGACCTGAAAGAGAAAACTGTAGAACCAAGTACTGTATAATCAAGCTTGCTTTGCAAGATGCTTTTTGTTTCATATCTCACGTGTCATCTTCTCACTACCTGTCCTTTGCATGGGACAAATAATTGCTTTTATTGAGCAGATGGGTGCCGGGGGGCAGCCAGGAGTTTATTATTATCCTAGAAATGGTCCTGTAGCAGTAACACAGATTTACTCCTAGTAGATTTACAGAATTGTACTTTTATTTATTTATTTATTTTGCTGTGTGTGTGTGTAACCAAATGCTTTGGAAAGGGCACTCAAATATTAGTTATGAATACCATTTTTTTTTTTTTGTTAATAATCTTAATATTCTTGTTTATTTATAGTAAAATTAATCCAAGATATATACTATTAAACATACTATTTACTTTAACATACTATTTAACATACTATTAAAACAAAGTCATATGAAAACCTTATCAAGTTTGTGTATCTGCAATGTCTTTTCATTTCATTGCAAAAATAATTATTACTAGTCACCATCTTTTTGGATCATTAAATCAATTCCTCTGTAAATGCTGCAGGTGTCATGATGATCGCAGGCACAAAGGTGCAGCTTTAATTTAACCTGGGTAATTATTAGTTAAAAAACAGCTCACTTACAGATCATAATTTCAAGGCATTTTAAGTTCAGTTTGAGCGAAAGCGGTGATATCTGAGTGGGTGAGCTGTTTACTTTGCAATTAGTCTGTCCATTTCCACCAGTTTGACCCATTCAGAATGATTTGCAGACCAAGTGTGAGCATTATCACATTGACAGGGCCAATGAACAAATATTCTAGAGACTAATGAGCCAAACATAGCATGATGGAGACACTGCCTCCTGTCACATGACTTTTCACCTGCATCAGGTTATTCCGCCCTCACATTCATTTCATACAAGTGCTATCCTACCCGGGCTCATTGTAAATATGCGCCTCTACCTACATTTCTGCAAAACTCAAAAACCGTATGTGAGAACTGCTGTAGTTTCCAGGTGAAATGGACACTAGAGGCAGTAAAACTCAACTTGGAATCTTTTCAAACAAATTTTGATTTAGAGGGCCAGAGCTTTGATTAAGAAAGCCTAATTATCTCACTACATTATGTTATGATTTCAAAACAATTTTAACATGCTGTGAGATTTGAAAACTGACACTTTTGAATGTTAGCGTCACATATACAGCTTCATATGTATGGGTTTTCCAACACAGGTTTGCTCGGTAGCTCGCATGACTTTGCAATTGTCAGGTTTTGCTTTTGTTAACAGTAATATCGTAATATCAATGTTGCAAAATCGTCACCAGAAGCACATATTTTCAATAAGCCTGGGTTGATCTAATCTCATATTTTGCAATATAAAGTCTGCTTCATTTTTGTACAGCTGATTCTTTTCTTTTTAGGATGCACTGCCTTCCTTGCCTCTTCAAAGAAAACATCCCTGGATCAACATATTTTGTTATGTTCCGTTCAAACAAACATAGTACTAAATCTATCTCACATTCTGTCCTAATCCTAAACTAACACCAACAATCAAAGGAATATGACAGGCCCCAGCCCTAACCTTACCCTACTGCTCCAGAAACATTTCTTACTTGGCTGCTAGCTGATCTTGGAACTAAAAAAAACTGTATTTAAATCAGCTAATGAAAAAATAATCCTTTAGATGGAATAAGATAGCGATCCATGCCAAAAACTAATAAACTTCTTTGGCCAGCATCTCAGTGGCGTACCCATCCGTGTCGCATCAGGGTCATGTCATTTGATGCACGTGTCCATGTGACGTGCCAAGTGTCAACTTGACTCGAGGTTCCTGATGAAGTGCTTTAATAAACTCTGTTAATCCTCTCCTGGGGTTCCAGTAATAAGGATTACATTTCACTGCTGCCTTTAAGGGAGGGATGCTGGCTGGGCATGGGGCTTAGCTTAAATCTAAGCCAATAATCTGAGTGAGAAGCTATAGTGTTTTAATGCAACATAATTGCTATGTGATGAGTTTGGCTGTCTTGCATTAGACGCAGGTGCCTGCTGTAATTAGTAATCATTATGACACATTCATTTAGTTTTCACTATTAAGCTCATTATTAAAAACATAAATGCTTTAAATTATACCCCTTAACGCTACACAAATTCATTCATAAACCATTGGATAAATCCAACCCTGAAGTATTACCTAAACTTGACAGACGCCTGTCTATCAATTCAAAACTTTACTTGTTTCTCATAATAATATAATGACTTGTAATCTTCGTTTTGGGTCTTTTTTTCAGCAAATATTGTTTTGTGATTAATTGCAATTACTATTATAAATTATACATAATTTTAGGGGTATTTCAATATTTTGCAGTATTGTAAATAATCAAGGTGTTTCTTCAGCAAACATTGGTATGTAATTAATTCAAGCAGCAGTAATTGTATTATCTGGTTGACACTCCAACACAGTAGGAGTCGGTATCACACCTCAATGCTGTTTGCCACCCATCAGAATACATATAAATGAAGAAGACGCAGTGTGTATCTACTATCGCGGTTTCTCTGTGTGGGAGTTTTATGGATTCCGTAAAAAGACGGAGTGTTCGATAACTCATTCTGCAGGAAGTGCTGATCAACAGTAGTTGTTTTTGCATACTTTTGTACAGTTATGGCTACAAACTCTCTCTCTCGCCGCTTCTATACACTAAAAGGGTGTGTTACACATATTTTTTTTATGCCCTTCCCTCTCTAACTTTGACTCGTTGACTGGTTGAAATATTACGTTGCTCAAGTGCCCACTACTGGCGAAACCTTTGCAATCAGTTGAATTGAAACATCCTAAGCCCTTGATCACTTGGAATCCGCTATGGAGATGATTTATTGTTTACACTTTTTCCCTTATGAATTTGTTTGATGTGCCATTCTATCCACCTTATATTTCAATGCGGATGTAAGCTGTTTTCTGCTAATGTGCGAGACTTCTGGTTCGTAAAGAGTACCTGAAAACCATACTTGAGTAAAAGTACAGATACCTTACAGTGAAAATTACTCCACTACAAGTTACAAGTCACCAATTCCAAAACAACTTGAGTAAAATTCTTAGAGTATCTGATTTTAACAGTACTTAAGTATTTTACTTATAATAAATATAGGCTCAAAGATGCATAGTCAAAGAGACATTCCAGTCAAAAACTGTAACGTTGTGGAAAAGCTGGGGAAAACAGGCAGAGACAAGGATCTATGTGCAGGCATTTCATGGAAAAACTACAATAAACAATAAGCCAAAAACCACAGGGAACAAAGAACAGAAGGACGGGCAAACAGACAACCATTACATTCAACAACTCACAAAGAACTAAAGAAATATTTAAAACACCTGTGATTCACAACTACTTACTAAGGAACTCGCATTCGTGTAAAGTAACCTTGTTGACAAATTTGAGTGAGTAAGGGCAAAACACACAAGAAATAGTACTTTCAGTGCCCTGTAGTTGCCAATATCACATCTTTTATAAACTGCTGCAGAAAAGCTAGGTACCATGCAAAATGTAATGTGTAACTGCAGCACTCATTTCAAATGTAGTTGAGTAAAGAGTAAAGATACTCATTCAAAAATGTAGTGAAGTAGAGAGTAAAAGTTGTAAATATCTTTGATACTCAGTACAACTACAAAGTATCCGATAAGACACTCAAGTACAGAAATTAGTTACATTTACTCTAATACTTTACACCTCTGTGTAGGGAAATAACGAGAAGAATAACAAAGTGCAATAAACAGTAAAACGGTCGCATTACAAACCAGTGCATTCATAATTAAGATAATACATTAAAATAATATGGTAAGAAACAACAGTTTGCAATATCAAGCAGCAAAACAAGCTGTTTTGTACAGCTAAAAATAACTGGAAGCGGATGACACCGAAAGCCAGACACATTAAAATTACAAATGGCCGTTCCCACTCTTACGGGAAAAATAAGGTGGATATGCCTATAGGTATGATTGGGCTGTTGGAAAAAGTATATTAAAAATAAATAAACAAATAAAATATCAATACAATAAACTACAACTGTGTAATAAACAGTCAGCACAAGGTAGCAATTAAAGTGTTTCTCAAAATAACAAATAAATATCTTGTAATATCATGAAGTAGAGTTGTGTGGAGAGGTGGTACATTACCTGTTGTGATGTAACAGTTGTGTTGCACTGTGGTATATGGAGCTGCCTGAAATGAACATACGAACTAGACTTGCTCCCTCGGTCAAAATCGAGGGGTTGAGCGTCTGCCCATATAAACTTCTCTCATCCACTTCACAAAGTCGAACGCACTTGAAAATAACAGGAATTCCTTTGTCTAAAAGCGAAGTGGAATGCATGCCTAGTTTGAATGTGATTAATTGAGCAAAAAAGAGAAAACCCGACATAAATAAAGTTAAAGATGGACTTTTTATAGATACCACAATGATGTTGTTATTGTGGATTCTTTTGATGACTATAATTGTGCATTGAAAATCTGGCATTGTGACAGTCCTACATCATATCATGTATGTTAATGCAGTTTGATTAAAATGCCAATCAATTTACATAATGTTCTTGGTTACATGTCCTGGAGTTTGAGAGATATGCTAAAACTGCTCTTTTTATTGTCTTTTACTGAACTGAGAAGCTCCTTGGCAACTTACAGGAAATGACCTTTAAATCGCAGTGAAACAAATCCAGGCGGAAGCTGCTATGAAGGACACATTGGGATGAGGGGGGGGGGATCATTGAGCTCTCTGAGCTAGCTCTGTGTCTCATCTAATTAGCGATGCGTTTTGCGGGAAAAACCATTGTGAACTCAACCGCAGGATGCTAGCGGGCTTTAATGGGACCCGAAATGCCAGTGTCACCGCCTCAAGCTTGTGTGCCGCCATGAGACGCTTTGACTCATCGCAGATATTCCTCACCAGAAAGCACTTGAGTTTAATTAATTGCTCAATCCGTCTGAGATGAGCGACGGGAAATGATGATTTCCTTGCGAGTGAATGAATGGTTAAATAGGACACGGTGCAGAAATGCGAATGGTGTGGCGTTGATGCTGAAACGACAGCATGTTGTCACTGCCGCAGAGGAGTTGACTGCAGTGCCATCTATAAAGTACGGGAAGAGCAGAATCATTGGCCAGGTGTCTTCTGGGTCAAACGGAGATTGTGACCTCTTCATGATTAGTAAACACACACCATGGCCCAAGAACAGGTGCGCTCCGGGGAGGGGGGTGATGAGGCATCGGCGCTGTTATGGCCCTGAATTTTAATTTGGTAACAAAGACATTTTAGGATCCTATTGTTTTACTGCCACTCCTCATATTATCCATTTACTTGCACGGAATTCAAATGGTGTCATTATTTACTCACTCTGTTGTGAACCTGTGTGGATTACTTTCTTCAGTGCAATACAAAAGGAGAAGTTTGGTAGGATATTCACACTGCTTTATTATATACAATTAAAATGAATGGGTGACAGATAATGCAAACATACCGAAGCACTATAATAATATAGCATAGTCCAAATGACTCTATGTTCTAACACTGTGTCCTAATCAGATACGACGCAGCACTGTGACAAAAGACTTGTTAATCAGTTTTTGCTTTAACTAGTCATGTCAGCAATACGTGACGAGCAATAAAATATTTAATTTTCTGAAATGGGTTCTATTTCAGCAATGTCATGGCTGACAGGTCAGGAAATTATTGTTTTGTATAATATTAAAATGGTTTAATTGAGTTTGTATGTAATTGTGCATGATTTATTTTTTAATTATCCATCATAATTTACCTCATATATTGAAAACAGCTTTGAATGGTCAAACTGTGAACTCTATTCAAACAAATAAGTATATTTTATGACAAAGACTGAATCAGACACTGAATATGTATTTAAAATGTTTTAATATTTAATTAATTTATGTAAATAACCGTTTCACTGTGTGCATGAGAAAGCAGTGCGATTTCAGAGAAAGCTCACCGACACGCTCTTCTGATTGGCTGTCATTTGTGATTCACTGGAATCACATTGTGTCTGATTAGCACATAGAGTTGGCAAAATGATATTTAACTCATTAGTCACTGATATCTTGCATTTTCAAACTGGTGCAACATGAATTCATTTTTTAATGAATAATCAATTTGTTTGTGTCAGTTCCTCACATAAACCTATTGTGTGGCTTCAGAAAACTTATTTTATTTTATTATTTTGTTTTAAGTTTTTTTTATTTATTAAGCATAATCTCATGGCAATCCATAAATAATTTACATTTTGGTGAATTGTTGGCTAATTTGTATGAATTCATACAAATCTCATTTGCTTACACCCCAGTGATGGTTATGTTTAGGGGTGGGGATAGGGGTGCACCTTCATGCTTTCTTTTTCCTAAAAATGTTTTTGTATGTTTTTGTCAAATTGTATGAATTCATACGAAATTGCCACCTTGCAATATCCCGTAAGACACAAGTCATTTTATGCTTTCATTGCATTGGAAAAGTGCCAAGATCCTTCTTCAGAATGTGTCTTTTTTTGTCTTCCATTAAGGAAAGACTAACTTGTGGGTGTGTAAATGAAGACACAGTTTTCATACTGGGTGAGCCATTCCTTTAAAATAGCTAAATGTCTTTTTATGAACTGTTTGAAATCAATATCCCTGTTCAATTCTAATGCAGATAAACTGTATTAGGAAAGTAAGGTGAGCTATTTAATAAGTAAAGTATTTTAGGGCCCCGAATTCGTCTATGCCGCTCAGAACTGGGGCACATCAGTTCTAAATTCATCATGTATCCAGAGATATCTGGACCTTTGCACCAGTACTGCAGGCGCTCTATCCAGACCCCAAGGACTCAAATGGGGCATCCATCCTCCATCATGCCCTGCTCTGTGCTACAAACCCAGCAAAAACAATTCAAATCAGCACTAACTCTTTAACTCATCTAGGCCGAACATGTTGCACGGTGTTCCACAGGTTACTGAGAGGACTTACCTCTGTCTGTGTCATAGAGGTAGACAAACTTGTCCCACTTGTAGTGAGACAGGAGACTCAGGACGGCGCCCTTCAGTGGAGGTCGCATCTGGATGACAAACTGCACGTCTGAGTCGATGGGGTAGCTGGGTGTGACGAAGGAGGTGTGGAGGGCCCCGCAGAAGGAGGTCAGCGTGTTCATGGACTTCTTGTCATAGAAGCCGAAGATGGCATACACCCCTCTGGAGAACTGCGAACAAACTGGAATCAGAGCAAGACAAGTTTGCTTAGTTTGTTTATGACAGTAAAAAAGTGTCCAAAACCAACTGCATAATTCTAAACCAATCCTACCAAATGGAATCCAATGATGTTGGCATGTGAATAATTGCAATAATAAGAAAATCTGTACAAACATGGAAATTTGTTTTGACTGCATGAATATTAGTGGAGAAATAATTCCATTATTTCCAGCAGATGAAAGTGCTGTGTTGCGTCTGACAATGAGAACTCATCAACACACTCTTGCCTTAAACAAAACACAAAACTTCACATCTGATTGGCTGTTCCTCATTCTCCCAAAACACTTGAAGCAAATGAAGCTAATTATGCACAGCTCTGTGAAACGATAACATCCAATTACTGACACAGAAATGTAACGGTTTGCAGAGAACCTCTGCTCATCTGAGTTATTACAATATTTAGCCAGGGGCAACAACATGGACAGTTTTGTATGCAAGATGAAGTAATACGAGTTTGTATATTAATATCGATGCTAACTCTTAAAAGATATTTAAAAATGCTCATTGTAACAACAGCTTTTACAAACAAATCATGCAATCTGTGACTCAATTAACAGAATGTGAGAAGAAGCATCCAAACTGGTTGACCAGCATTTTTTTTCAGCATTTCTATGTTCATAATTCACTACTGGCTGATGAAATTCTGTGAAAAATTCCTGGTTACCACATGTAGACACAAGTGGACTCCTACAAAACATTAACACCTCTGCCCTGCTTTACTTCAACAATAGTATGATTGGTAATGCTACAAAAGTACCACTAAAAAGCCCATTAAACCAATTCTAAATATAGGTGTTTTAAACCGTTTCAGCCCTTTTGCTGACTCCCACCAGACTGAACCTCTGAATTAGACCACTCATCCCTTCAACCACAACCTTTCCCGCCCTTCATAGACATGTCAGCCAACCACAATGTGCAAAATTATTCACAGGCAGAGAGTGTTTCTTATTTATTTATTTATTTTTCTCTCAATTTTTGCTTTAATTTAGAGGGCCTGTTAATGTAGAAGAGACACTGCATCTGTGTCATTTCAGAAAAATGAAAGAGTAGCTATTCATTAAGAAAATCCTGACCTATATGTGCCACATTGGAAGTAGACATATTAAAAAAGCCATGAAAAGTATATAGACGACAGAAACATCTTATAAATCGTATAACTTTATCATCAAAGGTTCTTGGTTGGAATAACCTACTAAATGGACCAGATTTTATGCCGATAATCAAAAGTCTAATTAGACTGGTGATTCCAAAATACTTCTCTTCTCTATTGCTCAACAGCTGGTCATCCATACAGCTACATTACTCTGGCACATATGTGCGATAACAGGCCTGCAGTGGAGTGACAATTATACTGTGTATGGGCTAGTTAAGCTGCCCGTCTCCTCACCGGCTCTGTTGGTCTTCAACATTTCCCACAGTTTACTCTTAATTTGGTCCAGTTCTGACACTGCGTTTCTCCTGAGGGATAGGAGCTGGCTGCTTCCCTTCCATCGGTTGTCCTGGACTTATTAGGACAGGCTTTGAACAAACTCAAACCAAATACATAAATTATGTCAGATGCCTCTGCATGCAGTCGTCTCTCAACTCCATCTAAAGCCTGTTTGTGTTGGCCTGTCTACCCCAACCATCTGGATGTTCCCCTAAGCTTACTTGTTTCAGGCCTGGCACCTTTCTCTTCCTGAATATCTCTCTTCTCAAACCATAACTCTCAGTATCACTTGATCTACAGACTATGTTTGGGTTAACAAAAGCACTAAGTGCCCACAAATAGTGTTTAATGTCTAAGTTGTTTTTCCAAAAGCATCATTATCTAAGTATTACATAAATTGTACTACTTAAATGAACAGCCTCGAACTACTCTTAAGACCATTCATTCCAATTAATTTGACAAAGGACAAAATAACCAGGACCATATTGAACAATATGTTTTCGAAAAAGCACAACATTAATGCAACTGAAAGACAACTCTACACTATAAATCAAGAATAAAAACTGTTTCACGTGCATGCCTTGTTTCTTAATTTACTTGACAAACAACTGATTATTACTATAAATCTTAAGAAACATGAGACCCTACAATATTACGTTTATGATGTATTTATGAACTTTTTGAAACGTCAAAGTTTTGGGTGAATGAAACTTTCAATTGATGGACAGAAATTTCTTAGGTTTTATTCAAAATCTTAATTTGTGTTTTTTTTAATTGAGAAAAAGTCTTATGGGTTTGCAATAACATGAGGTTGAATGATTGATTGCAGAAATTTATTTTTAAGTCAACTTACTAATACCTAATAACTAATCCAAAGAGCATGGTTTGCAACATTATTGGGACACCAGGCATGAGCGAATACCTTTAAGGCCCTTCTTGAACATTTCTGAACATTTTTTTAATCGGTGTGAAGTACAGTGTTTGTACTCTGGCGTTGCTTCATTCCTTAAAGTAATTCACGAGATTGAGACAAATTGAGTCACTACAAGCCCTGTTTTGAAGCACAGGCATTGCCTCATTGCTTTTCATTACACAGAGAGTCCTAGCATGTCACGTCACATTTTGATAACGTGTTTACTCTGGTGGGCGCGGGGCACACAGCTGGGCTCATTGCAGCTCAGGGAACAGTGCTAAGCAATGTTAACGGCTCTCTGAATGGCTGAAGGATCCTTCCTCAGCCCCTCCATCTTTACCTTCTCACCTCGAGCAACTAGTGCTCTCATTACTGCTACTCGTCAAAACATGCCGCGCCTTCATTCTGCTAATCAGAACACTCTCTGCACTGCAGCAGGAACAATGCATTTCCACATGCCTGACTGCTCCAAATGACTGTGAGGCCACTAGTGTTGAAATGATAAGGACCATTAGAAAAGGCTCCGTCCAACGGCTGCGTTTGGGACTGAAATAATGTAATCGCAGTGTCATGCACTTGAAGCCATCTTTCGCCACCATGATTGTACATGGCCCAGAGACCTAAAGCACATCGTTGCAAATGTCAGAGTCGATCATCCAGCTTTCGGTATTCACTGTCCTCTTCTGTCCTTATGCCTCTCTCTCTTCTCTTCTCGTTCTGCCGCTTCTGCTATTCCACCCACCCCTACAAACACCTCCCCCCCAAACACAGCACTCTCACAGGAAGATAGTCCTCTGGGGGTTTGAGCAAGTAATTGTATCTGCTCTTGTGAGGAGACATGTGAAGCCCTTCAACTGTTTATTCTAAATGCCAGCTGAAAACAAGAACCCCTGTCCTCCTAATGAAGCGTGCAATCGGGATGTGTCTTTGAAAGGCAAATGCTTTCAGATTCTGCATCCTTGTGCATGCACCCACGTATATTTTCCATTTTATATTTTTTTGCAATGTATTTTATTGCACTGGCTACAAAACTAATGCCCAAATTTCATAATGTATCTTTTGGCTGTTTATGGTTACAAACAGGCTCATTGCAACAGATGTATAGTATTTGCTTTGCATTGTCTTTGCACAGCATATTGTACGAAGACAGCATCCCGAGGAAAGTGGAACCCAGTACTTGACTTATTTTGAATGAATACTCATGCACAGGACACTATAGTGTTTTCACGAGAAGCTATCAAGAGACTAAAGTTTGCAGCAGAATTCCACAGAGTTTATAGTCTTAACATATTGCACAAAAATACATTGCAATAATAATTTAAAATACAAAAATAAATGGTGTCACTGCATTCTGGGATTGATTTATCCATTAAGGATACATATCTTAGAATTTACATTAAATTGTTAACACCAGCCTCTTTTTCAAGAGTGTGCCTAGTTGCTTAACAATGCTGTCTAGGTACGCAGCTCACTAAGGTTTAGAATAGAGTCATCGTGTCTTGCTCTCCTGTCCAAGGGTCATGACTCACCGCACCAATTCCAACCCCCCATACACACACACACACACACACACACACACACACACACACACACACACAAAATGTACTATAAGTCTTCTCTAGGCCCTTCAACCTCATGTGCATCAGCAGTTGGTGTAGTCCATGACTAATCAGCTAGTCAATATCATGGTTATGTGTCCTGCTCTTTGTTGAGCATCTCACACTAGCACCTATGGAAATGTTAATGGGCAACATAATATTAAAAGATTCCCATTTAAATGTTCATAATCCTAAGCAATGCTTGTGCACAGAAAACAGAGCATAATGCTCTTATGTACATAACTTTTGATATTTTAATCATATCTCTTTTGAACATTCCCAAAAATAATGTGCTTTTTAAAATGTTAGCATGACAATGAATGATATAATATTTACCATCATATACATGTATTTATGTAAAATTTTGCGATTGCAATTTAACAAAAAATCAAGCAATGTCTGCATTATTTGTGGCAGCTTGCATTTTTGTCTTATTTCAGCAATATTAGCAAAACAAAATCCATAATTCAGAGCCTAAGCTAAATTATTAAATACGTGTTCGACTGTATGTTGACACTATATTGTTGTATAGAGATCTCTCCAAATCATTCATTGTCTTCAACCTGTTCACTTTCAAATGGATATATATAATCTTAATCACTGCCTTAAAAAAAGTCTTTGTCTGAGGTTAATGCATTCATTCATTAGCCTCCATTGATTTGAATCTTGTTTCACAATGTTCTGGGAATCATGGCTTTGTAATCATTAGAAATATCTGGATATTTTCAGCCTTCGTATGCATCAGAGAAAGAGAAAGGTCATTTTTACCAGAATATTAGCAACACAACAAACAGCTGTTTTCTTGAGTGAGGTGAGTTTTCATCTTATTCCTGTTTGTGGTGAATTCATTTACAAGCACTTTTTCAGCAGGATAGCAGGTGTTGGAGAATTTTACAAGGCCAGTGTGACCAACTACACTATATATTATACAAAGTAGCAGGGCATATATGAAGCATACACAAATACTTCTTCCACAATGTCTGTCATCATGTATTTATGTCAGTTCAAACTCAGATGACTTTCTTCCTTCTATGAAACACAAAACGAGACATTTTGAAGAATCACGCTGCTATTTTTTTTTAAGTTTTTTTTTTTTTTTCATTCAGTGAAAGGGAATGGTTATGTGGGGCTATCAAGCATAAAAAATGCCAAAATGCTTTTCAAAAAAATAACAGCTAATGCATCTTTGTAACAAATCTAAATCCAATTATTAAAGGTGAAGTGTTTAATTTCACCTCAAACTCATTGCATTGGTTAACCCAACCACTCAAGCAAACAGAGCAATGTTTTGAAAGCATACAGCCACAGTGCCATAGTGTCTACACTCTTAAAATAACCTACAACTGATTTACTTACAGTTGTCTCTTCACATTGAACAAGAATAGGACAGTGTTTTAACATAAAAAGACTGAACACATAACCTTTAAATGTTATCTCTCCTTGTAAGGATTAAAACAGTCTCAACACAGAAGAATTCCAGCAAATAAGGAATGTGAACATGCCGTTAATTCACTTTAGCATTTGCTGCAATCCACTGTTGTAGCATTTTGCCGTTTCTGCTAGAATATCCAACACATCATGCATTCTCCACAGAGGAAATGTATTACAAGGGCAATGGTTGCAACAATCTCCTTCTACTTCTTTTCCCCCTTGGGGGTTTATGACTGGGTTGATGCATGTACAGCTTATGATATTCTGTAATTGGATTTTCAGAAAGCTGTTGACAAAGTCTCCCACAACTGCCTAATCCCCAATCAGCAGTGCAGCGCTGAGCATGTTCCTATAGCTGGGTAGAGAGCAACGGAAGCATGCAGCCCAGCAATGCCATTGTAATATCAAACGGCATGAGGGGGTGCTGTGGATTTACTGTAGCATTTGACAAAACACTGCACATTTTACAGGGCGTGCAATAAAAACAGTTCATCTCAAGGAAGCACTAGGGAGAACATACTATCATGTAACCTTACTCATATCTGCCAGATAGTGTATCAGGTAATGAAGCCAGTGATAGTCCACTGACATTGAAACCAATTACTCTTTCCAAGAGACTGATGATAGTTATCAGTGTAAAACTTACAAAACTATTACCATGGTGTTAGATGGTAATACCATGATACTGAATGCTTATTTTCATTTCCCATGGTTTTTATATGGCAATTCAAAGTAATTGGGTGGTACTAAAAGTACCCTAATTCTCCAAAAAGCATGGTATTATCATTGTACAGTTTAAAAAAAAACATGGTAGTAGCATGGTACCATGCCCAAAGCCCACCGGTACATTTTGGTGCTGTTTTGTTAGTGAAAACATTAGCTTTCCAAATTTTCATCTTATAATAATTTAAAGTAGTTAAACTACAGTTTAGCCAACCTTTTGTTATAATAGCTGGATATATGTTATGTCTAGCTATGCTTACTGTATGTAGCTACTGTATATACCAAATAATGTGCTAATATATTCAACAGCATTAACCAAACCAGTTATAAACAGCTGTATTTTTTTTTTTTTTTTTCACTACGAAGAAGTGTAAACTGCTGTGTGGCATTTACATTTTCAGTAAGCAAGTGATTCCTTAATGATCAGAAGCTGGCTGAAATCACTGAATGAAACTGTTCACACTTGCAAGATTTCTGGGTGGTTTGTTGTAAGGAAAACTTTAATGCAATTTCTGTCACGTACACAAAAAGCAGAGACCTTGCACTGAGTGTTTCTAGCAGCTAACTTCAGCATATCATGCTAGTCGCCCCCGTAGCAGGAGCTGGAGTGGGCAGCGAGCCTCGTTGAGGAGAGAGCTCAGGGGAAGTAGTCAAGGAGGCCATTTGCAAATCGCCTCTTCCTCTGGGTAACTTAGCTGCAGTTTCCAAGAGAGGCCATTTCAAAGGGGAGAGACGAGAACTGTGGGTGGTGTGTGTTTCAACTGGGTTTCTTGTAAAGCGGGATGAAAAAATGGCAGCTCAGATGCACCATTCAGTCTCCCTCCTTCTGTGCTTTTCTCTTTTCTCTCAGCCTCTCTCTGAATTCTTAGAGTAAACTCACTCATATCACCCACATATCTATCCATCGTGTCCTCCTCCACATCACCGATGCTAACCTGCAAACCACTGACCAGTTCTTGTAATATAGCTTTCACCATAGAGGTGTTCTCAAATGATATGTAGGAATTCATGACAAGCAGCGGCTGATAAAAACCCAATCCTGGCAAGAAAGGGATTTGCATTGTTTGCTTGATTACGGGCATGAATTTAAAGCAAGTCTCCCAAGGCGCTCTCTTTTCAGCTCTGGCGTTACTGTCCAGAATAACTAAACAGGCCATGGGTGGGAGGGGAGAGGACTCTTTAACCTTGAAGCTATCATGTAAAGAATGCTCTCGGCTCCTCTCTACCTTGCTCTCGAGCATACTTTCGGTCTTTAAGAGTAAAGAGTCCACTTCCCTATCTCGGCTGTCAGGAGTCCTTGCTGAGGTTGTAATGCTAGAGCAAAGAGGGACTCCTGGCCCTACTTCATTACAGGCTGAGCCTCAGAATCCCTTTATTTCAGAGCTTGGCAGTATGAATATATCTCAGCATTTCTTATGCCTCACCTGCAGGCAGCCCGCAGATGTGTCTTCAAGGAGTAGCTCAGTGATTTGAGGTAAAAAAAAAAAAGTACCAAAGACCATGAAAGGGATGCAGGCTGCTTCCCAGTTCGCATGCCTCTACTACACACCAATGTACTTTGCTGATGATGGGAAAGTCTCTAACCACTAACTACCAGAGTTGGGGGTAACGCATTACAAGTAACGCGAGTTACGTAATCAGATTACTTTTTTCAAGTAACTAGTAAAGTAACGCATTACTTTTAAATTAACAAGAAAATATCTGTGATACTTTTTATTCACTGATACCTCTCCTGTCCCCGTGTTGAGAGAAATTGGGAGTAAGTGCAGAGCAAGAGGCATTTTCTTCAGTCTGAGGCTTATTAATTTCACTCTTGGGCCTTTACAGTCGCCAAAAATATAACTTTTGGTTTTTCTGTTATTAAAAATAAATAAGCAAGCCCAGCCCAAGTGACAAAATGTAATGCAAAAGTAACATAATGCATTACTTTCCATTAAAAGTAACCAAGTAACGCAATTAGTTACTTTTTTATGGAGTAACACAATACTGTAATGCATTACTTTTAAAAGTAACTTTCCCCAACACTGCTAACTACCCCTAAAATCAGAGACCCAACTCCAGCCCCAATCCAACACCCTAACCGACAAGGATGTCCTACTTGTTGAAAACCACTGCAAGGATAGTCCCTATCCAATCATCCAAATCTATCTCAATGCTATATAGCGTTGATAGTAAGTAAATTGGGTAGCAACCAAAGTCATCGTGGGGTGAGGATGCAGCTCAGAATCCTCTCATCACTGACACTGGCCTTCATTAACAGTATCCTTATTTGGCTCACACATCCAGAAGATCCTAGAATCTGTGATACCAGTGGGCTGCACAGGGAGGATGAGAGCAAACGAAAGACAGTAATAGAGATAGAGGAGGCGGTGTGTTCACAAGAAGCTACAGTACAGCGTGAACAGCATTGTAGATGTGAGGGATGAGGAAAGAAAGACACACTGCCTGAGAGGCCCAACTATTACCCAAGAGGCCGTCGGGTTAAAGTAGAGCCTGGGTGAGGGCCACAAAAGGGAACACACAGGTGATGGAAGTGGCAGCCGCTCGAGCGCTGAGACAGCCAGAGTTTCAGAGCCGCTGACTAGAACAGAAGGGAAAGACTGGCTGCAGTGCAAGTCTGTGCTGCTTATTTTGCGCAACTAAGTTCCCAGGTCACCCAAGCCAGCATAAAAGCACAATGACAGGCTTAGGAGCCATTGTCCCTTTTTCAGATGTCTTTAAACAGTGCTTCACTTCTGACAGATCACATTTTTCCCCTTTCTTTTGCTTTTCCAAAAAGAGGACATCTGAACCAAGCGCACCATTGGGAGGTTCAAGCATGGAATTGCTCCAGATTGTCTTTTCAGTCTGCAGCTGGATGGGATTAGAGATCATATCCGCCTGGGGTGAACTTTCTGATCCACATGCAAGCCTAACAAGAAAACAATCCAGCTGAGGAACTTTGGGGGAAAGCAGCGAGAGCCCACACAAAGAAAGAGGGAGAGAGTTATAAATAGGAGCCATGTGTCAGGCCTTGCATTTGCAGATTGACTTGAGAGCGACTTAATATTTCATTGCCTGTCACACAAACAGCCACGGACACATAATGCCAAGCTGAGAAGTCTTCCTACGGAATCTACCCACAGCTTTTGCTTGCTGATGCGCGAAGTGGCAAGAACAACTGCTCAAATGAACCATTTCCAAAGGAACATGGGAAGAACATGGATGAGAGGGCAGACATCATGATTGTTTAACTCGAGGACTTGGTTATAGGGTCAGTGCAATGCTAAAATTTCAGTTAACCACAAACTCCAATAAGCAGTGAGAAAAGGATAGTGTACAGTCAGCCAGACATGATCACAAACTAAACTTAGTAAAGTAGCACCCATTTCAGTGACATGGATGAGCATCTGATATATAGTGTTGCCTGCGTTTGACAGTTGTGACTATTAGAAAATATCTGACCACTGAAAGCCACCAATCAGAATCAAGAATTCCCCCCAAAATTCTGCCTGATTTCATCATACATGTTCTCAAACACAGACCTACAATCCTTACTCTACGTTTCCTTTACTTGGATTCAGCTAGACAACTGCCTACAATGCAACACAGTTGTAAGCAGTATTATTCCACTCCATTTTGTCAACTGACACTGAGGAATCAATAGAAATTGTATCAAAATTACAACACAGTTGGGTTGGGCGGTTCTATAATTGTGAAAATGTCAATAAAAAGCTAGAATATCAAAAATGCTGGAAGTTATTGATGTTCATAGTGGTTCTGCATTCTTTTTTTTTTTTTTTTTTTTTTTTTTTTTTGTGAAAGCAGTCTTTAGCTTGCGAATCTTGATCAATTTGACCAGTCTATCTGACACGTCAGTTAAAGATCAATGGTAAATGATGATACCCATACACTTGGATAACACTGCTTTGTCCAGCCCTACTTTGAGCCAAGCTCATTCCAGCTCCATTAACTTGTGGTATTGTGCTTGCTGGTATCTTAAACCAATTAAACGTCTTATGGTTTGTTGCTTGTACTGGAACAGAGAACAGAGGAGCCACTGCATCTTAAAGCAGTACTTTAGAGCATGTTGGGTGCCTTTAGTATCAAAATTTGAATTACAGCACATTTCTTCGCATAAACCAGAGTTATTTTAGCATTGACGGGGCTCTGAAGGTACATCAAAAGCTTGGAAAGATAAAATATACATTAAATGTTCTATTTGTAGCTAGCTGATGGAAGACTGCATTCTATGCATAGGTCATGAATTATTGTACATCATATGAAATATTCACATATTTTGCTATTTCTAGCCTATATATGTACAATCTTGGCAGGTGTTGATGCAGACACATGTGCTAATCTTGTCCGTTTCAGCACATAATATCCTTGGAAAGCTAGTAGATTTAGATGGCTAAGCTAGACCAAATGTTCACTTCCTTCCTAATGATGTCATCTTTCCTGCAGGGCAATGGTTTAAAAGCTCTCAGTGGCCCTGGGATCAGTAGGATCAGCTCTCAATCTGGGGATAAATAATAATAATAATTCATTACATTTATATAGCGCTTTTCTGGGTATTCAAAGCACTTTACATGAAAGGTGAGAATCTCCTCATCCACCACCAGTGTGCAGCATCTACCTGGATGATATGACGGCAGCCATATTGCGCTAGAATGCCCACCACACACCAGCTTATTGGTGGAGAGGAGACCAATAAGCTGGTGTGTGGGGATGATTAGGAGGCCGTGATGGTCAGAAGCCAATGGGCAAATTTGGCCTGGATGCCAGGGTTACACCCCTACTCTTTTTTGAAGGACATCCTGGGATTTTTAATGACCGCATAGAGTCAGGACCTCAGTTTAACGTCTCATCCAAAGGACAGTGCTTTTTTATAGTATAGTGTCCCCATCAGTATACTGGGGCGTTAGGACCCACGCAGACCACAGGGTGAGCACCACCTGCTGGCCTCACTAACACCTCTTTCAGCAGCAACCTAGTTTTTTTCAAGAGGTCTCCCATCCAGGTACTGACCAGGCTCAGCCCTGCTTAGCTTCAGTAGGCAACCAGTCTTGGGCTGCAGGGTGATATGGCTGCTGGCTAGGGATCTTCATTAATCTTCATTAAAACTGGGTCTGGAGATGTATGTGTGTTCTCTAAACAGAGGCTACTGAGAGCTTGCCAAAACCATGTTCCATATTAAGCTTGGGATGGGAAACATCTAAAAGCCTGTGCTAGCTTGTGCACACTCTATTCAAATGGGACTTTTGTCCTCTTTTGTGCCTTTCCTATGCCTCCTAAATATATGTTCCACAAAGCCAGAGCGACGAACAATAGAGGGGTCCTGGTGCACCAGAGTAGATTATAGAAAAATATGCACAATGTTAACAGTTTTCCATTATTCCCCAAGAAAGGCTGAAGCCCACGGAGTGTTATATGTAGTTGAAGACATCACTCTGACCTTCAGAAGCACAACAGAGCTAAAACACAGACCTAACATGCTGGTGGGAGAGAAAATACAGAACAGGCTGAGAATACATCAGGCACTACAGTACAGAGATCCCCAGTTCTCCAATATAATGAAGCATGGAGAGATCTCAGGACTTATTGAGATTTAAAAAGGTATAAAAACAGAAGTCAATTTGGTGTTGTCACGTTCTCGCTCAATGAGCGTGGGAACGAAGGAGCGAGGAGTAGTGCAAATAACAATGGTCTTTAATAAAATCAAATCCAGGGAACATGGAGAACACAGGAGACACGATATGACATTCGACAGCGGATGCTAGACATGGAAAGACACAGGGCTTAAGTAATCTGAACTAAAGAAGATAATTAATCAACACAGGTGGGACTCATGGAACTAAATGGAGACAGGAACGGGAAAAACCAAATATGGGCATACACACTGGGACACAGGGAGCACATGGGGAACAAAACACAAGACATAACACAACACAAGCCTGACAGATGTTTTTTTTGTTTTGTTTTGTTTTGTTTTTTTTCAAACAGACAAAGAATAGTAAAATGTGTTCTGAAGAAGTCAGTTTTTCTATACTATGTGTCCCAAACATTAAAGTAGTTTTGAAATAAGTCATTTATCCCTAAATTGTGCAAATTAGCAACAAGTACAAAGAGCATTTTTATTACAGTTGAAAAACAACAACAGGATGTGTTATAACATCAAAACATGGACGTTTCAAATTTGGTTCATGAATTTACTTAATACTTAATGCTGTGCCAACAGCCATCAGCCCATTTTAATGGTGTACATATAATAAACATTTCATTCAAAAGCAAATAAAACGGAAATTGCCAGGCTGGATTACTCAGAAATGAGTGCGAGAGGATCCAGCTGCAGTAAAAATGCAGCTTGTGTGAGTATATAAAATTCAAAGGGAATGTGCTGATTCACTTCTGTCATATATTATTCATTAATGCAACCAGAAATAAAATTACAAACCAGATTTTAATTTTCTACCTCAAAATTGGTTTTGTCCTTTAAATCCATTACATTTTATAGATTTTACAACTTGTACAGTCACCTCAGGAGCATTGTGCTCATGTGTGATAATGATTTTGCCCCTGCAGCTCATTTTGAAATGGTTAAACTGATGGATTGGTTGAACACTCCCAGTCTCTCTTTTTGTTCACAATTTCTGAACTATTCTGTGAATCTCTGAAAGAATGATGCAGCCTGTTTTTCCCAACCCTGTTTTCCCTAACCCCACTGCTGGTTTGTCACAATCACAAAGCCTTTTTTTTCATCCACAGCTGTGACGCATGAGTGATAAACAGTCCATAATAACAAGTCATTTTCATTTGTGTGATTGTGCAAACCAGGAGCGTGTCATAAGGTTCGCCATGAACCATCTGCAGCTTTGCACTGCAGATAAACGTTTTCAAAGCATAAATGAGATTTTATGAGGCTGTGGGAATATTTACTCTTATACTTATTTCCCCCTTCTGTTTACTGGTGATTTTTATGGTCAGCTGTGCATTCTTGTCATATCATCATTCTGATATCATCTTCAATAACAGCAAGGGCAAGATCTGTCATCTGTTGATTTCTGCCTCAAAGTGATTTAGGAGAAAAGAACTTCTCGAAACATGGTCCCACGAAAACAACAGGTAGATAAGAGCAGCACTCCATCTAATAAGATCTCACTGCCAGAGCGACGCTGTCAAAATGTCCCCTTGGTTTTGAAAATGGTCAAAGCGCTACTTCGGCTGGATGGATAGAGTACGCAACACCTCAAACAACTAGAGACTTGAAAGCCGCTGTTATATCAAACAACATCTGCGAGCACCAGTGATACCAGGATAAATAAGACACAGCTACTACACTGCTCAGGTTCCCTTTGATATTGCCATTAAAAATTCATTGTGTTTTATTTGCCTTCAAGTGAGTGAAGTGTTTGTTGCCCCCTGTCTTCCCAAAGCTATCTCCCCAGAGCTCGATTCTGGGAACAGATAGCGGTGATGAGTTTTGTAATGTTCTTCGAGAAATAAAGCCTTAATTAAACCCGGATTTCATAACACTGCCCACCACCGCCTCACTCCACTGGATGATGTCATTGTTCTCATGTAATGGCGAGGCCTGTGAGATCATGACACTTTGGCAAGGGCAGCCGTTCAGGACCAAGGACAGCGGCAACAAAAACAATACAAAAATCTATTGGTGGAGGGACAGGGCATGGAGCTATGGAAGGCTTGACTACTGTGCACCATGTTGTGCCCTTTACTGACAAAAATCATACCATGTGACTGCCTTGCTGCCCCTTTGGGACCTCGAACCCTAACCTGCATGGATAGCATGGGAACCGCTATGGAATTCCACAACAAATTCACTGACGGACCACATCCCCTGATGACCGTGAACAATTGACCGTCTCTATGGGACCTTTCCAGCATACTGCTCTGCATACATATGCATATATTTCCTGCCACATGGTGCCAGCATATTGCTTATTTTATTTTTATTTTATTTATTTATTTGTATTTTACTGACTTTTCTTTAAACATGTGGGAAATAAAATGAAAACTTAGATATTTACAGTATTTTCTAAAGAAAATGTGAGTGGTACCTGCCCTTACACAATATCTGAGTCATCTGAGCAGTTTTTAGCGGGTTGCTAGGGTGTTGTAGGTGGTTGTGAGTCGAAAAGGCTCATCCCCAAATCTCAATGATATGGCCTGAGCTCCTCCTTTAGTGTAAGTCTATGGGATTTTTTACTTCATTTTATGGTATTATCATTTTAAGCCCAGTCACTCATAACAGAGTTTTTCAAATAGGGCTTAGGGACCGTCAGGGTACCGCAAGGGGGTGCTCGGATGTCAGCCACAATCAATCAATCAATCAATCAATCAATCAATCAATCAATCAATCAATCAATCAATCAATCACTTCATTTTGAGTCCACCTTAGACATTCTACTATCTACAGTAACTTGTCAACTCCTTGTCGCCTAACAGTCATTAGAGTATTAGTAGACTATCTACTTAATATCTGCTAATAATTTATTTTAATGCTCCAACAACAGACATTTTAATGACTATAAGTAACTTTGCAAGTCAACTTATTCAACTACCCAACAGTCTACAAACATTCTAATGAGAGTTAGTTGACATGTACTGTAATTTAGGGTATTTAAAGTGGACTATCAAAATAAAGTGTTACCAATTATACAAATATTGAGTTGAAAATATTTAATCTAAATACTGTGCATTTAAAATGAATAGTAGGTAGGAAAACATTTAATACAAGTTCAAATGTTCAAATTATCCTTTTATGATTTTCTTTGGCTGAAGTATATGACAATATAAAGACATTATATTGTTTGCAGAAATAAATAACTGGCTTCTGGATTACTTCATATCTCAAACAACATATTGTCATTATAAAATCCTACCATTTTTAGATATATTTAAGTGGTCTTTATAATTAAATATACAGATGCCTTCTTACTTGAAAAGGGGGTCCCTTGCAACGGGATCTTAATGTTTGGGGATCTTGGCATAAAAAGTTTGAAAACCCCTGGTGTGAGGTGTCATCCATGTCTATGTCACAAATGATTTAGGACAAGATAAGTGTGGGAGTTTTGAGCTGAATACCAAGTACGAGGAGTAGTAATAGTAATAGTGATGCTTGCCCAATAGCAATCATTCAGTAATTAGTAGATAGATTAGTAGTCGTATTTTATTAAGCAGTTTCATATTATGCCTTCAGTCCTCATATAGAGCTTTCAGGGAGTTGTATTTATTTATTTATTTATTTTGTATTCTCTGTCTATATCCTCTTTTAGATCCTCTTTCAGCACATTATTTGTACCCTTGACCGTTCTCTGTTGAAGATATCATTCCTCTTAAAGCATACAAATGAATTGCCAATCGTCCTGGGCCCTTGATCCATCTTAGTTTCTTTCAGCTGAATATCAAATGCACTTGTCTGCATAGCCTGCTTTCAAATCTCTTCAAGCACATCCATGGAGAAGAGGACAGATGAAGGTTCTTCCTATCATCTCCTAATGGCCATGATTTGATCAGCATATGTAAGATTGAATGAAGCCTCCATACACAGGTAAGCAAGTATGATGTGATTATAGCGGCCAAATGCTAAACGGGTAATAACTCTGAATGGTACACTCATTTTGCTATATTTACTTTGCTTGTAGCAGATATGAAAAGGTTAGTTTATTGGCACCAATAAGAGTCAATTAGAAATTCATAGGCAATGTTTACATGCCTCCATGGAGGTCTCTCTGGAGACACATTTTCAATAGTGTAGTAAATGAAAGTGTGGTATCTGTGTAATTAGTTGTGTGTTTTGCACAAGCATCATTAATGTTCATACTTGGTATTTAGTATACTATATAATATAATACTTAGTAGTACAGATAATTGTGAATCTGTCAATGTTTCATTATATTGCTTGTTGTATGTATCTCTGCTGCTCGTATATGAAATGTCTGGTGAGTGGCGCTCAAAGGTTAATGGACTACCGCATCTGAGAATAACATGCCACCTACACTAAACCCAACCCTAAACATAGAGTTAACAAATGTGAGATAAAAAAAAAAAAAACACATTTTATCTTGTTTCTACAGGTATGTTTCATCATGACTCATGCTTCACGCGTAATGCTGTACCAGGTAAACTACCAAAGAAGTTTGCTAGATTAGAAAAGCCATACATTTGAAGCTGGTTATGTGATGCAAAAGTCAAAATGTATTCATCAATTACATTGTACTTATTTTTTTGATGTAAGTACATTAGTAGTTAAGGCCACCTAATATAAAGTGTGACCTAACTTTATTTATTACTGTCTGGAAACAGTAATTAGTTACACTACTAGTTACATTACTTTTCTTTCACACCCCACATAAGTTGTAATTGCATATTTTCCCCATAAAATTCTTCTAAAATGTTACTAACAATATATTTCTGCCTCATCATTTGACCAAAATCTACATTGGATCACAGTCAGAAGTTATTACAAACACTCAGTGGTGATTAATAATAACGTTTAAGTTTTAATCTCATTAATTGTCTCTCATTAATTGAAGTTAATTGTAGCTCTAATTTCTCTGTTACCCATATACGATTATATTCCATGACGTATTTTATCAAAAGAAATCATATAAATTCATAAGAAAATGTTTCGTTCTCTAAAAAGATTTTATACAATTTACATCAGGATCAGAGGGATGTAATGCCAGAGTAAAGTAATGCCACAACTTCCATAATGCCACAGCTTACAAAATGGTGTTTTTTCTCCTGAAAAAAAAAAAAAAAAAAAAAAAAAAAAAATATATATATATATATATATATATATATATATATATATATATATAATGGCAATATTTCCATCTGCTGAATGTAAGATTTTTCATATTCCAAGCTTGCCTGCTGCACTAGTTATAAATCTCAACAATCCAATAATCTAGGAATTATTGAATTGTTGGATTTCAAATCAGTAGGGGTTGAGGCATCAAAAGTAATTAAGTAACAAGCTGTTTTATGGATAGTAACTGTAATATTATTACTGAAATCTTATTAGTAATTAGTTACACTACTAGTTACTGCACAAAGTAATATTATTACTGTAACTAGTTACTAGTAACTAGTTACTGCCCAACACTGCTATTAACTATGACTTTTGCCTTTAATAAACTCCTACTTTGCCACTTATTAGTAGTTAGTAAGGTAGTTGTTAACTTTAGTTAGGGGATGGGATTAAGGGATCTATAATATGGTCATGCAGAATAAGGCATTGGTATGTGCTTTATAAATACTAATAAACAGACAATAATAGTGAGAATACAGTATTACAGATTTTTTGCAAAAAGGCACATTTTTTCCCAATGTTGGAATAGGCAGCGAAAACCTAGATGGTCAGCTCATTTGTCTTGGGCCAGTAAGCATCTACCTAGGAAGAAACACCCTAGCAACAACCCAGAAAACCCTATAAACTTTATTATAATGCCTTAACAACCACCAAGAATGCTCTAGTGAGCACACTGACAAAGCACACTCATGTTTGCATTTAGGAAATGTAAAAAATTATATTTTTAAGAAGATAAAGAAGAAGCCAGTAGATGAACATGTATGTGTACATGTTTGTGAAGCCATGTATTCATTCTCTGGGTCGCTCTTCCTTCCTACTGCCTGAGATCCATGGTGGGACAGCAACTGTCCACTTGCCCTGAAGACATCCTCCCTCTCATTTGACAGATCTCCCCCGACTCCAGCAATGCTGGACACCACAATTCTGACTGGAGACCCAGGCATAAGTTGCTTTTTTTGGCTTTAGTTTGCGAGGGGGAGAATGACCTGACAAAACACCTCCGGTGAACCAACGCTCTGGCTAATGAGAACAGCGCTGGGCCAAGATACCATAGACTGTCAAGGGCATCTGTGAGAGAAAGTCATACATGACTTCACAATTTCATGTTAAAATAAAAGCGAGAGACAGTTAGGAAGAAAGAGGCAGAACAAGTCGAGTCTTTCATCTTTCAACCTGTCATTACATATGCTCTTTGCAGCTCAGAGTTTGATCATAGTACAAGCTGTGCTGTCCTGCTGACTGACAGTCAAGAGAAACCTTGCCACTCACGAGAGATTAAGTGTTTGTCAAACATTCTTAAAAATCACCTTTTGCACCACAAATAATGTGTGCTCCTGTAGTATTACTGGCAGAGCATGACACTGCCAACGTCGCAGGTTTGAGTTCCAGATAAAACTAAACAGCAAAGCTATATCACACAAAGTGGTCAAGGCTGGGCTTGCTTACGTAGATTCGCCCCTGCTGGTAGATACTGTAACTAGACTGTCTGGTTCCAAAAAGCAGATTTTTTTCACTAGTGCGTTTTTGTAGTAAAAGCGCATGCCTTTTGTTACATCTACGCCTGGTGTCCATACTACTCCGGAGTTTTTGACCCTCGAAAACAGAGACTTTTGGAAATGCTGAAGACACTATTTTACTTTGAAAACTCTGGGGTTGCATTTCAGTGTAGATAGACCAAAACAGAGACTTTTGAAAACGAAGGCATGGCAGTCCACATGCACACCCTAATTGGGTCTTATGGATGAACAGTGTTCATCATGGCTTTTTTTTAGTCCACATTTATGCACATTTGGAGAACTATTGATATCTTCACACATGTACTTTATACTTCTTTAGACGGAATCATCATTTCTGTTCATTTTCTGATTTACACAATCTGATAAGCATTAGAGATTTCCAGCAGTATGTTTTCTCTTCTGCAATTGCTGTTATGACTCAAAGGAAGATAATTTGCTGCTCATATGTCATTCATATTAAGTGTTCATAACCCACCATGTCTCCTTTAATGACAAACTTCCACATTCTGTTCTGTACACAACAAACCCAAAGAAACATTTCTATGCATGAAACATGAAGCTAATAAACACAATTACTATAGTATATGATTTATATGTGATTTTCATGAGATTCTACCTATTTTCATAACAATAAAGAGTATAAAAGGCTGCAAATAACATATTTCAGCAACATCATATCACCAAACCCACATTAGATCACAGTTGGAAGTTATTACAAACACTCCATATTGGATTAAAGTGAGTTTTTAGTAAAAGCGTAGTATATTATGTAGCATAATGCTACAGTGTGCATGGATGGTCATGTGGCATGTAGTGTGGACGGAGATCTTTTCTGAAACGCAGTGGAAATGCCAGTATGGACTGGCATTTGTTAGTTGAAAACAACAAAATGTATGAACTAACCGGTCAAGTTGAATTTCTTATGTATGGGAGTGTTGTATAAAAACAACATCTGCGATATTCAGTACAATTGCACTCATGCTCATATTGCTTCATTACTTTCACTGTTCTGTTTGCTGCCACTAGTAGCATTCCCTACTAGTCAAGCAAATGTGAATAACATAAAATCAAGCTTTGTTGTAGCTCTTTTTCCAAAAAGTAAAACAGCAGACTGCAGAGCGACGTGTCCAAATAACCATCTGCTAGCCGGGTGTGTAAGAAACTGGCGGGTCCCATAAAAAAAGGGGTAGGCACATGTAAAATCTTGGCAGAGGAGATGCACACCATTAGCCTAATGACAGAATGAAAGATGGGCGACTTTGTGCAGACGGAGAGATGAGATTAAAGGGCTTAGGAATGCAAATTCTCTCTTTAACAAAAATCAAGAAAAGTAAGCTCATGAAGAGAAGAAAAAAAGTGCATCGGTCTCACTGTTTGTGCTGTTAGAAGGAAGACACACTCAGCTTTAATTCAGCTGTGGCCATCAGAAAAGAAACGCTGCACCCACAGTCTTTTCATGTTGCTTCTTTGGCTTTGAACTGCTCGTCTAAATGTACCTGCGACTTCAAGCCTTGAATGGCATAATGGGAAAACAGAAGTAATTAGGGAGCTACCGCTGTCCCCTCCCCTTTCACCTCGTCAACCATACTTCAAAGTAGCACATCTGTCTTAGTCTTGGGCAAGAAAATGTATTGAACATTCAAAGCCCTGCCTGGAGGATTAGCACGCTCAAATATTGTTTAGCTAGTGTCACTAATTCATTTAACAGAGCGGCTTCAAAATCACTTTAACATGCAACGCTGTAAGTCACAGTAATGTTGGGAGAAGGAATAAACTTCTAAAGACTAATGTTCTGAAATTAAAGTCACAGAGAACTGAAGCTGAATGTTTGTACATTAATTAAATTCAAACTATTTTCAAAACTTTTTGTAACACTTTAGATTAGGGAACCATTCTAAACCATTCACCATTGCTTATTAGCATGCATATTACTAGCATATTGGCTGTATATTAATACTTATAAAACACATATGAATGCCTTTTTCTGCATGACCATATTCTATATCCCATAATCCTACCAAATACCTACACATAACTACTTCAAAAACTGCCGGTCACACTTTAAGGTCCAGTTCTCGCTATTAACAAATCATTAACTATGCCTTTTGCCTCAATAAACTCCTAATTTGCTGCTTATTAATAGTTAGTAAGATGGTTGTTAAGTTTAGGTATTGGGTAGGATTAGGGATATAGAATATGGTCATGCAGAATATGTGCTTTATAAGTTCTAATAAACAGCCAAAATGTTAATAATAGGCAGGCGAATAAGCAACTAGTTAATAGTGAGAAACACTAATAGTGAATGTGTTCCCTAATCTAACATGTTACAACATTTTCAAACTAAACTATTCTCAAATAGGATCCTAAACATAACCTCATTCTGCGACTGGTTGGCCAAACATATAGCCCTACCTCAAGCTCATGGCACTGGATGCACCCAAAAAAATCACAGTGTTTACAGTTTTCTGGAAATAGTTACAACATGAAATGTAAGTTGTGACGAAATTTCACATCACAATGTTAAATACTTCTGAGTAAAATGACTTATCTAACCAGAAAATAAGTAGGACATGACTATATATGTATGTATTTATTTATTTATTTATTTATCCATTATGTTGTTAATTGGAATGAGCATTGCATGCAGGAATAGAAGCATATCTGAATGCAAAAATTTAACTACGCTACGGCTTTAAAAACATCAGCAGAGTTATGAGAAGTATTGACATTTTGATTAAAGATTACGATTATGTAAATATATATATATATATATATATATATATATATATATACAGTATATATGCATATATATATATATATATACATACATACATATATATATATATATACAGTATATATACATACATACATATATACATATATATGTATAGATGCATAGAATCATTCCACTGGGTCAGTTCTCATTTCATGTTGACTTTAAGATGGGATAGAAGAACATTTTAACATAAAAAAAAAATAAAAAAAAATGACACACTGCAGCTTAAATTTTGATTTTAACAGAAAAGCAATAAAAATGCCTCTTTTTTCTTATAAAATACCACAAGTTCAGTCAGGCTAATTGACTAAACAAAATTCAAATGGACTTTGACACGGTCAAATGTACTGGAGGCTATTTGCTCTGTCTTATCAGAAGTAGTATGGCTCAGACGTGACAAGCAAAAACATTTTTTTTTTTTTTTTTTTGTGAAACAGCAAATGCACATCTCATAAAACTTCAATCTCAGGGATCTTATTTGCTTAGAGAAGCACTAGGCAAAACAAGGCAAGGCAGTTTCATATCAATTTGGCTGTATTGATCCCATCAGAGAATGGCAATTTTATAAGCATTGGTAGGACAACTTGTTTCATATTCCAATCAAGAGAATAAATTTCACCTCATGATTTAGGTACATTTGTAATTTCAAGCTGAAAGAGATTTGCAGAACCTATCTGAGGCAGTTCAGCTGTTAACAATGCCCTGGTACACAATAAGAAATTGAAATCTCAGTGAAATAGCATTCAGTTTGTTTTAAATTCTCACAAACATCACAGGCAATTTCCTCGCTTTTGGAAGGTAAATATCTCGTTTTATCTACTCTGTAAAAGCATTGTTTAAAAAGCTTTGTGCTTAACACACTCCAGAGATTGGTTAAGAAAACCACAGTCGAAACTTTAAAGCGCCACATAAAAGCTACAATGAGCAGCAGAAGCGAAACCACGTCCCAAACACAAATCAGCACACTCGGAGGAAAATGCATGCGTCTTGGCAGACACATCCGCCGTGAGTAGCACAAAACAAAGCGAAATGTTCAAAAGTTCAATTTTTCCAAAGTTCCACTGCAAAACTGAGACTTGCTTAAGACTCGATTTGGCAGCAAACAAACGCAGGATTAGATTCACTGCAGCGAAACAGACACAGACTTGTGACTGGACAAAACACGAAAAGATCAAATTTCAAATGTAAATATTTGCAATCGCAACAGATGTGCTCTATTAAGTGCAATATGTTAAAATCTCAAATATGCTGCGTTCTGCAAATATAAAGACGTCCCGCTCTCCCAGAAATAATGAATGCTGTCTGGGAAGATTCATATCTCATTACAGTGAGGAGTGACAGAATGCAGAATGTACTTGGGTACTGAATTAATGTAAACAAAACATGCTTAAATGTGCTATTTGCTTTGCCGTCACAGTTGCCATATTGCGCATACTGTCTTCACAGTACACATCACAGCTGATTCCCTATGGCAAATACGGCCCTTATCTGAGGCTCTAGCAATCACTGTACTTTGTTGTGCTCAACATACTTCGGTGACTCAGAAATCTGTCTCAGTCAATAGGCAGTAGAGGTGAAATGTCATTTTGAGTCTATTTATTCTATTATTTTGGTGAGCCCTGCATTTCTGCCAGAACATTTTGCAGTGGATGGCCATTTCATTGTGCTTGTGTGGCAGACAGTTTTGACAGTGCTGTCTTTGGTGTACAAGCAGTTCTACATCACCATTACGTCGCTCGTTCAAAGGTATATTCTTCTGTTCTTCGACAGCTTTTGATAGGAGTACAATTGTTTATTATTAAAGAGTAAAAATGAAAGACTAAATAAGATGCACAACGGTCACAATGACTGCCGGTTTCTTTCCTTGTCCATCCGTTTCAGATGTCAGGGGGAATCTCACAAAACCTGTCAAGAAATGTTCAGGTTTCACTACAAAATCCAATAAAACAGTATAGTGTGTGTGTGTGTATGTACACACACACACACTAGTGCATTTGTATTTTTTATACATTTAACATTTAACAGTATGTAACTTCTACAGTTATTTTTTAACGTTTTTTATAAAGTTATACATGTATAAAGTTATAAGCTTTATACATATAATTATACAGCTAGTAACAAGTAGCATTTGTTGTACTGTATTCATGCTGATATACATAAATGTTCTATACAACAGTATAAGAAACTAATGAGAATAATGAGAATTAGAAAGAAAAAAAAAAACTAATGATGAATGAGAAGGAAAAATGATTATGCAAAATTGAGCAAATGCATTTATCTACCAAGAAAATGAAAGAACTGGCATAATATCAAAATATTAATGGTCCCCAAAATATACTTCCTATATTACATAATATTTTTTATGTAAAATAATTTTCTTTCTTTTGGTTTTGGCATGAAACATGACCCATCACAGAATGAAATTTCTCACAAAATGCTGAAACCTCATCAAAATGTCCCCAGACTACACTGAAAATCAATAAGTAAGATTTTCTTAATTTTTATTTTGCAAGTTTTTGCATGCATAAATTTTAAGTAAAATTTAAGTATTGAATTAAGTAAAATCTACTTAACTAAGTTAGGCAAAATTACCAAAGAAAATAAGTAAATTTAACATGGCCAATTAGAGTTTGATGAGTAATTTCTACTTAATTACTTCAAGTTAAATCAGCAATTCTCAAGTACATTTCCCTTAGTCACAGTTTATAAACTTTACTCAAACATTGTAGCACTGAAAAAAAAAAATGCAATTAAAGCATGTGGTTTACATACAAACATGTAAGTAAGCAAGTAGACAACTTGTTATCCTTTGTAAGATAATATGTCCACTCAATGTAATTCTTACCCAAATGAACACAGAGACCTCAATACTTGGTACACCATACACAACGACGGTGAAAATCAGTGACTAATGTCTGAGTATGAATGGGTCATTTTGAGTAGAAAATGAACTCCAGATGTCACAAAATAGTAAGTTACTAAACCTAACCTCAAAAGCAACCATAAAACAGTGTAAGTACAACTCAAAAACAGTGAAAAAATTAACCTATTTAATTATTCATGCCCCAGTGCATGATGGGAAAAAACTTTGATATTTACTTAAAGAATCCTTGTAAACATAACAAACAATTCCAAGTAAAATATAAAAGTTTTAAAAAAATTTAATTTCTACAAGCTTAAATTGAGTACTAATATAGAAGTAACTCTTTTTTTAAACTCTTGCCTGAGCTAAATTATTTAATGTAGAAATTACATTTGTTTTTATGTAGTATTTACTTCACCACAACATCATTTTTATCAGTGTACATAACTCCAACATCATTAGGAACAAAAACAACTGTACAGCCAAAAATGGGATCTCAGAGTACAATCAACTAGAGCACTTTAAGAAGCAGTCTCATTACTTTGCTCAGTCATTCATAAACATTGGTTTGTTCATTTTCACATTGTAAACAGCAATTATCTAAATTATTGATTGATAACCTGACAGCAAAACAGTTGAACAACAAAACCATTTATGATTGTAAGAATCAAAACTCACATCCAATTTCTCAGCTTTTCAATGCCAGTGTGGTACTCATATCATAAAGACAATAACTAAAATAATAAATAAAACTAAAAGGCACTTCTTGCCAAACATTCCTCTTCCCTGTTGACTGTCCAAGTGAATGTACAGTAAACTCATGCTCTTCGGCCTGACATTTGATCCACCAAATCTTTGGCAGAAAGACATGGCTAGGGTCTTGTTTCCTTGAACACAAGCTAGTAACTAGGAAAGAACAAATGATTTTGTGCTGAAAGTTTGTTTGCGTTTCAGGCCTGCTGTGTGCATGTGGGCTGCTGGGCTCTGTTCTTAATGAAGGTTTACAGGGAGAGACATGTGACGCTGCTTCAGCCTTTAAGGAACATCGCTTCCCTTAAATAGATTCACCTTAAAAGACATCTACTCCCATGTGACAAAATTAAATTAATATGCACTGATTTTATATAGAGCAACAGCACGAAAAGCAAGGCAAAAATTAAATCTTGAAACATGTTTCATGGAGTTTAAAGAAATGTTACACAGCTTTGCTATTCATAAAGCTTTAGATCTCACTTGGAATCTTTATTACACATATTCCAATCCAGTATCACATTAACGACAAGTGAACCAAGAAATTATACTAGGAACCTATTATGCATGCTACAAGGTAAGGCAGTTTTTGAGAAGAATATATTGTTCCTTATTCTGTGAAATATGGTATACACGCTGTGTACTTCAATTCTTCATGTTAAGGAATAAGCCAATGAATTTACACCGATAATTAGTTAAGGCAAGCTCACTACTACTACTACTCATACCTATAAAGACCTGAATGTAACCACACAGAACACCCTAGCAACCAAGCATTTTCATTTGTAAAATGTATCTAGTTGTAATTGCACCAATCTAATATCCTTTCTGCATTTTTGATTTGCTGTTAAACAAATCTCTGATTTTTAATGCCACACGGGTAAAAGGAAAACACTTAGAAATGACTGTGATGACTTTAGCACATGCTGTCATCTAAACACACTCGGCACCACAACGATTTGAGGATTTTATCCAGCAGGCTTCAGATCTTTTATGCCGCTTTTGAAATGCAAAATGAAGAGTGTAGCTGTCACATTTGAGGAGTAATGGAAAATATTTCTTTACTGTGGTTTTTTTATGGCTTCTCAGTGTATGCAGAAAAAAACAGAATAATAATAATAATAATAATAATCTATTATTCTAACATCAAAGAAGGTGAATTTGTGTATTGCATTCTTCCATATGAAATGTTGTCATGGATACCTGTAATTAAGAGTGCTGACATTTACAAGAATACAATTACTACACTTAGCTAGCTACAGGGCTTATGCTTTTGTTTGAGGCCGATAATCATTAACCAACAAAGTCAGGGATTATCCAATAGGTCAACTGTTCACAAGAACCTTCATAACATGCATAAAAACTGATTTTTTTGAAAAGTCAAAATAAAAGCAACGATAACCTAAAAAAAGGTTTTAAAAGCCATTGGTGAATCAACCAAAAGACAGTAATTTATATCAACAAAACAAATTTTATCATTTAAATCAGATAGAAAAGAGTCCTGGTCAAAAGTTTCGAATCGGTGACATTTTTAATTAATTAATTTATTTATTTATTTTGTCTTTGAAATTCTCTTCTGCTTACCAAGGATAAATTCATTTGATTGAAAACAGTAAAAATTTGTTAAATATTATTACAATTTAAAGTAACTGTTTCCCATGTAAACATATTGTAAAATGTAATTTATTCCAGTGATGCAAAGCTGAATTTTCAGCATCATGCTAATTTGCTGATCAATAAACATTTCTGATTATTATCAATGTTGAAAACAGCTGTGCTGCTCATTTTTTTTTTTTTTTGAAAACTGTGATACATTTTATTTTTCAGGATTCGTTGATGAATTGAAAGTTCAAAAGAACAGCATTTATTTGAAACATAAATCTTTCGTAAAATTATAAATGTCTTTACTCTCACTTTTGATCAATTTAATGCATCCTTGATTAATAAAAGTATTTTTTTGTTTTTTTTTCATGCTTACCCCAAACTTGTGAATGGTAGTATACAGCAGTACAACTGTTTTCAACATTACTAACAACCAGAAATGTTTCTTGAGCAGCAAATCAGCATATTAGAATGATTTTTGAAGGCTCATGTGACACTGAAGACTGGAGTAATAATGCTGCAAATTCATCTTTGCATCATAGAAATTAATTACATTTTACAATATATTCACATAGAATTTTTCAGTGATTTTAAATTGAAATAATATTTCACAATTTTTATTGTATTTTTGATCAAACAAATGCATCCTTGAGACTTTCAAAAACAAAAAAAATCTTACCATTCACAAACTTTTGACCATGTAGTGTAGGCCTTTAATGTAATCATCACAGGCTAAATGTGTAATCAGAAATTGGTTAATATTAATGTTTACAAGTTAACAAATAAATATTGTTAACCAATAGCCATAACTAGTTTAATAAGCATTATTTTAGCACAGTCACACTGACACTGGCTCCATTCTGGTATGAAACGTCCACTTTCAAGATCCATTAAATTCCAAATGGATAAAATGAAATCCAAAATTATTTATGTATGTATTTATTTATTTATTTATTTAGTTAGTTAATTAGTTAGTAGATACCCTGTTAATAGTTAATGTAAAACCATCATGCCAGCTAACAGCTTGTACCACGTTTAAAAATGACACTGGCATTAAAAGGTGATAATGAATCAGATGTTATAGACAGTCTTGAGTCATTTTCTTGATGCTTTGTAAGGAGACTCTCAGGACTGCTGCGCCCCCTTCATTTATTTGGATTGCTAAAATCCAGCTTCCTTCTCCCCCAGCCATGTGCTTCCTCAATGCAGGGGCATGTACTATTGCTAGAACAATGTTATCTATTATTTATTCACTCATTTTCTTAACGTCTTTGCTCTTATAAGTGCAGACACCTCATTAGTATGTGATCGCCGCTCAACATAACATGGAGATTCACACCTCCTTTACCACAATCCCACCCCCACCTTGACACTTCCAGTTTGACAGGCTGCCTATGTGTAGATTTTTTATTTTTTTTTTCCAATGACAGTCAGTGCGGTGAAGCAATATGAGGTCTGTTTGTTAATGAGATGACGCTGCAGAGGTTAGAGAGAGGTTTATAAATCCACACGGGTGTTGAGGATCAGATCAGCACAAAACTGTGTGAATGAGTAAAGCAACTGGTGGAGAGCTTCACTGAATGTGCTAAATAAGTGAAAATATTCAGTTCTGAGGGCTTGCTGGATATCACGGGCAGATATCAGACAGCAAAAAAAAAAGCTGTATATTTACAGCAACATGCTTAAAATGCTTATATAATAATGTATATTACTTTAAAGTAATGATGAATGTACTTTTGGTTAATCTGACATCTATAGGCCTTGCCTGTTAACAAAAACGCAGAAAATGGTTTGTGTATATATTGGCCAGGCTGATAAATCTGATAATGCATGGATATTTAAAAAATAAATGTAATGGAACTGATTTAAAAGAAATGGTCTTTTTTCACCTTAGGGTGGACTTTTAAAATCATCACTAATTTATAATTTATCAAATGGTACATAATTAATAAAATAATTAATTTAAACACACACACAAACACAGACAGACAGACACACACACACACACACACACACACACACACACAATCAGTGACTCACTCATTTAGATAATGTCTTGCCACCACCTGCTGGCATTTTACTTTCATATTTAGTGTATAATTTCTCTTACAACACTTTATATTTCTATATCCACTGTCTTTATATATTTAAAATGTTAATCTCATAACATTATTTATGCAATTGTGACCACAACATAAATGCACTCATCGCATCTCTGAGCTGCATTAAACAGTCTATGTAAAAACATCTAAATGCTACTTCACATGCAGCTTCTGCGCTACTTCTGCAGTGAAAAGATTTTTTTTATGCTTATTTCATTTGACTGATAACAGACCTGTAGTGTCTTATAATTGCCCTCAAAAATGCCATTGAAAATCAAAATAAGGAGGAAATATTTAACCTTACAGAAAGAGTTAACTTCTGTTGCTGCTTACAGTTTGGGGATTATTTTCCAGTTTTTATGCTAGCTTCACTGAATCATTGAAACCGTCCTCTTTTTTTGGTTTTATAAAAATGGTCATACCGTCATTTCCAAAAACTACCATCAGCCTTCTCAGTGGATAATTTTGTTTATATCTATTCACCATCTTCCTCTCTAAATATTGATATGGGTCGACCACTATTTAAGAAAAAAGACCTAAGATGAACAGTGAGTGTACAAAGTCTAGTTTGTTTTCCTCCAATAATTCCATGACAAACTCAGATTGTGTAATCATTTATCCTATCTTTCTCACACCTATCTGCACCTCTACAGTGCTGGGGTTATTCTGCGTTGCCAAGGGAACTTGCTTTAGAATTCAAAGTGATTTTGACTCAGAAATACTGACAGACTGTGCCCACAAAGCACTTCTATCACTGAATGCTCATCCTCTTATTGCAACACTTTCACTTGCAAATTCGACTGGACAAGCATGGGTGCCGCAAAAAAAAAAAAAAAAAAAAAAAAAAAACTGTCATAATTACAAAGGGATTCAATCACAAAAACATCAAAGCAGAAATACAAAATGACTTGTCATGTACTAAGCAAGCGTAACGCTAAAGCCAACCACAAAGAAAACATTTTCAAAAGCAAGAATTCTGATAAATATCAGAAGTTTCTCAGAGAAAAAACATGATGCTTAGAAAAAAAAGTAATATCAGCCTGAAACTATGAAATTCTCTCCCAGTCCCTCTGTGACCTCTCCGCCCTACCCGAACTTGAAACCCAGCTGAAAACACATCTCGTCATGTTATAGTACTCTGGCTTCTAAATTCAGCCGTATCTGTCCTGTGCTTGTGTTTTTTTTTTTTTTTTTTTTGCTCTTATATTTTGTGTTACTGTATGCCTTGCTTTCATTATGATTTGTGCTACTGTTAGTTACATTATTATCATTAATATTAAGCTATTCAATACCAATAAATTTCATTTGAAGTCCACAGTGAGGCTTGATGTTAATAGGTGGTGGACAACTGAAAGCAGTAACTGGATCATTACAAGATTATTGGATAACATATGGGGTAATAGAAACTCTTCACTGCAGAATATCCTGTTACAGTGTTTCTCCACTTGTTATATTAAGCTGAAATCTATCAAAGTAGTGAGTGGTTTGTTACTGATGGACAAAGATGACAATTAACATAGTTCATAGAAATGTTCACACAGAATTCCAGCAATTATTCCTCTGGCTGGTTCAGTCAGTGATATGAAGCAGCATCGAGGTAAAAGCTCATAGTACTCACATGCATGAGTGACAGAGAAACTGTTGGAGGACTCCAGGTTATCTACGTTGTAATTGAGATGGAAGGGTTTCTCAGTCATGTTCTGATTGGTGTTGTAGAGCTGCACAGCGAATCTGAAAGCGCTGTGTTCTTGCACGGTGGAACGCATGAAGAGCCCACCTTTATAAAGACCAAACAGCAATGAATCAGAGATGATGCACAGATTTCATGCATATAAAGACTGTATGAATATAAAACACCCGGCTTAAATCAGCACTGGACAGCGTCAGATCCATTTCGACACATTTATGGATGTGTTCCGACATTGTTATACACGGACTTAATTCGATTTGCATCCATTCGTAGGAAGGAACTTTCTCTTAAGTTTATGAAAAGCGACTGATAGCTGACATGCATGCAGACCGGAAACCTATATGTTTTTGCACAAATGTAATCATAGTCGTTTTATTATTTATGACAATTCTGTTTGGTATCATTGGCGATGATTCCTTAGATTGCATTAGTGCATTTAATACCGCGGGCAATAATATATCATTTCGTATATAACCTACACATGCATATGCATCGAAACCAGACATCGACATACAAAGCCTAGCTATAAAAGAAGTCAAGCATATCCGGACGGACTCACCGATATTTATTTGATTGGGGAAGCCAGCGAGAGATGTGCAAAATAGCCATAATAAAAAAAGCAGCGCGCTTTGAGCCATTTTATCTCCTGCCTCAAAAATCAAGCCTTAGAAACCGAACTGTTTGAGGAGAATCATAAACGCAGAAATCCAGCCGTGAGTGAAGCGGAGCGACTCATGGAGAACAATTCTTCTGCATGTGAGGAGAGAGACAGACTGAGAGAGGGAGAAAGAGAGCGAGAGGAAGAGGGAGAGGGACTGGTGCTGAAGATGGTCGAGGCGACTGAGAGCATCACATTCAGAGTGAGTGCGAGCGGCTCCTCCAATTGGACCAGCAGGGCGATATTGATCAAACTTGAACTGACGTTGAAGAAGAAGGAGGTTTGGTAACACTTTCTATGAAGCCTGTAGATTTAATGCATGCATTCTAGAGGTTTTCATTGTGCATTATAGGACACGTTGTTAGATTTGTTCACGAATTCACGGAGTCACATTTATAATGCATTATAACACTTAAATATTCATAGAATAAAGGTAATGCGTTTTAATGCACACTATCAACAGTTAACTCTGCCCATAAAACGTTGTAACCGTAGTTACAGTGCATTATAATGTTTTATGTTAACATAAATAAATAACTATACTGTATATTGCAAGCAAATACAATTTCTCTGTTGCATTATAAGCCTAATATTTATCTACTCATGTAATAAACGTCATTCATATAGTACACAATGCAAGCAGACTTTTCTCATAAATTAAGTACAGTTAATATAGCTATTATAAGCGACCGCTGATACAATCTATTCATCGACTGATGTGTAAGCTTTTTAAAGAACATAATGCATTTTAACATGATGTAACGCATGACTGGTCTTGTGTTGTAATGCCTTACTGTTTAAAGATATAGACATGACTAGGTAAGTAATATAATACATTCTACCTGAGGTTATTCTCACTGTTCATGAGAACATGCATCTGGTTAAGCCCACCGGCCTCAAGCCGACCAATATCATATTAAATGACCTCAGCAGCACCATGTCAAGAGTTCCTGGAGTTTATTCAATGCATATAATTATCTTACTTAAAGCACAACGATTGATATGTAACAGGCAGCCTTTTTGATGTGTTTAGGTGTGTGCATTTATTTACTAAGACGCAGTCTACTAATCTATGTCGCCAGTGACGCGACGCGACAAACCAAACGCTGTCAGTAATGATACTGGAGCTGCTGGCATTACATGCAGATCTGCGCTGAAGCGAACTCAAGTCCGCTGAATATAAGCCAGCTTTCGGTGCAGATGGGGCGTCACGTGGAAGGAAGACTGTATGATATTGTTTAGGAAGGCGCTGACGCGTAACCTGAAGCCCTTTAAATTGAGCACCATCGATCGCTTTGTTAGGAATCGTTCACCGTAGCGTCATACTTTGAAGCGATTGGGTTAACAACGGCGTGAAGTAAAGCAGTCATGTTACTATTTGGAGAGAGAAAACGACTTCTAAAAGTGTTTTTAAAAGTTGAGCTTTAGGCACGCAGTGTTTAAACGCAACACAAAAGCGCAAACAACACAATGGTCTTGTGTGCACAGCTCACCAGTTATCACAGATCAGTTTTTTTTTTTTTTTTTTGATGCAACACAGTGGAAGATTGTCGATGTGTCTTTCCAAAAAGTTTGTAATTTGACACGCAACACGTAACAGAAAAACACTGAGAAGCCACGCGATGACCAAAGACGTCCATCTGACGCGTGTGTACAACAATTAATAACATGGCAGAAGGAATGCAAGAATGCGTACTGTGTCGACGCCACAAAACACAATACACCCGTCTCTCACATAAACTGCTGAATAGTGTTAATGAATCAAGTGAATAATGAATGTGGACTCAGCAAAGAGACCTAGTTGTATTTTGTAACGATGACCCTTTTATATCGCAGCTATTATTGAGTCTGGCTGCTGTCCATGGTGCTGAACACATTCGACTCCAGTCAAACGATATGTAATTTCGTTTGTTGTAGATTGATGATGTGGAACGATTGCCCTGGAGTGTACTTTATATTACAGTGTTCAATACTGTGTATTTACATAAGTGTGTACTGTGTAAGTCTGTGTGTTGTTTGTAACTTTGCTCTGACCCAACCAATCAATGCACAATAAAAAATTATAATAACACATTAATCTATAATACATCATTTCAGTGCATTTCAACATCTGTTATAACATTATTTAAGATTTTTGAGTCTATTTTGAGATTTTTAACTAAGGCACACATAGCCTTGCAATGTCTATCCTCTGTGTATTTTTACCAATCGGAAGAACAATTCAAGGATGACAGTTCCATTTATCACGGGCTGCGAAGCTCTACCAAAATTGAGTTTTTAATTGCATTGCAGACAGACAAGGCTTTAGCTATTGATACTAAAATTGGCTTGTGCCCCCAGTGCAGCATTGGAATCCTGCAATCACTAGCAAACGTCCTTACCAAAATGAGTAATAAAGAGGATGTAGTAGTTAATTTCAAAGCATTCTGTTTTTGGTCTTGAGAGATTTTAATTCCCCACCATCTCTTAAAACCACGTATAATGTTTCAAGATGGTTCAAGAAAACTGATAATAAACAACATAATAAATGAGACATACAATATGCAGAGATTCATTTGTGGTTTTTATTCTGTATTAAAAATGTTTTGTAAAATCTCTGAAACGTCTTAAGTTCAGTTCAGTTTTTCAGATTTTGTTGGTCATTTATTCAATGTGATTCATATGAGGTAAGATCAAATGCATCTGTGGTTAGGCGACATGAAGTGCGTTTCATGAAGGTGAGCGTCCACAGCAGTATACAGTACTCTTCCCTACATTAATGTGTCAGACTGAAGGAGCAAATGAGACCCCTGCATTGATTTTTCTGAGACTGTCATCATTGTCGTCTACTTATGAGCACTTAGGTCATTCACCTTACCATCATCATCATATAAAAACTGATCCCATAATCATTAAAGGTTACAGTTTCATTGCTGCACCAAGGCAGTAAAGGCAATTGATTAGATTTGAAGATATAAATAAGCATGTTATATAAATGATTTACAGACTACGGAAATGAAAGTACTGTAAATCATGAAAAACAAACAAAATATTGTTCTGTCAATCAAAGACAAACACCTGTAGTTCAGTCTCACAAGTGTGAAATAAACATTAAGCATGTGACTAAACATTCAACACCGAACAATAAACACAACTGGAAGGTAGTTAAGTTAATTTTATTTGCATAGCGCTTTTCACAATACACAGTATTTCAAACCAGCTTCACAGAAATAGTGAAGTGAATAGTGGATAATGGATAGTTTACAACCAGTTGAGATCTTCTAAAAGTGTTGATCACTTTATTTTAGTGCAAAGCCATATAATATATGTGTATAATATTGTCAATTGAAGTATTACGCCATTGCTCAAAATAAAAAATAAAAAGCAAGTAAATAAACTCTACCATCACAATATTAGAACATGAATCCACTATGAGAGAACATAATAAGACATAATAAGAGCACTTTTTACCCTTGTACAGTATGCTTGATAAGACACTAATGTTCAGAGCTCAATGCTGTGGCACAATAATAACAGTATGTGTGAAATTGCTATTATTTTCCCTTTTAATGCTTTTAATATGTTCATCTGACCTTGTGATTAAAAAATAAATAAATAAATAAATAAATAATTAATTAATTAAACACAGAGATATTAAACACAGCATCTTTCAGTTTGAACAAATGGACCAAAAACATTTAGCTACTACTACTACTACTACTACTACTACTACTACTACTAATAATAATGAAATTAAATTAAATTAAATTAAACAACATAACAAGGACACACATATTTAGTGATGAACATGCTTTCTATTTCTGGATTAAAATTATTATTATTATTATTATTATTATTATTATTATTATTATTATTATTATTATTATAGCTCATTCTTTAGTTTATCAAGTACTGTCAGAGAGCCATTTTGTGACCATGTGACAAGAAAACCATAAAACAGGAAATGATGTCACAGAAGACCCCTGTAGACTATGTGTCCCTTAAAATAAATAATTTGACTTTTTTATGACATGGCAAGAAACGTTCCTAAAATCTATGATTCAATAATGATTTTAAACATTAGTGTTTAAAAACATTCAAAAGCTTACATATCCTCAAGCTATAAACAACGTACATTCTTAATGGTTATACACTTGGGATTTTTAGAGTCATTAACGGTAAAATTTCTGCACCACTGAGAGAGGGGAAAAACAACTTCTTTTCAAACTTTTCAAAAATGATGTAAACATTCATAAGCTTGTATAAAACCAAAATTACATTTCTAACAACTTGTCACATGCATTTAAAAAAAAAAAAAAAACATTATTTTTGGACCTCTTATTTTTTCATTAACCCATTAACAACTCAATCCTATTCTCCAATGCATGTTTATGCTAGTTATATCTCGGATCGACGTGGTGGGGTTGGGTGATACAAAGCAACACCGATGTTTATGTTTCCTGGATCCTCTGAAAAGGTGAGACTTTTTAATCTTTGCTTGTCGTGGTGATGGCCCAGATGTGTCACTACCATTCATTCACATTACCCCACATCTTGACTTGAAAAACATGCTCTGGAAAACTGTGGGATGTAATGACAGGGGCAAAACGGCATCATTCAAAGAGACAGTTGATTCAAGCCCCTCTACATCAGTGGAGCCCAGTGACATTTAAACGGGGAAAGAGCCAATTACTCTTTTTTTTCCTCCCTAGACCGATAAGGTTGATGTCAAATGCTCAGCTCCTTACGTAAGAGCAAGTTTCCTTGAGTTTATGTTTACCCCGTGGCATCAAAAGCCATGTAATTGCACGCCATCAACTAAATTGAAACTTCCTGAATTGAGTACTGAACTTCCTGCATGGTGTTGTGTCATCTGCTGCATACAAAATGGCCTTATTGAGAAACACTGTGATTGAGATTATAGTTATTGAAATGTGTCACGACACTAGAGTCGGCGTGACACACTTACGGAAATAACCGCTTGGACAGTCTTTAAACGCCACATCGAGGTCTGTCACAACGCTCCTCATGCGATTTGGTTTCTTAGCAAACGCTCTTTGCAGAAGTGTGACAGAGGCTTCTGTGTTATCAGCTGAGCAGACTGACACACTTACAGGCCCCCAGGGCCAAAACAGGCGTGGTCATGTGACCGCACTCCTCAGCGTGACCGCATGAATCTCCAGAACAGAGCAAAGAAACACGTGCAGAGCTCAGAGTTTCATACAAGGGAAAGGAAGAGACTGAAGTTTACATGAAACCCCATTCACAACTCTTTACCATTGATGTATGTCAGAGTAACATGGGACATTCAACAATAAAACATTTATGGTGGGGCTTGATGTTATCCAGTGAAATGAATAGGATTGTGAAAAGCAGGTGTTGCATCTTAGAATAGAGTCAATATGGGAAGGATTTGTCAATTTTCATGAATTTAAATTTTAATTTCTTCAAAATAAGACCAGGAATGAGCATTTGGAAATTAAAGAGTCATTTTAATTTACTCTAGATTTAATTTACTCTAGATAAATCACTCTGGATATTCAGATGGGATGTCTGGTCATTTCAAATGATGACAACCACCTAAATACAGGTGAACATTTGTCCAGAATGTTCAAATTCAACAACAAGAACAATAATAATAATAATAATCATCATCATTAATAAATAATAATAATAATAATATTAATAATAATAATAATAATAATAATAATCATATTTATTTATTTATTTATTTATTTACTTACTTACTTACTTACTTACTTACTTACTTACTTATTTATTTCCAACACCTTATCATTTCAGAAATGTTGTGAAGATTAAATAGATGTGCTAAGGTCAGCTCTCCTTTTAAAGAAAATACAAATGTCTGATATCTTTACGAACAAAAGGCCCATGATATACTCAGTCAGATGGCAATTTAATTTGCATGGATTCAGCTTCACACAGGGGCGATTTGACTGGTTAGCTAGTTCTGTATGGCAGTCATTTAAAAATTATTATTATTATTAATAATAATAATAATAATAATAATAATAATAATAATAATTAATCAATTAATAAACACATAAAATACGCAAATTCATTTGAAGAACCAAATTAGCCAGAGATCAGTTGTCAGGATTAGAAGATCTGGAAACTTTCAAATTATCTCAGATGTAATAAGCGACGTATGAAGAATGGGCCCCAGCTCTCCTTTTAAAGTAAATACAAATGCCTGATATTCAGCTCTGTCATTGCTCAACTTTACTAGAATAAAATGCCCATGATATATCCAGTCAGATGGCAATTTCATTTGCATGGCTTCATCTTTACACAGGGGGTCACGATTTGACTGTTTAGCTAGAAAACAACAACAACAACAACAAAAGCAAACGAACAAACAAACAAACAAACAAACAATAAATAAATAAATAAATAAATAAAAGATATTTCACGAGTGACCAATGTAATGAGTGTTTTCCTCTGTCCACTGTCATTGCTGTCTCAGCTCATGCAGTAACCTGAAGCACAGAGACCTCCTCCAGCTGTAGTGAAGTGTTTGGGACTGTGCTCATTCCTTCAGTGACATCAGCCAATCAGCATTATCGTGACATAATTTCTCTGCGACTCGAGAGAGATGAGTCACATGGCTTTGGCTCAAAACTGTTCAGAGCCAATCCATACTGCATACTTCCAGAGCTGAATGCACCAGCCAAACAACTACCGCTGAGATGAACAGGAATGCTAACAGATAACTTTCTCCAAGTATATCAGACCTCCTTGATTTAGACTGCACATCTTTGCAAAAGGCAAAAACTTGTGCCCAAACCCTTGCGCTATCTCCTTGTAATTAAATCAACATTATTCATCAGACGCTTGTGCTCTCCACCATTTCACCATTGGAACGGACCTGTCTGTGTAAAGCAGCAGCGCTCTGACCCGTCTCCTCTGTTCCCCACACTCCATGACAATCAATTATTCATCTGAGTCATCCCTTCAAAACAGATCAAGCCGGCCGCCATGCTCTAAGATTAATATTATAAGCGTTACACCTCCATCTGATCACCATGGATATCACACCTACAGGCTCTTGGCGAGGTGACAAGCACTCATGTGCTCCCAGCAGCTGCTGGCGTGCCCCTCGGCTCTGTCCAGCGAGGTGGGTATTGTTAGTTACTGCGTGGCTAATTGAGGGGAAGAAAGAGGTTGTCATGGCTAATGAAAGAGGTGAGGCGGTATGTCATTTAGACGTCGCTTCTTTTCAGTCATCGCTCGTTCGCGTGTGTCGTCAGGGGATATAATCACTGCACTACAAGTAGAGACGTCAGGGGAGCCTTAAACTAAAGCGCTGCATTATTACCATTTGAAATACAATTACATGTATGTGGAATAAATACGACTCTTGTGGCATAGCTGTTTGAAAAACATAACACATTGGAATTACTTTGCAATTATAAAGGCCTGAATATGGGCAGATAGAGCGGCTCAGTGCTAGTTAGAAATTGTATTGTCTGTCCCCGCAGTCTGATTGGATGAACAGCACAACAGCACACATTTCCAACTCTAATAGTAAATCAGCTTTCCACAGACAGCCATAAAATAGTCGCGCACATCTTGCAGTGGTAGTTAATGATATTGGATTCTTACATAAATGGAGCTTATGTGTGGCAAAGGTTGATATAATGCTTCTCTGTTGTATTTAATAACCAGAAAACACTGGTAACTACAGTGTGGGAAAAAAAAAAGTTTCTTGTTGCTTGTCCATTAGGAGATAGAAAGAGATGGGTTGTTATCCAATGAAAAAAGTGAAAATGCAGAACTGGTTAGTTTTACTGACTGCAGAATTTGTGTTTGATTATTTATTTTTATTTTTTATTTATTTTTTATCTATCTATCTATCTATCTATCTGGTGTTTTTTATTTGTGAGGACATAACAGAAAATATTATGCACATTTTAAAAAGACATCACATTAAACATAAAGGTCTTTTGAAGATGTCTTTATTTATAGTAAGTGAACTAAATCAAACTTATACAGTCAAATCAAAATGTATTTAGACACATTCAACATTTCTCACATTATCACAGTTTATTTGCTATAGTTTAGAAAATGTTAATAAAATATGACAAAAACTCAAGAGTTAAACTGTGTCAGAACAAATTCATTTTGATGATGTCAGATAACTTTGACAGAAAGGTATGTAACAACATGGTCAGGTAAAAGTGACAAATCAAATTTTTGGTCCCAAATTTTTTATAAATTTTACTGGAAGTCCACTGTATGAAGAATTTTTGGGTATAATATGTCACAGTTTACTTTATTTTGATATCCTCACTTACATGAATGAACTATAGTGTCCTGCACCCACTAGCAAAAAAAAAAAAAAAAATATATATATATACACATACAGTGGTGTGAAAAATTGTTGGCCCCCTTCCTGATTTTTTTTTTTCTTTTTTTGCATGTTTATCACACTTTAATGTTTCAGATCATCAAACAAATTTAAATATTAATCAAAGATAACACAAGTAAACACAACATGCAGTTTTTAAATGAAGTTTTTTATTATGAAGGGAAAGCAAAATCCAAACCCACATGGCCCTGTGTGAAAAAGTGTTTGCCCCCTAAACCTAATAACTGGTTGGGCCACCCTTAGCAGCATCAACTGCAATCAAGCGTTTGCGATAACTTGCAGTGAGCCTGTTACAGAGCTGTGGAGGAATTTTGGCCCACTCATCTTTGCAGAATTGTTTTAATTCAGCCACATTGGAGGGTTTTCGAGCATGAACCGCCTTTTTAAGGTCATCCCACAGCATCTCAATAGGATTCAGGTCAGGACTTTGACTAGGCGACTCCAAAGTCTTCATTTTGTTTTTCTTCAGCCATTCAGAGGTGGACTTGCTGGTGTGTTTTGGATCATTGTCCTGCTGCAGAACCCAAGTTCGCTTCAGCTTGAGGTCACGAACAGACGGCCAGACATTGACCTTCAGGATTTTTTGGTAGACAGCAGAATTCATGGTTCCATTTATCACAGCAAGTCTTCCAGGTCCTGAAGCAGCAAAACAGCCCCAGACTATCACACTACCACCACCGTATTTTACTGTTGGTATGATGTTCTTTTTCTGAAATGCTGTGTTACTTTTATGCCAGATGTAATGGGACACACACCTTCCAAAAAGTTCAACTTTTGTCTCGTCAGTCCACAGAGTATTTTCCCAAAAGTCTTGGGGATCATCAAGATGTTTTCTGGCAAAACTATGATGAGCCTTTATGTTCTTTTTGCTCAGCAGCAGTTTTCGTCTTGGAACTCTGCCATGCAGGCCATTTTTGCCAAGTCTCTTTCTTATGGTGGAGTCATGAACACTGACCTTAACTGAGGCAAGTGAGGCCTGTAGTTCTTTGGATGTTGTTCTGGGGTCTTTTGTGACCTCTTGGATGAGTCATTGCTGCGCTCTTGGGGTAATTTTGGTCGGCCGGCCGCTCCCGGGAAGGTTCACCACTGTTCCATGTTTTCGCCATTTGTGGATAATGGCTCTCACTGTGGTTCGCTGGAGTCCCAAAGCTTTAGAAATGGCTTTATAACCTTTTCCAGACTGATAGATCTCAATTACTTTCTTTCTCATTTGTTCCTGAATTTCTTTGGATCTCAACATGATGTGTAGCTTTTGAGGATCTATTGGTCTACTTCACTTTGTTAGGCAGGTCCTATTTAAGTGATTTCTTGATTGCGAACAGGTGTGGCAGTAATCAGGCCTGGGTGTGGCTAGAGAAACTGAACTCAGGTGTGATAAACCACAGTTATGTTTTTATATATATATATATGTGTGTGTGTATGTATGTATGTATGTATGTATGTATATATGTATGTATGTATATATGTATATATGTGTATATATATATACACATACACACACATATATACACATATATATATATATATATATATATATATATATATATATAAACATATATACATATACATATATATGTTCCGGTTCTTGTCATTGGTTTGTTCCGGTTCTTGTCATTGGTTAATCATCGTTTATTATCCCCACCTGTTTTGTATTAATCATCTCATTTACTCCTTTGTTTCCTGTTCTTTATAAGCATTCAGTTTCGTTGCAGTCTTTGTCCGATCTCAGTTACGTTTAGAGTGTGTTTTCCACTATCCTGAGTTTACCATTAAATGTTACTTCTTACGAAACCTCCTGATGTCTCCAGCGCCTTCCTGCCTTGACACACCATTACATATATATACCCACTGCACTTGGATGAATGAGAATTGTCCAAAAATCATATATGAATAATAGAAATGAGTAAGAAAATAAATAAATAAATAAATAAATACAATTTTGATGAATCTGAATTATCAAGGACAACAATTTTTATTCATTTATTTTATTATTATTATTATTATTATTATTATTTCTTATTCAAAACCTTATTTCAGAAATGTTGTGAAGATCCAATGGGTGTGTGAAGATCAGCCCTCCTTTTTTAAGAGAGCCTTCAGTAGTAAAGACCACATTGTATGAATGCAACCTTAGCTTGAGTGATTGAAACCATGAATAAATCACTTTTTGCAAATAAACGTCATGTGAGAAACAGCAGCTTGTATTGTGTGCACACTGTCAGCAGTAGGTGTGGTTACTACTGTCATCTCACAACTTTTCCTACAAGAATAAACTGTAATGCACCTGCCAAGTGCTGTTTCTCCTCTGTGATGTAGTGACCCTGAGCACGCTGGGAGTCAAACACTGTCTGCTAAATCTGTAACGGGTTTGACTTGAAGTCTATATATATTATGCATTCTGAAGGCATTCATAATTCTTTATAATGCATATTGTAATGTATTGCATTTCTTTATAAATAACCACACTAATAATGGTTACACCTTTAAAGATTATAAAACACATTATAGTAGGATATAAAACATGAAATGTGGTGTTGATTATGTGTTTTATGCAATATATTTCTTAAAATGTGCAACCAATCACATGCATTATGAGATAAGAAAGCTTCGTGCAGGAAACCTTCACCCACACTATTGGATTCTGTTGTTGAGGAAGTAGGTGGTTCTCAAACATAATGCAGGAAAGACAAATTTGTTGTTCTCTATGTCCTGACTCAATGTGATGTATTGATGTTGATGTGCACACAGGCACTTCATGCACTGTGATTTTCACCCATGTGTCATCCATTTACCAGGGTTTAGTAATTTCTTAACCCATTTTTCACACGCAGATTAGCATGTGAACTATAATGGAGGACTCTGTAAGTGTTTCTGTGGTAACACGTTAGATTAGGGAACACTATTCACTATTAACTAGTTGTTTATTAGCATGCATGTTACTAGCATGTTGGCTGTTTATTAGTATTTATAAAGCACATATTGATGCCTTATTTTGCATGACCATATTCTAGATTCCTTAACCCTATCCCATACCTAAACTTAAAAACTACCTTATTAACTATTAATAAGGAGCAAATTAGGAGTTCTAAATTCTTAGTTAATAGCGAGTATGTGTTCCCTAATCTAAAGTGTTACTGTTTCTGTTTGTAGAAGTTGTCTTGTTTTGTGGTGTAACGTTTCAATTACGTATGTAAACCTCGTTCTCTGAAGTAGGGAACGGAGACGTCCCGTCAACTTTGGGATCTTGCTTAGAGAGACCAATCCACTTCGAATATAAACTAAATGAGCCAATGCACATTGGCATGCGATGATTGCATCCAGCTACCACTGATCACAGCGTCAGTATAAGTAGGCAGCAGGTGCAGCGCATATTTTTATTTATTTTTTTTGCTGAGGAGCCGAGCCGGTGACCCGGCCGCTCAGCGGTGGTACAGGAGCCGTGGCGATGGGACGTTTCCGTTCCCTCCTTCAGGGAATGAGGGTTACATACGTAACCGAGACGTTCCCTTTCAGTCGGTCACTCTCGATGTCATGTCGGTAATGACCGACTTTGGGATCCCTACCAAAGTGCCACAGATACTGCCCCTTCCAATGTCTTGTGTGAGCCTCCTGCACCCTTTCTTGGTGCAGGCCAGGCTCACAACAAGAAGGCCAGCCACTGTTGTCGTAGGACTACCCACTCAGTGAAGTTGGATAACACTGGGAAAATGTACCCGTTCCACTTGGAACAGGAACATTGCAGAAGCCCCATCCTTCCCGAAGGAAGTTTCGGAAGCACTTACACATATGAACAACCGTTTAGGTGCATATGGAAGATTAGAGGTGATTGCAAATCTCTTAAAAATGTCAGAAGTCTGCCGGGGAAACATGGGCTCTGAGGCTATACCATGGAATTTACACAAATGGGATCCATTTAAGTCTCTACATATGGAACCCAGCCCTCTACCGGTTCTCACGGATTCATCGAGTGAGGGCCTGGTGACGGACGCTCCGCCACATCTGGCTGCAGAGGGGACGGAGCAGCTCAACAGGATCTACTATACGGACTCTCTGATGCGGTTTTAGCAAGCCGACCCGAAGCCAGGGCCTCTCAGTGTTTCTACCCGTTTGAGGTGAGAACACAGGAGAATACCGGCTCTACACGAAGGCTATATAACCTAGCGAACGTGTTGGGGGTCGCCCAGCCCGCAGCTCTACAAATATCTGCCAGCGAGACGTCATGAGCCAGCGCCCAGGAGGATGCAACACTTCTAGTAGAGTGAGCTTTCAACCTGAATGGGCAGGGCACACCCTGTGCCTGATAAGCCAGGGTAATGGCATCCACTATCCAGTGGACCATCCTCTGCTTGGAGATGGCATTCCACAACACCCGACAACCTTCGCTCCAACCCTTGCTGCAAGAAGGTCAGCACGACTCTGATCGGGCATCTTCGGGGGTCTTCTCGGTGAGAAGAGCGCCATTCGACGAACAGGTTCCATTTCAAGGCATAAGCGTGTCTCGTAGACGGTGCTCTCGCCGAAGTGATGGTGTAACTACCTCTTGGGGTAGGTCACCTAGAACCTCCGCATCCCATCCAGGGACCAGACATGCAGTTTCCAGAGGTCTGGATGCAGATGCCACAAAGTGCCCCGTCTCTGAGTCAGTAGATCCTTCCTCAGAGGAATCTTCCAAGGAGGGGCTGTTACGAGGAGCATCAGTTCCGGGAACCAGGTCGGAGTGGGCCAGTACTGCGCCATGAGCAGGACCTGCTCCTCGTCCTCCTTGATCTTGCACAGTTTCTGTGCAAGAAGGCTCACTGGGGGAAACGCATACTTGCTAAGGCCCCGCGGCCAGCTGAATGCCAGTGCATCCGTGCCAAATGTTCTCTCGGTCAGGGAGTAAAACAACTGGCAATGAGAGTTCTCTGGAGAGGCAAACAGGTCTACCTGAGCAGCTCAGAAACGTCTCCAAATCAGCTGAACCGTCTGGGGATGGAGTCTCCATTCCCCAGGAAGCGCAGCTCGTGACAGCTCATCAGGTGCTCAGTTGTGCAGGCCCGGGATGTGAATGGCATGAAGCGACCTCAGATGCTTCTGACTCCAGAGGAGGAGGTGGCGGGTGAGTTGCGAAGGGAGCGTAGACCACCTTGACAGTTGACGTACGCAACGGTTGCAGTGTTGTCCGTGTGGACCAGCATGTGTTTGCCTCATAAGCGCCCTTTGAGGCAGTTCAAGGCAAGGCGTACTGCTAACAACTCTAGGCAGTTGATGTGCCCATGCAGATGGGGGCCCATCCAAACCCCTGACACTGCATGCCCATTGTACGTGGCCCCCCAGCCGGTAGTGGAGGCATCTGTGTAAACCACAGCATGCCTGGGGACCTGTTCCAGGGGCACTCCTGCCTGAAGAAATGAAAGGTCTGACCACGGGGTGAAGGTTTGGTGGCAGGCCGGTGTGACTCAGAACACGGTGAGTGCCGCGTTGCCACGCCCACCTCAGGACTCGGCCATGGAGCCAGTGTTGAAGTGGCCTCATATGAAGCAGCCCCAGTGGCGTGACTGCCGCTGCGGCAGCCATATGTCCCAGGAGTCTGAAATTATTTCAGTGGGACCGCCATCCTGCTCTTGAACGAATTCAAGCAGTTCAACACCGACCGAGCACATTCCTGCGTGAGGCGTGCTGTCTGTTCGACCGAATCCAACTCCATACCGAGAAAAGGGATCCTCTGCGTTGGGGAGAGTTTGCTCTTTTCCCAGTAGACCCGAAGGCCCAACTGGCTGAGGTGCGAGAGCACCAATTCCCTGTGTTCGCACCTCTGATCCTGAGACTGAGCTAATATGAGCCAGTCATCGAGGTAGTTGAGAATGCGAATGCCCTGTTCTCTCAGGGGAACAAGGGCTGCCTCCACAACTTTCGTAAAGACACAGGGTGACAGGGACAGCCCGAAGGGCAGGACCTTGTACTGATTTGCCCGACCTTCGAACGCAAACCTTCAGGTCGATCGCTGCAACCCAATCTCGGGGACGGATGCACCCAAAGATACACTTCTGCGTGAGCATCTTGAAAGCCTGTGAAGGGCTCGGTTCAAGACTCGCAGATCCAAGATTGGCCTTAACCCACCGCCTTTCTTGGGTACAATGAAGTAATGGCTGTAAAACCCCGTCCTCATATCGGCTGGAGGGATCGGCTCTATCGCATCCTTCGTCAGTAGGACTGCGATCTCTTCACGCAAGACAGAGGCATATGCCGCCTTCATTGAGGTGAAGTGGACGCCCCTAAACTTGGGAGGGTGCCGGGCGAACTGAATCGCATAGCCGAGTCTGATGGTCTGACAGAGCCAACGAGATGGACTGGGAAGCGCTAGCCAGGCTCCAAGAAACCATACAAGTTGGACCAGCGGAACCACCGACGTAGCCGCGGTGGGGCAGTGAGGGGGAATGCAGGGACCCAGTCCATGAGCGGACTGAAGAGGGGTCTGAGTGTGCGGTGCAATGCTTACCTAGTTCCACGGTTTGGCAGAGGGTATGTGAGTAGGGCCTTTGATGATGCTCTTGAACCGCCCGCTGCTGCCTACTGGCGAGAGAGCAGGATGATTCCAGTGTTGGTCCATCTGCAACTCTCCTCGGCGATGAGCAGGCTGGGGCCTGTTGGATCGCCTCAGTCTGCTCCTGTGCAGCTGAGAACTGCTGGACCATGTTCTCGACTGCGTTGCAGACAAGGCTGGTCTGGGACACAGGGACCTTGAAGAATCAAACTTTGTTGGCGTCCCCCATGTCGACCAGACACAGCCAGAGGTTGCGCTCCTGGACCACAAATGTGGATATCGCACGACCCAGAGACCGCGCAGTGAACTTTGTAGCTCGTAGCGCGAGGTCAGTAGCAGTCCAAAGCTCTTTGAGAACTCTTGGATCGTGCCCACCCTCGTGCAAGTCCTTCAGTGCCTTCAGGCCTTCAGGGCCTGATGAACCTGCAACACCACTATAACGCATCGAGCGGAGGCAGCGGTACTTGGACACAATTGAATTGCTACCGACCGCTCCACCAAAGGAATCTCCGTATACCCCCGCGCTGCCCCACCGTCAAGGGTGGTGAGGGAGGACGAGCAATGAAAGGTGCCGTCCACGACCCAGTGAGCTCATGATGCACCTCTGGGAAGAAAGGCACCAGGGTGGGGCCCTGAGAACCAGCGTGAGCCACCCCGAGAAATTGCCCCGAGGGGGGGTATAGCAATAACATTAAAATAATGTTCCAACAAATTCCCCCTTGAATGTTTTGATGGGCCTTCAATTGGAGTAAATAAATGAATAAATAAAACAGGACAGAAATGATAGATATTACTGAATTCACAACAAATGCAACAAACTTAATAATGCATTTTTGTTACATAGAAAAGCACTTGACAGTAAAGTATTGACTTTGAGATAGACTGCTGGCAAGTTACTGCTAATAAATTCTGTCATCATTTCCTCACCCTCACGTCGTTCAAAATTACTTTCTTCTGTTGAACAAAAAATAAGATTTTGTAGAATGTAACCAAACCATTTTGGTTACCCTTGATTTCTACCGTATGGACAAAAATTCTTGAATTTCTCAAATTACGTTCAACAGAAGAAATAAATTCATACAGGTTTGGAATGACATGATGTTGAGTAAATGATGGCAATTTTCATTTTTGGGTGAATCTCCCTTTAAGAACATTATTATTTGTAAATAATAAGCACCTAATTTATAGGACACTGATATTTATCTTTAATCAGGCCCTTATTGAATTAACATTTTACTTCAATTAAAATTAATTAGAACTAAGCATCTAAAAAGGAAGTAGTTCTTGCTTAGAATCCAGAGTTTAGCTGACTAGTAGGATGGTGGTCACAAGAAGTAAAACCATGGTCCTCTCCTCATTACCATGGTTATGTGGTTAAAAATAAATAAGTAATAATAAACTATAAAATTTGTAGTAAAAAAAAAAAAAAAAAACTAAACATGAAGAAAAACAACACCTATGAAATTATAATATTCCCCAAGATGTAATGACAGTAACATTTATAATAAATACATTTCTGCCAACACATAGGCTTTTGTACAGTGTTAATAGTGTGTTAAAAGTTAAGTGTTAAAATTGACAAGCCTATTGGCGTTTTCCAATATACCTCATTGTCGTGGTTTTCAGCCAGCATCACTACAGACCCTTTAATGTTCTCATATCACACGGCTGTATAACAATTCTGTGTCACATCTGAATGGATCAAGCGACTCGCGCTGTTTATCACTTGTGAATCGTGGCAGAAGCGCGGCGCTGTGCGGGAGACTGATCCCGCTCTTTAACGTGCGGCTGGCGGACGCATCGGGTAGCGCTGCTTCGCGCTTTTGGAGTATTTGCTTTATGCGGTTTCGCATGCGCAGTCATTTAAAAACAGCGCCTAAAATCGGGGAGCTCTCCCTCGTTTCGGCGATCAGCCCATTACTTGAATGGAATGCTTGAATGGCCAGTAGGCGATCGCGGGCCCCCCAGACCTCTGGGCCCTATGCACTCTGTCACCCTTTTCCCCCCACTAGCGACGCCCCTGCTCGTTTAGTTTACACTCGAAGTGGATTGGTCTCTCTAAGCGAGATCCCAAAGTCGGTCATTACCGACGTGACGTTGAGAGTGACCGACTGAAAGGGAACACGGTGGACAATGCATAAATCTGGTGACAGAAAGGTGCAAATTTGGTTACCTCAGTACCTGTTCTCAAATTAAAGTACGTGATTTTACAATACATGAGGTAGATTTCGACAGCTAAAAACGGCATTTTAATTATCAATCCCCCACAATATACAAAAAATGTTTGGGGAATTTTATGCTGCAGAATTTTAAATCTTTATATTGAAGATACAATAAGAAAGAATAAGTTTTGACATAGTTTTTGGAAACATTTCAATGACTAAAAATTATATTGCATGCAACTACTATACGATTTATTGCATTTTTTATCAACAGATCTTTTTTTTTATTTTTTATTTTTTATAATAATCTGGAACTCATCATGATAAAATGGACTCAGGAGTCATTTCTGAGCACACAGGAATTTATCAGTACTGACACCTTTCACCGTGGTCCCCAGGTGCAGACTATCAGACCTGAGCCCTTGATGTTTGCACCTGAGATTGAACTGTAGGTGGTCTCAGTTTGTATTTGTGGTCTCCTTTTATTTTGCTACTCTATACATTTTGGCGACATTAAAACTGTTGCAAGGATCAAAGCAGCAACATTAAGGAGCCTTGAGTTGTAATACCAGTGTTCACACTATCGTAATGAAATTGGTGGTCAAAGATATTAGAGTATTTTGACACTCAGGTGCTTTGAGATTCCATCTGGCACTGCACACAGACCTCTACAGTCAGCATGTTTGTTTTGAGGGCTGACTTGTGCATATTCAGCAATAATGACTGTGAGCATTTGACATGAGGCTGCCCATGATGGGAGGGACAGCAGGGGATGGGATCTGGGCCATGATGTTCCTAATGTCCCCAACACTTGTAAATTCTTTACTCTCAGGTTAATGCAATGACTGGCAGGACCTGGAGAGATGTGAGGTCAGCCCACTGTTTAATAAAAGCATGCAGAGAAGATCCTCTGCATTGGGAAGTAGGACAAATGCTGTCTTAAAATGACTGTGGATGGACTGAGTTTCTGGACAGTACTCAAAATGAGGTCACCTGAATTTGGAAAAATATTATCGAAAGTTTACAATCATTTCTGAGATACTCAGGGCTCCGAAAACACAAGATTCCCAAGAAACAGGGTTTAACTTTATTTTATTTTATTTTTTTTTATTTATTTATTTTTTTTTATTTTTTTTTTTTTATGTTAACCGATGAACTTGAGAAATCGCACAAACAGGGTTGAACAGAAAGTGCAGAAAAACTGACTTTTCCCAATAAATAAATTGCATATACTATTCAAATGTATTGGTTATGGCTGGTTACAAGCATATTTGCTGATATTACAATAAAAAGTAAAAAGTAAAAAAAAAAAAAAAAAAGTTCTTTTGCATTATCCTTTAATCAATCAAATAATAATAAAACCAAGTTCAGTATCATAACCTTATTATATCAGTAGTAAGTTGTGCAGATACAATGAGAATGCATTGCTCACTATTTTTAATTTTATTACCAGTTTCGCATTTCAGGAAACATTTTCATAATTAGAAATTACAATGTAAAATTTTGTATAATCTCATAAAATTGCATATTGAAATTCTCCTGCTGCTGGTGGATTGAAAAAGAAAAAAAGAGCTGGGCTTGTTTTTAGCATGTGCATCTATCATCCAGTCACCTCTGTGCTGGAGTTTGTGACTAATAAAATCACAAACAAGCCTTTGGCCAAATGACAAGGTTCATTTTTCAGCTTGTGTGCTGAGTTAAATAGCCTCTAATATGTGAGTGTATAAAAATAGGAGAAGGGACCACTGACAAATGTCTAGCCATAACAGTCGGGAGAAGGAAAAGCAGACGGCACAGTGTCATTTCAAGAGGTGATATCTCACTGCCGACGCTGGATGAAGGTTCTTATTGACACTTGAGCAGGTGGCCTGACCCCAGTAACATTTGTAACAGAGTTGCAATATATCTCTCGGAATAACGTCGATACGTGTGCCAAGCCTGTTCAATCGTCGTCAGCTCGGCCAATTATGTTGTGAGTGTGGTCCTGCACCTTTCATATCCCTGAGCGGTCACATATGAACAAAGGTTCAATTGTCGGGCGATCACGTACCTCACATTCCTGTGTGGTGAAGGTGCTGTGGATGAAAACGGCTGCAAGTGTTGAAATGCCAGAAATTCACCACAAAAAGAAAGAAAGAAAGAAAGAAAGAAAGAAAGAAAGAAAGAAAGAAAGAAAATGCATTCTGCAATAAAACAATGTGGAAATTCTTTTGAATACAATTAAGACCGAACAATGCCTTATTTTTGAACCCCCCTCCCTCCTTGAGGGAGCCTCAAAATTTGCTGCATGGGGTGACATTGAAATAAACTGGTTTTATCCAAGTTCAAGACTTGACTGAATTAACCTAGCTACAGTAATAATTGGTGCACTTTTTTTCTTCTTCTTCTCATTTTACCAACTGTATCTAAAACATTTTGTTTGAATGTCATTATTGAGTCTTCAATAACAGTGACACATAAAAAAAAAAAGTCATCACTGCTTTCCTACAAAAAAGACATCTATCTATCTATCTATCTATCTATCTATCTATCTATCTACCAATCATATATATATATATATATATATATATATATATATATATATATATATATACAGTGGGTACGGAAAGTATTCAGATTTATTAAAAAAGAAAAACTGAAATATCACATGGTCCTAAGTATTCAGACCCTTTGCTGTGACACTCATATATTTAACTCAGGTGATGTCCATTTCTTCTGATCATCCTTGAGATGGTTCTACACCTTCATTTGAGTCCAGCTGTGTTTGATTATACTGATTGGACTTGATTAGGAAAGCCACACACCTGTCTATATAAGACCTTACAGCTCACAGTGCATGTCAGAGCAAATGAGAATCATGAGGTCAAAGGAACTGCCTGAAGAGCTCAGAGACAGAATTGTGGCAAGGCACAGATATGAGCCAAGGTTACAAAAAAATTTCTGCTGCACTTAAGGTTCCTAAGAGCACAGTGGCCTCCATAATCCTTAAATGGAAGACGTTTGGGACGACCAGAACCCTTCCTAGAGCTGGCCGTCTGGCCAAACTGAGCTATCGGGGGAGAAGAGCCTTGGTGAGAGAGGTAAAGAAGAACCCAAAGATCACTGTGGCTGAGCTCCAGAGATGCAGTCGGGAGATGGGAGAAAGTTGTAGAAAGTCAACCATCACTGCAGCCCTCCGCCAGTCGGGGCTTTATGGCAGAGTGGCCCGACGGAAGCCTCTCCTCAGTGCAAGACGCATGAAAGCCCGCATGAAGGACTCCAAGATGGCGAAAAATAAGATTCTCTGGTCTGATGAGACCAAGATAGAACTTTTTGGCCTTAATTCTAAGCGGTATGTGTGGAGAAAACCAGGCACTGCTCATCACCTGTCCAATACAGTCCCAACAGTGAAGCATGGTGGTGGCAGCATCATGCTGTGGGGGTGTTTTTCAGCTGCAGGGACAGGACGACTGGTTGCAATCGAGGGAAAGATGAATGCGGCCAAGTACAGGGATATCCTGGACGAAAACCTTCTCCAGAGTGCTCAGGACCTCAGACTGGGCCGAAGGTTTACCTTCCAACAAGACAATGACCCTAAGCACACAGCTAAAATAACGAAGGAGTGGCTTCACAACAACTCCGTGACTGTTCTTGAATGGCCCAGCCAGAGCCCTGACTTAAACCCAATTGAGCATCTCTGGAGAGACCTAAAAATGGCTGTCCACCAACGTTTACCATCCAACCTGACAGAACTGGAGAGGATCTGCAAGGAGGAATGGCAGAGGATCCCCAAATGCAGGTGTGAAAAACTTGTTGCATCTTTCCCAAAAAGACTCATGGCTGTATTAGATCAAAGGGGTGCTTCTACTAAATACTGCGCAAAGGGTCTGAATACTTAGGACCATGTGATACTTCAGTTTTTCTTTTTTAATAAATCTGCAAAAATGTCAACAATTCTGTGTTTTTCTGTCAGTATGGGGTGCTGTGTGCACATTGAGGAAAAAAAAATGAACTTAAATGATTTTAGCAAATGGCTGCAATATAACAAAGAGTGAAAAATTTAAGCGGGTCTGAATTCTTTCCGTACCCACTGTATATATGGGATAACGGTGCTGGTCGCCAGTATAAATGTGCTTGCTTTCGTTTAATGGAGTCAGTCTGTGTTTGTTACTGTAGTGAGGTGTGTGTGGCCTGAGGACTGGATGTATTTTGTTGATTATTCTTTGAGTTATTTTTTTGTATAATTTTGAAGTTATATTTGTAAGTTTGTGTTCTGCATTTTTGTTAATTTTGGATGTTTTTGGCTGAGGATTTTTTCCCCCTTTTTTTGTTTAGCTTTCAATAAAGGGGTCATTAACTGAGAAACCAAAATTGCCTTGATCTTTTGACATATAAGAGGTCATTGTACTATAAAAAAACATCCTGTAAGTTTCAGAAATCAAAACTTTCTCATTAGTCTAAAAACAGCTTATATTGAAGCCAATCTGCCAAAGCGACAGCTTGTGGAATGTTCTACTCTATGATGTAATAGTGTGGATAAACACCGCCTCCACAGAAGAAGATCAACATCTGCTTCTATATTGCTGCCTGTTTAGCCCCACCCACCAGTTCACGCATGTAGTGTTTACAAGAGAGACGAACGCCCAGGTCTACGCAGAAACCAAACGATACAGATGCTCTGAAGACAACAAGACGCTGTGCAGTGCCAAGCTGTGGAAAAAAAAAAAAAAAACAGGCTTTCCATTGCCTTCCTTCTGATTCCAAAGTTAGAAAAGAGTGAATGAACTTTATTTTTAATGAAGATCCAGACCGTGTCAGTAAGAACTTGGTCCTTTGTTCATTTCATTTTACCGCGGATTCGTTTACAAAAAAGGTACAATTCGACGCAGGATTTTCAGAAAGATTCAAACTTAAAGACGATGCTGTGTGACTATATTGAATCTGACAGTAAAGTCGCAACACACAAGTGTGAGTAACTGTTTTCATTACGTGATCACTATTGCTTTGTCTGTTAAACAGATTGTTTGATATGAATATTTATGCGTTTTTAACCTAAATCACAGCAGCGTCCTTCTGTGAAGGACGTAGAATGTCAGACATACACAACTATTAGCCAATCATAGCAGTGGGCGTTTACTTCTGAGTTTAAAATTCTCCACGCCTATTCAAACAGAGCGTTCTGATGAGGGGGATTAAAAACAGGACAGAAAATAGCCTATCACTTCTAAATTATGATGTTTTTTTGTATTTTAATGTAAAAATCTTTATAATTGGAAAAAACATTATAACTGGACCTCAGAGAACAGCACAAAGAAAAAAAAAAAAAAGAGGCAGTTCATGACCCCTTTAATATTATATTGTCGAGTCATCAATTATTCATGTTTTCCAAGTCTTGAATAAATATTAATTTATATGAAACTTTTTGTATTCTCACACTGCCTCTATTTAATTTGGTCATACATCTTTTTGGGTGCCCATTACTAGGTTACCATCACAATTACAAACAATTGTTAAAAGATGCTTTAAAATGTACTTAAAACTTTTAATTTGACATTATTACAAACATACTACTTACACTACTACAAAATGGCATAGAATAGTGCATAAGTATGCAAATTTGAACAGATACATACAGACTAACCACTGAATCGGGGTCATTAGAGTTGAAGAGTGTAATTTCTGCAATACTAGTGGAACCAAACCGAATTACAAAAATAACACTGAAGAAAATGTGAGCAGTGCTTGCCAAACTCACCGCCACGATGCTAGGGTGTTGTGGGTGGTTGGCAAGACATTGCTTTGCAGCTGCTAAGGTGTTCTGAGTGTTTTAGAGCATTGCTGTTTTATACTTAACACTATGCAATAGTCAAAATTTCTAATCCTAAGCATGATGAACGTTAACTGTGATTCTCGCCTTAGGACAAACAGGTAGTCCAGCCACACCAATTAGGTACTAAATTATGTCTAAATAGTGTCAAATTCAGTTCATCCAAGCATATGTCTAACAGCGTTGGGCTAGTTACTCAAAAAATTTAATTTATTTTCATGATGTATTTTATCAAAAGAAAATGTTTCATTTTCTAACAAGATTTTTAATTTTAGTAATACAATTTCTATCAGGATGAGAGGGATGTGGTGGGCAAGCCATGTAATGCCAGAGTAAGATAATGCCACAACTTCCATAATGCCACATCAGTGTTCAGCTCATCTTTTCTCCTGACAAAATCAATGTAATGGTAATATTTCCTTCCTCTGAATGTAAGCTTTTCCATATTCCAAGATTGTCTTCTGCTCTGGTGACTTCTTGTTCCTGTGCAAGTCATGAAAATTCTGAAAATAAATCTAGGAATTATTGGATTGTTGGATTTCAAATCAGTAGGGGTTGAGGCATCATAAGTAACTAGCTGTTTTATGGACGGTAACTGTAATATTACTGAGATCTTATTAGTAATTAGTTCAGTACTGTTTCTGGGCATAGGCAAGCTAGGCGGTCGCCTAGAGCGCCACCAGCTGGAGGGGAGTCAATGAGCGCATGTACTGGCACTACATTTTAACAGGGCTGTGATCAAGGGTGGCACGGCACGGACACCCTGAAATATGATGGCCGCCCCCACTGGATCCCCCAACATCACTGGGCTAGAGTACTGTCATTTTGACGATGCCTGTATGCCATTGGATCAGAGCGCTGTCATTTGCTGCCTCTGATTGTTGCATGCAAAGTTTGCATTTGGATTTGGAGCACTCAACAATGCCATTAGATCAATGGGTTCTGTCAGTGCTTTGGCAAGGTAAGGCTTTCTTGCCATGCAAGTTCAAAGGCCAATTTAAAATATTGGTACATAAAAAGTGCACAAAATCAGTATTTTGTTTCAGGCAGTATTTGTGGCAGTCGAGAAATCATGTTTCATGTGAAACTGCTCTAAAAGGTGTGCGTTTTTGCGCCAGTGCATTGTTAAAGGTTCAGTGTGTCATGTAATATATATAATAGGGGCTAATAGGGATTTCGCCTAGGGCGTCAAAATGGCTAGAAACGGCCCTGAATTAGTTACACTACTAGTTACTGCTAAAAGTAATATTATTACTGTAACTAGTTACTAGCCAACACTGCTGTCTAATGATTGGCTTTAATCTACAGACATCTAAACAAACTCAGGTATCGGTGAAGCCCTTTCTGTCCCAGAATACTCCAGCGCGATCACACAATTATCTTCCCGGCACATTCATCGCCAACAGCATCCCTGTTATCTGCACGGGTTCAGCTCTGCCATGGCTCCCAATTAAAGCGAACATAGCATTAATAATGAGCTTTTAATCAATTCCTCACCCTTCATGCTGTGAATGCCCCGACTGGCGCAATCAAGATGGAGATTGCTCCAGCTGACACACGAGAATGTTTTCCAGAGAACTTCTGCGTCTCTGTTCTGCTTAATGCGGGCAGGGATTTTAGCAGCGCTTCGCATCTGCATCTTACAGGAATTGAAAGCACCTCGGGATGTGGTGCGGAGGTCCGCGCCGATGTTCTCGGCGAGATGTGTGGGTGGAGGTGGCGCATTTATTTGTGTTTTCTGAGGTACAGAGACGCCAGCGTTCGGGATGGAGTAGCTTGGATATTGAGCATGAGCTCTGGCCTTGAGGTGCAGGAGTGTATTGTAAATAAAAGAGCCCTTGTGTAGCTTGCAGACAGAAAGTGTGCACTCGCTGGAGAAGAGTTGTTCTGAATAACCTTTTGATGCTGTCAAAAGAGAGACAGGAGAGAGCTGTGTGCTCCAAGGCATGAGTGGGTGTTTCGATGAGGCAGTCGGAATACATTTCTCTCCTTTTTTCTCGTTTTAAGCTGCACATATACCATTTGCGGATTTAGTGGTGTATACTTACCCAGGGAGTAATAGTTGAATGCTAATGAGAATCTTATTTAAGGGAGTGCTTACTTAATGATAATAAGATATATACACTACATGTTGGAAAGAAAGCACAGAAAATGGGGCTGTCAGTAGATTGTAATCAAATGAATAGCATACACCAAGTCAAACATTTCTTAGGAAAACCCCCCATTTGTAGGCGTTAATTATTTTGGCACATGCAGTACTGAATAATGACAAATTGGCTTATGAAGACATTTTACTGTAGTTTTATTTTCATATCAATGAACATCATTTGCCTACAGTCCACAACAATTCATTTGGCAGTTGAATTTGCCATCTGTCCAAGGTAGACTTTAAGGGTTAGTTTATATAACAAAAAGAAAGATATTTTAAATAATGTTTACATTGTTTCTGTCCAAAGCAACATATTAAACAACATACAATGTATTATTCAGATATTTTTCAAAATATCTTCTTTTGTGCTCCACAGATGAAAGGAACAGGTTTTGAAAGACATGACAGTGAGTAAATGATGAGAGACTTTTCTTTTTTGTATTCACTTTAAGGTGCCTATATTGGTGCTCTGGTCATTGTATTGCTTCTCACTTGGTTTTCAGCATCTCACACCATGAGCTGCGTGTTTTTTTTTTTTTTGTTTGTTTGTTTTTTTCCAACCACGCCTACAGACAGTTCTTATGTTGAAAAACATCTGGGCTAGGCACAACAGAAGAATTTTTGTATTTGGACAAAAAAGGGTATTTGTAAGCTTTGGCAAACTTAAGGCCTGTTCACACCAAGAACGATAACTATATAATGTTAATAATGTTCTGTTTATTATAAGTGCACACTGCTCTTTAATTGTCTGCTGTTTTTAAATAATCAAACTCTTTAAAAAGTTGAGTGGATTCTGATTGGCTGCTTTTTTATTTATTGATTGATTGATTGATTGATTGATTGATTGATTGATGAAGGATTCCAGTGATATCATAGCTCTGTGTCAATATCATTGTAGTTGTGGTATGAACTTCCATATTTTCACAGAATAACGATTATCAAAATGTTATAGTTATCATTTTTGGTGCGGACTTTACTGAGAACCGTTCCAACAAAATGTAACCATCTGCAATGTGATTAAACAACCCAGTTTCTGTGTTATCCGAACAGAACTGTGACGAGCGACAAGCAACAGGATATTGTGTTGGTTGCTTCATTTCCAAATCCTGCAGCGTTTCACTGGCTATGTTTTGAGTGTGTTTTAAGTGCACTATAATGGAAACACTCTGTGACTGCTGCACTTTCAATAGTAATACTACGAGTTTCTTGAGCCGACTGTCACCTCAAATATGAACTGAACGGTGCCTGTTTTTCATTTTCTCCCTGTCTTTTTTACCTTCAGACAACGCTCACCCAAAGCACAGAGCGCCTATTGTTTTGTGTGCTGTAATGAGCTCTTTTTGCTCAGTGGACTGTGTGAATATGCAGTTTTATATTTAGCAGCACACCCCCACCACAGCACTTTTCAAAGATGCTTGTGGCTAACCCTGAATCCCCTATCGAGCCTTAAAGAAACATAAAGAGGCGAGATGCAGAGGCCTCAGCACTGGAGAATGAAATTTCACACATGCAGCGAGAGATAGTCACAAAATGTTGACTGGCCTTACAAAAACAGGAGGAATCACAACATAACACAACAGAGAGTAGGATATGCTCCATTATCCAGCCGAGGACAGAAAAACAGAGAGATGTTTGTTTGGTTTTGGCCAATATATTCTGGAAAGTGCACGTGGGAGTCAATTTTCATAATGCACACTGAATTTTTGACCAAAAGATTTTTTTAATTTTTTTTTTTTACTCTGCTGTTTTAATGTTAACCCGCGGCTTACATTTAATTGAGTTAAATACAGGTGTATCTCAATAAATTAGAATGTCGTGGAAAAGTTCATTTATTTCAGTAATTTAACTCAAATTGTGAAACTCGTGTATTAAATAAATTCAATGCACACAGACTGAAGTAGTTTAAGTCTTTGGTTCTTTTAATTGTGATGATTTTGGCTCACATTTAACAAAAACCCACCAATTCACTATCTCAACAAATTAGAATATGGTGACATGCCAATCAGCTAATCAACTCAAAACACCTGCAAAGGTTTCCTGAGCCTTCAAAATGGTCTTTCAGTTTGGTTCACTAGGCTACACAATCATGGGGAAGACTGCTGATCTGACAGTTGTCCAGAAGACAATCATTGACACCCTTCACAAGGAGGGTAAGCCACAAACATTCATTGCCAAAGAAGCTGGCTGTTCACAGAGTGCTGTATCCAAGCATATTAACAGAAAGTTGAGTGGAAGGAAAAAGTGTGGAAGAAAAAGATGCACAACCAACCGAGAGAACCGCAGCCTTATGAGGATTGTCAAGCAAAATCTATTCAAGAATTTGGGTGAACTTCACAAGGAATGAACTGAGGCTGGGGTCAAGGCATCAAGAGCCACCACACACAGACTTGTCAAGGAATTTGGCTACAGTTGTCGTATTCCTCTTGTTAAGCCACTCCTGAACCACAGACAACGTCAGAGGCGTCTTACCTGGGCTAAGGAGAAGAAGAACTGGACTGTTGCCCAGTGGTCCAAAGTCTTCTTTTCAGATGAGAGCAAGTTTTGTATTTCATTTGGAAACCAAGGTCCTAGAGTCTGAAGGAAGGGTGGAGAAGCTCATAGCCCAAGTTGCTTGAAGTCCAGTGTTAAGTTTCCACAGTCTGTGATGATTTGGGGTGCAATGTCATCTGCTGGTGTTGGTCCATTGTGTTTTTTGAAAACCAAAGTCACTGCACCCGTTTACCAAGAAATTTTGGAGCACTTCATGCTTCCTTCTGCTGACCAGCTTTTTAAAGATGCTGATTTCATTTTCCAGCAGGATTTGACACCTGCCCACACTGCCAAAAGCACCAAAAGTTGGTTAAATGACCATGGTGTTGGTGTGCTTGACTGGCCAGCAAACTCACCAGACCTGAACCTCATAGAGAATCTATAGGGTATTGTCAAGAGGAAAATGAGAAACAAGAGACCAAAAAATGCAGATGAGCTGAAGGCCACTGTCAAAGAAACCTGGGCTTCCATACCACCTCAGCAGTGCCACAAACTGATCACCTCCATGCCACGCCGAATTGAGGCAGTAATTAAAGCAAAAGGAGCCCCTACCAAGTATTGAGCACATATACAGTAAATGAACATACTTTCCAGAAGGCCAACAATTCACTAAAAATGTTTTTTTTATTTATTTTTTTTATTTTTTTTTATTGGTCTTATGAAGTATTCTAATTTGTTGAGATAGTGAATTGGTGGGTTTTTGTTAAATGTGAGCCAAAATCATCACAATTAAAAAAACCAAAGACTTAAACTACTTCAGTCTGTGTGCACTGAATTTATTTAATACACGCGTTTCACAATTTGAGTTGAATTACTGAAATAAATGAACTTTTCCACGGCATTCTAATTTATATATATATATATATATATATATATATATATATATATATATATATATATATATATATATATATATATTAGAATTTGAGTAGATTAAATGAACTTTAGACTGAATGTTAATGCAGGCATAATTGAACTGTCAGTTTTATTTTAGACTTTCTTCCATTAAAAGACAACTTCTAAGGTTTACTGGCAGTCTGATGTGGAACAAAGCCATGCTTTGTTTTCCACATCAAGAGAAATATTGTTTCGTCGGTAAAGGTAATTTGCTGCACACCTCGATAAGTATGTGCTAAAGAACAGTGTGTATCTCAATCTCACTTTCAAAACAAGAGCAAAACCTTTCTTACTTCAATCCTAATGTAATTATGGTGGTCAATATCTGTCCCTCTCTGAAGTCCATTGAGAGTAAACACTGTATTTCCCATGAGTGCTTACACTGAAGATCAGCACTGTGGCTCAACCTGTGCTGTGTCCTCTGGAGGAATGTGTCCGTTAATGATACAGCCTTGTCTTTAATCAACACAGCACCATCACTGAACAACAACACAAGCAGAGAAACATTAAACGTTACATAATACATTCAAGTTGTATTAAACCTTTACTGAGAGTTTACCCAAAAAATGAAAGCCATTTACTCAACTTCATGTTTTACCAAACTGCATTACTACTAATTTCAAGTCTTTAGAAGCCATATGGTATGTCATTACTCACCCACCCCAGCTCTCAAATATCATGCACACTTGTTCGCATTCAATCGTGGTGCCTCAAAGTGCTATATTCACGTTGGTATGGATAGTAGCAGATTTGTGTCTTTTCACAGCATTAATATAGGTTTGCTAGATGGCATGTCTGATTCGTGACCCTTTTAAGGTCACTGAGTTATGTACTGCCGTAACAACCATCCCTCTATTGTTTCATTTAATGATTGTACAGCTCTATTCAAACCGTAATCCCAGAGTGCACATAGAAAGCAGCGCTGCTCATGACGAATTTGAGCGTTATGTATCACTAGAGCCCATTTAGGCCTACACATTACTGGAAAAGACAAGAATTAAAGGATTGCTGTTCTCAGTACAAGCTAATGACTGGATTGGACAGCTATAAATATTATATGAGTGATTATTTGGGAAGAAGAGCGCTGACAGTTATTGTGACAAAGCTTTACTGTAAATTCATATTTACATGACAAGCAGTGCAGGATTTGAATATTTAGGCTCGAAATCCCTCAATTTGCAGCCAGTCATTTTGTTATCCTGTCCCACAGCTTTCAAATAATTTAGAGGACTTTGAGTGGCTACACAAAGACGGCTTCCTGCTTTAAACCTCTAACACGCCATTTGAAATTCAAAGGAGAAGGAATGAATTAGGCCTTTCCTCCCATTTCTGGGCAGGACAACAGCTGCTGTAGTCACAGCGCTGATCGCAAAGTGTCTGTCTCCCAGAAGAGGACGCAGCATCTAAAATCCTCCAGCACACGGGACATCCGTGTCTCAAATATGTTGAGGATGTAGATGCGGTTTATGATACATCTCTCATCTGACTGCGTTCTGTTGTGCTGTGAAGCTGTCTGATAGCGCCACTAAACTTCCTGTCTTTGCAAATGAGATTTTAATCTGTGGTTCCCCAGGGATGTGCTGAAGTACTTCCGCTCATGCTGTGGCTCCCAGCAGCACTCTTGTCTGTCACAGACAGATTGCACCGCTTGAAACAATTCTACACCTCAGAAACACAGGGGTTTTAACGCCTGCTCTCCAGCAATAAGGTCCACTCCACAAAAAGAAAACTGATAAAATGTCTAATACACAAACACATGGAGGTACAAGCACAAATCATGTTATGTTACTTACAGTGTCCTGGAATGCCTGTTTGCAAAAGTAGGACAAAATGACACTCTTTATGAACTTTTAGTAAGTTCAGCCCTGCTCCTGGAGAGCTACCGTCCTGCAGAGTTCAGCTCCAAACCCAATCAAGCACACCTGAACCAGCTAATCAAGGTGTTGAAAGTATTGAAAAGGTACTTGAAAATTAGAGCAGGACTGGCACTGAAGTCTGCAGGACAGAAGGTCTCCAGGAGCAGAACTGGAGACCCCTGGTCTAGACATAATCTGCAGATTTTTGGCTCTAAAATGTCTGTGCCCATAAGAAAGCAGTTCACATTCAATCAGAGGTCTTGTGCCAACCTGTGCAATTGAACACTAACTCTTGCAATGAGAATGTAGCCTTAGAGATCTCCTTGAGTTCTATCTTTAAGTCATTGTAGCTGCAAAGTTGTAAGCACAACTCCCAGAGCTTTTGAGAAAACTCTAGCTATATTAACAACAGTTTGGAGATGTAATGGAGTCACAGGGCAACTGTAAGTGCTACTTTTTTCTTAAGGCCAGTTGATATCTGCTGTACTTTATCAATTATCTCTAAGACATTTTTCCATCTGTACCATAATGTTTACAGACCTATACCAGCGAATACCAGGCCAATTCCAAAGCAATACATACATGTATGAGGTAAGGTTCTTTAATAAATTATGAAGTAGGGATGTCACAATATCAAAATCTAGTAGTTGGTACCGATACCACTAAAAGTACACTCGACCACAAAGATACTCGATACCAAGTTGATACCACGGGAAAAAAATAGCAATAATACTTAAACATTAACTCCTTTATTTAGCATTACAAAAACACAACATTAGTGGCACTTGGCCTTCAAATAATATACACACGCACCTATACTCTGAATGCAAGCATTAGTTTAAATTCACTGACATGGCAGACCAAAAATAATTTTTTAAACCATTAACATAAACAACAATTATTTAAACCAGTAATATTAGCCAGTAATGTTAATAAGGATAATCCATGGACGGATACATCACAAATGAACAAGCTGTAAGCTGTCAGACAGTCAGTAACATTATGTGCGTGTGTGATCATAGCGCATCGGTACTTGCACTACAGAAGAAAAACAAGTACCGGCAGGATTTTAAACTTGGTACCGTAGTATCGGTTCTCGTGTCATCACTATTATGAAGTGCATGAGATGTTTTAATGAAAATTGTGCTGTTGTTATTTAAGGTATTTATCTCAGACATTTATGTGTAACTAATTCCAATTCTTTTTCTCAAAATCTCTCATCATAGCAGGAAAAACAGACACTTTGGAGAAGGTGAAGAGCCCTGAAAGTACAGGAAAAAGCAGCCCTGCCTGGCAGAAAAAGAAACTTTTTTTTCTTTGTTTGTTTCTACAAATGGACACAGAATTAAGGGTTAGTTCACTCAAAAATGAAAAATCTGTGATTTACTCACCCTCATGTCGTTCCAAGCCCATAAGACTTTCACTGCGTCTACACTGGATGTGAGAACCCATTATAATCAGTGATGCTGTCTACACTGGATGCGGTGCGGCGTGACACCCGACAGTAAACTGATGCCGACAGTGAACAGATTTAATTTAGGTTTTTATTCAGATAAACACATGCATTTCATATGGATTCATTTTATGACACATTTATGAATTTTTTTGGATCTTCTAAGTTTTGGTTACTTGAACTGTCACTGAAGGGAAGGAAAGCTTTCAGGTTTCATTATGAAATATCTTAATTTGTGTTTTGAAGATAATCAAAGTCTGATGGATTTGATCTACAAGAGGGTGAGGAAATGACGATTATGATGATGATTTCCCTGAAAAATGAAATGAATTGATGTATTGAAATATATAAGGAGTTTACAGTGTTGACCAATTCTAATGTATTTTTCAAATGTGTCCAAATGTGAGAGACTGTCCTTCTTTTCTTTTTTTTTTAATTTTATTTTACTTTACTTCTTTCTTTTTTTTTTTAAGTTAATGCAAGTTCATCTGGAATGTGAGTGGCTTTTTTTCAATGGCACATGCACGTTAATTTTGTTGTATGAATGTTCTATTCTGGAATGTTAAGCTTTTATTAAGCCATACCGTTTTAAAGCAATTTTCACTCTTAACTATTGTAAATTCTTCCTCAAATTTATATGCAAAAAAGTGGAAATTGTGTCAATGAGTGTTGAAGATTTCACTGAGATGTAATAAACATTTTAAAATGTTTGACTCTCAAGAGTGTAAAAAGCTTATTTATTTTTTTTTTTTCCCTCAACAAGGTACAATTTAGATTTGTATTTATCTGGATATTGTATTTAAAAATGTGTAAAAAAATTAAGTTAATCCAAATATATATATATATATATATATATATATATATATATACATACTGATAATTTGTGACATAATCATGTAAAAAATGCATTTGGTTAAGAGTGAATTTTTAGTTTCCGTTGACTATAGAAATTTGATTTGGTCAAACGTAATTTTTTCAATTGAGAAAAAGTAAACCGGTTACTTGTAACAAGATGAAGTAATTTTTTTTTTAAGTTGGTTCAACAACACATTTTTTTCAGTGTAGGCTGAGACAAAAGCCAGAACTGATTCTGGGTACTTCTTCTTGGGCATGTAACCAGAAGGTTACACCTGTACAACAGCCAGTCTTCACAGCGCCATCTGTCCTCCTGCTGTCAGAGGACAAAGTGTGAGAAGTTGCACTGCGGCATAAGCAACATAATCAGCATGAGACCTTTTCCTTGACATAAACTGATTACCGGTTCCCCATTCCAATAGCCACAGCATGATCAAACATCTCTTTGAACTTATCATCAAATGACTTGTAAGCATGTGTTCCTTTGGTCTGCAAGAGGGAAATGTTCAATTCACCATGATGTCTGCTCTGGAACGGTAAGTTTTCTGTGTTCAAGAGTAGGACAAAATGATTCTTCATGCAGAGGTCACCCAATTTAATACTCTCCCAGTTGGAAAGAAAGTTAAACAGCACAAGCAGGGCTGCAGTACAAAATAAATAGAATACTGCATTAAAATCCTTTATCTGATTAAGCAAAACTTTATGCATCTCAGGTAGAACAATTGGAGTATATTGCTTTATCAGCACAACTGAACTAACTGTTCATTTAAGGTAACTGGATGCACCTTAAAAGAAGAGCTTTGAACATAAACATCAAGTTGTCAGAGAAGTGTGTTTCTTCAGTTGATGGATCATGTGTGTTGATGAGCAGGGCCGCTGCTGGCCAAATGGGTGCCCTAAGCAGAATTGGATTGTTGTGCCCCCTCCCTCAAATATTATGGAAGTTACCTTATTTTACAGGTAACTGTATTTTTTATTTATTTATTTTTATTTATTTTTTTTTTATAGAATTTTTCCTTTTTTCATTATACGGTGAAATACCCGTTGTTTTACAGATATTTTCTGTATTTTAAAGTTCCACCATTAAATTTACAGATAATTGCTTGTTTTTTGATATTACATAAATTTTCTGTTTTTTAAACGGAAATTTTCTGTATTTTCACAGAGTAATGCGTAATTTTACATAATGTTATTTAATATTTAGAGATTATTCCTGTAAAAAAAAAAAAAAAAAAAATTGAACCACAAATCATTGTCAGAGTGTTTTTATTAGCCTACCATTGAAGATCGTTATCATATGAGGGTTAAAGTGATGTTTTGTGAAGGTCAAATAAATAGTATTAGTACATACATGTACTGAAAATTATGTATGGTTTCTTTTACTCTTTTAACCTTGTCTTGCGAATAAATGCTCTTTTAATCATTATTTGGTAAATTATTTGTTTTCTGATGGTAGGTTTAAAGTGGAAATGAAGCAGTCAGTCCAGTTTACATTATTTAGGAAAATAACTTCCATTTTAATAAATAAATAAATAAATAAATAAATATAAAACAAACATGATTAATGTAATCATTTTAAAGAAAAAAGGTTGTTTTGTAATAGCTGTTGGAGCAAGGGCACCGCCATCTTGCAGTACCACAGTGTGTGACGTCACGGGGTTGGTTCGCTCCGATGGCCAGTATTCATGTGGCCAGTATTCATACATTTAACTAATATTAGCACAATTTATAATTAATCATTCTTTCTGGACAAATTACTGTTTGAATTGCGAACGTAGCTGCTCGATGAAGGCTTTAAAACTTGAAGAATCCTCTGCGGCTGGTCGCTCCTGCTTCATGTTGATCCCCTTCTCCGTCCGCGTTCTGATTTCAGCAAGTCAGTTTTGGTGAATGCAAACAACGTGATTGCTGATCATGAGCCCAATATCCAGCAAGCCAAGAAAACATGCAGTCTACCTGAGGGAAGACGTCTTTCACTTCTAGTGTATTCTTAAACCTGGATTTCATTATTGAAGCACAAATCCAGGCACCAAAAGCAGCCCACACTAAGTTCTCTTTAATTAAAAATATGCATTTTCATTTATTCATAGGCTACATGGCTGCAATAACATTTCAGTTCAAAATTTTGCCATTGTTAAAAAAAATGCTTTACTGACTGACGTTTCTGACTTTCAGTTGTTATGCTCTCAAAATGTATGTCATATACATGTATGTAGGCTATGTCCTAAATTATTACACCACTTGTGCAGCCAGTTACAATTCACAAAGGTAATTTACTTAGGACAATGTTTTGTTTTGTTTGTTTGTTTTTTGTTTTGTTTTTTTTTTTGTAAAAACAAATTCAATATAATGATAAATAAATAGGTTTAGCAAAACAAATGTGATTATTTTTGAGAACCTTGTGATATCAGACAAATAACGTGGTACAATACAAATATTTTAGCGTCCTTTATTCTCCTATAAAGAATCACAATTGTCCCTTATTATCCTTTTCTGACCGTACGTTAGCTGCCAGTGGTGCCTTCTGATTGAAGCCAACAATTTATTCCGCCGATCTAACCTCTTTGGGATCGAGTAAAATTGTAGTTTGGGGTATTTCTGATGACTGTTGTTACAGTACAACATATCCCGGGCATATTGTAACCTTGTGAACTTTCTGAGAGTGTTTTCGTTGATCTTCCTCTGGTAGTTGTGGCTGCTGTGACCATAGACTGACAGCTGCGCAGCTGTGACTCGGACACAAAAATGGCGGCGATAAAACACTGTGACGTCACATGAAACCTATGGATAGTAATATAAGCCTTTCTTTACATTTTGTACACACACTTGTTTTGAAATGGAGCAAGATGACCTTGAAAGCACTGTTGAGTCCATAATAAGTGCAATTGCCTATGCATTTGAGTCGATACGGCGATGGGACCGAGCAGTATTAGGGGTTGGAGAAGTCGTGAACCTGCTGGTTTTAAAGTAAAGTGCGGATCGGAAACAATACTCGTTTACGTGGATACTCCTCAAGACTGTCATTCCAATGTGCTTTTGTGTGCATTTGCTGATGAAGGCGCGAAAGAAAGCTCAATTTGGTACTTACGTGCTGTCCGAGCCGAGTGGCTTTCTGTGTGTGTGCGGAGCCGCCGGCGCGAACAGAAATGATATATCACATCGCGTGAGTACCGCATTTAAATCTCTTTCAGAAGAGGTCTATCACAGCGTGTAAGTACCGCATTGAAATCTAGTTTGTGCTGTCTCATGCTTGAATGGCTTAAACACTTTAATATTTAAACTGATAAGGCTTAAAACACGTGAGAATGATAAACTTTGAGGAAGCAGCACTGGCCCGATCGTTCAGATAGGTGATTAGTTAAACACTACGTCCTGTTAACAGCAGGAAAGCTAATTGTATTCGCATGTGAACATAAAATATGATACATACAACTGGTGAACCAGTCAATGTAATGCATATGGCTGAATGGTCTGAATAACCAGGCCCAGATTAAGAATTCAGAGGCCCCTGGGCACAATGTCTTGTCGGGCCCCCCCACACCCACACACACATATATGAGCACAATCAAGGTTTTGAATTATAGGGTATTTGCTGGAAATACCTCAAACTTATAGAGGATTTACACTGACAGGTTACAGCCTATGATCACATCCTCTGTCATACAGGATTTACATCACATGATTGCAACAATGCTTTCTTGGACCAGCAGCAATCTTTGCAATAAGTGTAAATAGTAATTATGCTATCTATACTTTATATTGGCAGAAACTATTTGCACCTCAGTATGTTTGCACATTAACTGGATGCAATAATAACACAGGGCCTCATTCATGAAACTTGCATAAATATGTGAGTAAATTCACAGTAATCTGCATGTAAAATAGACCTTCCCGAAAACTCTCCTCCGGATTTACAAACGCTTTGTAAACTTCAGATTTGATAGTTAAACATATGTTAATGAATTCCAATCAGCGCCTACATGCTTATTCGCAATAAGCATAATCTCCACCTATGAATTACAACTATGTAAATTTCGTGTCCAGGAACACAGTGGTCCTTTCTCAGGTTTGGTTCCAGTATATTTCATGAATGCAAAAAAGACTAATAGGTCATATGCCTAACAATAAATATTCAATTAACTTGTCCATCATCAGTGCTCTTCTGAAAATGGCCAGCTAGTGGTGCTTGAGAATGCTTTGGTGGCACAGCGTTTTTCCAGCTGACGATTTGGCTGATGTGGAATATCCACGGCAGTAACTTTTTACTAGTATCTAATTTTGAAGAATATTACTGAATATAAAAATGCAGTATATTATAATGCAGTATAAATTACCAGTAATAACTTCTCTATTGTTGTTCAGTGGTTGGTCGGTGTAGTGTTTGTCCTGCCCCTCTTCCATTGATTGGACGGCTGGGTAAAAAGTTAAAGTGACGAGCGCTGCTTTTATGAAGGATTTACACAAAAATTCGTTCTGCTCGTATTTCATGAATGAGGCCCATAGAGTGTACGTAATTATTTATAGCTCTGCAAAAGGCGAATTCGAACCCAGGTCCATCGCATCAAGAGACAATTCCGTAAGTCTGACGCGCTACTGCTTGCAGCGCTGAAGCTGTTGAATTGAATGTGTTTTTTTAATCTTGAGTGTCAACCAGACATTGCTGGGTGGAGCTAGTGTAAATAGCATTTGCCAACAAGCGCGCTATTTGCACTTAAAGACACTCTGATTTTTTTTTTTCTTCCCCTCGCTTGGGCCCCAAGTGCACATGGGCCCCTGGGCCCCTGGGCCAGTGCTCATAATGCCCATTGGATAATCCGGCCATGTGAATAACAATAAAATGCGACATGAAATGATACTGTATGAAGCGCTGTTTGTTTACATCAAGTTGCGTCTGGCATTATGAAAACAATGTTTGGGATACCACGATCAAAACTTAGCATATAGACAGTATGATGTTGAATATTCATCCAAATGATGGTGAAAACCAAGTTATTTGTGTGTTACAATAACTTTCATGTGTTCAAAATGTAAAGAAATGCTTATATTACTATACTGGCCATTGGAGCGAACCAACCCCGTGACGTCACACGCTGTATTGCAAGATGACGGCGCCCTTGCTCCGAAAGCTATAACAAAACAACATTTTTTTTTCTTTAAAATTGTTACATTAATCATGTTTGCTATATATTTTTTTAATCAAAGTGGAAATCACTTTACAAAATAACTAAATAAATAAATAAAATGCTTCACTTCCACTTTAAGGTAGTGTAGTGTGTGCGTGCGTGATGCAGATTCAAATTTGCTGCCAATTTAGCTCCATTCATGAATATTCACGAGTTTCCCGGACTTGCGCGATTGCGCGTGGAACAGAGAATTTCAGGTTACGCTCCTTGTATCTCAAAAGGTTTTATGGAATAGGCTTTTTCCAAACACACAAAAAAAAGGTAAAACATTTTTTAGCGCTGTGCAAAACTGCCTAAACTACATTTGTTCATCATTTCATAACAGTATAATGTTTTATTAGTTTGCAGTGCACTTTTGTGCAGTCGCCCGTGACTAAATGATTGCAGACATTCTTTATGTAATGTTTGGATAAAGTACAGCAAACTTCAGCTAGTTTCATTTGTATCTTGTGATGCTTTAAAACTGTCTTATTATCATTTGTTGAATACATCACTGCCTGCAACAAATGAAATATGAATGAAATGTATGAATGTATAGGAGGACTTTTTTTTTTTTTCTTGTATATTGGTGTGATGATCCATGTCTTAACTTACCCTGTTCAACATTCTTCATGTTGTCTGGTCATTCTCCAACTGGTCTGGTGAACTGTCTAGTTGTAAACTATGATAGTCTTACACTGCTGCAAAAATGTTGCTGAAATGTTGCTGAAATTTCATTGTTTTTTTTCGTGTTTCCATGAATGAATGAATGAATGATGCATTTATATAGCGCTTTATTGTGTATTGTCATACACCCAAAGCGCTTTACAATCATGTGGGGGGAGGGGGGTTAATAAAGTAAAGTTTTCCTGAATGAATCATCATTGAATTCTTCTTATAAACTAAAAAAGATGTATGCACCAAAACAAGAACATAGGAGAAAAGATAGTGTGACGTAAACGTCCCTGCTGAATCTGCTGTATTAAAACATGAAACATAAGAGATGAGTAAAAACAACAACAACATATTTCTAATCTTGATTCTGGTATTTGATTCATGACATTACCATTCAAATTTTTTGGGGGGATTACTATGATAAAAATAAATAAATAAATAAAAATAAAAAAAATAAATAAATAAAAATAAAAATAAATAATTGTATGCTTTTCTTGACAAGGATGCATTAAATTAATAAAAAATGAAAGACATTTATAATGTTACAAAAGATTTCTATTTCAAATAAATGTTCTTCTGAACTTTCTATTCATCAAGGAATCCTGTCACTGTATAATGGTTTGCACACTTCATTAAGCACCACCATTTTCAACTGTGATAATAATCAGAAATGTTTCTTGAGCAGCAAATCAGCATATTGAAATGAATTCTGAAAGATCATATGACACTGAAGAGGAAAAATCTGACATTATAGAGAAAAACCTTACAACAGTGATCAGAATCAGAAACATAACCAGACAGAGCTTTATTGCCAAGTATGTTTACATACACACATTGTCTTGGTGACAGGAAAAGTACAGACATAGTGCAGACATACATATATTTTGACATACATATAATCAAATTAAATGTAATATGTGCATTATATATATATATATATATATATATATATATATATACACACTTTTGTCCATACAATTTTGTTTAATTCAAAATTGTTCTTATGTATTAAAAGAACACTTTATGCATGTGTGTGTGGTCTTAGATTCCTGTTCATTTTGTAAATACAAGCCAAAAGTTGTGAACAATCACACCAGGATAGATTAAAAATGATTAGTCCACAGATAGGCCTACAAGTTTATTTCATCTGTAGCACTCAAAAGATATCAACTAATAACAGTTTTAAAGCATTGCCAGCAACAGCACAACAAACTGAAATCAATGTATACAACTAGCTGAAGTTTGCTGTACTTTATCCGAACATTACACAAAGAATGCAATCATTCAGTCAGGGACGACAGCACAAAACATGCAAACTAATAATATACTAAATTGTTACAAAATGATGAACAAATGTAGTTTAGGCTTAAGTTTACACAACACTGAAAATATAATACCTTTTGTGGAAATATTCCATTAAAACAGTTGAGATACAAGGAGCATAAACTGAAATTTATTTGAATTTATTTCAGGCTATCCATTCGGAAATGTGTTAGAAAATAATGCGCTCTTTCTTCAGTGAGCCTGTTTCGCCAACTACATCAAATTCTGACGATACTACAGCAGACATGCCAACCGACTGAGGTAAGTCTTTCAAACAACATATTATATATAGTGTGGCTGCACATTTGTGTTGAGTAGTTTCGAAGTTAAAATTTGCATTTCAGTCACATAACTGTTGAGAGTGAATTCAGTTGGCTGTACACCTTATGAATATGAACGCAACGTGGTAAATCGCAAGGTAGCCCCCTCCCTGTTGTTTTCGATTCTTATTTTTTTAGATGGGAGGAACCCAATTTCGCCATGACTGCAGGAAGGTTGTAGAAAGTAGCCTTCTCATAATATGAAGCTTTATTTGTAAAAATTATGATGCATTTCTGTAGCTGATTGATTTTAAATTGTAATTTTGTCTGCATTGACCATGAAATTAGTCACAGCTCAGTAGTGGACATGCGTTTATTGCATGAATGGAACAAGACATGCACAGTTCAGCTGGATGATGTTTACTTTAACCTTATATGCTTTGCACAAAATTAATAAACTGTACACTGAAATAAAATAACCAGAACATTAACAACAACACGAGGTCGTGGTTTATCTCAATCAGATGCGCTCAACGTTTTCTTTCAGAATAATGGCCCAGATAGCACACGTACGTCTGCAAGATGTCTGTTAAAGATCTCTTGATGTGGAAAGCATCTGCTGTGTACAAACATCTGACAGACGTCTTTCAGATGTCAGTTTTACATACATTCTAAATCATAAACATCTTAAAGACATTAGGATTGCTTCAGTCTGTTCCTGTCTGTTGTGCTGCTGAGAGGTTTGCGATTGTAGCTCCGCTTTTTTATTGAATCTTTACCTTACTTTCACTCTCTGTTGTTTAAAGTGATAATATATAACTTAATTCCCACCATATTTCTGGTATTATCTATCAAACTAATCTAACTAATTTGATCGTTCGCTTTTAAAACCGCAAGTGCAGCGCGCGTGCAGCGCGTTAGCCGTTTAGCTTGTTACTCGCGGTTCCATTCACGTTTCTATTCGCGCCTATTATTGTTTTCTTTTTTCTCGCTCCGTTTTCATTTCTCTCTCGCTCCGTTTTTCACAAGTTCATCAAACAACAGTGGTAAGTTAAGTTGGTATCATTCATCAATCACGGTGAGTAATGGCTTCTCCTTCTCTTGTTGTTTGCGCTTCATGTCACATGTACAGTTTATCTCTCTCTGTCGGCGACGAGGGATTCACATGTGATAAATGCAGGGAAATAGTTAGGCTGACAGAGAAGATTTTAGAACTAGAGACACGCATCCAAACTTTAGTTGAGGATAGTAAGAATGTGAGGGCTGTAGATACTGCTTTGGATGCGACTAGCTCAGGGAATCCTGTACATTGTTCGGTTCCGGTTGTGCCCGTGCAGCAGGGCAACTGGGTGACTGTAAGGCGGCATAGTCGCGGGTCAAAACACCGCTCTTCCGTTCCGATCAAAACATCAAACAGGTTCTCCCCACTCAGTGATGCACCCACTGAGAAACCTGATGAAAGTGCTCTAGTAATTGGCGATTCTATTGTACGGAACGTGAAAATAGAGACACCAGCCACCATAGTCCAATGTTTACCGGGAGCCAGAGCGCCTGACATCTTGGCAAATTTAAAAGTGCTGGCTAATGCTAAACGTAAATTCAGTAAGATTGTTATCCACGTCGGCGCTAATGATGTTCGACTTCGCCAGTCGGAGATCACTAAAAATAATGTTAAAGAGGTGTGTGAACTTGCAAGTACGATGTCAGACACTGTAATATGCTTTGGTCCCCTCCCTGCTTACCGTGGCGATGAGATTCATAGCAGACTGTCATCACTCAATGGCTGGATGTCTAAGTGGTGCCCGCAGAATAACGTAGGTTTCATAGACAATTGGAAGAGTTTTTGGGGCAGACCTGACCTGTTGAAAAGAGATGGTGTTCATCCCTCCTGGGGTGGTGCCGCTCTTCTCTCTAGAAATATGGCACATAGTCTTAGAGTTCGTACTTGACTAACTAGGGCCCAGGTCAGGGAGCAGACAGACTGGCTAAACCGACCGTCTGCTAGCCGCCTCACGTCACAGAAGTCAGTTAATTCTCAGCACATAGAGACTCCTTCACCTAGATATCACACTATAGAGACTGTGTCTGTTCCCCGTACTAGAAAATACAGAAAACGTCCAAACCAAAGTAATAGTAACAATTTAATTGATGTTCAACAAATAAAAAATGTTTACAATACAGAGAAACAACTGATAAAACTTGGCTTACTGAATATCAGGTCCCTTTCTACAAAAGCACTATTTGTAAATGATATGATCACTGACCATAAGCTAGATGTGCTTTGTTTGACAGAAACATGGCTAAAACCAGATGAATACATTACTTTAAATGAGTCTACCCCCCAAGATTACTGCTATAAAAATGAGCCACGTCCAAAAGGTAAAGGGGGAGATGTTGCTACAATTTATAGCAATATTCTCAGTATTTCTCAGAGGGCAGGCTTTAAGTATAACTCGTTTGAAGTTATGGTGCTGCGTATAACATTATCTAGAGAAACACGTGTTAGTGATAAATCCCCTGTGATGTTTGTATTGGCTACTGTGCACAGGCCACCAGGGCACCACACAGACTTTATTAAAGAATTTTCTGATTTTCTGAGTTAGTACTGGCTGCAGATAAAGTCTTAATTGTTGGTGATTTTAATATCCATGTCGATAATGAAAAAGATGCATTAGGATCAGCATTCATAGACATTCTGAACTCTATTGGGGTTAGACAACATGTTTCAGGACCTACTTATTGTCGAAATCATACTCTAGATTTAATACTGTCACATGGAATTGATGTTAGTGGTGTTGAAATTCTGCAGCAAAGCGATGATATCTCAGATCATTATCTAGTCTTGTGTAAACTCCATATAGCTAAAACTGTAAATTCTACTCCTTGTTACAAGTATGGTAGAATCATCACTTCTACCACAAAAGACTGCTTTGTAAGTAATCTTCCTGATTTATCTCAATTCCTCAGCATATCCAACAGCGCAGAAAAACTTGATGATGTAACAGAAACTATGGACTCTCTCTTTTCTAGCACTTTAGATACAGTTGCTCCTTTACGCTTAAGGAAGATCAAAGAAAACAGTTTGACTCCGTGGTATAATGAGCACACTCGCACCCTAAAGAGAGCAGCCCGGAAAATGGAGCGCAGCTGGAGGAAAACAAAACTAGAGGTATTTCGTATAGCTTGGTGGGAAAGTACCCTATCCTACAGAAAAGCATTAAAAACGGCTAGATCTGATTACTTTTCGTCTCTTCTAGAAGAAAACAAACATAACCCCCGGTATTTATTCAATACAGTCACTAATTTAACGAAAAATAAAGCATCAACAGGTGTTGGCATTTCCCAAGAGCACAGCTGTAATGACTTTATGAACTACTTTACTTCCAAGATCGATACTATTAGAGATAAAATTGTAACCATGCAGCCGTCAGCTACAGTATCGCATCAGATAGTGCACTATAGATCCCCTGAGGAACAATTCCACTCATTCTCTATTATAGGAGAGGAAGAATTGTATAAACTTGTTAAATCATCTAAACCAACAACATGTATGTTAGACCCTATTCCATCTAAACTACTAAAAGAGCTGCTTCCAGAAGTCATAGATCCTCTTTTGGCTATTATTAATTCATCATTGTCATTAGGATATGTCCCCAAAACCTTCAAATTGGCTGTTATTAAGCCTCTCATTAAAAAAACACAACTTGACCCCAAAGATCTAGTTAATTACAGACCGATCTCAAATCTCCCTTTTCTGTCAAAGATACTAGAAAAGGTAGTATCCTCACAATTATATTCCTTCTTAGAGAAAAATGGTATCTGTGAGGAATTCCAGTCAGGATTTAGACCGTATCATAGTACCGAGACTGCTCTCATTAGAGTTACAAATGACCTGCTTCTATCATCTGAGCATGGTTGTATCTCTTTATTAGTTCTACTGGATCTTAGCACTGCGTTCGACACTATCGACCACGACATTCTTTTGAATAGACTTGAAAACTTAGTTGGCATTAGTGGAAGTGCCTTAGCATGGTTCAAATCATACTTATCTGACCGCCATCAGTTCGTAGCAGTAAATGAAGAGGTATCATATCGATCACAAGTGCAGTATGGAGTACCTCAAGGCTCAGTACTAGGGCCGTTACTTTTCACGCTTTACATGTTACCCTTGGGAGATATTATCAGGAGACATGGTGTTAGCTTTCACTGTTATGCTGATGATACTCAGCTCTATATTTCTTCACGGCCCGGTGAAACACACCAAATTGAGAAACTAACGGAATGTATAGTCGATATAAAAAACTGGATGACGAGTAACTTCTTACTGCTAAATTCTGAAAAAACAGAGGTGTTAATTATCGGACCTAAAAACCCCACATGTAATAACCTAGAACACTATCTAACACTTGACGGCTGCTCTGTCAATTCTTCTTCATCAGTTAGGAACCTAGGTGTGCTGTTTGATAGCAATCTTTCATTTGAAAGCCATGTTTCTAGTATCTGTAAAACTGCGTTTTTCCATCTCAAAAAAAATATCTAAATTGCGACCTATGCTCTCAACGTCAAATGCAGAAATGCTAATTCATGCGTTTATGACCTCAAGGTTAGACTATTGTAATGCTTTACTGGGTGGTTGTTCTGCACGCTTGATCAATAAACTACAGTTGGTCCAAAATGCAGCAGCTAGAGTCCTTACTAGAACCAGGAAGTATGACCATATTAGCCCGGTTCTGTCAACACTGCACTGGCTCCCTATCAAACATCGGATAGATTTTAAAATCTTGTTAATTACTTATAAAGCCCTGAATGGCTTAGCTCCTCAGTACTTGAGCGAGCTCTTATCACATTATAGTCCTCCATGTCTGCTGCGTTCTCAAAACTCTGGCCATTTGATAATACCTAGAATATCAAAATCGACTGCGGGCGGGAGATCCTTTTCCTATTTAGCGCCCAAACTCTGGAACAATCTACCTAACACTGTTCGGGAGGCAGACACACTCTGTCAGTTTAAATCTAGATTAAAGACACATTTCTTTAACCTGGCTTACACATAACACACTAATACACTTCTATTATTCAAATCCGTTAAAGGATTGTTAGGCTGCATTAATTAGATCAACCGGAACCGGTAACACTCCTCATAGCACACGATGTACTCGTTACATCGTAAGAAGAATGGCATCTACGCTAATATCTGTCTGTTTCTTTATTATTATGTTTCTCAGTCCGTGTCCGGATCAGATGGCGCCGGGAGATGATGTCTGCGACCCTGACCGTCGGCGGAGACCGGACACCTGGATGAGCCCTGGGGACATATCCCCAGTGAAGACCTCGACTTAAATACAATAAAACTTAAAATTAAACAAAATAACTATAATATAATAAAATACCTGACTACATAATACTATTATTGTTAGAAATTGCAACAATATAAAAATAGAAATATAATACATTTATACATTTAAAATTTAATTAATACAATAAGTAAAAAAATAAATAATAATATCCTGGCCAGAGAAGAACTGAGCCTGGTTTCTCCCAAGGTTTTTTTTCTCCATTCTGTCACAGGGGGAGTTTTGGTTCCTTGCTGCTGTCGCCTCTGGCTTGCTCAGTTGGGGACACTTAATTTCTAATGATTATCGTCAATTTGATTTCATATATACTATTTAAACTAAACTGAGCTAGACAATGACATCTCTGAATTCAATAATGAAATGCCTTTAACTGAAAATTGAGTGTTTAATCTTATTATTATACATTATTATACATTATACATTACTGACACTCTATCCTCCAATTTGATACTGTTAAGTGCTTTGACACAATCTGTATTGTTAAAAGCGCTATATAAATAAAGGTGACTTGACTTGACATCTAATAGACGTCTATATGACATCTAAAAGGAAACGTCCTATAGACGTATTGCAGATGAGCAAACACCTTAAAAAATATGTCTTGCTGATGTAAATGGAGATGTCAAATAGACGTCTCTGAGATGTACGTGTGCTATCAGGGGGGGTGACAGAAAGGTTAAAAAATAGCGTATTATTTAAGATGGAAATAAGATGAAGACCTCGATCACGTCATTAACTATTCTGTTGTGCAGAGCTCAAAATTGTTGACGACATAAAGCAGTTCCACCGTAAAATAATAGCTGAATCCTTTTTTTAACTGGTTCATTAAAATGATCTATCCGAAAGAACCTTTTCGTGGAAATGAATCAGAATCACTATTAGCGAGCAAGAGGCGAATTAACGGGTGTTTCTCAAAAGGAAGGCTGGATCCATAGATTTTGTTGAACTGAAAACGGCTCTGAATGAGGAGTCGATTCCCCTTGATGGGATCCCCAATGCCTCGGAGTTGATTATTTTTGGAATCGATTCCCAGCCCTAATATTTTATTAAGTATACAGAATTTGGTCCTCCATTGTCACTATCTTAATGCGTTAAGCGTTTAGTTTTCTGTGGGAAAACACTTTCCTTGCAATTAAAAAGCGTTTGCATTCACATTCTGGGCGCATTTGTTCACCTACACTTATATTATGCATGTATAAGTGCATATGTTAATCTTATAAGTTATAATTGATATAATCTTTGTGCATATTGCATCTATCCTAGACAGTTATAACCCTTGGTAGTAATATGATGCAGTCAAAGTAAATAATATAAATTTACTTTATATAAATTTAGCTAAAATCACATGGCGGACCAAAAAAATCACTGTTAACTTTTCCTGCTCAGCTTCCAGATCACTGTCTCAGTGGAACATAGGCTGTAATGTGTGAATGTAATAAAAAAGTATTAAAACATGTTTTTTTTATTGTTTCAGGCCATGTGGAAAGACTGTGGAGATCTACAGCAGATAAGCATGGCAATTCAGGTGTGGAACAAGTCAACTTTTGTTATTATTATTAATATTATTTCAATCTTTAATCAGCGTAGACAAGTCTTATAAATGTCATATGGTAATACAACAAATTCTGTATTTTCTTTTCATGCAGCTGTTTCTTTCTTTCTTTTTTAAATGGTTCTTCTTTGTGTATAATTTTCTGTTCGGGTAAGGGGTAAATAAATAAACCAAGGAGCATTTAAAACAGGGGTGTCAAACTCAGTTCCTGGAGGGCCACAGCTCTGCACAGTTTAGACTTAGCCCTAATTAAACACACCTGATCCAGCTAATCAAGTCATTTATTTGAAAACTACATAGTATGTGTTTTGGGGCAAGGTTGGCACTAAATTGATTGAGTATCAAAAAATGCCTTGTTGTTCGATACCAAATTTAATACTTCAACGTCAGTGAAACGGTAAGCATGCAGAATGCTTGATGTGCCCAAATTAAGTGCTGGTGATTGGCTGTGGTGAGGCATCAAGGGGGTTAAGAGTTTGAAAAATTCAGGAACCACTATCAAAGTCAAGGTATCTTTATTGATAGAGAATTTTTTTGAATGTTTACATTACTTTTTGGGTTAACTGGGACCAAGAAAACATAAAATTTGGGCCTAGAGTTAAAAATAATTTCTCCTTTAAGTATGTTATTTTTTTCATATGAAAACAAACATTGTATCAATAAAACACTTCATCAGACAATTGTATTCATTTAATAAAAATGAACGAGTCATGTTCAACCTCTGCTTTCTCACACAGAACAACCTCCTGGACAGTAACTAGTCTGGTTTTAAAAGAGGCAACTCAACTGAGACTGCCCTGTCCTTGGTCCTGCAGATTTGCCCTGTACAACATTACGAAGATCAGACCCTTTCTTACGGGGCATGCTACAGAACTCCTTGTCCAAGCTCTTGTTCTCTCCAGACTGGACTATTGTGCTGCTCTCTTAGGAGACCTTCCAGCATGTACTACCAAGCCTCTGGAACTAATCCAGCATGTGGCACTGCAAGTGGTCTTTAACAAGCTTAAGAGTGCACGTAACACACCTCATCACTTTGCACTGGTTGCCAGTAGCCACTCACATCACATCCCAAAGAGGTACAGATTCACTTTAACAGACCTTTACTTTGACTGTCTGTTGCTGTTGTAATAAACTGCCTAACTCTGCCCATTTTCAAGAAATGGCTAAAAGTGTTTTTTTTTGGTTTTTTTTCATGAACACTTGACCCATTAAAGGGATAGTTCACTCAAAAATTAAAATGACCCCATGATTTACTCACCCTCAAGCCATCCTTTGTGTATATGACTTTGTTCTTTCAGACAAACACAATCGGAGTTATATCAATAAACATCCTCACTCTTCCAGGCTTTATAATGACAGTGAATGGCTGCCATGAGTTTGAAGCTCAAAAAAGCACATCCATTCATCATAAACGTACTCAACATGGCTCCGGTGGGTTAATAAAGGTCTTCTGAAGCGAGGTATATTTTACACTTTATAAAGTAAAACTAACTTTCAGGACAAACAGCCATACAGATTTGACTCAAGAATAACTTGCGCAATGTAGCTTTGTATGTCATGACGTAGCATTTTGCTGGGGGCAAGTTTTTTTTTACTTTATAAAGTGTAAAGTATGCTTAGCTTCAAAAGGCCTTTATTAACCCCTGCCATGTGGAGTACATTTATGAAGGATGAATGCACTTTTTTGAGCTTCAAACTCATAGCAGCCATTCACTGCCATTATAAAGCCTGGAAGAGCCAGGATGTTTATTGATATAACTCTGATTATTTTCTGAAAAAAGAAAGTCATATACCCAGAGGATGGCTTGAGGGTGTGTAAATCATGGGATAATTTTTATTGTTTGGTGAACTATCCCTTTAATACTAACTCTTTTGCTTAATAAAAAACTGCTATGTCTACTGTGTTAGACTAACTGGGACTTTGCATGTTGCTTTGGATAAAATGTCATTGTAAATGTATAAAGGTATCCATAGGTTTCATGTGACGTCACAGTGTTTTATCGCCACCATTTTTGCGTCCGAGTCACAGCTGCGCAGCTGTCAGTCTATGGTCACAGCAGCCACAACTACCAGAGGAAGATCAACGAAAACACTCTCAGAAGGTTCACAAGGTTACAATATGCCCGGGATATGTTGTGCTGTAACAACAGTCATCATAAAAACCACGAACTACAATTTTACTCGATCCCAAATAGGTTACATCGGCGGAATAAATTGTTGGCTTCAATCAGAAGGCACCACTGGCAGCTAACGTACGGTCAGAAAAGGATAATAAGGGACAATTGTGATTCTTTATAGGAGAATAAAGGACGCTAAAATATTTGTATTGTACCATGTCATTTGTGTCTGATATCACAAGGTTCTCAAAAATAATCACATTTGTTTTGCTAAACCTATTTATTTATTGAATTTGTCATACAAAAAAAAAAACAAAAAAAAAACATTGTCCTAAGTAAATTACCTTTGTGAATTGTGACTGGCTGCACAAGTGGTGTAATAATTTAGGACATAGCCTACATACATGTATATGACATACATTTTGAGAGAATAACAACTGAAAGTCTGAAAAGTCAGTCTGTAAAGCATTTTTTAAACAATGGCAAAATTTTGAACTGAAATGTTATTGCAGCCATGTAGCCTATGAATAAATGAAAATGCATATTTTTAATTAAAGAGAACTTAGTGTGGGCTGCTTTTGGTGCCTGGGTTTGTGCTTCAATAATGAAATCCAGGTTTAAGAATACACTAGAAGTGAAAGACGTCTTCCCTCAGGTAGACTGCATGTTTTCTTGACTTGCTGGATATTGGGCTCATGATCAGTATTCACGTTGTTTGCATTCACCAAAACTGACTTGCTGAAAAAAGAACGCGGACGAGAAGGGGATCAACATGAAGCAGGAGCGACCAGCTGCAGATGATTCTTCAAGCTTTTAAAGCCTTCATCGAGCAGCTACATTCGCAATTCAAACAGTAATTTCTACAGAAAGAATGATTAATTATAAATTGTGCTAATATTAGCTAAGTTGCCATTAAATTCAGATTGTGTAGTAAGCTAATAATGTTATCTTGTTACACAATCATTGACTCAAAAGTGCTTTGAGCTGATGTCAGTTTTAAATTTACAAGTAATCAGGACCTTACATGGCCTAACTGTTACACTTGCTATCCTAAAAATAATCAAGTCCAGGGATCAGTGTGGGAAATGGTAGTAAAATTAAATTTATTATTTCAATATATTAATATTATCTATTAAATCTCATAGAGATGTGCTGTGCTCGTTGTCACATCGGACACAAATATGGCGGCGAGCATAGCGGAAGTGACGTCTTTGGAACCCATGAATACAGCAATTTCCATTTAATGTAGGTATTTTTGCATGCTCTAAATTAGCTATGTACTGAATGTATTTCCTACAATTTAATTATTCATTTAACTTTACATACAATGCTTCTGTACAATGACTAATACTGCGAATGTGCAGATTCCTTTAATAAGTACAGAATACATTGTTAATTTTACAGAAATTGGCTGAAAATGTTTTTTTTTTTTTTTTTTTAAATACATATTTCTAAGTGCTATGCTCGTTTCTCTACTGTTCAAACAGTTTAAACAGTAATATTTCTGGAAAATGAATGATTAAAATGTATATCTACAGACATTTGTCTTTGTATTAAGAATTTGCTACATTTTTATACAACATTTCTTGCTTATTGTAATTAATAATATCTGTATATTAATGAGATTATTCTAGGTAGGCATAAAATAACTCCTAAATACCTTTTAATTTACAGAGATTGGTTGAAGTTGTGAGATTGTTTCTGTAAAAAGGATTATCTGTAAATATACAAACTCTTTTTAAAATGTGCTTACTGCATTTTTATAAATTTTCTTAGTAATTGTACATGGAAAAACTGTACTTTAAACAGGGTTTCCGCGGGGCATTAAAAAGCATTAAAAGTCATTAAATGGATTTTGCTAAAATTAAGGGCTTAAATAGCATTAAAAGGTCATTAAATTTATTTTTACAGGCATTCATTTATTTATTTTTTTTATTTATTTATTTTTTTTAGATGATTTTGAATAAAAATATAAAACAAACTTTGAATATAGCGCCTTCATAATTAATAACTTTTTAATTTGCTGTCGCAAAATCGGTGTGATACACACGCGGAACAGTTTGGTAATCGCCTGCGGTCGGATGTTTGGACAGCGCCGGACTGGAGTAAAACTAAGAGCAGAGAATGTTAATTTTGTAAATTCAGAAAGAAATTGTGTAGTTGTCACGATTCTCACGGGGAGACGTGAATAATCCAACTAAAGTCTTTATTGAAATCAAACGGGGAAGTACCTCACTTAATTTCTAACGATTATCGTCAATTTGATTTCATAGATACTATTTAAACTAAACTGAGCTAGACAATGACATCTCTGAATTCAATAATGAAATGCCTTTAACTGAAAATTGAGTGTTTAATCTTATTATTATACATTACTGACACTTTATCCTCCAATTTGATACTGTTAAGTGCTTTGACACAATCTGTATTGTTAAAAGCGCTATATAAATAAAGGTGACTTGACTTGACTTGACAGGCTGGAAACACACGCGACAGACAGAGGTGACGTTTAATACTCGACAGGAAACACAGGGCAGGACACACTGTAAGTACACGACATAACTAGATAATTAAACACACACAACTGGAACATAATTATCTGATAATCACAGGAACAGCAAACTAACCAAATATGGGCATACAAGAGGAAGGGAAACACAAGACAATACAAGACAATCCTGACAGTAGTGCAATAGACCTATCGGTAAGCCCCGCCCCTCGAACGCAGATGAGCCAATGGCAGTCGAGTATCAGTTGCACGGGGATCGGAACTCGGACATCTTTGGGTTTCAGCGCCATAGAGAAACACTGGAAGATCGCATCTCGCATCTGTTTTACTGTGTTTATGCTACAAAAATGGAAAAACGATGTGCTTAGGGTACTTGTAACACTAATTTCAGTTAATCTGAGAGGATAGGCAATGTAATTTATTTTATTCCATTTCCTAAACCCAACCAAAACAGAGCAAAATGTCCCTAAACATTCAACCCCAATCACAATGAAGAAGAAAACGTTCATTTTCTGGTTATCATACTCTTATTAAGTTACACTTTTCATCTGCTCAAGCAGAACGTTAATGTCATCTTGTGCTTCAGCAAGGTATCTCTGGCTAAAGCTAGCTAATGTTAGCGTTAAAGTGAGTCCATGCTAACATACAAACCTAAATAGCGAACTGTTCTCACGTCATGTACCGTGCAGTGAAAGTCAAAAACACATAAACGAAGGTCTATAATAGAGTGCCTCTCCATATTAATCTGATTAAATGTAAATTAATTTAATCTTACTCTGCCGTACATGAACGGTGTTGATCCGGGATGTTGTCATTGCGATCGTGACGACCCTAACATAATTCTCCCGTTTGCATTGTGATCTGTATTTTTACATATTTATTTCAATATCTTTTATATATCCCTCCATGGCATATTTAAGTCCCACTCGAAGGTCCATCTGTGTCCCAAACTGATCAGAAACACCTCGGAATAAGGTTTTCACTGAGAGCTGTCATTGTAAGCTCCGTTTGTTTGTCCGAGTGAGCAACAGTAACTAAGGGGGGCGGGGCTTACCGATAGGTCAATTGAGCAATTTCGGCGAGAATGATTCTGATTTGATTACATTCGGTGTAAATGACGACTGATAACGAATAATGTATTGACAGTAACAAGGTCGCACATATTGAAGCTCGCGCAGCCTGTGTGTGTGAGAGAATCTCGTGCAGAAATCAAAACAAATGAGCGCAACAGCACAGACAACTCATAGAACAAACATACTACAGAAAATAAATCGAGTTTTTATATCTACCATATGATGTAGCCTAGTTAAGCAACATGAGACCACCAAGAGAGTGTTGATTCCCGAATATCATCAGCACGATTGCAGATTTTGATTTTATTCACTCTATAAATGAGTGATTATCATTCACTAATCTCCGAGCAGCACACAGCGGTGTTTTCGTTACTGAAGCAGTGCTTTTGAATTAATCATTTGAGTCAATGATTCAGTGATCCATTCATAAAGACTTGCTTGATTCTTGAATGAATCAGTCGTCTGAATGAATCGCTTGAACTAATGATTTAAATGTTCACTAATTAACACAGTCACTTGACGCCACCTACTGGCGGTTTACTCTCATATTTTAAAGGATCATTGCATTTTTTCCAGCTTTTCATATTTGTATATTAAAAATAATTTAAAACACTAAGCTCATAACATTATTCATGCAGCTGCAATTTTGCAATGTAAATGTCAATTCATTAATGAAATGTAAGAATTTGATATGAAAGATAATGCAAACATTTTAATTAGATTAGAAAAAAAAAGAAAAAAATTGCTCTTTCTTTATTTTAAAAAACACCTTGGAAATCAATTTAATATCACAAATATGCTGATTTCAGTAAGTAAGAACTGATATAGAAGTGATAGTTTAAATTATGTAGATTTTCTCACATATTCAAGATTATCATCATTGCATTATTCGCAATTCGAATGGTTAATTTAAAACATAGGCCTATAACTGGTCAAAGTTACATTTATTTGATCAAAAATACAATAAAAACAGTAATATTGTGAAATATTATTTCAATTTATAATGACAGGTTTTTTTTTTTTTTTTTTTTTTTTTTTTTTTTATATGAATATATTTTAAAATATAATTTATTTCTGTGATTCAAAGGTGAATTTTCAGCATCATTACTCCAGTCTTCAGTGAAATCATTCTAATATGCTGATTTTCTGCTCAAGAAACATTTTTGATTATCAATATAGAAAACAGTTGTGCTTATTCATTTTTTGTGTGTGGAAACAAACCACAATATATTACCCTTCAAAAATACAATAAAAAACTAATGTTTTTTTTTATTTTATTTTTTTTTTTTATAAATACTTTTATTCAACAAGGACAAATTAAATTGATGAAACGTGACAGTAAATACATTTGTAATGTTACAAAAGATTTTATTTCAAATAAATGCTGATTTATTTGAAATATTTATGCTGAAATTTATTTATGCTGAAAAGTAAAATGTATCATGATTTACACAAAAATATAAAGCAGAAAAAATGTGTTCAATATTGATGAAAATAATAAGAACCGTTATTAATGATTGAGCACCAATAATCATAACAGAGCAGAAAATCAGCATATTAGAATGATTTCTGAACAATCATGTGACACTGAAGACTGGAGTAATGATGCTGAAAATTCAGCTTTGATCACACAATTACATTTTAACAGATATTCAAATAAAAAAAAAAACAAAACAAAACAAAAATATTTTAAATTTAAATAATATTTCTCAATATTACCATTACTGCAACCTTAGTGAGCAGAAGATACTTGTTTCAAAAACTTTAAAAACCTTTGACTGGTAGTGTGTGTAGTGATATATATCTCTTTATCTATCTATATATACAGGTGCATCTCAATAAATTAGAATGTCATGGAAAAGTTCATTTATTTCAGTAATTCAGTTCAAATTGTGAAACTCGTGTATTAAATAAATTCAATGCACACAGACTGAAGTAGTTTAAGTCTTTGGCTCATTTAATTGTGATGATTTTGGCTCACATTTAACAAAAACCCACCAATTCACTATCTCAACAAATTAGAATACTTCATAAGTCCAATAAAAAACAAAAAACAAAAAAAACAAAAACAAAAAAAAACATTGAAACATTAAAGTATGTTCATTTACTGTATATGTACTCAATAGTTGGTAGGGGCTCCTTTTGCTTTAATTACTGCCTCAATTCGGCGTGACATGGAGGTGAACATCTCAACAAATTAGGATATGGTGACATGCCAATCAGCTAATCAACTCAAAACACCTGCAAAGGTTTCCTGAGCCTTCAAAATGGTCTCTCAGTTTGGTTCACTAGGCTACACAATCATGGGGAAGACTGCTGATCTGACAGTTGTCCAGAAGACAATCATTGACACCCTTCACAAGGAGGGTAAGCCACAAACATTCATTGCCAAAGAAGCTGGCTGTTCACAGAGTGCTGTATCCAAGCATGTTAACAGAAAGTTGAGTGGAAGGAAAGAGTGTGGAAGAAAAAGATGCACAACCAACCGAGAGAACCGCAGCCTTATGAGGATTGTCAAGCAAAATCGATTCAAGAATTTGGGTGAACTTCACAAGGAATGGACTGAGGCTGGGGTCAAGGCATCAAGAGCCACCACACACAGACTTGTCAAGGAATTTGGCTACAGTTGTCGTATTCCTCTTGTTAAGCCACTCCTGAACCACAGACAACGTCAGAGGCGTCTTACCTGGGCTAAGGAGAAGAAGAACTGGACTGTTGCCCAGTGGTCCAAAGTCCTCTTTTCAGATGAGAGCAAGTTTTGTATTTCATTTGGAAACCAAGGTCCTGGAGTCTGGAGGAAGGGTGGAGAAGCTCATAGCCCAAGTTGCTTGAAGTCCAGTGTTAATTTTCCACAGTCTGTGATGATTTGGGGTGCAATGTCATCTGCTGGTGTTGGTCCATTGTGTTTTTTGAAAACCAAGGTCACTGCACCCGTTTACCAAGAAATTTTGGAGCTCTTCATGCTTCCTTCTGCTGACCAGCTTTTTAAAGGTGCTGATTTCATTTTCCAGCAGGATTTGGCACCTGCCCACACTGCCAAAAGCACCAAAAGTTGGTTAAATGACCATGGTGTTGGTGTGCTTGACTGGCAAGCAAACTCACCAGACCTGAACCCCATAGAGAATCTATGGGATATTGTCAAGAGGAAAATGAGAAACAAGAGACCAAAAAATGCAGATGAGCTGAAGGCCACTGTCAAAGAAACCTGGGCTTCCATACCACCTCAGCAGTGCCACAAACTGATCACCTCCATGCCACGCCGAATTGAGGCAGTAATTAACGCAAAAGGAGCCCCTACCAAGTATTGAGTACATATACAGTAAATGAACATACTTTCCAGAAGGCCAACAATTCACTAAAAAAGTTTTTTTTTTTTTTTTTTTTTTTTTTTTTAATTGGTCTTATGAAGTACTCTAATTTGTTGAGATAGTAATAATAATAATTTTAAGTAAGATAATAATTTTAATATTAATATAGAACGAAAGATGTTTTTTTTTTTTTGAGCAACTTCCCCCCCCGGAAGTTGGTGCCCTATGCAAACTGCGTACTCTATGTATAGGGAGCGCCGGTACTGTTGATGAGCATACCATATAGTATGCAGGTACAGGATAGTGGATATGACATTAGAGGAAACTAGAATCAGGGTTAGAAATAATATGCAGAATTTATAAAAACCCATTAATAAAAATTAAAATTTCAATGAAAATAAATTATCCCAGTTTAGACACAACAGATATGTACAATATTACACAATTTAATGTCAAAGAAGCAAAGATCAAATGATGAGAATTTTAAAACAGCTGTAACTAAGGTAACATATGATCAGTACTATTGTGACAAAGGTAAGTGGTCAACCAGGGATGTTTAAAACATAAACATTGATTAGACAGAAACATTCTGCCCTTTACCTTTCTAAACCCCTTTCACCTTTGTGATTTCAGCTGCCACAGTTCCTGGAAAAACAAATCTATATTATTATCATCTAGGATAATATCTATATCGCATCGGATAATATCGCATCTAGGTTCTTTCATAACTGAAGGACCTAGATGTCAACAGTGAAAAGGAGATTAAATCAGTCTACTGCATCATCGTCGTAAGAAAAAATAAATAAACATAAGTATGATACAGTACTATACACTAGTGCTCCAAAATGTCCAATAAGCAAATCCTAGCTCCTGTACAAAACAGTTTGCTTCTTTGTTGATTGTTCAGAATCAGTATAAAATATATCTATTCCTTGTTAAAAGACTCAAAATGCCTTACTCCATGCAAACAACCCCTTTACTTAAAAGCTATCCCACTGGGTACAGCTGGATTTTATTACTGATAGTCCAAATAAAATTAAAGGCTGGACTTTGGAAGTCTTTCATGAACCTTGGTTCTCTATGTTGTGCATTTCCTATGGCTATCCCATCCTAATCTCTCTATCTCCCGAGGAACTGGAGAATTAGTCCTGGGCTGAGTTTTTTTTTTTTTTTTCCCCAATGTTGAATAATCCCTAACCGAGCTACTCAAATTGAAAATCCTTTTGATGTCTAGTCAAACAAATATTCCTACTGGGTATAGCGATCTATCTACAACATGCAGTAAAGTTAAGGCCCCCTGTGTGCCTCAACATAGACCCTGGGACTGTGTGATCGATTATCTCCATGGTGTGACTTCCCCAGAGAATGGATCTAGCCATTGTCTATCCCTGAGTCACCGACTGTGGAGGATTACATTAAGAAGACATTAGAATAAGGCCTGCTTTTTATTGATCACCAAAGTTTTAACAAAGTAGCTGTAAAAACTTTTATCTTCTTCTATTACATCTTGTTGTCTTGGGGTAAATAAAAAGAGGGAAAATATTGACTGATCTGGGCTGCGTTTCCCGAAAGCTTCTTAACGCTACGTCATTCGTAAGTTATACCTTAAGTTGTACCTTGACGTTAATACGTGTTTCCCGAAACGTTCTTAGTGAAGTATACCTTCTGTAAGTCATTCGTTCATAAGGTTAGTCTGGACCACTCTTAGCTATACCTTATCGCTGTTCACAGTTCACGCCGCTAGTGGCCACCACTGAGCAACAACTTCTTCACATTTCAGTCGATACGATTGTAATTCTGTGGCAAGAAAAAGTGCAGAACCAAATAAATATTACAATTCTAAAGTTGTAATACACCCAATGTTCAATTAGTGTTCAATTAATTGAAGTGTTTTTATGCAAAAATTAAAAATGTCATTATACTGATGGCTGTTTTTCCATTATAATATACAAACAACCTCGGCTGGTAAACCATTAGGAAGCACATAATTAGGAGTCTATTTAAAGGGAATGAATGTGATGGGGAGTTTGGTCAAACTATGGCAGCGAGACAGCGAATAGTTGTCCTAAATCAAAGACGGCTGCGTCCGCCGAGCCTGTCAGTGTATGTGCACTATTTCATAAACTTTAGTCCCCTGGCTACCATGTCAGAAGATACAATTCTACAAAAACTTCGCCTGCCATGGGAGCAAATTCAGCAGCTTTTACATTTTGTTAGTCCAACTTTGTTGAGACAAACTCGACGTAGCTACAACCTAAGCCCCGAAGTTCAGCTGCTGTGGGGTGTTTTCTGGAGGTGGTTGGGGATGGATGGGCTGAGTAAGACCTCGGTGTGGCGGTGCGTTCACTCAGTCACAAACATCCTGCTCAGTCACGCCACCAATTATATACGTATGCCTTTCACCAGGCACGAAGTGACAGAGACACATCAAGGCTTCCATGCCATTGTGGGTGTCCCGTGAGTAATTGGCCTTCTGAACGGGACACTTATACCCATTGCCAACCCATCAGCGCTTGACCAGGCCTTCGTAATATATATGAACATGATAATATAAATGACCCTTTCAAAAGCCAGCGAAGCCAAACAGCCAGTTAATGTAGCTGGTTAAGGCAGAATGCTTTTTGCTGTGAGGTTGCGGGTTCGCACACTTGCAAAATTATACATACATACATACACACACACACACACACATATATATATATATATATATATATATATATATATATATAATTATTTATTTCAACGACCCGTCATCAATTATTCCTTATGTATGTGTGTATATATATATATATATATATATATATATATATATATATATATATATAATATGATATCCAAGGTTGCATTTAGTTTACAATTTGGATTATTTCGTAAATGCAGTGAGCCACGATAAATGCAATTTCTACTATTTCTAAAGTGCTTCTTTATAATGAACATCGCTTTCTCAATACTTTACCCACTCTATAATGCAGTGAAGGAGCTAGGAGCTCCTGTATATAGTGAACAATCGATTGTCTAGCCATCGATATCAACCTATTCAGCACCACTGCCATGGACAGCACCTGCTAACTTCGCACATAAGAAGGTTTACCTTAAGCAACATCCTAAGGTATAGTTCGGGGAACACACCTAGGAAAGGTATACCCCTAGTTAAGGTGTACCTTTAGAGTCTTCGTAGCGCGCTAAGAGACACCGTTATTGGGTCTTTTTTAGTGCCTACAACCAGGGGCCATTATGAATACTTAGTGATGCTGTATGGACTGATGAATGTTCCCACTTCTGGATCATGATTTATGCTTCAGTCATTACCTTTGCAAATCAATGCTTACTTTACTGATAGATTAGATACAAGTATTTTATAACTATGTAATATTTCTGTATATTTTATGTAAATGTCTCTTACCAGAAAAGGATGGTTCACCTGCAAAGTCTCACTGCGCTCAATATTTTCTCCCTCGTCTATCGACACAGAATTTTATTTTTTTTTTCAACTGTCACCTCTGGATCGCTCACTAAGGGAACTTGTAGGGCACTATTTTCTTTAAAGTTGTTTTGAAACAATACGTATTGTGGTAAGTGCAATACAAATAAAACTGATTTGACTTGACTATATATTACACCTCTCTGAAAAGGAAAATATTGTGACAGAACTATGAATGGAATTGCTGAAGAAGTTTTATTAATACAGTTCACAAACTCAAGGTTACTGTATTGTGAAAGTCATCTGAGTCATTACAAAAAAAAGCAAGAGCACTAGTTTTGGGAAATCAACAATAAAACAACCTCATGGAGGACAAAGTTTGTTTATTTCACTTACAATTCAAAATATTAAAATATAAAATTTTAAGAGAAGTATTTATCATTCGAAGTGTAATGAAACAGACTTCTGGTGGGAATCCTAAGCTTTTTAAATTTGTGACCTACTTTAGTAGGTTAACATGAAATTTTAATTCTATGGCTTCTTCGCTCACATCTTTGCTAAAGTAGTCTCACTGCAACTAAAACTGAAGCAGCTAACTGAACTTTTCACTTTTCTAGTAATTGATGCAAGATATTCACCCTGCATTTGAGTGCCGGAGTAAACACGTCAAACCCTGTTCTTAGACATTTTACATGAAACTTCAGATTTTGGAAACATAAGGCAGCATTAATAATCAAACTAGCATGCAAAATGCATCAGACAGTCATCTAAAAATCTAAAGTCATCTAAAATGAGTGAAGGCAGGCTGAGCATGACTTGCATGAAGGTGGCCAAGTTAATCAAGATTACATTAAGAAGAAATTACAATAAGGCCTGCATTGCATTAGTCACTTAAAAATACTGTTAAATTCTTATTCATTGGAATGATAAAATTTACACCGAACCTGTCCTTCATAGTACCTACAACCTGTTTCAGTTTTTGAACTTTAGAGGTGAGGGAATCCATCAGCTATATCTTGTACAGATTGACACAGACAGAATCCTAGAGTGCATCCACTCACCCAGAGGCTGAACACATGGCAAGTCTATTGGATTTTTCTTCTCCATGCTTCACTTTAAGATTCAGACCAGGTTTGAGAATAAGTTGACTGTTTATTTCAAGCATGACAGTATACATCAAATTCAACAAACTACTGTGTCACATCTGGCTCTTTTGGAGCATTTGTTTCAGAACCTGGCACATTTTCTCTCTTATTTTGGTTATATTTTCTCTCTTATTTAGGCATATATGAAAATGGTAATTGATCTGCACCAAAATAATGAGTCATAGATCACCTGATTGAGTTTGTCTTAATCTAACTAAAAAACTCAGCGGTTTGGTTGTGGTGAGAAAGCAATCTGACCCAATGGACCAACTAACCAAGCTGTATCATAATTCATAGTGGAAAATGTGTTATGTAAAAAGAAGCAGTGTCTGATTCTGTGGGTAAGCACATTAGTATCACAGTTGAAAACCAAACAGCACCTCTTCATCTTAAAATGTTTTCTAATTGCTCTTTGCCGAAACAGGTGCAATGCAAGAATGCTGTCTCAACGAAACCTTGATTCTCGCTCAGAGTGGGAATGATGGCTACGTTCGTGTAAGTGTATGTGTGTGTGAGTGTGTCAACAGCTACAGATAAAGCCCACAGAGCTTACTTGTCAGTCCATCGTGATGGATGGTGTTATGAGCACAATCCCGGAACATAAACAGTTGCTCTCTGACCAATGAGAGGACAGTTTACTCACATGTGACTTACATAAACATTGGTACACCTTGAAATGTTGCCTTGTGAAAGCAAACCAAACCATAAAGGATGTGCAATATTGTAATAATCTAATCCCTGTCTGAAAATGCAGAGACTGTTTAGTGTTTTGCATACTGTGTAGTGTGGTGTTATAGCAAACAATGTTCACATATGAGCTGTAATACTAGATTTATATTGATATCACTGAGCTCAAACAGATCAATCTCCACATATAGGATTCAGCTGCACTAATTTACAGTTCAAGGTATCTGTACTGAAGATCCTGTTCAGTAGCTGTTCTTGCTGCCTACTATACAGCACTGACCTTCTCACATTCTCATCAATTTTTAACACACCTGGATCAGTCGCAGGAATATCATCATTCTAGCATTCATGGACAGAATTTCCAAAATAAATATGTTGTTGAGTCCTAGGAATCAGTTCATACCGTTGATGGAGTATCAGTAAAATCCGCTTCCTCATTAGCTTTTCTGTCATTCTTACAACCATCCTAGGCTATCAACACATGGTCAGAAGAATATCCTGATGTTCCAGCTGTTGAGGATGTGTCACAGCAAAGCGGTCTGGCAGGACGCCCGTATGAGACATGCCATCTGCCACCAAAGCCCAAGCAGGCATTCAATGTCATCCAGTGACCAAGACAGGAGATTGTAGACAACTAAGCTTAGGCAATATATTTTGACTAGTATACTCATAATGCTCTAACTCAACAGCAATTTATCTCAACCTACTGCATTTGCTTATAAAGCTATTATTTGTAACTGACGTATATATTCATAGTATGAACCATTTCAATTTTTCATTAATTACAGTTTGCCACTTTTTGACCCGTTTGTTTGTTTTCGGATCTATCTATCTATCTATCTATCTATCTATCATAAATTCTGTAGTTTTGGTCAGTCCTATGTGTCCCTGAAGGCACAATCAAATGGCTAACATAATACTACTCATATTCTCTATGGAGTAACAGTGCTGATAAGACTACATATGATGAATTGTTTGTGCACATGTCTACTATTCAGTCAGTTTCAGAAAAATAAAGTATTCTTGCTCCATCTTTTGCTCTCAAACAGCTGAAAACATGTATGTTGAAAACACAATGCTATTAGAGTATCAGCAGGATAGGAAAACATTCCCAGGTACAAGCATGTCCAGTGTATCTGGTTTATATATACCTTTGACAATCTGAAATATACTATTCTTTGGAGTGGCTTGTCAAAAAGATAAGATAGAAAAGACTGATAACTCAGAGTGCATATCAAAGCATAAAACTGTGGCTAGGAGTCTAATACCTGGAACGTGACCCTCTCTTTAACAGTAATGTGCTTTCTGTTTGTGACATAGAACATATTGCTGCGGGTACAAAAAATATAGTGGATTAATTTTGGTGCTTGCACTCAATTAGCCAGATCCGCTCAATAAACATTGCAAGATAATATTAAAAATAGTATCATGTTCAAAATACTTTGTTGGAAATTCCTTGAAAACATCATTATATTGAAGCAGTGACATTTTATGCAAACTTGAATCACTGCAAATCTATAATCGGCTTCCCATCAGTTTTACCAAAACATTTTTTTTTTTTCCCTAGAAACTTCAAAACAGGATTATGTTTTTGCATTCTGTCATTTATACATGGCATTTGATTTGTATCACATATGATAAATAGTGTGGAGAAAACATCGCCACAAACCTAATCCTATGAAAATTTATTTCCACAGGGAGGAATGTATTTTGTGAAAGCCAGTGCCATTTGGACAGATGGGATTCATTTCACGGTTCACACTCTCAATGTGATTAAAAAGTTAAATGCTGTTGAGAAAAGAGAAAAAGGCATCACGCACACATTCTGCCAACAAAGTATGTAAGGACATGGCAGCTCAGAGCATATGTGGCAGCTGCCAATCCAACTGACACAAAGGTCTCTCTCTGGAGTGTTTACTGACAGCCCGACTAAATGTGGACTAAGTCTCATTTTTAAATAAGAGCATAGATATAGTGGTTTAGCAAAATTACTGGAAACGTTTTATTAATCTAGGGATATTCTTTGTACATTTTTGACTCTTTCTTCATGGAACATTTTTAGATTTTAATGGATATAACTTTGGGTGTAAATCCATTATATTACATATACGTATTTTGAAAGATGAATCAGGAATCTTTTGTAATACATTTACTGTACATGAATGTATTGAAAAATAAAAGTATATGACACATACTCCTTTGACTTCAAAACATCTTTCAATTAAAGTTTCAAGGACAATCAGAATGCCTCATGGTTCATATATATATATATATATATATATATATATATATATATATATATATATATATATATATATATATATATTTATGCAAACAATGCAGTAACAAGCAATAAAAACCTGGCCTGCTGTCCTTTATCACCTCTTATTGCAAGGCATTTGTTTGTCAGTCACTTGAGTGCACAACCCCATATTACCAATGGAAACTGGCAAACCCTCTTTATTTCCCAGCCCTCATCGCTGCTTAATATGTCTGCTGATACCTGGAGGAGTCTGAGAGACCATTATTCACTCCTGTATGTAGCTCTGTGTTGATTCTGTGAATCGTACAATTTCCTCCAGGCAGCACACAATGTTTGTCAGTGAAAAATGAACTCAGTGCATTGAACAAGCCCACTTTCACAGGGAAAATAAATGCTCACCATACAGTATGTATCCATAGGGCCAATGGTGCTGATAAAATATAGCTGAGAGAATTATATCCGTCTTGGTTCACAAGGACTGTTCGTGACCTCCAATACTCCATATTGTTATTCCTGGTTGAGGAGGATGTGCTGTCATTTCCCTGTCACCTTTAAAGTCAGGACTGAAGTGCTGGAAGGTTTATGAAATTAAATTCCCATTTGTACACTGGACATTCCATCAGGCACAGTTGAGGGCTGGGCAAACAGGACCTCCCAAAAGACCTTCACCCTGTCAATAACACGTCCCATAATCACTTACCTTTGAGGAGCGCACATACATTTTTTTTTTTTTTTTTTTTTTTTTTTTTTTGCTATTGATTCCAGGCTCCTTATTAAATGACATATTAAATGATTCACAACATTTTAAACTAAGAACTTGAACATTTTATGAAAACTGAAAATTTTATTTTATTTGTTTATACTGTGAAGCCTCTCTTTAAATGTTTGGCTCGTTCTTCATGGAATACATATAATACATACAGCAGTTTACACATACACACTGCTCACTTTAAGAATAGGAGCAAATGTAATGCAAAGATTTTAATGGAAATAATTTGGAAATCATATATTTTGAATGATTACTTAAAAACTTAACCAATAGATAAAAATAATTAAGCTCATAAAAGGTTTACAGCATTCATTGCATTTCAAAGGTCACATTGGGTGCCAATCCTGTTAGAACTCCAAACTGAGGCTGTAATTCGCACAGAATCAGCAAAACCAGACAATACAAGATTGGAAAAAGGTTGCCTAGTCTGATGAGTCTTAATTTCTGGTGGTGTAATGGTGTGGGGATATTTTCTTGGCACACTTAGTACTAACTGAGCATCATTTAAACATCACCTACCTGAGTATTGTTGCTGACCATATCCATAACTTTAGGACCACAGTGTACCCATCTTGTGATGGCTACTCCAACATGCCATGTCACAAAGCACAAATCATCTCAGACTGGTTTCTTGATCAATGAGTTCACTAAACTCAAATCACCTCCACAGTCACCAGGGGCCTCATTTATAAAACGGTGCGCAGAAACCATCCTAAAATTGATCTTATGATCAAATCTTGAATATGCGTATGTTTTGTTCATAGAATGAACGTACGAACAGAAATTTTTCCAGCATCTTGTTGAATCGATGCCACAAGGAATTACATGCTTTTTTTTTGGGGGGGGGGGGGGGGGGGGGGGGGGGGGGGGTGTTAAATAATGGCGCAAATACCAGTAATTTGTCAAGCACAAATGTTAGTAAATTGCGTTGCGTGATTCATTTGAATACTCTCCTTCCATAAATTATGCGTCTGAAAGGGAAACTCCTACAAATGCATATTTAATAAGGTCAAGTGCAAAAATAACTGTCCATGCCTTTTCAGTGCTAATCTAATTCTTCACTGCGTGTCTTTATTAAATCCTGACAGTACTATTTTAACAGCAAAAGATGGTTTGCTCTGGCGCAAACTGTTAGTAAAACTGGCCCTTAAAATGCTAATATTTACCTTTAATCTGTAAATAAGATACAAATATACATTTTACCCTTTATATTTCTTAGGGTACCTCCCCAATGACAGCTTTGTACCTTACTTTCTGAGAGAAGAGTACATATATGTATATATATAGATCTCAAGTAATTGCCACATGAATATCAATAACGTCAGACATGACTGCAATGGCAATCAAAGTGTCAAGTGTAGCATTCAAAGGCCTCATCATTATGAGTTAGGTTAACTGCTGCCAGTGCTTCTCCATCTTTAAACTGATGTGACTGTGGCCAGTGTTCTACAATCCTGCTGCATCACAGGGAACAGTGCGTTCTGAATATCGTTGCCATGGAAATGTTGTTGACTGTTATTCTTCCAGTTGGCACATCCAGAACCTCAAACAGTCTCTGTTTTCTTTTCTTTCTTTTTTTTTTTTTTTTTTTGTTTAAGTGTTGGTATTTTCTCTTGCTCCAAAATTGCTCCATTAAGGATCCATCATGCACATAACACGATAGCAGCCCATAATGCACTTGCATACTGTTAACAGACAAGTCATTAGGCTGGATGACAAATTAAAAAAAAAAACAAAAAAAAAAAAAGCAGAAAAAAGTCATTATTAAAGCTTGCCTTTTTTTAACAACTGTTTATTGAATTTTCTTCTGGGAACAATAGTATAAAACAAAAAGCAGCTGTGCAAATTTAGAACCCACCCCAACCCCCATCCCATCCACTGGTAGAATTAATAATAATAATAATAATAATAATTAAAAAAATAAAATAATAACAATAATAATAATAATAATAATAATAATAATAATTTAATCAATATTAATAGATAAATAAATAAATATAAAATAAATTTTACAAAGATTTTAGAAAAGATGATGAATGCCATAAATTTACAGTTTTCACATTAGATCCGTGTATACGAGATGTTGAGAGTTCCATCGAGATGATGTCCAACAAATACACAGTCCAGGTTCGTCTGTCCATTGTGTGAGGAGGATTCCAACGGTTGACTTGCAATTTTTTTGCTGCTCTGAGAGCAGCTAACAGTAAACATCTTTGTTGGACAGACAAGGTGAAGTCCCAAAAGTTGTTCATGAAAAAAAATGGCGCGGAGTCAAACATATCTCAGTACCCAACAAATATGAAAGGTCCTGTGAAAGCTGAGTCCAAAGAGGTGAGAGAGAGGGGCACTCCCAAAAACGTGCCTAAAGATCCTTGCAAACAGAGACTACACTTAGGCAACCCAGGCTCATTGGAAATACGTGCCTCTACATACATTTTTGCAACTTTGTAATTATGTACCTTACTGCACGTTTTGCGGCAGTTTCAAAGTGAAATGTCCAGAGAGTGGTGCTAAAACACACGTTTAATACGTGACCGTGATACGTTTTTATTACGTTCGTACAGGCACGTATTGCAGCGTTTTTATTATGCTGGTTGAGGTACGTTTTGCGGCCGTTCAGAATTCAAATATCCAGTGAGTGTTGCTAAAGATTAATGCATGCATCATGTTGGAAATATCCCTTACACCAAACCCAAACCCAAACCTACCCAATAGTGTTAACAAATGCAAAAGTAATATTAAAAAAAAACGTTTTCGCTGATGCAGCCTTGCTATTTTAATTTCCTTATGCAGATTTGAGCTGTTTTGTTGAACCGTAGTTTCACAGGGATTCGTACCGGAGCTCTTCATCACCCAAATGCAACGCCGTAATGCATGAGTTACCGAGTAAACTTACTAAATTAGAAAACTCATACATATGAAGCTGTATATGTGATAACAACGTTCAAAAGTATCAGTTTTCAAATCGTGCAGGATGTTAAAATTGTTTTGAAGTCATAACATAACATTCTGCAAGTAATTGTGTGAAAATTAGCCTTTATTAATCAAAACTGTACCTGTAAATCATACTTCGTGTGAAAAGGAATAAAAGTTGTCTTGAGTTTTACTGCCTCTAGTGTTCATTTCATCTGGAAACTGCAGTGAATCGTACATATACAGTAGGTACGTTTTTTTCAGTTTTGCAAAAATGTATGTAGAGGTACGTATTTCCAATGAGCCTAGGTTGCACTTAGGAGAAGAGGAGAGATTCATATAAAAACGTTTCGTTGGAGTCAAGTAAACCCATATGTAGTGATTTCCAATGAATCATTTGGTGATTTGGGTTTTTAGAAGACAATTTAAACATACCCCATACCTGATCCGAAAATAAAACATGCACATCCTTATTAAGATTCTTAGCCCAAACAGTTGTAATAGATAAAGGTTTGTATGAATGGTCAAGAAGAAAGAGATAGATGACTGAAGCAGAGGAGGGAGATTCCTCAGAAGGAAGGATTAGTTTGCGCAAAGGGTGAACAGGCAGTTGAGAGTTCCAAGGCACCCCATACGCCCGTAGGGCCGATCTAATGCGCAAATACATAAAAAAGGAGGTGCCTGGCAGATTATATTGAGTTTTGAGATTCTGGAAGGATTTTAAACCACTATCATCATAGATATCTCCCAGAGTGTTTACTTTATTATGAGTCCATTGGGGACAATGAAATGGAGTACTGCCTGACAAAAGATTATTATTGTGGAAAATAGGTGAATGTCTATGCCATATTGTAACTAGTTGTGAACGTCTTTCAACATCCCTCCATGTAGAGAGGAGGTGGGTTACAATGGGACCAAACAGAGATTTACACTGCCTAAGCAGAACCCCACAAAAAAACAAGATGCTTCAATTTATACGGATAAACAATAGAGTCCTCAATTGCTCTCCAAGACACAGAAGCGTCAGGATCAAACCAAACTGATAAAGGGCGGAGGGAAAAGGCTTGAGCACACAGTCTAAAATTGGGGAAAGAAAGACCTCCATGTAATCTACATCGTTGTAAATTAGTCAATTTAATACGAGGACATTTCCCATCCCATATATACCGTGAGACACATGCATCAAGTTTGTTCCAGGAGCCAACCAGTGGAGCGAGAAGAATCATGAAATTAATATGTGGGAGAACATTCAATTTAATCACTGATATACGAGCCTGAAAAGAAGTAGGAAGACGAGACCAATTTGACAAATCTGAGGATACTTTGGCTAGAATACTATTATAGTTTTTTGAGAGGATTTCCTGCAGGGAAGGAAAAACATCTGTCCCAAAGTACTTAAAGTTTTGAACCAATGGAATAGATATAGAAAGGGACATGGAATAAGTTTTAAAATTGTGGGGAAGTAGACATAACTTACTCCAATTAATTTTAAACCCAGAGAGAGATCCAAAATGGTCAAATAAATTCAACACATGAGGACTAGAATGTGATATCTTATTGTTTATGGCTTCTCCAAAAACAATAAGATATCATCAGCAAACAAAGAAATATGATGATGAGTATTCAGTATAATTATGGGAGAAATAGTTTCAGATTGTTGGACCGCTTGAGCTACGGGTTCCAATGATAGGGCGAATAACAGAGGAGAAAGCGGGCAGCCCTGACGAGTACCTCGATGTATAAAGAATGGGTTAGAGTGAACAGCACCTGTGAGAACAGTGGCTGTTGGATTGGCTTACAGAACTTTTATCATATTTATGAAACTCGATCCTAGACCCAGATGCTGTAGAACCGCTCATAAATAGTTCCATTCTAGCTGGTCGAAAGCTTTCATCGCATCTAGAGATAATACTGCGCAAGGGAAGGATGAACTATTCATTGAATTAATAATATGATATAACCTGCGTAAGTTATCTGAAGCTGAGTGAGATTTAATGAATCCTGTTTGGTCATGATGAACTAGCCTGTTCATAAATTACTCTAGATGACGAGATAGTACTTTAGCATATAATTTAACATCAGTCCCTATCAAAGAAAGTGGCCGGTAACTAGAACAGGAAGTCGGATCTTTATCTTTTTTTAACAAGAGAGAAATAACAGCTATATTAATAGATAGGTGAAATGAGCCTTGAGTAACTGAAAAAATTATCATATCTAACATGAGGGGGCCTAAATCCGACCAAAAAGTAGTATACAATTTGATTGGAATACCATCTATGCCTGGGGATTTCCCCTTGTTCATAGATCGGATTGCTGTCTCCAGCTCCTGAAGAGTGATCGGTTCAACCAGGTATTCCAAAACCGTCTCTGACAGCCTAGGTAAATCAAGGTTGGACAGAAAAGATGGAAAAGAGTCAGGGTCACCATCAGCAGAAGTAGTATAAATGTTAGAGTAAAAAGAGTGGAAGGCGATATTAATGTATTTTGGGTCTGTCATAATGAGCCCATATTGGGATTTCACTGCTGAAATATTATGGAGCTTATAATATGACAAAACAATTTGAATTTGAATTGTGTAAATTTGAATTATTGACAAGTATCATTTAACAAAACTGAATATTATGTGGCATTTAACATAGTTCTGAATTTCATTTTTTATCTTGAATATTGAACATTTGAAATTTAACACAATTGAATTTTTTATGGCAGTTTTTTTTTAATAGACGTATTTTCAAACAGCGTTTTTTTTTGTTCTGAATTCTTAGACTGCAAAAATCCAGTTTTGAAAAATACAGCTTCAAGTTTTCAAGATGAAGAAGAAATTCAGAACATCAAATTCAATATTTAAAATTCAAAGCGCAGAAATTCAGATCGTACAGAAAGTAGGTCAGAGGTCATCCACAGGGAAGAGTAGATGATCTCCGAAAAGTCGAACGAAGCATTTACTGCGACCGGGAGGAGACATGTTCGGTTCACTTAGGCTAGTTTTGTCGTGGCTACTTGATATTAACTCGTGGGAGTGTGATATGTCGTGGATCATTTTGTCGACATAAGGACATCCTTATGTCGTGGCCACGCGATGTGAAGTTGAGGGAACAACATCCATTTCTCGTGGCCACGAGTTTAATGCGTAAACAAACCTGCATGACCATAGCAACCTGGGATTATCAGAGATGGATAAAACATTTTTCTCCATCCCACAGTCTTGTAAGTCCGTTAACTGATTGTGTCCTTTTATTTAATATTTGTATATTATTATTATTATAAAACTATAGGCTAATAATAATATTGTAATTATATTATTATATTAAATGATTAGGGCTATATTTTTATGTTTATTGTTATATATGCTTATTTCCCTTTCAGTTCGTGTAGAGCTTTACCTAATTAACGTTCTGTATAATTATGCTAGTATTATTAATATGCTACGATATTTTGCAAATACTGTAAGCGCCTGACAATTATGCCAGTGAAGTTTTGACATTATGAATGTATTTACGGCTGTATGTGACAATGAGCGTGTTGTGTTTTCATTTACAAATGAAACTGCGCAGATGATTCATTCCTCAACGAAACACTATGTTTCTAATAGTCTATTAATTAGGCGAAATAAAATTAAATATATGTTAAATTCAACCTTTAAACTGCACTTCCAGTAAAAATTCCCATAACTCATTGCATAATCAAAGCTTTATTGGCATGTTGGCATTTACAGTAGGCTATTATTATTCAGAATGTTAAGAGATCAAAATGAAGGGAAAATAAATCAAATGCATAACAACGAATATAAAAATATAACCAATAATAATAATAATAATAATAATAATAATAATATACAAATATTATGGGAAAAGACGATCAGTTAATGGACTTGGGATGGATAAAAATGTTTTCTTGTAGGCCTATTTTATATGTAGGACTACTTTATGTAATTTATTCATGATAAACTTCATTTGAATGCAGTCTACATCGCGTGCAATACAGTCCAGTAGCCTAGGCCTATGGTTAAAATAATTTAATAATGTAACAATTCATTCATTCTTTCATTCATAATCTCTTAATTCCAAATATTAATAAATCTCGTCTACCCAAAATCCTGCCGCTTTCACGGCTCTTCGCAGCAGGCGCAGCCAGAGATAAAAAAAATAATAATAATAAAAAAAAAAAAATATCTTTTTGTCGGCTTTAACCAATTACCAGGGAGATTATTAACAACCAATAGAACATTTCACTGAGCTCATGTAGGTAGTGTTGAAAACATGATGAAGACCATTTAAAATGTAATAGAATTCCCATTGGATGATCCATTAAAAATCGTTTACAGAGATATAAAAAAATAAATAAATAAAAAAATCCAGAGCATGCGTGCACGAGTTGGTTTGCCAAGTAAAAATACAATTTCGTGTAAAATGTCATAGTTAACTGTGTCTGACATGAAAACTACGCTATAGCTAGTCCCATAAAATGATAATAGCAAATAACATATGTACTAAATTTCCGTTATGTTTTGTTTACTTTTAGTAAAATCAGATGTGACCTTGTTGTTTGCAACTATGGCAATGTCTGCCCTGAGACTGCACAAAACACTTCCACTACTAGAGAAAGCGGCAGCCGCGCGATGATTCCAGGATATCATTACCTCGACAAAATGATCTCGTGGCCACGACATATTATCACGCTCCCACGAGTTAATATGTCGTGGCCACGACAAAACTAGCCTAAGTGAACCGAACATGTCCCCTACTGGTCGCAGTAAATGCTTCGTTCGACTTTTTGGAGATCATCTACTCTTCCCTGTGGATGACCTCTGACCTACTTTCTGTACGATCTGAATTTCTGCGCTCTGAATTTTAAATATTGAATTTGATGTTTCGAATTTCTTCTTCATCTTGAAAACTTGAAGCTGTATTTTAAAAACTGGATTTTTGCAGTCTAAGAATTCAGAACAAAAAATCCGCTGTTTGAAAATACATGTCTATTAAAAAACTGCCACTAAAAAAAAAAAAAAAAAAAAAATCAGTGCTGTTAAATTTCATATGTTCAATATTCAAGTTAAAAAAAAAAAAAATCAAATTCAGAACTATGTTAAATGCCACAAAATATTCAGTTTTGTTAAATGACACTTGTCAATAATTCAAATTTACACAATTCAAATTCAAATTGTTCTGTCATATTATAAGCTCCATAAAATATTAGCAAACTTTTCACTGTTGCGTAATCTTAGAGCTAAAAGGTGGCTCGGTCTACTCCCTTGAAAATAGTAATTCTGCCTGGATCTTTGAATCAGGAATTCTGCCCTGGATCTCAGTAATGAATTGAATTTGGATTGAGTGTATTGTCTGAGAAACAATGTTGATTATCTCTAGTCAGATTCTGGAGCTGTGATTCCAGTTTAGCTATCTTTTTGTGTCGGTTTTTCTGAAGGAAAGAGGCATATGAAATTGAGTTATTCCTTTTAAATCCTTTAACTGCATTCCAAAGTGTTCGCGGATCATCCACTGAACCTTGGTTAATTTCAATAAACTCAGCAAATTTATTTCTCAATTGACTGCAAAAGTTTTCTTACTGTAACAATTTAGGGTTAAATCGCCATCTAGTGGCACGAAATGCCGAGGGATCAAAGATAATGTGCACAAACTTCCATCATGATCCGATAGAGATAAGGAACAGATATCGGGATCACGAACAGCTGAAGATAAAGAAGTATAAATGAAAATATAATCAATTCGCGAATAGGATTTATGAGTAGCAGAAAAGAAAGTGAAAGACTTAGCAGAAGGATTTAATAAACGCCAACTATCCACCAATGAGTGTGATTCCTTTGGTCCAGATCTATCTAGGATATGCGACATTACAGAATTCGTATCTGCACCCAATACAATTTCAAAATCCGAAAATTTCAAGAGATAGGTTGACAAAACAGAGAAAAAAAATTAGGGTCAGGAGTACAAGGGGCATAAACTGAAAAAAAACAAAAAAAAAACAAAAAAAAAAATACAATATTCCTATTCTCCACTATTGTTTTTATATGTGTTATTCTACCGTCTGTATCACAACCTTTATCTAAAATAGTAATATTTAAAGTCCTCCGCACCAATATTAGGACACCCTTGGTTTAAGTATCTGAAGATGAGTGAGATACCACTTCATAAAACTTATTATTACACCTGTGTATATCCTCCTCTTTCAAATGGGAACACTAATATCAATCTTTCTTCTTCGCAAAAAATCTAGAAAACCGATACGTTTGTGAGGGCTATTTAGGTCATTAATATTACAACTCAGAATGTTAAGGTCAGTCATAGGTATCAAACAGAATTACTCAATAAGACAAAATACAAGTTTGAAAATAAAACCAGTTGAATCTACTATTAAACCACCCCCCACCCTCACCCCTTCCATCACTATTCAAAAAAACAAACACATTCCCATGAAATATGGTGGATCAGACCAAGAACAAACCTTGATCTGCCAGCACCCCTTAATATGACCCATGGCGTCAACAAAAACCTGCACATTACTGAAGCACCAACATTGGCCCCATAGTCACATATTGTCTAGGTAGTATCTCTATTAAAAAAAAAAAAAAAAAAAGAAACAGAGAGAAGAAATACAACTAAAGCATAAATAAAATAACATCATAATCAGTAAGCGATACTGTATGCACAATGAAAGCTTCTAGTAACTATGAATTAAGAAGTGAACATTAAAGTGAACAGTGAAAGACACAGTCACCTAACCATTTAGAGCATCTCTTCTCCGATTAGACAGCAAATGTCCAGCTGAAGTTCACTGAGAGTTGGTGGATGAATGAGATCTGAGAAAAACTCTTGCTTCTTCTGGGGAGTATTGCATTTTAGGTTCACTTTGATTGAGAATGACCTTCAGCATTGCAGGATAAAGAAGAAAATTCTGGATGCCAGCTTCTCTCATTTCCTTCCTAACTGGTACAAATGCACTTCTTTTTGTGGTGACCAGAGATAAATCTGTAAAGAAAGACAGCGTTGCTCCGTCGGACGTTTTCACCGGGGCATGAAATTTGGCGGCCCGCAAAATGAACTCACTGTCTGTGTACCACAACAGTTTAAAGAGGAAAATCCATGGTTTAGCGCGATCTGAGGAGAGCCTTGTGTACACGCGATGCGCTCGCTCCACTTCAATCTCTTTGCCCACCAGAGACGGGAGCCACGTCAGTAGCGATCTTTTCAAAAAGCCCATAGTGTCGTCCTTTTCGGAAACCTTCAGGCAATCCAACCAGATGCAGATTGCTGCGCCTATTGCGATCCTGTAAGTCTACAACCTGTTGCTCGAGTGCGGCTACTCACCTATCGTGATCTGCGACAACTTTCTTTTGTTCTCTCATCTCCCCTGTAAGAAGATCCAATTTAGAGCATAGCGACTGAACAAACTGACATGTGAGAAGTGAACTTGTTCCTCATTGCCGTCAACTCAGTTCTTAGAATGTCCTCAAAGTGTGTAACAGTGTTCGCCATCTTGTCCACCATATCGCCCGTGGTCAGTGGCTTGGATTTCTTCTTAATCGCAGAAGCCGACGGAGACAACTCCTGCTGTTTCCGATTGTGTGCCATCAGAGAAAATATTATTAATGAATAAAACTTAAAATAAAGCGAAAAAAATCAGCAAAAAGGGGCCAAACGTACGGAGATCTACTCAAGTGCGACTAGGTTCATGACCACGTCACGTGACTCTCTCATTTTTTTTTTTTCTTTTAAAGAAATTAACGACTTTCTTAGTTATATCTGCAAGCTCAGAGCAGGGTTTCTCTCACTAGATTACAGAAAGCTTCGAGCAGGAATGGGAAATAATTTGTGAGCTACAGTTTGAAGAGAACTGGATGGGTGAAAGAGAGGCTTCACGCTCCATACTTGTTGACACCTCTACTGTCTCTATTGCTGTCTTCAACTGCCTCTACTGTGCTCATTGCCACATGTAGCAGGTGTCAATTAATAGGCACTTGTTGCTAATCTTAACCATAGGCCAGTAGGTTTGACTATGAAGATGCAATTGAAACAACAATAACAACAACAACAATTAGGTTAAATGAAATCTTTGTATTGAATAACTTTTGTACTGGTCACTGTGTTTTTTTTTTTTTTTTTAAAGGAAAATAAAAATTAAATGTTTATCAACAATTGTCACAATTTTCTTTGTTCAAAATAAGATCACAACTGCATGAATTTTCAACTCCAATGAAATTCATTGAACAAATTCACCTGACTCTGGTCGTCTATTTGTTCATTAGGGTGCACCCTCTAAGCTATGCAATTTCCTAGAATACAACACTTTTGAGATCACCATAAACATTTACAATGTTCACAATTAATAATTTTGACAGTTCACTCAAAGTCAAAAATAACTCCTTGGTGTTGAACACAAGGCCAAATAAACAGTTCAGAAGAAAACAGTTCAAAACTCAGTTCAAATGATTTGTTTGGAAAATTCAGTTCACAAAAGAAAAGAAAAGTTCAATTCAGTACATCCGTTTGAAATGTTCCGTTGGAAAAGAAAAGATTCAGTTCCAGAAAAGATTCAGTTCAAAAAGATTTGATCCGAAGATTCAATTCAAAAAGATTCAGTTCAAGGAATCCAAAAATTACTAGAATCGTGGAGAACGATTCGATTCAACAGTTCCAATTTGACAAAAAAACAACTCCTTTCGAGCAAAAATAATACTCCTGAACAGTCGCTTGAACGGCTCAGTTCAGTTTATGAGACGTAGCAGGTAATCAGAACTTTCCTACCCAATTCCTCGAGTGTTGGTTGGAGCTTAACTCTTACGACAATCAATGTTCATCTCCTCGGGAAGGCTCGCCATCTTACATCGTCACACTGAATTAAATTCAGTTCCAACATAGGACAAAAAAACCTGACCTGCTTACACAACAGGCAACTTTTAGTTCACAAACAAATTAAATTCACTATTTTCAGTTACACATCAATACATACTAACACATTTCCCTTTTTAACATTTAACAGTTATATTTTCGTTGTACTTTGAAGGTTTAGATAACGTCATGCTATTTAAACACAACAAAAAAACGTTCATTCGTTATCATCAGCAACAAAATATAACATTAGAAACTCCTACATACCATCATTTTTAACCATTACATCTCTTTTGTCTTGTAAAACATCAGAACTCATCAGTATTCCACTCCAACAAAGAAATACGTTTTTCACTCTCTATCTACTGAATACAAATTCATACACATTTAATCACATTTGTAGCAGTTTACACATTGCAAAGGGGGCCACCATTAAATCTATACCACAAAACATGCCACAGTCTGTCAATGTGGAAAGTGAAAGTAGATGTAACTGGTTAGAGCGTTACAAGGTATGAGGCATGTGCTGCTATTATTGTATGCTTGAGCAAGGCACGTAACCCCAGGTTGCTCAAGGGTGATTGTACTACCACTGTGGATAAAGCTTCTGCTAAATGGCTACAAACTACCTGCAATTAACTAAATATGTGGAAAATGTAAGACACTGTCCACACATTCAGTATTTTTTGACAAGAAACTATCACCCTGTAGCAACCTGGAGTTAAGTGGCTTACCCAGGAGAGGCATAATGATGGGTTGCACAATAACTCTTTAGTTTATGGCTTACTCTGACCAATGTTGAGCCTTTCAGTCCAGAGGCTTAACTACTAGACTACCACCCACCATTTATTATCACATGATGCTCCAAGGAGGTAATTTATTTGCCATATCTTGGTATATAAAATGCTTAGTCAACACACATACATATTGTACCAACAAACCGAGACCAAAAAAAATCATCTTTCATGCATAGTTGCTACAAGTCAGTTGGTATATGTTGGATCAGTAATTATATTGTGTCCAGACTATAACAATAATGGGAATGATGCTACTAACTTCATAACATTTCACAATATTGTAGTTAAAAAATATTGTAGAGTTTTGTAGGAGAAAGCAAAATGAGCCTATGTTGATCTTCAGTCTAATCAGCAATATTAGCCCAAGAGTGTATCTACGTATGTTTCAAAAGTGTAGCCTGGAGTAGTTTGTGGATTGGCCAATCACAGTTTCAAAGTGAATTTTTTTTTTTTTGCTCCACTGCCATTTTTGTGTCAGTCAGCATCCTTGAAATTTCATCAAAAGCAAGATATTTAGCATAGAAGAATATCCCGAGAAAAAAAAAAAAAAACAAACAAAAAAAAAAAACATATTGGCTGCATAATCACCTTTATACATAACTATGGTGATTTCAGTTATCAAATTATTTGAAGCATGTGATGGTTTACAGTGATTACAGTGATTAGTGAAACAGTGGCAGGCCAAGGCCAGACCGGAGATCTTAGTGTAAATGTCAGCATGCCTTCCAGCACCTCCCAAGGAGACTAACTGGAAATGGCGTTTAGATGCTGTTGACCATATGGCTTGTGTAATTAATGGCACAGATTATATTTTGGCTTGCAACCAAAGTTGTTCCAGTCACTTATGTAATGACCCAATCCAGAGCAAACAAGAATTGCCTCCAGCATTCCAGCAGTTGATATTTCTCTCTTAACTCAATTGCACTCTAAATGTTCAGTCTTTCCCCCCGTAACTAAATACAAAAACGTTTACTTGCACTGGCCATGCATCTTCTGAACATGAAATTACAGTGAATCATTTGATTCTTTTACTTCCAGGATTGCAGAACAATCTCTGAGGTATTATGTTAGTAATATGTAAAATGTTAAATTTATTATTTTAGAAAAAAAAAAGTGTATCTCAAGGCCACTCTTTTTAGAATCAATCATATTCATGTTCTATTTTTTTATTTATTTTTTTTTTGACATGAATTTTTTAGATGAATGTACGTCTATTTAAATAGGTGAAAAGGTTAAGCTTAACTCACAAGCGATTTGAATAAAATGTAATTTTACACATTGTTACTCTGAGCAGAACTATTACCATTTAGAGTGATTGTTGTATAGCCAATATCACATTTTACACAGTTCCTTAATCTTCAAAGTAATCTTCCTTTTGACACAGCAATGTGCAGGCTTGCACCAATCTATCTATCTATCTATCTATCTATCTATCTATCTATCTATCTATCTATCTGTGTATGTATATATATATATATATATATGCCATGTAGATAGATTAGATGCCATGTAGGTAGATAGATAGATAGATAGATAGATAGATAGATAGATAGATAGATAGATAGATAGATAGATAGATAGATAGATAGATAGATAGATAGATAGATAGATAGATAGATAAAGTATTTTCATTTTTTCATCTTCTAGTGGAACCACAATCCATGAGGGTGCTTCCAAGTCAAGACCGTTTTCTTGGAATATCGTGAGATGGGATTAGTGGTGCTCTATTGTGTTTTAAGATTCCTTCCACCCATTTCTTGAGGATGAGTGCAACCTGTGGTTGCCAAGCTCTCAGGGGACCTCAGATGTGTCAGATGGCCGGACAGATTTATATCAGATGGCAGCCCAGAGAAAAAAAAAAAAAAAAAAAGACTCGCCTTTGAAAGCCCTCCTGTACACTTTGCTCAATGACAGTCATTTGCCCGAGACGTCCTTAGACATCAGAGGAAAACAACATAAGAGCGCATAGGGAACTCTGAGGCTCATTCCAAGACCTTCAGCTACTCAGTAGAAGCAATCTACAAGACAAGGCGCTCTAAATTTAAAGAGAAAAATTCAAATTATGTCATCATTTACCTACCCTTGTGTTGTTTCAGACTTGTATTATTATTATTATTATTATTATTATTATTATTATTATTACTATTATTATTATTATTATTATTATTATTATTATTATTATTTCTTCTGTTGAATCCAAAAGAAGATATTTGGAAGAATGTTGGTAACCAAACAGTTGCTGGTAGCCATTGACTGTCATAGTAGGGAAAAAAATAAATAAAAATAAAATACTATGATAGTCATTGGCTACCAGCAACTGTTTGGTTACTAACATTCTTCCAAATATATTTTGTGTTCAGCAGAAGAAAGAAACTCATACAAGTTTGAAACAACTTAAGTGTGAGTAAAAAAATAAAATTTTCTTTTTTGGATGAACTATCTCATTTTGTAGAGTGTTGTGGAAATTGTGGGGGGGAAAGAAAAATAAATAAATTCATGAATAAATGAATGATGATGATGATGATGATGATGATGATGATAATAATAATAATAATAATAATAATAATAATAATAATATTATAACAGAAATAATATCCACTGCTGTACAATTAAGTGTTTTTACCTGAAAATCATATAGTTTTCAGCTTTTCTGACCTATGGCTTTTGAATTTTAAATAATGAATAGAGATGAATTAAATGTGACATAAAAGCATCTGTTGTCTTGAGACTCTACTGAACTGCCTAGACACAAGAACAGTTCAGAACAGAAGAATAGCAATGAAATGGTATTTGATTGACAATCATATTGTATGAAATTTGGAGAAAGTTTTTTTGTTAGCTTTTATATTTATCTTAGCTTTTGTATTCATTTTAATGGCAGCTGTATGGCTCACACAGGATTCTTTTTGGTATTGGGACCACAGAACGTCTTGAGCCAGCTACCTGAACTGTGAATGTTATGTGACTGCTCTCACTGGAGATGCAGACAAATGTTGTCCTGGCAACACTAATTGGCTGATGGCACCAAACGAACACACACACAGAGTCCCAAACACTTCACTAGTGACTATCCTGAACTGTCAGGTGATCAGCAGCAGACTGAGAAAAAATATAAGTTGATGTCAGGCTTTTAAGAGCCCTCCAAAAATTAATCAGGTAGTAGTAAAACACCTGCTATACTGAAATACTGAAATGTAAGAGGTATAAAATTCAAAGGTAATCAAAGAAGAAATGATGGTGTAGTTTTGAGGCCTGCATGCATGGGAACCTGCCCAAACCTGATTGTTTTGACCTATTAGCCCTATCCAACCTGACCTTACTGGTTCTGCACTAAAAAAAAATTAAAAATTAAAAAAATAAATAAATAAATTGATGCTGTTCACTTTATTTAAACAATTCATTTTGAATTAACGTCATTGTATCAGATTTTTCATTCAAACAAGATTGCATCATGTTCAACTGGCTTGAAACGGTTACTTTTTGGCTTAACTCGATATTTTCATTTTCAAAGAACATGTTTCAATCAAGTATCTCAAAAGTAGTTTTACACTTCCCATCATGCTTTTCACAGGGCTGGACATGGGGAGACAAAATGTTGAAATAAGGTGTTATGTTCTATATGTACGTATGTATGTATTTATTTATTTATTTATTGTTTGTTTGTTTGTTTGTTTGTTTATCTCTACTCAGATCTTTCATGTAAGATGAACTAAAGCAAACTGTGTAAACTCAACTAAAATTAGACATGTCCAAATAACTTCATTCAGTCATGTGGAACCACTGTCCATGACTGAATCATGTTCAGCCAAAGAGTTATTTTTTGAGTGTGTTAAAACATACAAACACAACATGAATGCAAATTTTTTTCCACAAACTATTTTTTTGCAGTATGGACCTTCTAAAGACCTGATAACACTCTACCTTATAACATACGTGCCACATTCACTCTAAAACGAAGAACTGACCCTTTGCAAAGAGGAAACTGACAACGCGCAGACAGACAAGCAGGTTAGTTTTGGTATGAAACAAAATCTTAGCTTTCAAATTTTGTATTTTTTTTTTAAGAAATTCAAACAATAAATGTGGCTTTTTAATGTGCCGTGACAGATCGCTGTAGCGTCTCAGTTCAAGCGGCACATGAACTGATTGTCTTTCCATATTTACTTAAAGCACAAAATAAACATGAATGAACATCAGAAGGTATTGAAGGTGTTTATCGGACAAAATTTGACGTTATGATTGGTCAAATCGTCTGTCAATCAAGCTCTCTGCGAAGGGTCAATTGGTCTTTCAGAAAGATTTCTTTGACATAAGCCTTCACATAATCTAAGCTTCTGTGTTCTCTCTCATATCAAAAGCTAATGAAACTGTAATGCACAATTTGTGAAACTAAACTCTTACAACTCTTTTTAATGGTTTCTTTGGATCATAACGGGCAACCCTCTTGCTTAGCTTTGTGTCTATATTTTGAATGCTTCATTGAAGTACCAAAAAAAATATTCACCACAGCAAGAGGTTTTGCAAATTATTTAAATAATTAAATGAGTATCATGTGTGTGTAGATTAATTTGATTTGTAGTATGAATACATCTCTATCTAGAAGGTCCAATGTCTGGTGAGTCAATATTATGGCAAAACCGACACCATGAAGAAAAACAACACTCCAAGCACGTCTGTGCAAAAGTAATTGAAATGGATAGGGAGGGGATGGATATACATGTAGTTAGATTTCCAAGTCACTGGATATCTCTTGAGTACAGCTAAATCAATAATTAACCAAAAAATAAATAAATAAATAAATATAATAAATAAATGCACCACTGTAAATCTACCAGGCCGAATCTACAGGGTGACTGAGCAAAAAGGAGAGGAGACAATTACAATTTACAAGTTTTGGTGGGTGAGACTGTAGAGATTGCCTCAGCTTCACCAGCCACATCTTCATAACAGAATGGCAAACAGAAATCCACTTTTAAAAATGTCATATAACATTTTGACTGCGGTTTCGGCAGAGATTCTGAGGCCAGCTGGAAGACGGCTCTATGCAAAATTGAACTTGTTTGACATAAACGTGTCATCAGAAACACAACATCTTTACTGTGAAGCATGGTGGTGGCAACATCAGACCGTTGGGATGCTTCTCTGCAGCAGTGTAGAGGGTGCAAGAAATGCTGCAAATAACAAGGAAATCCTGGAGAAAAAAAACAGATGGAGTCCATAAGACACCATGAGCTGGGAGAACATTTGTTGTCAAGCTAGACAATGACCTCAGATTTGAAGCCAAATCTCTGCAGTAATGGCTTACTACAACAGTGATGATGTCTTGATGTGGCCAAGTCAGAGTCTAGATCTCAATCCAACTGGGAATTTATGAGTAGACTCTAGAAAAGGCTGACTGCTCATAATCTCACGCAAACTGACCGAGTTTGAATAGTTCTGCTAATAAGAATGGAAGAAAAATTGCAGTGGCTGGATGTGCAAAGCTGATAGAGACCGAGACAGACTCAAAGCTTGAATTAGTGCCAAAGGTGCATCTACTAAATACTGAATTGAAGGAAGAAAATAATTTTCAAAAGATTCTTCTGTACTTACTGTAATAAATTGACCAGTTTTTTTATAAATATATTTTTGCTTAAAAAAATTCAAGTTAGTCTCAGAAAAGACTATAAAATCCTTGTTAGTTCAGTGTTATAAAGAGCAGTGAATACTAGGCTCATTACATTGTAGAGACCAAATCTATTTAGCATCAGCTTGCAATTAAGTTGATGAAGAGGAGGCAGCAGACCTGTGAGACTGGCTACAAACAGTGTTGGTGAAAGTTACTTTCAAAAGTAATGCATTACAATATTGCGTTACTCCATAAAAAGTTAATTAAAACCACTCCATGCTTCATAAAAAGTTAAAAAACTAATTTTGTTACTTAGTTACTTTTTATGGAAAGTAATGCATTGCTTTACTTTTTGTCACCTGGGCTGATCTTGCTCATTTATTTTTAATAACAGAAAACCCAAAAGTTAGGTTTTTGGCAACTGTAAAGGCCCTTTCACACCAAAAGTGAAAGTAATAAGCCTCAGTCTAAAGGAAGTGCCTCTGGTCTGCACCTCACTCCCAGTTTCTCTCAACACAGGTACAGGAGAGGTATCAGTGAATAAATAGGAAAACAAAGTAACTTTCGTTAGTCATTTGAAAAAGTAACTCAGATATTTTCTTGTAAATTTAAAAGTAATGAATTATGTTAGTAGTTACTTGAAAAAAGTAATCTGATTACGTAACTCGCATTACTTGTAATGCGTTAACCCCAAAACTGGCTACAAATGCTTGACAAATGCTTGTTCCATTGCAATTTAGCTGACGTGGGAATGATTTGAGCTCCAATCCCACTCTCTGCAGACGTTTCTCTCAACCTGAGAAATACCTCTGTTCTCTACCAGATGAGCCACCTCCTCTACTGTGTCAAGCATTTGGGACTTTAGAGCCACAGATACTTTCATATCCATCTCTAAACAGCTCTTTGTGTGTGTCTATTATTTCAGAGAGTGATGAATTTCCCACTGGCTCCTCTTTCAAGCTACCGATTTCAACTGCAGGCCTAGCTGAGCAGGTCTGACCCATTTCACTACAATCAATGGAAGTGTCCACTGTCCTTTGTACTTCACCGGGACCTGGAGTTCACCCAATGCAGGGATTTAGTTCCCAGCATATGATGTGATGTGAATTCATGTGGCTTTTGAGTCTCTCGGTTTGTCTTTATATGTATTCGGGAACCAAAAGCAGGGAAGCTCCTGTGTCTAGCTATACAGTAACTTCCTTTCAATTCATCTGTAGATCAATGCAGATATCATCAACCTTATCTGGGGCTGAATACAGAGTAAACAGCTCACTGTCCCCTGAGCATTTTCCCTCACGTACACAATCTGTCGCATACTGAGCCTGCCTGTGTGTACCATATAACTCCTACATACTCCTACAAGCGAATGTCTTGTTTAACCACAACTACAGTGTTTCTTATTGCTGTATTAACATTCATTTAGCTGGCTGATACTGGTTACCTCCACCAGGTGTTTATTTGTGGCACCAGTGTGGAAACATCCACATCCTACATACAGTGCTTTTCTTTTATACTACATTTAATGTTTTCCGATTTCATGTTGCATGCAGTGTGTTAATTCCAGTGTAGGGCAGCGTCACAGGCTTTCCTATAAGGATTGTCTGTGATAAGCTTCCACTGCAAGTGTGTCATCTAAAAATGTCCCAAACCTACAGGAATCTGTGAGCCGTTCAAAACAAATTTTTTAAATTAATTTAACAATAAGAATATAGAGATGTGAATCTTGTATTATAATGTATTTAAAAAACTACAACTGAATAGGCTAGGATTCATATGGATAGAAATAAGATTTAGTCCACAAATGAATTTGGTCCCATGAAGTATTGATGCATTTTTTTCTCTTCTTCAAAATATTATGAAACAGAAAATGTTTGAACATATTTCAGAATTGTGTTGTTTTCTGCATGAATGGCCCGTATAATAAATCTGTCAGACGTGATAAAAAAGGATAAATAAAACTAGGTTTTCTGAAGAAAATATGAGTGGTGTTTGTTGTGGGTGGATACTAAGGCAATGTTGCATGGTTGCCAGGGTTCTTGGGATGATTGCTAAGGTGTTATACTTACTGCCTAAGTCAAAAGTGTCCACACCTAAGTCTTGATAATTCATGACCCTAAAGATGGAACTAGGCCAGGGGTGTCCAGCTTTCCTCAGGACACCTGCCTGGAAGTTTCTAGTATGCCTAGTAAGATCTTAATTAGCTGATTCGGGTGTGTTTAATTGGGGTTGGAGCTAAACTCTTTGCAGGACAGTGGCCCTCCAGGAACAGGATTGGACACCTCTGCTCTAGGCCCTCCTTGAAATATATCTGTGGGATTTTACCCATTTTAACATTCTCCAGGCACAAAAATGCAAAATAGTTAGAAAATTAATAGCACACTTAATAGCACACTTCTCTTCAACGCAATATAATTCAGTTCTCAAACTCACTAGTTACGCACCAAAGTTTAATACTTTTATTCAAATCCCTCATCCATGAGAACAATAGTAATAGGGATGCTTGCTTGCCTTAGCAAACAATAAATATGGCAATGTGAAACTATTAAATGTTGGACCTGTGGCAGGTTCTGCTGAAGTGTTTGATACCTGTATGGGTGAGGAAGCCTGATCGGTTACATGCTATTATCCTAACATTCATCTTAAAAATCTTAAAAATAGTTTGTAATTCTGGTAAATCAAGATATTAAACAAACAAACCAAACAAAATAATGCAAATCATTTCAAAACGTGATTTTTTTTTTGCCCCTCTAAACCGCAATTCTTGCATAAAAAATATCAGCTTACTCAAAAACTCTACCTTATTGAACCCAAGTCTGTCTTTGTTTTATTTATTGTAGACACTGCACACAGTACACACTAACACACAAGTCTTAAAGAGGCAAACCCAGATGGGAACAGCAGCCTAAGGGCCTGCACTGACCTACATTCACACATGTGCTCAGACTCTGCCTGTCTGCTCTCTCATTGCTATGCATGCGGCCATTAAATGGCCACTATCACCACTTACGTCCCATGGTGCATTGCTAATCATCCTTGGGAGGACGGTGGGGTTGGAGATTATGCTGTCTCTCTCTCTTTTGATGGGAGCTAAAGGTCAGAGCTTCAAAAATGGTAATGGAGGTATCAGTGAGAGGTGAGTCAAAAGGAGAAGCCGTGAGAAAGAGCAGCGGCGAAACTTGAGGCAACCCCCTGCTGCAGCTTCACATACACACAGCTTGATCGATAGTATCTCTTTTTTTGTGGCGCACGTGCCTCTCGATACATGGAAATATGCTCGCACTCGAACCTGACATCAGGCTGTTATCTAATCAATTCAAGCAGAGCTCATGAACGAGTGTGCCGTAACAGCGAGCAGCCTGAGAGGAGTGACGCAGGGGAGTGGAGGAGGCAGAATATTCCAGAGAGAGCCTCCGCGCCGAGATAAGTGTTATTTTTACTTCTCGTGTTCAAACGAAATAAAAGCCGCTCTTCTTTAGCAGTTCCTTTGGTTACATTGGACAACTTTGCATTCAGAAACTCAATAACTTAGATAAGAAGTCTGTTAGAAGAGGATACGATAGATTATGAATTTGTTGGCTTCTGAACATTTGTGGAGAATTTAAAAGTGTTTATTTTATTTATTTATTTTTTTAAGAGTAAACTCATACACAATTATACCATACAAATGACTAATGTGATGTTACCATGGTAACAGATGGTAATACCATGGTACTTGCTGTACAGTATGTATACCAGGGCTGTAACCAAATATTCAGGATTGAGTTGGTAATCCAAGTGTAAAAGTTTAAGGATCTGCTACTGAAAAACCTGTGTTCATCAAAAATTTGTCTGAAAATAATTGGGATGGACTATTTTGTGTTGCACAACCCTGGTGTTTATTTTTTTATGTTATGTTATGTTTCATTTTTATTGATAACTTTCACTACCATTTATGTAGATTTTTTTTTCTCCCAACATTAAAAATAAATTGGAAACATTGAAATTAAAGTGACAATCTGTTAGTTGAGTGTTCTCTATTTTAGTAACCAGTCCAGTTGTTGGATGGGTAGGTCTTGGCCTCGATCTTGGGTTTACAGTTTGGTTTAGATCTGGATCTCAATTGTTTTAAACTGTAGCCTACATTACAAACAATGACTTTTCAACATTGTAAACAAAGCAAAAATTATTGGAGTGCCTTTTACAAGAAAATACAGTTGAAATCTTCCTACTTAAAGTAAAATCTATTTTTTATTAAATGTTACTTAAAATTTACTAGCAATTTCTGAGTGAAAATTGTTTCAAAGTAAATCCATATTTGAAATAGAAATATTGTTTTAAACAAATACTCTTTTACGTACCCCACTGGCAGATAATTTTACTTACAAATGCACTTAATGTATTTTTTTATTTTTTTATTTATTTTTTTTTTCACCCACTGGAAACAAGAATAAATATCTTGTGTCACTTTGCTTATCTAGTAAAGGCATCTTAATTTAAGAATTTTTTAGATATTTTGACTAGAACCAAGACAAAAATAGTAAGATACGCCTTTTTTGCAGTGTTGGTCTAAATTAGTCTAGATTCCTCTGCTCTTGACTTTACTAAAATCATTCTGTCATCCCTTCAAAAATCTGTTTACCAATATCACAATGTAACAAAAAATTGTTTCACTTAAATTTGTTTAATGGTTCTTCTTCTTGTTGCACTGTGGAAGCTTCTGTCACGAAAACAAATTCCTTGTATGTGTAAACTCATTCTGATTCTGATTCTGTAATTCTGTGCTGCTAAGTATTATTGTACTATTTATTTTCACGTAGCATCAATATTGTGGTAAGTACTTCAACATTTTTTTGGTAAATTTGAGAACTTCTATCATTAACTATGAAACACTGGTTTAGTACCGATTGGTTTTTGTACTAATTTTGCTTTTTGTTGTTGTTGTTGGTTTCTGTAACATTCTGGACTATTCTGTAATATTCTAGTGCTTTCTGGAACATTCCAGAACATTGGGACTAGCCATAAAAATTCCAACGTATTTGTATTCAGCATGTCAAACTTAATAAATAAATAAATAAATAAAAATTAAAATAAAAGTGAAACAAAACTTTAAAAAAAAAAGTTTCATATTGTATTCGCTACCCCTGTTGCATTATCTGGTCTCTACTTCTCAATAAAACACATCTCTTACAGTTGGATAAGATATTTCTTACCATGACTGTTCTCATCAGCAAGGCCGTACTAAGTCAGTAAGGTATCCTTAGTGTTAACAAATCCAGGTCAACATTAACAATCACTCAACAGAGCAAGTTGCAGAACACCCCACGACAATGTCACACAGCACGAACATGTTCACATGCAAACAGGACTATGGATCTTTTCCATAATAGATCTTTTCCTTCACCATACCTCAAATCTCATTAATGCATGTGGATAAACTTGATGCCTGAACAGCTGACCTGCCAGGTTTGATGTCAGTGGCATCAAAGGCCATTGGTTCTCCTGTGTTTCATTGTCAGTTACAACACACTATGTTTGATTGTCATTATTATCATACAGCTTCAGAAGAATTTCATAGCACGCCACTCTCAGGTTTTATTTATTTATTTATTTACTTATTTTTGGATTAAAGTGCTAAACATTTATGTTTAACTATATGAAAATAAGCTTAAAATCTTTAGGGTGTGAGAGAGAAACTACATAATCTGAGGATGAATGATAACAATTTTCATTTTCAGATGAACTATTGTTTTCTCTGGAAATAGAAGCATCATAGTTGAAATAGAAGCATCATATATATATATATATATATATATATATATATATATATATATTTGAATACAGAAAGAAAGATTACAAAAACAGTTCTGAATGGTGTCAGTCAAGAGAATTTGAATGGAATAAAGACAGTAACATTTTAACTTCACAAAATACTTGTCATTTGCTACAGAAATAAACCTTTTTAATGTTTGGATTATGTGAATTGGGTCTTATCTGCCATTTTAATGCTTCATTCTGGAGGTAATTTGCATTTTAATTTGAGATTGAACCTGCGCTTAATAGAAATTAATTTAAAAAAGCTTTAAAGTTTCCTCTGCCTCTAGTTTGAGACATGAAAATGCACAAAATCACACAACTGACAGACAAGTTTACCCTCAAATATAATATTGACTGAAATGCTTAAGTTACTGTCTCAAACAAATAATAACGATCTCTCCCTTTAAATGTTATATTACTACCAGCATTTTGAGGACACTATATATAAATGAGATAATATAATCCTTTAATAGAGCTATGAACTGCACTTTAAAAATTATGAAAAAAGGCTTTCTATCCATCATCAGTTGCTAGTCCTCAGCTCTAAGGAAAGACATTTTTATTTTCCACATTGTAGATTGTTTTGCAGTGGATTTTGAATGCCATATCTGTGAAACTGAAAGTGGTCTTGTCAAGTGTTTCACTGTTTACAGCGGCTCTGAAATTCACATTTAAGTCAATATTGGGTTAGGCTGGGAGGGAGACGGCGCCCTGATGCATGAAGAGACTGCTGTCCTCCCACAGATGCATAAGATGAAGCTTCCTATTTGATAATTAGAGATGAGAGTCTCAGGTTGTAAACAACATGTAGGCCAACACTGTGCTTTCTCCTCAGCGCAAGCGCATGGTGCCATAAAATTAATTCTTCGTCCGGGTTTTTACAGCATGTATGCCCTTGTGTCATCATTGTGTGTTTATGTACTCATGTTTGATTTCACATGTACTGCATGCTATTTTGTGCCTTAAAAAATTCTCTTAAGACCCAGAAGGACATTGTATTGCTCGGAGGTTGTTCTTTCAAAGCTTGGGAGACTAAATGGATTCGTGTTTTGTTCAAGTATTATTTTTGTCTCAAATTTATTTATTTATTTATTCATTCATTTATTTATTTCATTGCAGAGTACTGTGGCTTTTTTGGGAAAAAGTTGGGCATTTGGAAAAGATAAGGAGATTTAAATATAGTTTACTCAAACATGAATATTCTGTCATTACCCCCTAATATCCGTTTTATTTTATTTTATTTTTATTTATTTATTTTATTATTATTATTTTTTTAACCACTTGACTTTGATTGAATGGACAAAATCTTCTGAAGCATTCTTCAAGTAATCTTCTTTTGTGTTCTATAAAACAAACAAAAAAAATTATACAGTTTTGGAACGACATTAAGTAAATTCTAAAAAAAAAAAAAAAAATGTGTTCACGACTTTTTATCTTGAGTAGAACATTAAATAAGAATTTTAGCTGATACGGTTGTCCCTGGTGATTCATAAAATGCAAGTAAGTGGCTACAGGTTTTTGACAATACAAAAAAAGCATATAAAGGAACATAAAGGAATGAATACTTGTGACTCCTGATGATATATTGAGGTCTTATGAAGTGAAACAATTTGTCTGTGCAAGAAACTGACCATTATTTACAACATTATTACCTGTAATCCAGAGTTTCAGGCAAACGGTCCGGAGTAATGTCTGGTTTGCGAACGAATCATTCTTTTGAACCGTTTCTTTTTGGTGAACTAGTGAAACTAGTGGTGAAATCGGCTCAAGCAGCACAAATCTACAGATTAAAACTCACATTCGGACATCTGACAGTCGCTCTGTGCTCCAGTTCCTCCAACACACTGAACACTGAAATAATGTTCAGTTTCTTGCACAGACCGATCGTTTCGATTCATAAGACCTCATTATATCACCATGAGCCATTGGTATTTATTTTGTGTTCCTTGAGATGCTTTTTTTTAATTCTCTAAATTGGGCAGCCATTCAGTTACATGTTATGAATCACCAAGGACCACAGTTTCAACTAAAAACCTTATTTATTGTTCTATTAAAGAAAAAGTCCTCTACATCTTGGATGGCCTGAGGGTGAGCAAATGTTCATTTTGGGGTGTACTATCCCTTTAAGAGCTATGTTGGAGAGGAATATTTTCAGTGAATAATGACTTTTTCTATTCTGTTTCCCACACAAAACTATCATATGGCTTCAGGAAATGTGAAATATAGTAATATGAGACCCTTTTATGGTGGTTTTTGTCCTGTTTGGAACATGATAGCCCCTGGTCACTGCACGCTTTTATTGTATGCATTATATGCACATCTGCTGTCTAATCTCTGAAGTATTAAAGAGATCTTATTTGTCATGTTATTTCCTGCAAACACATTTCACAGTTCCTACTTTTTTTTCTTTTCTTCCCAGCAGCAGTTGCTGTTATGTAGCCTATACAATATGTGCATCACCCTGTGGTCTGTTCCTACACACTGCAGTGTGGGTGACTCATCAGAAACAGGACAGCAGATCCAGCTCGCAGAAAGAAACAAGGAAGGGTCTGCAGCACATTGAACCAATTAACTCCACACCACTGGCAGTGCTGACCTTTGGAGGCGTTTCACTGTGATGTAATTGACGCTGCAAAGGCTGTTGTGTTGGGGGATGATAAAACACTGCCGCATTACCATAGAGCAAAATATAATTTGTGCTGTTATGTCAATAACCCCTTACAACATAATTCAGTCCTTTATTTTCCTGTTTTTTACAATCATGGCTCTGTCAAAAGGCTGATCTGGCTGGTGTTCAGTAACATTTATTCCATGCTTGGCCGTGCAGAACCTGTCAAGACTCTAAAAACCATGTAAAAGGAATTCAAAATCAATTCTGAAACATAAAAGTAGGCCAACGCAGACAGAAATGTGTGCTGACTGCTTTATAAGTTTGGGTGATCACTGCATCAGTGGGAATTGGCACCAATAAATTTTCAAATGAACTGACAGCAGTGATGAGACTTCATGAACTGACACATAAAACACTTCAAATGGATGCAAGACATCTCACTTTTTATAAAGGCCAACTTTTCTGAATGTATCAACCAATGTTATGTTGATTTCAATTGCATATCATTTAAGAAATATTAAAGTAAGACTGTCAGGCTCAAGTTTCCCTGATATGTGAAAAATAAGCGTACTTGTGGTGTGGTCATGTTTACCATTGTTTTGTGAATTTTTATGGGCAAAATCCAGTCATTTCAATAGGAATCCACATAATCGCAAATTTCCCATTTGGATAAAAGACTTCCCAATGCACAGTTTACATCGGGGCTCAAGTTTGTCACATAAATTCACTACGTTGACCAACAGAAAGCTGCTTAGTTTGAAACTGACTTCAGTGTGAGCTGTGCTTTATTCATTACTGCACTACTGAAAATAAACAATACACCTTTTTCCTGTTAAATTTCACACAACAACTTTAGTCTTGACCAGTGTAGCAGAAAACACTGAATATACAGGGTATGCTGCATTTTGACATCAAGATTTCATAAGCTTGTGGCTTGAAAGGGCTTAAAGATAGAGATATACTGTAAATTAGAAAAATGTTGGGCATGACCGAAAGTTTATGTGAGGTGTAAATATACTAATCTAATTTGCATATTATGACATCATCAGGGCGCGGCCATCTTGAATTTCATAATATTCAGGAAATAGTAGATATTGAATTGATGTCAGAACTTATTTGCAAGGGTTTTTTTTGTTTGTTTGTTTGTTTTTTGTCTTTTTATACTCATTCCAAATGACCAGAAAAGAGGAAACCAACAATAAAACAGAAGAAAGTACTAAATTATTACTACTATATAGTAGTAAAACGCATGTGAACAGTAGCCTACTTTTTGATCAATTCATCAGTAATATTCAGGAAATAATAGATATTGAATGGATGTTTGAACTTATTTGCATGTTTTGTTTTGTTTTGTCTTGTCTTTTTATCCTCATTCCAAATGATCAGAAAAGAGGAAACCAACAATAAAACAGAAGAAAGTACTAAATTATTACTATATTACTATACTATATAGTAGTAAAACGCATGTGAACAGTAGCCTACTTTTTGATCAGTTCATCAGTAATATTCAGGAAATAATAGATACTGCCCTGCCACCCCCATCCCCATTGGGCAAAGGGTCGAAATGATCACTTGTTTGTGCTTTGTGAACACTCTCGCCTTGCACGGCGGCACCATTGCGCTGCAAAGATGTTCCGGGAGAAGCGCAATTATTAGACGACCGATAGTCATTTCCAAAAGGCAAATATTCCCTTTCAGAGTAAGAATCGGTGAATAACATTTGCAGCACATCCTCACAGTACAACTTTTTATTAGCTATTTGGCGATTTTCTCTCACAAATCTCACAATTTACTCATGCGCTATGAACTGAACTGCTTCTGCATCAATGACAAGATAGCTCACTTGCTCTGCTATTTCCTCGAACAATTTGAATAGGAACATGATGTAATTTTGGTCTAGAATCGAAGTACTACATGTCTGCCATCTAGTGGTAGGGAATACAAATGAGATATTACACCATATTAGGAGCTACAGTCTATTTTATTAAGTATGACGTCTTGTCGCAATTTTGCGACTTTGGCGCTTAGAGGGTTAAAATATATAGCTATAAGACAGTTTACAATTTAATCAACACAGTGATGATCAGCCATGTACATACTGTGTACTTCATATAGTAATAACTGTGTAATAACTAGGTGCTAACTCAGACCCTTACCATAAAACCATATTATGGCCATATTTTGGGGAGTAAGTACACTGTAAAGTTGTATCCACACATACAAGAACTTCATCGCTTGCTGTCGCTAGTCAGTATACTGTAAAGTTGCTCATATGCGTTTCTGGAGGTTCTGCATCATATACTGTAATTATCAAGACAAGCTATCAACATATCAATCACTACTCACTAAGACTGCTGACAGCTGCTTTTCCATGCATTTTATTATATATCTATGTATGTGGTTACAGACAAATCATACAGAAACATCAAATTGCTTCTGAATTTTTCTGCACGGGTGACGTGAGCTCCACTGACACAATCTTCACTCCTGTTGGTTCACTCCTTGACAGTTGCATCACTAGGGGAAGCAAAAAGCTGGAAGTTGCTGTACGTCACTAATGTGGATTTAATTCATGTACTGTAAAATAGTGCAATGCAGATTTTCATTAATCATTTTAAAAGTTTAATTATATTGTGTTTTATATTATCAATCTTCTATACATCAATGTTTTGGTAATAATTTTATATTTTATTTTTATTTATGAAATGTGGAACTTCTCAGTCACATTTTGGAATACCAGACAGACCAATAGATTTTAAGACAAATTAGTTTTCTCTCCACTGTTTGCTCAATGATTGTTAATTCTAGTCTTAGTCAGCCTTCTGTTCCACAGGTCTTCACAATTCTCTCTAGACGCTCATAGCTCTATCAGAGAGAACACTGCTCAGTGATGGACTGCATATGAACAAATTAATGGTGAATCATGAAAGATGAGATAAAGGTAAATGAAAAAAAAAAGACCTGAGTAAAAAAAAAAAAAAAAAAAAAAAAAAAAAAAACATGATATCTGATAACGATTCTCTATTTTTCTCTTGTGTCTGTTTTGGTGAATCAAATAAGACAACACATCCTCAAGGTTTGGGATTAAGATTGAAAATGGAAAGGTGCCATGTACCACCAGAGTCATTTAAAAAATTTCAGCTCCATGTTCAGATAGCACTGCATTTAACTGTGCTGTCATTTCACACATATTGGACTGTCAGTCTAGGCACTACTGCAAGCAACTTGTTCATCACTGCCTGTGAGGCAGCAGTGAGCTGTAAGAAAACATTTGGCCTCTTCACCAAATTTAGAAAATGAAGGGGAAAAAAATGCTATAGGTATTAATATTCAGCATCAAATTGGCCAAACACATTTCTAAATATCATATCTAATAGATATAAGGACTAAATGCTGAATAATCAAATAATACAGTTTAGCATTTATTATTAACCCAACTGCATAATGAAATGTAAATTAAAAATGCATGTTCATGTATATGCTGTAAAATATTGTATTATTTTCAATTGCTATTATTTTAGATTTTAGATTTTAGTTTGTTCAAAATAAAAAGCAGTTGTCTTTGTAACACCTTTCAAAACCTCAGCACAAAAATCAGAAAACTTCTAAAACTGAACACAGGAATCACCTGTCACAGTTTCTTCGACAATCACGACTGAGAGGTGATTGGTTATTGTGTTGAAGCAGAGAAATCCCATGAGAGATCTGCGATTTTCAATGCAAATCAGGTTTTCAAGATTATTCAACCCTGCTGTGGAGTCCTCTATATATACCGCCATCAAAAGAAATCTCTGCATTGGATGGCAGTATGCAGAAGCTGATAAGAATTTAGAAATCAGAGTGCACACTGCTTCATTAGGAGATACCGCTGGGATAGTATTGTGTTCACTGACAATTTAAGTTGAATTTTCAGCAGTTACTGCAACTGTAATAAACTGGTTTACACTACAAGTGTGATTTAAACATTGCTTTTTTTATTTCCTCAATGTGCGCCTCATAAGTACTGCATGTTATTCTGTGTTACGCTACACACAGTTAGAAGTGTTCATTTGCTGATGCTGCTGAAGCTTTGTCTCTGTTAATGAATGCAATATGGGAAGTGTTTGTTTACTTTGTAATTCAGATGTGAAAATAGCTGTGTGCACTTCAAAGTTGGATCCACAGGAAAAATAGATAAAAACAGAGAACAGAAAAGATCTATAATTGGAATCTGTGGACTTCAGACGTAAATCTTTGCTGACGCTCAGCAGCCTCTTTTTACTTTACCTAATGGAAATTATCTGATAGGGCACATTTACTCCAAACGTTGTATGCCTTTTATTCAAGGAAGCAGACATTATTTGCAAGGATGAGGAAGTTCCCAGGAATTCCTAGTGAGAAATTTGAGAAACCTCTTTGGAAGAAAAAACACAAGGTCTCAAGACGTTTTTTTTTTTTTTTAACTTGAGCACCACATTTTCAGAATCCTATGTTATGTGCCAGATCCAGCAAAAGATGCAAAACATGAAGCAAAAGATGCAAAACATGAACGCAGCGTCAAACATGTTCATGTAGCATGTTCACATAGATAAACAATAGAAAATTGGCACAGTGGAATGGAAAACATGTTCTGTTTGAACGGCCCATTACATGTGCACAGCCCACTGCATGAATAGCTCTGACAGTGTGCTGTTATTTTTATAGGCAATCAAACTTATGGTTTCTGCATGGCTGATGATAAAATGGGGGGGGGGATCCCATAGGCCTTCACTAAAAGAAGAAGCTGAGCAGAGTCCAAAATGAACTGTTGGCAAGCACTAAATGCAAAATTGGCTTTGGCAAGTAAATCAAAAACCAGTTGGCTGGTAACTTTATAAAGAACTGCAACATAATACAGTACATGATTTACACTGGAGAAAGAACAATAGTCTGATGTAAGTGATGTGAGTAATTCAGAGACATATAAACATTCTGCTAAAGAGACTCTTGTGTCTTCATGTTTTCTACTTTTATCTCAATAAAAAAATTACCATGGGGCGTTTATATATGATGCCTACAGTTTTTATTATTTTTTTTATTTAATTTTAATTTTTTCTGCCAACAAATATGTGGAATATTCTTCACATTTTACCAACAAAACATAAAATATGAGGAACAAAATCACAATGCCTTGTCTAGCACATATATCAATGCTGCAGTGACTCACATTACATCTATTTTAATATTGGTCTATTTGGACCAATTTGGATTTAAATGTTGGCTGCTTTTGATGTATTAATATACAGGTGCATCTAAATAAATTAGAATGTCGTGGAAAATTTCATTTATTTCAGTAATTCAACTCAAATTGTGAAACTCGTGTATCAAATAAATTCAGTGCACATAGAGTGAAGTAGTTTAAGTCTTTGGTTCTTTTAATTGGCTTAACAAGAGGAATACGATAAATGTAGCCAAATTCCGTGACACGTCTGTGTGTGGTGGCTCTTGATGCCTTGATCCCAGCCTCAGTCCATTCCTTGTGAAGTTCACCCAAATTCTTGAATCGATTTTGCTTGACAATCCTCATAAGGCTGCGGTTCTCTCGGTTTGTTGTGCATCTTTTTCTTCCACACGTTTTCCTTCCACTCAACTTTCTGTTAACATGCTTGGATACAGCACTCTGTGAACAGCCAGCTTCTTTGGCAATGAATGTTTGTGGCTTACCCTCCTTGTGAAGGGTGTCAATGATTGTCTTCTGGACAACTGTCAGATCAGCAGTCTTCCCCATGATTGTGTAGCCTAGTGAACCAAGCTGAGAGACCATTTTGAAGGCTAAGGAAACCTTTGCAGGTGTTTTGAGTTGATTAGCTGATGGGCATGTCACCATATTCTAATTTGTTGAGATGGTGGGTGAATTGGTGGGTTTTTGTTAAATGAGAGCCAAAATCATCACAATTAAACAGTGATGGGAATAACGGCGTTATAAATAAACAGCGCTACTAACAGCGTTATTTTTTTGAGTAACGAGTAATCAAATAAATTACTGTTTCCCCCGTTACAACGCCGTTATCGTTACTGACAATAAAATGTGGCGTTACTATAATGTATTATAATATTACTATAATTCTATTTTTCAGTTCATCTGAATGGATGCGCAGGGTAGCTGTATTTGACGTACCGTAAACTCTAGTGTGAAGGCGCACGTCTCGCCGTCGCTTTGTCTCACACACCCGCAAAGAAAGATACAGAGCAAGAGAGTCTTTCATAACATGCAGAATTGACACGCTACATGTAAACGATATTCTTTGTTGTATTTTCCTGTCAAAATAACGAAGTTCCTTTGGAATTCTTCAGCTTTTAAGAACTGCCGGGTTCTTCAGTAGTGGGCAGAACTAATGCACAAACGACAATCTCATTGGCTGGCGCTCATCTATTATCGTCCCTGTGTTGATTTCAGCAAATCAATTTGAGCGAACGCTACGTGATTAACTACGTGATTAATATTAATGAACCAAGCAGCTCATTAATCCTTAACGCGTTTTATATTGTTATTAGAAGTAGAATTCATAGTAGTTTTATCTTATCATTTTTTCCCCCTTTTTTTTATAGAAAGACTAAATGACAAACAACATCTTAAGCACCACCACCAGTCCTAAGTTCAGTCAACACGACAAATATGCATTCATACTTGGTTATTCTAATTACTAAAGTTCTATCATCATATAATGCTAAATGATAATAACATCATATTATAATGCTTGACTGACTGATGCTAAGTGTCAGTGGATAAATAGTGTAGATTAATGTACAATGTTTTATAATAATAATTTATTGTATTTAGAGTCCATTTCATTAATTTAACATATTTAATATTGGGGGCATCCAAGTTATTTGACATTTGAACTTTTTTTTTTTTTTTTTTTTTTTCTTAAAGTAACGCAATAGTTACTTTCCCTGGTAATTAGTTACTTTTATAATGATGTAACTCAGTTACTAACTCAGTTACTATTTGTGAAAAGTAACGTCTCGGTTACGTACGTAACCCTCGTTCCCTGATGGAGGGAACGGAGACGTTATGTCGTGACGACATAGGGGATTTACTTGGAAGCCCCAATCATCTCTGACTTTAAGAGAAAACGCCAATGAATATTGGCTTGTGGATTTTGCATACCTGAGCCACTCCCTGCCCTCACGGGTATAAATAGGCGGCAGGTGCATCCACTCATTAGGTTTTACGCTGAGGAGCCGAGAACAAGTCCCTGGCAACCAGCGATGGTTCAGGATTGTGGCATGGGGACATAACGTGTCCGTTCCCTCCATCAGGGAACGAGGGTTACGTACGTAACCGAGACGTTCCCTATCTGTCGCTCACTACGAGTTATGTCGTGACGACATAGGGGTCCTATGGAAAGCGCCACAACCTGAACCCCGTCACAACCTTGTGGCATGCAGATGCTGACAAGCGAGCGCGTGACAGACAAATGCCATGCAAAGGTCGCAACCTTCCCATCGCCCCAGCGCAAATTCGCTAACCTTGGTGCCCGCAGGGACCACATCGCTGCTGGAGATAGCCAAGCCGCTGTTCCTTTTCCCACAGAAGTCGGAAGGGATTTTGACCTTCAACGAAAGATAGCTTCAAGTCTTTCCTATTTGTTGTTACAGCTTGGCAGTAACGACGGGGAAGCGAGCCTTCTGGAGAAGGGCGCTACGGAGGCCACATCCTGCCCGAAGGGAGGTAACATGTGGAGACACTGATATGGACTTACCCAGGTCTGGGGCAGTACTACATACGACTGGACCCTGGGGCAGATCCTACCTAGGGTAGGGAGGAGAGCTGCCAGCAGGGCCTGACAGAGGCTCTGTCAAGGGAAGACACGGGTTTACCGTGAGGGAAACCTTACCGTGGAAGAATACACATATGGGATTACCCGAAGGGAATCAAGCCATACGGACACCTAGCCCAGTACAGGGGCTGACTGGAGACCCGGGCGAGCTAACACCAGTACTGGGCCTGGCGTCAGACTGCTCCGCCCAGTCTGACTGCCGGGGGTGCTGGAGGAACTCCACCAGGGTTCGCCGTCCGGGGAACTGAACTGGTGGAGGAAAAAGGCGCTCGTATCCCCGGGTGAGGGGGAATGGCGCAGCAAGCGTGACACCGGCCAGCTCTTCCCGCCACTTACCTGTTACCCAACACACGGGAAGAAACTGGCTCAACGCGGAGACTGTAGAATCTCGCGAAGGTGTTCGGTGTCGCCCAGCCCGCAGCTCTATAGATGTCTGCCAGAGAGGTGACGTGCGCCAGCGCACAGGAGGAGGCAACACTCCGTGTGGAGTGAGCCCTCACCCCCAGGGGGCACGGCTCGCCTTGAGACTGGTACGCCAAGGCGATGGCATCCACTATCCAGTGGGCCAACCTCTGCTTGGAGACAGCCTTCCCTTTCTGCTGACCTCCGTGGCAAACAAAGAGCTGCTCAGAGCTTCTAAAGCTCCGGGTGCGGTCCATGTATATGCGCAGTGCTCTTACGGGACACAGCAACGCCAAGGCTGGATCTGCCTCCTCCGAGGGCAGTGCTTGCAGGTTCACCACCTGATCGCGGAAGGGCATGATGGGAACCTTAGGCACGTATCCAGGCCGGGGTCTCAGGACAACGTGAGAGTAGGCCGGCCCGAACACAAGGCACTCTTCGCTCACCGAAAATGCTTGGAGGTCCCCGACCCTCATGATGGAAGTGAGCGCGGTCAGGAGCGCTGTCATAGCCGACAGAAATTTCAGCTCAACTGAGTCCAGCTGCTCAAAGGGACCCCTCTGAAGTCCAGCCAGGATGACAGAAAGATCCCAGGAGGGCATCAGGGGTGACCTAGGAGGATTTAACCTTCTGGCATCCCTCAGGAACCTCACGATGAGTTTGTGCTTTCCCAGGGACCAGCCGTCCACTGAATCGTGATGGGCCGCAATAGCAGCCACATACACTTTCAAGGTGGAGGGTGACAGCCTACGCTCCAACCTTTCTTGCAGGAAAGAAAGCACTACTCCAATCGTGCACCTTCGGGGGTCTTCTCAACGAGAAGAACACCAGTTCGCGAACAGACTGTACTTCAGTGCATAGGCTTGCCTTGTTGAAGGAGCTCTAGCCTGAGTGATGGTCTCTACCACAGCCCGTGGTAGACCACTCAAGTCTGCCGCGTCCCGTCCAGGAGCCACACATGGAGGTTCCGCAGATCTGGACGCGGGTGCCATATGGTGCCGAGCCCCTGAGAAAGGAGTTCCTTCCTCAGAGGAATGCGCCAGGGAGGGGCTGTCGCGAGGAGTATGAGTTCGGGAAACCAGGTCCGGGTGGGCCAGTACGGCGCGACCAACAGGACCTGCTCCTCGTCCTCCCTGACCTTGCACAGTGTCTGTGCAAGCAGGCTCACTGGGGGAACGCATACTTGCGTAGAGCCCGAGGCCAGCTGTGTGCCAGTGCGTCTGTGCCGAGGGGGCCTTCGGTCAGGAAAAAGTACAGCTGGCAGTGGGAGGACTCGCGGGAAGCAAACAGGTCTACCTGAGCTTCCCTTAATCGACTCCAGATCAGCCGGATCGTCTCGGGATGGAGTCGCCATTCTCCGGGGAACGTGAGCTATCGTGAGAGCGCATCGGCTGCACGATTGAGCTCCCCCGGAATGTGGACACGCAACGATTTGAGCTGCGTGTGACTCCAGAGGAGGAGATGGCGGGCGAGCTGTGACATGCGACGAGATCGTAGACCTCCCAACCGGTTGATGTACGAGATAGCCGCAGTGTTGTCTGTACGGACCAACACGTGCTTGCCTAGAAACAGTGGCCGGAACTGCCGCAAGGCAAGGTGCACTGCCCACAGCTCCAGGCAGTTGATGTGCCAAAGCAGTCGAGGCCCTGTCCAGAGCCCCGAGGCTGCCTGCCCGTTGCATGTAGCGCCCCAACCCGTGCTGGAGGCATCTGTCGTGAAAACAACATGCCGGGACACTTGTTCTAGGGGCACCCTGGCCCGTAGAAAGGCAAGGTCCATCCAGGGGCTGAAGGAGCGGCGACACTCCTGTGTGATGTTCACACGAAGTGTACCGCGGCGCCATGCCCATCTCGGGACTCGGGAGTGTAACCAGTGCTGAAGTGGTCTCATATGAAGCAATCCGAGCGGCGAGACTGCGGCTACGGATGCCATATGCACCAGGAGCCTCTGAAAAGGGTTTCAGTGGTACCACCGTCCTGCCTCTGAAGGAACTCAGGCAGTTCAGCACGGACTGGGCACGCTCGTTAGTGAGACGCGCCATCATACTCACCGAGTCTAACTCCACACCGAGAAAAGAGATTCTCTGCATGAGGGAGAGCTTGCTCTTTTCCCAGTTGACCTGAAGCCCCAGCTGGCTAAGTGCCGGAGCACTGGGTCCCTGTCATCACACAACTGTTCTCGCACGCGGGCCATGCTCGAGATAGTTGAGGATCCTGATGCCCACTTCCCATAGCGGGGCAAGAGCGCCCTCCGTGACTTTCGTAAAGACACGGGGGGACAGGGACAGCCAGAAGGGGAGAACACTGTACTTCCCTGCCTGACCCTCGAGCGCAAACCGTAGAAACGACCTGTGTCGAGGCCATATCGAGACATGAAAGTAAGCGTCCTTCAGGTCGACCGCTGCAAACCAATCCTGGGGCTAGGTGCATCCAGGATTGGCCAAAGGCCACCGCCTTTCTTGGGTACGATGAGGTAGGGGCTGTAAAACCCCTGCCTCATCTCGGCTGGAGGGACCGGCTCGATTGCATCAATCACAGCAATCCCCTCACGCAAGACAGGTGCGTCTCGGTCTGCCACCGAAATCTCGAGAACGCCGCTGAACTTGGGAGGTTGCCTGGCGAACTGAATCGCATAGCTGAGTCGGATTGTGCGAATGAGTCAGCGGGACGGGTTGGGCAGCGCAAGCCACGCCCCCAAACTCCGTGCGAGTGGCACCAAGGGCACAATCGACATACCCGCGGTGGTGCAGCGGCAGGGAGTTGAGCTGGATAGCCCAGAAGGCATCGCGTTCTGACCGATCACAGCAGAACTCCCCGCATCCCCGGAGGGACTGGCCAGAGATGCGTGGAGAGGCATTGCGTCTCCCAACCGCAACTTCTTGGCTACTGGCAAAAGAGAGGGGGCTCGTGGGCGAGAGTGAGGAGGCATCGCGTCGCTCATTGTCGACCCGCGAGCCTGAGGACCCGGAGGAAAAGGAAATTGCTCTTTCTTTGACAATGTGAGCCAGCGGCAGAACAGAAACAGAAGATTCTCCACCCGGCCCTCCTCCGGGGGAAGGAGCGGCGCTGTCCTCGCCATCTCCCAAGAAAGAGCAGCTTCCCACATCTCTGGGTTGCCTGTGTCAGGGCCGCTTTTTCACCTTCCTGGGTGACTTAGGGACCAGCTGGGACACAGGGGCGCTGTGCTCCTGCAAGAGGCTCAACGCACCGGCCTAGGTGTTACCTCAGCACAGGGCGGAGCGGCTCTGGGGGACACAGGAGGGCGCCCATGGCGACAAGCAGACCGGGGCTTGCCCTGCAGCGGAGCGGTGGCAGATGACGCATCACGCCGGGGCAAGATGTGTTGGATGGCCTCGGTCTGCCTCTGTACTGCCGAGAACTGCTGGGCACAGTCCTCGACAGTGTCGCCGAACAGTCCAGCCTGGGAGACAGGAGTGTCGAGAAAGCGCTCTGTCGACATCGCTCGTCTCAGCAGGGCTGAACCATAGATGGCGCTCTTGGACCACAAGTGTGGACATTGCCTTCCCGAGAGACTGCACTGTGACTTCCGTTGCCCGTAGGGCACGGTCAGTCGTCGAGCACAGTTCCTGCTTCAACCTCGGGTTGGTACTACCCTCGTGCATTTTAATGCCTTGGCTTGGTGTACTCGCAGGATAGCCATGGCATGCCGAGCAGAGGCAGCTTGGCCCGCAGCACTGTAAGCTTTGACCGCGAGAGCAGTCGTCAGCTTACAGGCTTTGGACGGGAGACGAGGACGATTCTGCCAAGTGGCGGCGTTTTGCAGGCACAGGTGCACCGCAACCGCACACTCCACCTGGGGAATGTCAACGTACCCCCTAGCCGCCCCGCCATCGAGGGTAGCGAGGATGGGGGAGACAAACGAGCCGCTTCTGGCCGTAAAAAGGGGCCGTCCACAACTTCATCAGCTCCTTGTGCACTTCCGGGAAGAAAGGGACCAGGGCAGGGCGTGGTCGCGAGCCACGCCCCGTGCCGAGGAGCCAATCATCTCACCGCGAGGACTCGGGACTGAGAGGTGTGCACGCCTCCAGCCCGATGCTCGCGGCGGCCCGGGAAAGCACGGCCGTCAACTCTGGGTCCGATTCGGCAGCGGCCGCGACCCCCAAGGGGGGCAGCCCCGCCGAATCTTCATTCTCAGAGGACGATTGCCCATCCCCCGATGCAGCTATCGACATCTGATCCTCTATCGGCGCGCCGAATGAAACGCTGAGCGCGCCGTAAGACGGCACAGCAGAATCACCGGCGAGCCGCACAGAACAGCTGCTGCTGGAGGAGTGAAAGGTCCGTGGGGACTGGCCCGGCGGAAAAGCTCTCACTGTAACCCTCAGATCGCCCAGAGCACTAGCCGATGGTTCTCTGCTCGTAGCAGAGAAGCCAGCGCAGGTAGTGACAGAGGGAGCCTCTCTCATCCCCGTGAGGAGAGAGAGGCGCGATCGCAGCGCTGTCATGGTTACACGCTCAAAACGAGCGCATAAACCATCCACGATCGCAGCTTCAGCGTGCTGGATGCCCAGACACTGAAGACAACGATCGTGGCTGTCGACGGAGGATAGGAAACGACCGCAACCAAGAGGACACGGCCGGAACGGCGTCTTTAAAAAGACGCGAACCGACCGTGATTTGCTCTTTTAGGAAATTGCTCTTTTAGTTGAAGTGCCCAGGGGAATCGCTGCAGACAGGGACACCGCTGTTCGCACCGTAACGCCAACCAGAACAGCTTCCAGACAGATGATGAAAGGCTTTGTGGAGATCAACACGTTCATCCACTCGGCTCCGAAGCAAAAATCTAATGAGTGGATGCACCTGCCGCCTATTTATACCCGTGAGGGCAGGGAGTGGCTCAGGTATGCAAAATCCACTAGCCAATATTCATTGGCGTTTTCTCTTAAAGTCAGAGATGATTGGGGCTTCCAAGTAAATCCCCTATGTCGTCACGACATAACTCGTAGTGAGCGACAGATAGGGAACTAGTAACTATAATTAATTACTTTTTTAAAGTAATGTGCCCAACACTGCAATTAAAAGAAACAAAGACTTAAACTACTTCAGTCTGTGTGCACTGAATTTATTTAATACACGACTTTCACAATTTGAGTTGAATTACTGAAATAAATTAACTTTTCCACGACATTCTAATTTATTGAGATGCACCTGTATTTTAATATTGATTGCTATTGTTCTGTTATGAGATCTGGTTGATGGTTGATGTTGTTCCATTACGATATTCAAATATTGGTTGGTTTTGGTCTATTAAGACTATTAAATGTTGGTCAGGTTTGTTTTATTTAGAGATTTAAACATTTGTCAGTTTCGTTTTAAATAAGAGAAAGCAACTCTCAAAACGTATTAATAAAATATGATTGCCTGTCAGGTGAAAATTTTGAAAATGTCTGAAAAAAGATTTAGATTACATTTAGTTTTGTTTTTTTTTCTAAGCGAGAGTAAACAATTCTCAAAAAGCATCAAAGAAGTTATGATTCGGTTTATTTTTCAGTGAAAAATAAAATGTCAAAGAGTCAAAGTCAAAAGTTTGATGTCAGTTTAATATTTTCCACATTTAATTAGCAGTCAACTAAGTGACAATAGAATTTTGGGAAATATAGGGTATGGCTTTAATTTTAATTAGTAATGTCTCTGTATTCAGGCAGAATTATTATACTGTGATGTCATTCCTTACTGTGGTTGAAAATTAATTATATTGTGGTAAAAATTTTGGCCATATTGCCCTCCTCTAAGCTGCCAGAATGTCAACACATAATGCTTTAATCCCCCAGTGAGCGAGCCAGAAGCGACAGTGGCAAGTAAGGAAAAACTTAATTTTGGTGGTAGAAGGAGAACCCAGATTGCACTGGGATAGCTGGTTCTCCTCTGGCTAAACAATTAAACAATTTCAATGTAAAGCTGCACTTTGGAACCTTAGCCCTTTAGCAGCCGGTTAATAAATAAAACTGCATGCATCTTGTGGAAGAACATTGTTAAATCTAATGACCCATTAGGTTTATAATTTTCATGGTCCATCCTTGAAAATAAAATCCAGCACAGCACTACAATCCATACTGAATTACCATTAGCAATAGCTAACATTATATGATGAACTCATGCTACTGTTTGAGAGCTACATGGCTATCTATTGGTGAATTACCTTATCAGCTGATTAAGAAAGAAGACATCTCTGGGTCCATTTTAAATCATTTCAAATCTCTGACTTCACGCTTCCTCTGAAAAGCCAAGCAAATGTTGATTCGTGTTTTATTACGGACTCTGTTGTTCTACTATTGTGTTTGTAGATGCTACTCTGTTGTCTGCTGAGTTTCTTCATTTTTAAAACCAGTGGTTCACTGGAGGTTTGCCACAAATGGTCCATGGTCTATATTTATCACTTTTAGCGTCACACTACTCTTACAACATGCCAGCGCATAGCCAGAGCTACTTTTCTCCGATTATGGATGTACACAAGCACAGGATAATGATGCAACTATTCAGTTTTCTCATGAAATCTGTCTTGACAGGTCTAAATTAAAGTAAAAACAATTATAATAGGCATACTGTAGGGGTAGTTCAGGGCAAGGCAAAAACATGATTTGGAAGATGGATTTCTCATGTACTCGCTCATTATTTAAATGAAAGAAAAAAACTGTGAACAAAAACTTATATAGTGTAGCTGTAAACATTAACCATAAGTGGCCTTTAAGTTTTTCTCTGATGTACTGTAAGTTATGTGTCACGTCTGTTTACATTTTGTACTTGTTTCATGTTCCTAGATCATTGTCATGTCTTTTATTTTGTTACTTGTCTTGGTCATATGATTCCCTGTTCCCCTCATGTGATCTTGTCATGTGATTCCTTTGTTTTATGTCTCATAAGATAACCCACTGGTTATCTTATCAGTTCTGTGTCCTCGTTGGTTCACAGTCATTGTCTTGTTATCTTGTTGAGTAGTTCTGTTTTGTCATTGTTTGTTTTAGTCATGTTTTAGTCGTGTTACTTTGTTGTGGATTGAAGTATGTTGGCATATTTAAGGTCTTTGTTTTTAGTTAAACCTGAGTTATGTTCATGTTTAAGATTGTGGATTGTTTCATATTTTGGTTTTTGTTTATAGTTTGTTTAATATTTTTGGATTTTCACTATTTTTGAATAACTGAACTTGGTTTCCCTACACCATCTTCTTAATTTGCTTCATGTCAGCTTATATTTAATCAATTATATTTAATTAGCAGCAGTATATTTAATCTAACATAATTCGAAAATCCACTCATACCACATTAACAACTCCAAAATAACACCTTAGCATTATGGTGGCGAGTTTTAAACATAATTGCATACTCTTTTTTTGTAAATCACAAATAATTTAGAATGTTATTTTAGATATTTTCCATATAACCTGACCTATGTTTTTTTGCCTTTGCGTCACAGCTCAGGACAGTCACTGGTGAAGGGCTTTGAACTGTGGTCATTCTTGTTGTGCCATCAGCCAATGAGTATTGTCATGATGTAATGCTCCTGCAGCAAGCGATTAGTCACATAACATTTATGGCTGAAAGGTTCAAAAGTTTATGTGCCCCTGAGGAAAGATGGCAGAATGCAGGTCACATCCTACCAGGAGGTCATGCACCAGCCAAGCAACTGTCATTCATATGAATGGGAATGATAACTTTCTCCAAGTTTAAAAGCTCATCAATATGCTAGGAACAAACAACATTTGATCATTTTGCAGCATCATGGGTTTTACAAAGTGTGCTATCAAGATTGTTGCATAGCTTGAAACATCCACAGGTTACTAAACAGTTCAGCTTGGTGCTTCTCCTAGAAAATAATAAATGTGAAACGCCAGGTGAATGCAAATATCACAAATGGTTATGAGGAAATGAATGGGCATTTTATCTTCAGACACTATCAGGCATTTAGAAAAAAAAAAAAAAAGACCATATCTGACATTTATTTGGAAAAAGGAAAGTAGCAGAAAAAAAGGGCCAAAGTGAGTGGCCCTCCTGTAATCTGTCAGGATCTGAGGCCTCTTTGGAGATCAGAGAGATTCATCTTGTTTAATACACAGAGGCAAGCATGGAGGGAATGGACAAATGGAGAGGGTGAAGAGGAGAGGGGGGGACAGGGAGCTCAGATGAGAGGCAGCAGGCAAGGGACGAGCCACAGGGGTCAGCCTGGGCTCTTGATAGGAGTAATGAGGTGCATATCCCCGCTGACACGCTCGTCAATGCGAGTGGATCTTCACTGTCTCCTGTGTCATTTATTAAACCTCCAGCACAAAGTCACTGCTGTCGGCCGTCCTGGCCGCACGCCGCAAAACAGGCCCGTGTTCAGATAACTCTGATTAAAGAGGGCCGTCGGTACATCTCTGCACTTTTCTTTGGTGACGTGAGGGCGTCACACTGCTAGCAGGATAGCAATAGCAAATTCATGTCTTAAAGAGACCGTGCATCTCAAAATAGTAGAAAGTATTACACAAAATTAATAAACTGAAAAATTCTGACTCATAACATGGTGTTTCCGTAATGTTATGTATTACTTATTGAAACAGGATTCTCAACAAGAAAACCTGTGGCTTATTGTACTATACAAAAATATGTATACATAATACGTAACCCATGTTTTTCACGTGTGAATGTTTCTATCTGCAATAGACTTCAGTAGTTTTTTCACAGGATTTATTTTAGCATCAATATTAGATAATTCTGCATATGATAAATAAAAAAAGAATACTGGCTAATGATTTTATGAGTGTCATTGATAATCAGAGAACTCACACATTGTTCCATTTTCAATGAAAATTAATTGATTTGTTAGTGTGAGTAATGCACAGTGTCTGAAATGTTGATAGTTCCAACATGGAGGACGTTAACATGTCTAAAGCAGTCAAAAGAGTTATCTATATATTCATATCTTTGGTTAGATAAAGGATGTAGGCTTGGTGATATCAGAAAAGGAAAGTTATTTCACAGTGGTTATTGCAGTTAGATATTATTGCTTTTTTTCATGGGAGTGAAAAGTGATTAATCATGCACAATAAGACCACACTGGGGAAAAATAAATAAATAAATAAATAAATAAAAATAAAAAATAAAAAATGGCCAGTTATTGCAGTCAGCAAAATTGTTAACTAACAAAATGAGCAAAGTACATTTTTGATTTTACTTAATTTTTGGTGTTTTAAGGTGTCTTTGTTACAGTGTAATTACACAAGTAAGTACTGAGTAATATTACTGAACTACCTGAATTTTCTATAGGCTAAGGTTAAGGTTTAAGGTTAGTTGCTTGTAATTATGTACAGTCATGCAGAACTAATATGTTTTAAATTAATTAATTGTTATGTTAATATGTTTAAAAGTACTAATAAACTTTGTAAGTACTAATAAACAGCCAATATTCTAGTAATATGAATGCTAAAAAGCAACTAGGTAATAGTGAACAGTGTTCCCTAAACTAAAGAGTTACCATAACGGCAAGTGTTTAAACTAAATTAATTTATCTTTATTTTAGACAAACATTTTTAATTTGTCTCTGTTTTTCACTGTGCTAACATTAGCATACATATGTTTATTAACGTTATTTTAAGGAACATAGTTACATGTTACATTTACTTAATGAAGTAATAACAGTAAACTACATTAACGCTAAAGCTAACCAAACCCTAAAGACACATAGTTCATTAATATTAATCAGTGCCAAATATGTAATCCATGCCTGTAAAGTTTGCATATGCAAGGAATGTATGTCTGCAGCATAGTTTTTCACATTTGTGCATGTTCATTAATATTACGTACATGCATACTATAGTAATATCAGTAAACCATACCCTAAACCAAACCTCATCCCTATAATTAGTACATGTAGGTTCATTAACATTCCTCAGCACTTTTTTGTGTAATTACACTGTAACAAAGTTAACTTTAAATAAAGTGAAACACCAAAGTTATCATATATTCATCCTAAAAACCGTCAGCTCTACTCTTTGGTAACACCACAAACTTCAACAACATAAATTATTTTAAGTTCCCATCATGACTTAACAATAAACATTAACAGGTCTTTGCCGTCACTTATAAACGCATAAAATAACACTTTATTTCAACATTTACTCTCCCAATTCAGTCTTGTGCAAAGCATACTGGGAACTAAAAATCTACCCATGCAGTTTCAGTTAATGCAACAAAAATGATTCACGTAGTGCTGACACAAATGAATTAAGTGGACTGAATACAGTGAATTTATTTTATTTTATTTTATCCAGTGCAAGACTTTGTATTATGCATGTAAAGTCTGGTGTCTCTATCGCCGTCTGTGGAAATATTAAATTGCTAATTACTTGGAGGTGTTTCATGTACATCATGTGTCATGTTTGAGGAATCCTCATGGTGACCAGTGATCACTGGTAAGACATATATCAAGAAAAAAATTGTTGCCTGAGCAAGTATCTGTGGCAATAATGGAATTTTGTTCATTTTTACCCATAAAAATCTTCCTTTAATGGACCGAGTGGCTTAGTAACTGCCACAGGCTGATACACTAATGTGGAAGAATTGTTTATTGTGAGCATTGTGATTATTATTAATAAATTTACATTTACATTTAGTCATTTAGCAGACTCCAAAGCGACTTACCAAAGCGACTTACAAAAGGCCAATAGAATATATAGATAGATAGATAGATAGATAGATAGATAGATAGATAGATAGATAGATAGATAGACTGTTTCTTGAAGATGGCTAAGGACTCAGCTGTTCGGATTGAGTTTAAATACTTACTGAACATCCATATCTTTCATAATCTTGCTGATACTGTTATTAAAATAATTATACTAGCAATGTCATATTAAAGCAGTGTGCCACTTGAAGCATTACACTGACAAGCCTATGATAATATCACTGTATCTCATGTGGCTTATTTAATATAAAATAAAACAACAACAATAACAACAAAAGGTTTGGAATTGAACATGGCTTGAATACTTTATAAATGAAAGTGAAACGTGTAACTAGCGATCAGCATTCTTCCGCAATCAGCTACGACAGCTGTTTATCAATTACTGATTTCTTATGCATGGGGACTGTGATGTCGGGGCTGATCTTCAGAAATGCATCACGGCTGTATCTGCTTGGCCCAGAGAAACGTGTCTCGCTTAACAATAGCCACATGAAAAGCACCGCAATCAATATTTCTCCCGCTAATTGAAGGGCTTTTTATCTGAACTGGTCTCATCGGGCCTGTGGTGCTGCAGAAGGCGAGAAGGAGATTGGTAGAAGCAGCTATTCCATATTCAGTCCACATGACATCTCACCTGTGTATCTTTACTGTCCTCTTTAAAAGTTCTGTCAGCTCCAGGAAATGCTGTTCAATTGATATATATGAGAATTCACCTCAATTGCAATGCTGCTGTCACAGTCATGTCTGTGTGTGTGTCATGTGTTTCCCTCCTTGCCCTTATTTGGTCTTTCCTGTTCCTGTCCTCGTCTAGTTTGATTGTATTTGATTTCTTTCAGGTGTGTTAGTTAATTATATGTATTTAGTTCTTGCCTGTTCTGTTCATTTTCGTCTGGTCTACTCGTTGTCTTGCCCTATCTTGTCTTGATTTAGATTCATTAAAAACTGTATTTTGAGTTTACCTTCGTCTGCTCGTTCATCCCTCGTGTGTGGACCGTGACAGTCGCGCTTTGATGGAAACCTTTTAGAGTTGTTGTTCTCCTTCAGATCGGTGTGATTGCTGCTATTTCCACAATAAATGTGATATCCAGAGATTTGTTCCAAGTCAAACCTGAGCACAAATATAACCACAGAAACAAGATCTGCTCTGATGTTCATATAATTCTCTTAAATTACACTTTGAATTACTTAGCAAATAATCTAGAATAACACATACTATATGAATATTGATGTACTGATCCGTAGCAGAAGAATGTGGTCATAAATGTGAAGATGCAAAATGAGACTTTTAAAATGAGTTACAGTTATGAATTACAATGACATTAAATTACATTAAATGTTTTTACATATATATCAAAGTGATTATATGGTATTCAGATATGGTCATTATTTAGTATCATCCAAAACCATCACTTTACCATAATACTGATACTTATTTATAAGATTATAAATACACAAATGGTGAGAGCTTGGCAGTACTGATTTCATGTAATGTGGATTACGTAACAATAGCAATAATTTATTCATAATTTATTGATTCTCCCTAATTCCTCTTTTTCAACTTTTAAATATATCTTTCTAAAATATCCTTCTGCTTATATACACTCAGAAAGTCTTCCAGTTTTAGGAACATTCACACAAAGACCAGTCACTAGCCAGGTGCTATACAACATTTGTCCATTGGATTTACAAAAATCATTTCAGGTTTAAGAAGTGTTTCAACATTGCATTAACTACTGATAAACACATTCATTTTTTTTATGAATTATCACTCAGTCCGTTATTTTACCATGTATTACTTTGGAAAGTGTTTGTCTTTCAAAGACATTAAAATGCACAAATTCACAACTTTGTCATCTGATCCTCTTTCACCAATCTAATATTTTTTATTTTTATTTTATTTATTTATTTATTTATTTATTTATTTATTTATTTATTTATTTATTTATTTATTTTTTTAAGTAACCATGATATTCTTAAATAAATAATTTAATAATGAAATATCACATTTGCATGTTTATGGTACTCTGAAGTTGGTTATGGTCACATGGCATTCAGTTAAACAAATATATATATATATATATATATATATATATATATATATATATATATATATATATATATATATATAATTTAAAAAAAATAATTTAACATTTCTATGATTTAATAAATTATTAGCTTTTCTTTAAACTCATAAACCCCTGCAGTTCCTTCACAAACATATTTTGGGAAACCTTTATGTAATATAATGTTTAATACACCATGTTGTTGATAACAACAAACGGAATATATTTTCTTACTCTTTGTATTTTTATGTCAATATTTATGTCAATACAAGATTATCCTATTTAAATCAATGTGAAAAAATGAGATGGGTCAAAAGTAATCTAAAAGTAGTCTGATTATATTACCTAAAATGTGTAATGCAATGGATTATGTTACTTACAATTTTTGTCATGTAATTTGGAATCAGTAACGGATTGTTGTAAGTAATCGTCCCACTTCTGTATACTAATATATATATATATATATATATATATATATATATATATATATGGTCTTATATCTACATTTTTTACCCAAATGAAACAGTAAGACAGGAGACTGGAGTAAATGATGTATTCAAAAAATAACAAAGATGACTGTTTTGTCAGCATCCATAATCTGTCTTTGTTTCATAGATAAAATTAAAAACCAGTCAAAGGCAGACGGTATGGATAAAGGTTTTGGACTCCCCAGTGATTCAGCTTCAAGTGTCTTACAAACCCCAGTCTAAAAAACAAACACCTCAGAGGCAAGTGAGTTAAACGACCCATGTCTTTACACACACCCGCACACTGGCGCAAGACATATGCTTTATCAAATGAGTACGCTCAACGTTTCCCTCCCTCAGCATCATGTCAGCCTCTCAGAGCTGATGCTTCCTGAAGAGCTGAAAAATGAATGCATTTTTTTTATTCATTTTTTTTTAAGCAATACATTACGAGCGGCTGCTCCGTGTCCTGCCTAACAATGCTCTTTGTCTGTGACTTCATTCATAATATAGAATAGCATCTGGTACTTCATTGCAAAAAATGCATGTTCTGCAAATGCAAATTATGTTTAAATTCATAAACAAAATACAGCATACATTACAATGCTGTAGATACTTTTTTTTTTTTTTTTACCAACAATTTGTTAAAAAAAAAGAAAAAAACTTTAATATGTACTCTGCTTAACATTCCTTGTTTCTTAGCATACAGCTTCTTTCAAAAAGGCTGTTTAATTTAGATTTTTTTGATTTTTTTTTTTTTTTTTTTTTTGAATGTTTAAAACATATTGTGCAAAACTGTTTGCATTGACATAGTTTGAGCATATGGTATGCAGTACTTACAGTGGGGCAAAAAAGTATTTAGTCAGCCACCAATTGTGCAAGTTCTCCCACTTAAAAAGATGAGAGAGGCCTGTAATTTTCATCATAGGTTTACCTCAACTATGAGAGACAAAATGAGAAAAAAAATCCAGAAAATCACATTGTAGGATTTTTAAAGAATTTATTGGTAAATTCCTCGGTAAAATAAGTCTTTGGTCACCTACAAACAAGCAAGATTTCTGGCTCTCACAGACCTGTAACTTCTTCTTTAAGAGGCTCCTCTGTCCTCCACTCGTTGCCTGTATTAATGGCATCTTTTTGAACTCGTTATCAGTATAAAAGACACCTGTCCACAACCTCAAACAGTCCAACTCCAAACTCCACCATGGCCAAGACCAAAGTGCTGTCAAAGGACACCAGAAACAAAATTGTAGACCTGCACCAGGCTGGGAAGACTGAATCTGCAATAGGTAAGCAGCTTGATGTGAAGAAATCAACTGTGGGAGCAATTATTAGAAAATGGAAGACATACAAGACCACTGATAATCTCCCTCGATCTGGGGCTCCACGCAAGATCTCACCCCGTGGGGTCAAAATGATCACAAGAACTGTGAGCAAAAATCCCAGAACCACACGGGGGGACCTAGTGAATGACCTGCAGAGAGCTGGGACCAAAGTAACAAAGGCTACCATCAGTAACACACTGCGCCACCAGGGACTCAAATCCTGCAGTGCCAGACGTGTCCCCCTGCTTAAGCCAGTACATGTCCGGACCCAACTGAAGTTTGCTAGAGAGCATTTGGATGATCCAGAAGAGGATTGGGAGAATGTCATATGGTCAGATGAAACCAAAATAGAACTTTTTGGTAAAAACTCAACTTGTCATGTTTGGAGGAGAAAGAATGCTGAGTTGCATCCAAAGAACACCATACCTACTGTGAAGCATGGGGGTGGAAACATCATGCTTTGGGGCTGTTTCTCTGCAAAGGGACCAGGACGACTGATCCGTGTAAACGAAAGAATGAATGGGGCCATGTATCGTGAGATTTTGAGTGAAAACCTCCTTCCATCAGCAAGGGCATTGAAGATGAAACGTGGCTGGGTCTTTCAGCATGACAATGATCCCAAACACACCGCCCGGGCAACGAAGGAGTGGCTTCGTAAGAAGCATTTCAAGGTCCTGGAGTGGCCTAGCCAGTCTCCAGATCTCAACCCCATCAAAAATCTTTGGAGGGAGTTGAAAGTCCGTGTTGCCCAGATCTGCATGGAGGAATGGGCCAAAATACCAGCAACAGTGTGTGAAAACCTTGTGAAGACTTACAGAAAACGTTTGACCTCTGTCATTGCCAACAAAGGGCATATAACAAAGTATTGAGATGAAATTTTGTTATTGACCAAATACTTATTTTCCACCATAATTTGCAAAAAAATTCTTTAAAAATCCTACAATGTGATTTTCTGGATTTTTTTTTTTCTCATTTTGTCTCTCATAGTTGAGGTATACCTATGATGAAAATTACAGGCCTCTCTCATCTTTTTAAGTGGGAGAACTTGCACAATTGTTGGCTGACTAAATACTTTTTTGCCCCACTGTATGTACTGTAAAGAACTGCACACTGAAGACAGGTATGTCTCACCTAAAAGCCTGAACTCTTCTCCAAGTGAAGACGGATCCGGCACAGATATCCAGATGTTCCTTTTGAGTGACTGAAGCCAAGATCCATTTGCTCTTGGGCTGCTCTGCCCAACAGACCATTATACTGTATCAGACAATACTGATGGCGACTCTTACGACCAGCAACCTGGTAAAAACAGAAAAGGGGGAATCGTGACAATAAAATGCGTCGCAGAGAATAAGTATTAGAACAATAGAAGGCAATTTTATGATTTGGTGGTGTATCTTATTTGGTACAATCCCATTTGTATGTTTCCGTACATGTCCCCATTCTTTTTAAATATGGGTAAAATGTAATGCTGAATGTACTGACAAAAATTTATGATAAACTGAAATGTACCTTAATGGGGTTTTTTTTCTTTCTTTCTTTTATGAAAATAGTGCGCTATATTTTAGTTTGATAATGAAGACACTTTGCAGATTAGTTGAAGTTTATTCTAAAACTGCATTAAAATCAAAGCCATAAATCCAAACAAGTTGTGTTCCAAATTTGTTAATATCTAAAATGAACTTTCGGTTAGATTTTGCTTGTCATACCAAGCGTTTTGCTTTGTTTGCTGTACAAAATGTTCCCACTGGATGAAATTCTCTTCCCATTCATTTCCAATGTGGTTATTTTGGACAAGTTTTGTACCATTCTGATGAAGTATAAAATTCTAAAAAACCAAAACATATATTTTTTTTTAGTCAAAAACTGCTGGCAACACTGGCATGAAATCCATAGGGTCAAATAGACGCTTGGAGTCAACAGCGCTTTTTTTTTTTTTCTCTCTCTCTCTCTCTTCCAAGTGAGACTGCACAAGATACATTTTCTTCACACACAATATTCTGTCATATTTTTAAATTGTTTAAAACTTACTTTAGAGATAACTAAATGTGTGAAGAAACGGTCATGAAATTTTCTCTCTTTAAAGGTGCTGTATGCAATTTTTTGACTGTACTAAAGCATAAAAGTGCCATAATACATTTGCAGATATTAAGGAAACATGCTAAGCTCACATTGTTTCTCTGAAAATCAATGCTACAGCCAGTGATTCTGCTTTGAAATGTGTGTTCCATGTCGGAATGTCTGTTTTTGTTTTGGTCTGTGTGATTCTGGCCACTGCCAGTTTACCCACTAGTATTTCAACACCCAGGGTTGCCAGATGGCAGAAAACACAGTGTTTTACAGCCATGGAATCCAACAAATGAACTGAGTCAGAGATCACAGATTCTACCCGAGTTAAACAGCCTTGGCATCCATTTAAATAATCTTTGTGATCAGAGGCATATTAAAACATGGATAAATCAACTTACAGTGTAAGGCTTGTTGTGTTCCATTTTTCAGTTGTGCTCATTCCTGTTGCTTTTCTTCAATCTGGCAACCCGCGTGAGCTACCAGTCTGAGGAGGAGAAACAATATTTTGAATTTGGGCTGCAGTACCCATTTCAACCACTAGTTCTCAATATTACATCCTGCACCTTTAAGTACATTTAAGTGGCGTTTTAATACATTAATATTACACAATGTGTAAGTGCAGTTATTTAAACATAGTGTATACATACTCAGAATACAAGATTAAATGTACACTACAAGTGTACATTCAATACAATTAAGTGCACTTCTTTTTCACAAGGTTATGGAAAAGATGTCATCAATATTTTTGGTCAGAAGAGAAAAATGGACTGCAAAGTTTGTACGTGTATATCTGCTAATATTAAAACTTTTAAGAGTACAGTAGCACAGTGGTTTCAACTGGTGGGTCACAACCCAGAAATGGATCACAGGTCAGTTCTGATAGGATCACCCTATCCAATTACATTTTATTTTACTAGAAGTTAAATAAATTAGGCAGATGCCAAAGTGTAGAGGTTGCATCATCAACATAATCCTCATACTCATACTCCTGCTATTGATGGGTCTATGGGAGGTCACAGAAATATACATTCCAGTTTTTTATTTCAATTGCGTTTATTTTGCATTTCAACAATAAACAGTTTTTGTACAGTGGTGGCATGGCTTCACAGCAGACATGGAATAACCAAACCAAGCCAGAAATCTCTGATTTCCATTGATTTCATGGGGTTTTTAAATTTCACCAGAAGGTATTGTTGAGCAAAAGCACATATTTATTAAGACAGAAATACACAGAGCAAATAACTGCTTCAATTTTCACATCTGCAGGATCAATTTTCTAAATCATTGTTGTATGGTGACTCTGCACGTATGTTTACAAACACAAAACTAATTTCAGCGGTTCAAGTGGTGCTGTTTCGGTGATTGCAAACAATATTATTTGTCAGGTGCTTTAACCTGCGGTAGGCCTCGCCGCCATTCCATTATAAATACAACACAGCGGTTTCCGCCAGGTGAATTTTTCAAACTCATTCCGCTTCATCTTTCATCTAAAGCAAATAAATACTTGCTTCTGTGTGTATGCTGAGGGCAGTTTTGCCCTGGAACATCACAGCATCTCAGAATACCATCTTAGCAAAAAATAGCCAAGTCAATTCAACGCGACAGCATTAACCCTCTTTGACTGATGCACCCAGCGGCTCTCACGCATATTTTACCCTCCTTGGGTATTTACATACTACTGCTAGAATCACATATTCACTGTAATGTCAACATGAGAGTGGATACTGGGTGCTTTCCATCACTTTGAGGGCACCTACAGTGCAGCAGGGAGAAAATAGCTGCAGGACAGTTTTCAAATGGAAATGCAGAAAACAGCATGCAAGGCCAGAATTTCTAGATTTAAGTGTTTAACATGGTGGGCTTACTGTATATTTCTGCTTATCATTATGTAGAATATATTATCATGATGTAGACTAACATTGAAATATTCAACCACTGGAAGCCCAGAGTTTCTCTGAAGTTTAACTGTAAAGCGGACTGTTTCCTGAACGCTACCTATGAGTCATTGTTTATTCCTCTGCGATGCCCCAATCACTTTGACTTCATTGCTATGCTGACAAGGTGGGTTATGCAATGTTCTCTTCTCATACCTCAGCAGCAGAGCAGTAAAGCATGATGAGAAGGCGGCCTGTCAGATGCCAGTTTGCTGTGTAATTAACATAATTAGCAAAGGTCATTCATATGCACAAGGTTAAAATGTTCTAGAGTGATGCATATGAGTTGCTTCTAACAAATACACTAGGCTCCAATCAGTACTGAAGAGGCAAACTATTTGAAATTTTCATTGCCATTGGATATTTGATTGTCATTATAAAGGCAACTCTAATCAATATGGAAAGTCAGAGAGAAAGACTCTACCAGGTTTGGTGAATGCAGCTTGAAAGATTTAGGAGACCTTTAAGCCATGTTGGTCTCGTTTAAGGAATTTTGAAAACATTTGTACAATAATACAATTTGTACAATATGTGGCTTTGACAAGTTAATCAAATTTGAGTTTAATTGTTTGCAATTTAATGCATTCATTTGGCACTTACACAACAGCATTAGCACAAATTAGTTCTCATTAAAATTCATAATTATTCCTACATTATTCATAATTATTCCTACATAGATTTTTGTTGTTGTTGTTGTTGTAATATGGACATATTTACAGCACATGTAAAATCACATGTAAAAGTATTAAGTATTTTTATTGTTTACATTTATATAATTTTAGTTTTGAACCCATAACCCCTCCTAAAATCCCCTAAACCTACAGTCTTTTCTATCATATGGCTTCTAAAGACTTGGAATTTAATACAGTTATAATCAGTTTATGTAGTGTTTGCCAGTTTTTACACAGGCTTGTACCTTGGCAAAACAAAACAAACAAAATAAATAAATAAAGACACATACTGTAAATTCACAGTCTCTTTCTGTAATTTTATTAATATATTATGTATTTCACAAAAACACAAAAACAAACAAAAAAAAAAATCTGTAAAAAATAAATGATAAAACTACTGTAAAATTACAGATTTAAAATAAATAAATAAACAAATAAATAAATAAATATTTTGAGTTTAATTATCATTAGAATTTTTATGAAGTGAAGACTTAAATCTTTATGGCAACTTTACGGCTTATAGGCTCATTGGAAAAACATGGTTCTACCCACATTTTTGTAACTCAGAAAACTAATAAACTAACCAGCTTTATATGTTTGGCTTTTCTGACATAGTAACCTTGCTCGATAGCCCATCCGGTACAGCTTTGCATTTGCGATGTGGAGCACTTGAGTAAGTGTCATGAAACACAAGTCACAATAAAAAAGTTAAAAGACTTGTATAAACAAGCTAAAATGGCATGGTTGCTTCAGTATATGTATTTTATCTCTTTGCTTTTGTTACACTTGTTACACTATCGGTTAGGTTTTAGGGTCAGTTTTAATGTATGTAATTTTCAAACGCAATGGAGCTTTAACCTTTTTGCATCACTCACCAGACATTTCATCTCTAAACGTACAGCAACCAACATAATAAAACTTTGCCAAGATTCACGTTCATCTGCTTTGCATTAAATTAAATGCACTTTTAGCACCACTCACTGGATATTTTGAAAGTATAACATCCCCACAGGCACATTTTTCCAATGAGCCCAGGCTGAAAAATTAAAACAATACTTTTTGTACGAATACCTACAATTACTAATGAGATATTCACTGATATGCGACCTCAAACAACGCTTTTTGTCTATCCATTGACTTTTCTCCTCTGCCTCGGTACTATAATGTCTCTGAATTTGGGGCTTTATCTTGGCAAATATTGTGATTAACTGTGATTAATTCATTGAATCAATCAGCATATCATGCATATCATATCATATCAGCATATCATTAATTTGATTACATTTTTGACAATCTATTGACAAGCCAACATAATAAGACTTGTTTTTCTAATGTTTGTTCAAGCAGCATCATGATGCAAGACCCAATAAGTTCCGTGACATCAGGAATAACGTGGAATAACGACTTTGAGCGGGACTCTGGAAATATTGAGTAAAATATCAAGAGAGCGAGAACAGAGTCTTTTGATGTAAGTCTGCCTCTGAAACAGAATTATGGCTCTAAATTGGTTTCAAGGGACTGCAGCGATGCATGAAATAATGTCCTGTGGCATGTTGTGAAGACTGACTCCCAGTGGTAGCACACACACTGAAATAGCCACGCAACCAAGATTTCCTTTCTCGTCCTGTAGCGGGAACATGCATATGTCCCCTTCTGATTAACAACCGCTATCACAATAATCAAATCTGACAAAGACTCAGCAGAAATGAAGTGGTTCATCAACATCCTTTTCAACTCCCTCACAGAGAGCTCTCCTACGCCACACAAATCATGCGCTATAATGCGAAATGAGACCGGAATGTGCAGACGTGAGTTCGGTTTACCCACAATGCCTCTGTCTGAGGCAGGTTTGCCATTAAAGAACATTCGGATCGACGGAAGACACCCACTTAGCACAGAAGACCAGAGCAGCCCTGGAAAATAATAAAATAACAGCGGCTCCAGGTAGACTTAATTGCAATTTTCCAGCCCGGCACTGAGCTTTTCATGGGGAATAAGGATGAAAATGGTGATCTAATTGAATCTCCGTGGTAGCTTTCACCATGACTATGGAAACATCAAAGCCCATCGTGGAATGATGGATTCAAACTATTTCTCATAGTTATTTTGCTTTTGGCACACTGTCCGCTGAATTTGATTCTGTCACCGGTTCTGTTCATTTTATTCATGTTCTGAACCTTAAAGGCTGCTATTCAAATGTTTAGAAACAAGTTGTGCCGACAGATACAGCCCACACGCACGCATGCCTCGCCGCATATTGTAACTGCATTGCACGTTAAATGTCACATAAACACAGATGATTCACACTTCACGACGTGTTCCATTGCACTGAACCGCGCTTTGAATTACCACTTACTAACGAAACCATTTGGCAGTGTAGATTAAGAGAATAGAGGATAAAAACAACACAACTCACTTTTAATTAACTGTACGGTTTTCACTTTTTCATCGGTATTTCTATCCATATTAGAAAAAGGGAGCAACAGTGCCTGACCTTTCCTATGGTTTCTATGGCAACTGAAAATGGGGTAAGAATTTCAAGCACGTTTGATAAATTCCTCTTTGGTATCTCAGCACAAAAAGCAAAGCACTAAGCAATTAATCTGGGGCTTTTTGGGAAGAAAAAAAAAGTATAAAAGGACACAGAAAAGGAGTCTTATCTGGACAGGAGGTTGAGAAAGCCATTTATTTTCTACTTGATATATTCAAACGATCGACTCAACAGTCAGAAGCGATTTTAATATGTCTTAGTAAATATAGAGCATGTACATGCACGTGCGGGGGCGGCTTTAATTTGGTAGATATCTTCTCATATTAACATGAAAATGAAAAGGAAGTGGATTTAGAGAGCAGACCTTTATTTAAGCGAAAGGGCTCTCCTCACATATTAAACATGAACCTGTGAAAAACTGAATTATTGTAATGTCAGGTATTCCCTCAGGCATGTCAGAAGGACTAGCACTCCGCTCATGTCAACGGAGATGGAGAAATCGAATGAAAACTTTAAATATGGTACACTTTCTCAGATGGTACTGAATTTTTAGATGCGTGGGAGAAAAACTGAAGTGCTCAGGGCATCTCAGGTAGTTTTGACAAAAAACATTTTCAAGCTATACTTTAAAGCCTGTTCATTTTTTTTTTTTTTTTTTTTATAATTTCTGGTGTTTTTTTGTGCATGATTTAATCAGTGAAAGTATAATCTTTCATCAAAATGCAATAACTTGCAATGCCTCTGAAATTATATTATTTTTTGGCTTTTCACCTCAATTCTGGCATGTAATACCCAAATATATATTATTTTATATAATTACTGTTTGTATTATTATAATAAAACACTTTATTTTAAGGATCAATTCTGACTATTAACTAGTTGTTTATTAGCATGTATTTTACTAGTATATTGGCTGTTTATTAGTACTTATAAAGCACAAATTAATGCCTTATTCTGCATGACCATATTTTAGATCCCTTAACCTATACCTAAACGTAACAGTTACCTTACTAACTATTAATAAGCAGCATATTAGTAGTTTATTGATGGAAAACGTCATTGTTAATAGTTAGTTAATAGTGAGAACTGGTCCTTAAAATAAATCGTGCCTGTATTATTATTATTCCAGTATGAATATACAAGCAATCTGTATGTATGTATGTATATATATATATATATACACAGTGGCAACGGAAAGTATTCAGACCCTCTTAAATTTTTCACTCTTTGTTATATTGCAGCCATTTGCTAAAATCATTTAAGTTCATTTTTTTTTCCTCATTAATGTACACACAGCATCCCATATTGACAGAAAAACACAGGATTGTTGACATTTTTGCAGATTTATTAAAAAAGAAAAACTGAAATATCACATGGTCCTAAGTATTCAGACCCTTTGCTCAGTATTTAGTAGAAGCACCCTTTTGATCTAATACAGCCATGAGTCTTTTTGGGAAAGATGCAACAAGTTTTTCACACCTGGATTTGGGGATCCTCTGCCATTCCTCCTTGCAGATCCTCTCCAGTTCTGTCAGGTTGGATGGTAAACGTTGGTGGACAGCCATTTTTAGGTCTCTCCAGAGATGCTCAATTGGGTTTAAGTCAGGGCTCTGGCTGGGCCATTCAAGAACAGTCACGGAGTTATTGTGAAGCCACTCCTTCGTTATTTTAGTTGTGTGCTTAGGGTCATTGTCTTGTTGGAAGGTAAACCTTCGGCCCAGTCTGAGGTCCTGAGCACTCTGGAGAAGGTTTTCGTCCAGGATATCCCTGTACTTGGCCGCATTCATCTTTCCCTCGATTGCAACCAGTCGTCCTGTCCCTGCTGCTGAAAAACACTCCCACAGCATGATGCTGCCACCACCATGCTTCACTGTTGGGACTGTATTGGACAGGTGATGAGCAGTGCCTGGTTTTCTCCACACATACCGCTTAGAATTAAGGCCAAAAAGTTCTATCTTGGTCTCATCAGACCAGAGAATCTTATTTCTCACCATCTTGGAGTCCTTCATGCGGGCTTTCATGTGTCTTACACTGAGGAGAGGCTTCCGTCGGGCCACTCTGCCATAAAGCCCCGACTGGTGGAGGGCTGCAGTGATGGTTGACTTTCTACAACTTTCTCCCATCTCCCGACTGCATCTCTGGAGCTCAGCCACAGTGATCTTTGGGTTCTTCTTTACCTCTCTCACCAAGGCTCTTCTCCCCCGATAGCTCAGTTCGGCCGGACGGCCAGCTCTAGGAAGGGTTCTGGTCATCCCAAACCTCTTCCATTTAAGGATTATGGAGGCCACTGTGCTCTTAGGAACCTTAAGTGCAGCAGAAATTTTTTTGTAACCTTGGCTCAGATCTGTGCCTTGCCACAATTCTGTCTCTGAGCTCTTCAGGCAGTTCCTTTGACCTCATGATTCTCATTTGCTCTGACATGCACTGTGAGCTGTAAGGTCTTATATAGACAGGTGTGTGGCTTTCCTAATCAAGTCCAATCAGTATAATCAAACACAGCTGGACTCAAATGAAGGTGTAGAACCATCTCAAGGATGATCAGAAGAAATGGACAGCACCTGAGTTAAATATATGAGTGTCACAGCAAAGGGTCTGAATACTTAGGACCATGTGATATTTCAGTTTTTCTTTTTTAATAAATCTGCAAAAATGTCAACAATTCTGTATTTTTCTGTCAATATGGGGTGCTGTGTGTACATTAATGAGGAAAAAAAAAATGAACTTAAATGATTTTAGCAAATGGCTGCAATATAACAAAGAGTGAAAAATTTAAGAGGGTCTGAATACTTTCCGTACCCACTGTGTGTATATATATCTATATCTATCTATATATATATATATATATATATATATATTTTTTTTTTTTTTTTTTTTTTTTTACCTTACATAAACTTTTTCTTACTCAGAAATAATATGTCAGACTACAGGCGTAAAATGGGGTTTTAAAAGTCACTTGAATCCAGAAACAAACACTTAAATTAATCATGCATGAAGCTTCATTTGAGCAAATATAAATTAATCATTAGTTCAATTAAATGAATCAATTAAACAGCTAATTTTCAAGAAGCACTCTTTTCCTGAGCCGTAAAAACAGCTGTAGGCCAGTGATGTCAATGTATTGATGCTACAGGCAGATTTCCAGAGGACACATCATCACAATTAGTGTGATGAGGGGCTACGGGGGGAATAGGAATAATTAGGATGTTTCTCTGACTGTTTAGGTCAGTGTCTGCGACATTTGATAGACTGATTCTTGTATTCCCCCAAAACACACAGTTTCACACTTGCTAGCGAAGCTACTTTGGGGAATCGGTGGGAGATGTCATTAGATTAATGTTTGCTGTCTGTATAATTACACATAATCGTCTGCCATAATTTATGGGCTTGCTTTTTCTAGGATGTGTCTAATGTATACTAGCATGTTGTGCCATGCAGCCAAGCCTGTAGTTAAACTGCACTTATACAATTAGTATATACATTAAAAGAAAACCTTTCTTTTATTTATTTATTTATTATCGCTAAATATTAATTTTAAAGCTGGGGTATGCATTTTCTGCAACTTCTATGTCATCTAGTGAAACTATACAAATTTTGTTTTCAAACAACCTTTGCAAATGCCTCCCCCAATTCAAACATCACAAACACAGTTCTTACGGGTCTATAAAAATGACAGGTAAAAGTAGGCTACTTTCCATAAAAGCTTCAACATATTAGGAATACTTTTGCCTCGAAGTTTAACGTACCTGTCGAGAAGAAACTCTGCAAGTTCAGTGTATTGTTTAAAAACTCAAACATTCCATCAATATCTTGTACAAACACAGTTAATGTTTACCCTTGTTTCACCCCATTATCTGTCTCTGTGTATTTTGGCAAGTCTTCAAATTTTTGATTGCACTTCTGTAACAAAATCCAAATGTCTTTTTCTACACCAGTGTTATGGTTTAACTGTTGCCTGTGTTAAATTGTGACTTCTGTGCCAGATGTGAACAATTGACCACAGATTTGTCAATTCTGAAACCCTGTAAAAATTAAGCCAAAAAAAAAAAATAAATAAAGGATTTCATTACCTATAAAGACAGAAGCATGTTTAAATAAATACATAGTTTGACAGACAGTTAGGACATCCTAACATTTTATGGTCCTTAGACTTCCACAGTATATATAAGTGTGTGTGTGTGTGTGTGTGTGTGTGTGTGTTTATTTCTTACAAACACAATGTTTTCTGCTTCACAAGATGTTAATTGATGGACTGGAGTGGTGTAGATTACTTCTGGATTATTGTGATGTTTTTTATCAGCTGTTTGACTCTCATTCTGACAGCACTCATTCACTGCAGAGGATCCATTGGTGAGAGAGTGATGGAATGGCTACATTTCTCTAAATCTGTTCTGATTAAGAAACAAACTTTACCTGAGATTTTTTATTTTTTATTTGTTTATTTATTTATTTTCAGTGGATTATTCTGGCATGGGGGGGGGGGGGGGGTGTCTTTCAAATTATGTTCACTGATGAATTCTTCACAATAAGATTTGCATTAAGAAAGTGGTAACACATATTCACTATAAACTAAGAGTTTTCCCTCAATAATTTCCCAATTACTGCTTATTGATAGTAAGTAAGGAAGTTGTTGTAGTAGTTTAGGTACTGGGTAGGGTTAAGGAATCTAGAATATGGTCAAAGGAAAATAAATATGTGCTTTATAAGTACTACTAAACAGACACTATGCTAGTAATATGTATGCTAATAAGCACCAAGTTAATAGTGAGTACTATTCCCTATTCTAAAGTGTTTCCAAGAAAGTAAGTAGGTTCTATTTTGATATCATGGTGTCTTTAAAGATCAGTTTGAAAGAAAGAAAAGGATGGTTTGCTTAATTAAATAGTTGGCCAGTCCACACCAGGACTCTGTAATGTAGTCTCCACTCTTCAGCTTATAGATAGCAAGATTCATTAAGGAGAGAAATAAGCTTGTAAAACTAGTCAACCATTAACTGCATAAATAAATGCAAAATGGTGCTGTGCAGTGCTCTTTGAGAACAATTGGGAGCAGATTCTGTCTTCAATTCAAAGCACTCAGGAAAATCTAAGACTTTGTCACAAAATACAGCGGTAACAGTTCCTTACAAGCCATGAAAGGTACATTCCTCTGAGACCAATAGGCTCATTAATGCTAATGGGATGAAAGGAAGGCAACAAAAGATATAAACTGACATTTTAGCTGTCTTAGCCTGCCCTAAAAACAATCTCTCTCCCATTCCCTCCCTTCCTCTCTGAACCTTGATCAAGGTTGCTCACTGAACAGGAAAATTAAGCCGACAGTCTTGAAAGTATGCAAGCCACCAGCATCAAACATTAGCCGAACAAGAGTAATTGAAAGGACATTTAAGAAACCAAAGTGGCATATTTTTTTCAGGAGGTTTCACTTTCAAAATTGCTTCTACATTTAAGATTTGTTGAGTGCTAATGTTTGTTCAAACAAGGCATGACCTGGTTTACCACAGCAGCGAAAAATAGAAAGTTCACTGCCCTACCATTAACAGCCTACACTTCATGATCTTTCATGCTCTGTTTCGAGGTGAAAGTATTTTATCACTGCCCACAAAAATAAATAAATAAATAAATTTTCAACTTACTGTAAATGTATGTTGTAAATACTGTAAATATATAACTTACTGTAAACACAAAAAAACATGGGTGAAAGAACTATATTGTCTAAATTGAAGATGTATATTGTTTTATATTAAAAGGCATGAAATAAAACATACACTCAAAAATATGATTTGGTTATATCTAAATTAATTTATTTTATTCAAATAATAAAAAAAGGTTATTTATCATTACTGAATCAACCTAAAAAAATATTAGGATACACCAAAAATACACACACACACACACACACACACATATATAAAAGAGTAAGATCAGGTAGAAATAACAATTGCAGGTTACCACTTTTTACAGTGTACATATGTAAATACATATATACTGTACATATTATTATTATTATTATTATTATTATTATTAATATTATTATTATTTCAATCCAGGAGAAACTGACCTGTCATCAAAAAGCAATCAAATTATTGTTCTGCTGCCACAGTGGTCTGTATTCACAAACACCTATTTATTCGAAACAAATGGCTGCTGCAACTTCGGAGCAAGAAAGCTGACCTTCTTATTTTGCGATATTTGCAAAGAGTGGAGTGCCAGCACCCTCGGCACATGCAGAAGGCTGATAAAGTTGTTATTGGCAAATGTCCTTGGTGCTGGCGGAGCAGTGCTCAGTAATCCTTCTGTTGTCTCAGCACTCCTCCATTAGTCTCCCTAAACTCCACGACTCACTGTTACAATAAGAGGCTGCTCCTCTGCTGATAATGCCGCCTCCATTCACCCTTAGATCTGTTCATTGGCAAATTGACTGCAATTATCATGGCTGCGGAAAGTTATTGCTATATTTTATTTGCATGTGCAAGTCTGCAAAGTCTCAAAAGAGAGGAGTGCTTCATTGTGTGCTTCCGTTGCTGCTAGAGAGCTCTGTGCATCGTCTGCTTTTGGTCGATTATTTATTATTATTATTTTATTTATATTATTAAACAAAACCTGAAACTTTACCTTTATATTCATCATATAATGTCTAATTGTGTCAATTTGTTTCAAGTATGAAATGCCTTAAGTGGGTAAAGTGTAAGCAATAAGACCCACTAACATTTGCCTCAAAAATTTAGAGATGTTTCATGTATTTTCATGTGTCATGTGTTATGGGTTCACACTACTGTTGAAAAGTTTGAGAAAAGTTTTTATTTATTTATTTATTTATTTTTTTATTAATTAATTTTTTAAAGAAGTGTCATGCTCATCAAGGCTGCATGTTTTTGATAAAAATACAGTAAAAACAGTCATTGTCAGGATTGTCTTGTGTTTCCCTTCCTCTTGTATGCCCATATTTGGTTAGTTTCCTTTTCCTGTGTTTATCAGTTAATTATTGTCCAGCTGTGTGTGTTTAATTATCTAGTTGCATGGTGTATTTTTAGTGTGTTCTGCCCTGTGTTTCCTGTCGAGTATTATACGTCATCTCTGTCTGTCGTGTGGATGTTCCCAGCCTGTGTTGTACGCACCTGTTTTGATTTAATTAAAGACTTTCAGTTGACTTATTCTACGTCTACCCATTCCTGGTATCTGTCCCCTGTGGAATCATGACAGAATACTTGACCATAACCGACACCACCATGGAGGCCACCGCTCCAGGCTGCCGCCGTCTGTGGCTCGTCCCCGCCAGCTGGAAGGACTATAGCCTGGTGAGGTTGCCAAGCCCGCCACCGTTCGCGGCTCACCCAAGGCCGCCGCCCGCGGCGAAGTCAAGTCCATGGTTTGCGGCTCCCTCAGGCCCACCGCCGTTCATGACTCACTCAAGGCCGCCGCCCACGGCGAAGTAAAGGCCGTGGTTCGCGGCTCCCTCAAGCCCGCCGGCAGAGAATGTGGCAAGCCACTCGGTCGTTAAAGTGTCTGCGCTTCCAGAGCGCCCCCAAGTGTTCGCGCTTCAAGAGCGCCCCCAAGTGTCTGCACTTCCAGAGCGCCCTCCAGTGCCTGCACCTCGAACGCTCCTGCCAGAGCGCCCTCCAGTGCCCGCACCTCGAATGCACCTGCCAGAGCACCCTCCAGTGCCCGCACCTCGAACGCGCCTGCCAGAGTGCCCTCCAGTGCCCGCACCTCGAACCCGCTTGCCAGTGCGCCCTTCAGTGCCCACACCTCGAACGCGCCTGCCAGAGCGCTCTCCAGTGCCCGCACCTCGAATGCGCCTGCCAGAGCGCCCTCCAGTGCTTGCACCTCGGACGCGCCTGCTAGTGTGCCCTCCAGTGCCCGCTCCTCAAAAGCACCTGCCAGAGCACCCTCCAGTGCCTGTCCCAAGTCAGGTCATGTCCCCTGTTGTCTTCTCCAGTCCTCCGGAACCCGGTCTTGTCGGTCATGTCTTGTCTGTGGGGGTTCTGCTGAAGCAGGAAGCTTCTCCTGTCATGACCAAGGAGGCCATTCCCTAGCCGCCTGCTTCTCAGGATGCCCCAATGGAAGCGGTTCCCGAGTCTACCCCTGAGAGGGCCCCTGACACCTCAGCCAGCACACGGAGTGCTGATAAGCCCCAGTCATGCCCAGAATGGTCCTCGGATTCCGAGCCTAGCCCCATTGGGGCTCATGTTCCGGAGGATGACCCACGGAAGACTCCAGCTCCTGTTCCCCAGTCAAGCCCAAGAAGGGCTCCAGTTCCCGAGTCGAGCCCAGGAGAGGCTCCAGTTCCCGAGTCGAGCCCAGGAGAGGCTCCAGTTCACGAGTCGAGCCCAGGGGAGGCCCCAGTTCTCGAGTCGAGCCCAGGAGAGGCTCCAGTTCCCGAGTCGAGCCCAGGGGAGGCTCCAGTTCCCGAGTCGAGCCCAGGAGAGGCTCCAGTTCACGAGTCGAGCCCAGGGGAGGCTCCAGTTCCCGAGTCGAGCCCAGGAGAGGCTCCTGATCCCCAGTTCAGCCCAGAGAGGGCTCCTGATCCCCAGTTCACCCCAGGGAGGGCTCCTGATCTCCAGTGCAGCCCAGGAAAGTCTCCAGATTCCCCGTTAAGCCCAGAGAGGGCCCCTGACCTCCAGTTAAGCCCGGTAAGTTCCTCCAAGTATTTTTTTGGGGGGGCTATGGCCGTAGTGAAGGCTGCACCGCCAGGGCCTCCTGAGCTCCCCACACCGCCATGGCCTCCTGAGCTCCCTGCACCGCCATGGCCTCCTGAGCTCCCCGCACTGCCTGAACTGCCTGAACTCCCTGACCCGCCACGGGCGCTGCCCTAGAGGCTGTCTGTCTTGTCTGCATGTTCTTGTTCCTGAAGGCCTCCAGAGCGCCCACCACCCCTCCCCATTGGATGGTATATGGCGTGAGGACGTGCCTTCGGGGGGGGGGGGGGTCCTATGTTTATTAGTTAATTATTGTCCAGCTGTGTTTAATTATCTAGTTACGTGGTGTATTTATAGTGTGTTCTGCCCTGTGTTTCCTGTCGAGTATTAAACGTCATCTCTGTCTGTCGTGTGGATGTTCCCAGCCTGTGTTGTACGTACCTGTTTTGATTTAATTAAAAACTTTCAGTTGACTTATTCTACGTCTCCCCATTCCTGGTATCCATCCCCTGTGGAATCGTGACAGTAATATCATGATTTTCTTTTTCTTTTTTTTTTTTTTTACAATTTAAACGTTTTCTATTTGAATATACTTTAAAATATAATTTATTCCTGTTATCAAAGCTGAATTTTCTAATATTTGGTCTAATATTTGCTTAATGAATAAAAAGAAAAAGAACAGCATGTATTCAAAATAGCAATGTTTTGTAACTATATTCACCACCGTTCAAAAGTATAGGGTCAGTTTTTTAAAAATACTTTTATCCAGCAAGGATATGTTCATTTTTTATATTTTTTGATCAAAATATATATATATATATATATATATATATATATATATATTGTTACAAAGATTTGCATTTTGAATAAATGCTGTCCTTCGTAACTTTTATTTTTATTTATTTATTTATTTTTTAATTTAAAGAATTTTAATGTGGGGCAGATATAGCAAAACAAGAAAGAGAATGGATGACCCCTGATGTCAACTGTTTTATGGTGGTAAGAAAAGAAGGACAAGGCCATGAAGTCTTTTTCTGAACATACCTGACAAACATCTGAACCCATAACACTACATGTCACATCGTAAGTGAACTGTAATGAAACTGTAGTCAGCTATGAGAACTGATGCTGAGGCGGTTTCCGATAGTGAAAAAAGGAACAGTATTGCATCAAGATATTTCTGTATCATCTGTGTCCTTTGCTATTTTGTGGTCACCCAAACAGAATGCTTGAAAAGATGTCTATGCTTGCGTGATAGATGAGGAAGATTTAAAAATGTTTCTTTCATCTTTTTGATCACAGCTTTTTCCAACAGCTGAAATAAGTAATCTTAGACTTTCTACTATGTATTTTTAGGTATATATTTGGTATTAAGGGGAGAATTACTGTTACAGTAAGCTAAATCTGCTATGACATCTTCATTTTATATTGTGTAACTTGGGATTTCTCATAAAAGTTTCTGTCTATTGACTGCCACCACTTTATGTCAGCCAATGAACAAACAGTAATTTACAGATAAGTTTGTAATTAAAAATAGAGAAAGCAAATGAGAAAAGAGAAGCATTAATACAAAGTTCTGTCTTGATATTCTAGATGGCGCAGGCCGATAGGTTCTAACTCAATCTGATATAACCACACCAATATTCACATGGCACAGCTGATTCGTTTCTTTTTGCATCAGCAGCCAATGAGCTTGCTGCTTAAAATTCAAATTCTTGCCTAGTGCTTGCTGTAGCAGTTGCAGTATGCTTTAGAAACCCTCCCCTTCCCCAGCTCCACCTGTATAGATCTGCTATGGGGTAGTTTCATGTTATACAGTATATAGGGGTTAAATGTGCAGCTAACTTTCTTACATGCTCACAGCAGCATGTTTGTAGATGTATTGGCAGTAGCAAGTCTCAGTACACAGAAGCACAGCAGATCTATTCCACCAAGACCAAACACATTACCAATGCCATGTATATTAGCATGCTAAACTCTCTGAGTGTTGTTATGACAGAAAACATATAACCAATTAACCAATAGAGAAATAAAAGCAACTTAACAGGACTTTAAATAAATGAAATGTTGAAACGGAAAGGACATAATTAAAAAACTAAATAAACAAATAAATACATGTATTTATTTATATAAAAAAAAAGTTTTTAAAAGAACATTTCTAATATTTTGATTGCAATTAAAAATAGAGATTCAAATAGCTAATTATTTTTTAATTCATTAATATTTTTTCAAATTAAAACAAATTAGTATTTCAACTTTTTTTGGCTCATTGGTTAAAAATACTTTTTAATTTTTGAAAGTTTGATGAATTTATGGCTACTGAAACACTGAAAATATAGCTAATCTTGCAACTGCTGCATTGCCTGGAAAAGATGCAGAGGAGTTTTTAAATCTATCACTAACACTATAACCCACAATCAAGACACCACACTATCTACAGTAATCATGAGCAATAGATAAAAGTCAATGAGCAAATGGAGCTGTGAATATGTGTCCTAACTATCCAGGGTTCTTTCTACCATACTATTAATAATAAAAATACAAATTCCCTGCCAGTCAAATGAATTGTGGATATGTAATGTAAGGGCAATACTGATCACTGACCTCTTCACAGTCCTTGGAAATGTCCTACAAATTATTCAGTACAATTTGACTAAGGTGTATCCTTCATCTGACCTCAAATCCAAGTGCATGGAAGAATAAAGTAAAAAGGTCTTTGCTTTAGGTTTGTCTCCCAAAAAGCATCATGCGTCTTCTTTTGGTAAAATGAAGGACAGATCGCTAAAGCTCTGCATGGATTATGAAGGTTGAAATGCAATAACTATAATGGGTTTTTGTCTGTGCCTCTTGTACATGCCATACTGTAGAATAGGTCAGAGGTGCCAAGATGTTCAAAAAATTACATTTAAGGAGAGAATACGATCTGAATTAGAATTGAGAGAGAGGTGAGTGGAAAACTACTCCACCATCACGCATGGTCAACCGTTGTTTAACCTCTGTCTAACCTCACTTTGATTTCTGTTCTAATTCTTTCTTCTCAATACCATTAGAGCCACTAGAAATATTTCTATCCATTTCTCTCTCCTGTTTAACACTTTAGGATTGCTTCAGTGAAATGTGCTATGCAAACGGGCAAAGTTCACATTTTGCCATCATAATTTTTTTTCTAAATTTCCAAACACTGCACATTCCATAAACTCACAAAGATCACTGCAGGACAAAACCAGCAAGGAAAAGTTCAAGGCTAATTGTGTCATGAGCATATATATATATATATATATATATATATATATATATATATATATATATATATATATATATATATATATATATACATACAGTGCCTTGCTAAAGTATTCTTACCTTTCATTTTTTTCACGTTTTGTTATGTTGCTGCCTTATGTTAAACTGCTTTAAATTAATTTTTTTTTTCCACATCAATCTACACTCCATACACCATAATGGTCAAGCAAAAAGCAGGTTTTTAACATCTTTGCAAATTTATTAAAAATAAAAAACTTAAATGATTCCATTGCATAAGTATTCATACCCTTATCTGGGACAGTTGAAATTTAGCTCAGGAGCATTCATATTGACTGTAGATGTTACTACACTTCGAGTGAAGTTAATCTGTGGTAAATTCAATTGATTGGGTATGATTTGGAAAGGCACACACATCTTAATAATAGGTCTAACAGCTGATAATTCATGTCAGAGCAAAAACCAAGCTCTGAGGTCAAAAGAACTGCCTGTAAAGCTCAGAAACAGGTTTGTGTCAAGCCACACATCTGGGGAAGAGTTGAGAAAAAAAAAAAAATCTGCTTCATTGAAGGGTCACAGAAGCATGTTGTCTCTGTTACCCTTAATGGAAGAAGTGTGAAACAACCAGGACTCTTCCTAGAGCTGGCCTCCTGGCCAAACTGAGCAAAAAGGGTCTTGGTTAGACTGGAGACAAAGAACCTGACGGTCACTCTAGTTGAGCTCTATGATCATATGCAGATGAGAGAAATCTACAGAAGGACAAACATCACTGCAACACTCCACTGAGCTGGGCTTTATGCCGGTGTGGCAATCCTCTCTTCAGTGTAGACACATGAAAACACACTTAGAATTTGCAAAAAATAAATAAATAAATAAATAAACCACCTAAAGAACCCTCAGACTGTGAGAAACAAGATTCTCTGGTTTGATGAACCTCAATTCCAAACATCATGTTTGAAGCAAACCAGGCACTGCTCATCAGCTGCAGAGTAGCATCCCAAAAGTAAAGTGTGCTGGTAGCAGCCTCATGCTGTGGGGTGTTTTTCAGCGGCAGGGCCTGAGGGACTCGTCAGATTTGAAGAAGAGCTCAGTGCACCAAAATATTGAGATAGCCTTAATGAAAACCCAGTCCAGAGCATTCAGAACCTCAGACTGGGCAGAAGTTCACCTTCCAGCAGGACAATGAACCTAAACACACAGCAAGAGTGGCTTATAGACAACTCTGTGAATGTCCTTGAGTGGCCCAGCCACAGCCTGAGCTTGAACCCAATCAAATATTTCTGGAGAAACCTGAAAATGTGCATCTGCCCCCCATCCAACCTGACAGAGCTTGAGAGGTGAAGAGGTGAGGAGAAGAATGACAGATAATTGCCAAATGCTGATGAGCAAAGCTTGTCGCATCAAACAAAAAAGGCTTGAGGCTGTAAAGGTGCTTCAGCTGAATATTTAGTTAAGGTTATGGATACTTATGCAATGTACTTATTTCAGTTTTTTATTTTTTAATAAATTTACAAAGTTGTGACAATTTTGTTTTTGCTTTGTCAATATGGTGTATGAAGTGTAGATTGATGTGGGGGAAAAAAGTAATTTAAAGGAGTTTAACATAAGGCTGCAACATAAAAAAACCCGAAAAAAATGAAGGGGTATGAATACTTTCGCAAGGCACTGTATATATTAGGGATGGGAAGATTCCCTGATTCGCTCGGTGCATCGGCAAAAAAAAGTAAACGATGCAATGCATCGGTTTAAAAAGTGTGCATCGGCTACAAGTTGTCATTTGTATCGCGATGCATCGTTTCTAACATATTTAACGATTTATTTATATATAATTACTAGTGTTTGCGCTACACTTTTATTGTTTAGAAAGTGACCAATAATCTGACCATCTCCTCTCGCGTTCTCATCACTGCTGCGCGTGAATATGACGAATCACAACAACACTACGAAGATCTGAGGTCTTCAAAACCTTGAAATAACCTAACAAATCAATCGGGACTAAAGCGGTTATAAACGACAATGTAAATTCACACAATCTCACTAATTTGTGCACGCTTATTCTTAAGCAGCCCTTAATGTCGATCATAGATCTAATCGATCCACCACGGCAAACAGCGAATATATTTGTGCTGTTTCATTTATTAGAGACGTTGTGTTTATATTTTTCATCTGTAAATGTTAGAAAGTCATGCAAATATATCCATTTTGCTGTCAGGAGTGGGCGAGTTTACAAAAATGAACCAGCGCTGCTGCGCGCATGCGCGCTAAACAGATGGAGCGCAATATCAGTCAAATATGCATTTTGCTAAAATATTCGTTGTTGGACATTAACTGTGCCTTTTGTAGAATTTAAATTTTTAATTTTATTTTTATGATAGCAGTAACTGTAAAGGGGCTATTGTAATGGGTAAATAAAATGTAAGCTAATACAGTCCTAATTATTAAGCTCAGATGAGTTAATGTGTGTTTCTTATAGCAGTTAAAATGTAGTTTTAATTTAGTGATTTTAACATTTAGTGATTCTAACGCTTTAAAGAGCAGTGTTAGATTGTAATATTCTCATATAAAAGGTACAGCTGTCATAGAGAGAAAGGATGCATGGCTATGAGAGTGTATGAGAGAGTCAGTAGTAAAATCATTGCATACCTGTTGGTCAGTGTTAGAGGAGCTCAGTTTAACCTGACAGTTATCCTGCCCCAGACCAGGTTAGCTTTCCAGCATGAGTGGCCACAGTCACTGAGGTTGATCTTTGTTAAATTTGCTTTATGGAACCACATCATTTGACAGTGAGTCAGACTAACTGAAATAAGCCTGACCTATTTGGTAAACTTGTTTTATGAAACAGGCATCGAGCCGTTAGAAGTCAGAAGACACATAAGTTAAATTATTTTGATTTGATGTCTGTCTGAACCAAAGAAATAAAAGCGATCATATTTTTTCCATTGCATCGAATCGCATTGTGTTGAATCGAATCAAATCGTACTGCATCGTAATAGGGGTGAATTATATCACATCGCATCTCTAGCCTGCTTCATGTGTATCTTCAACGTATCGTTGGCTATGCTTCGAGATCCGTATCGCATCGGCCTCAGTTAGCACATCTCTAGTATATATATATATATATATATATATATATATATATATATATATATATATATATATATATTGTTTTTCGTTACATAGATCAGTGGTTCTCAATTGACTGCAAAACAGAAATGAGGTGCTGAGGAGGGGGGTCATCATTTAATCAGCCTCATGTCGTTTCAAACACATAAGGCTTTCAATCATGTTCGGAACAATAATGAGGATATTTTTGATATTCTCTCATCATTTTTTTCTCATCAAAATTAACATGGAAGAGAAAACCCTCACCATATCTTTTTGTGATTGACATCAAAAGATGTGCATCCAATCAGTTCTATAACATTATGGTACAAATTCATCTCTGACTTTGTAGAAGACAAAGTTTATTCTATTTTGAACAGAGCGTTTGATTTTAGCTTGAACAGTTGATGTCTGTAATGTTTGTAGTGTTGTAGATTTCAGTGTCTTAGCAACTGAGAAAAAGAGCTGTAATGCAATGCAGGCTGCCTGGAGTCAGTTTAACTTTATTCCCGCAGGATTGAAGCTGACTCTCAATGCATTAATCTAGTCTGGGATCAGACTTTGGCAGACTGGCGAGTGCCTCATTGATTTGGTTATATCCATTTTCATGTCAGTAGGTACTGTTCTTGTTATTGCAGCAGAAGCAATTAACATCTGCATTGGCCATGGAATAAAGTGGGCAGGGATAAAAGCAGCTAAAACTGTTATATTAGAAATGTAATTGGTAAATCAAGCCAAAATTGTGTTTTGTAGAAGAACAGCTATTGCTCTTAAAGGGGTCCTATTATGCTCTTTTACAAAGTCTTGATTTTGTTTTGTGGGTGTACTAGAACATGCTCTCATGCTTGGTGGTTCGGAAATCGCATTATTTTTCACATAATTTACATTATTACAATACCTTCCTCCCCAGCCTGGCACAAACGGCTCGATTAGTTCCGGGTTTGATGAAGGCCCGCCTTCCAAAAAATGAAATGTGTTGTGATTGGTTAGCTGTCCCAGTGCGTTGTGATTGGTGAACAGCTTAGATGGTGTTTCGGTGCCCTGCCCCAAAGCAGCAAGTTCATTAATATTGCCATATCAGTTCATGCCCCGAGAATATTGAACAAGAGGATCGCGCAGAACCTTTGCACGCATGGATATTGCAAAACATATTAAAGTGGTAACGATATTGTTGTTGTTTTTTAACTAAATCACGTTTTAGATAGGATGTCAACAACAGCTTAAAAATAACTGCATTTACTATGTACAGATAAGTGCAACGGTAATATGTATTATGTTTATTGTTCTTTAATTCTAACATTATAACATGAATTGCAGTGAAACTGTTATACAGTTGAATTTATTTATACCATAGTCCCACAGAGTTACACTATTTGTTGCGGCATATATATGCAAATTCATTCTCTGCCAGCGGGAGGCTCTGTTGGAGCGGGAGAGAGCGAGGTTTCTCCGGTAACGCTGTACACAAAGCAGACCTCCGCTTACAAACGCTGCTTTATCAGACATTACATGCAAGATGAAATGAAAATGGCATCCAAAATTTTCTGAAGACAGTCGGTTTCCATCAGAAATACAGTGATATAAAAACAACCGCACCAGGTTTCAATTTTGAAACGTGCATTCAAATTTCCGGAGGCGGGATTTATTTTAATGATATTCTAATTGGCCACTTTGTGATGTCACAAATACAGGAAAACAACTTTGTAGTCCAAACGAGCCGTTCGTTGTAGTTCTTGAAAAGGGATTTTTTTAAAAATAAAATATCTCCCTTTGGAGTGGACTTTGAGATTTGTTACTTTGTAGATCTTTTTTATGCCCAAACATACACACTACACACTGACTAAAATTCAAAAAGTGAAAAAGCATAATAGAACCCCTTTAATGGTGTAGAGCCAGAGAGAGGTGAAAAGCCACAGGTAAAGAAGTGTTTGTGTTGATAAAATGCAACACAGGTTTTATAAGATTCATGTTTATTGTTTCGAAACAATCACTTCAGTCATCTGCTGCACAGCAGGTCGTTCATTACTAGTGAACATGTTTTAGCTGGTAGATTGCTCATTTCCGTGTGTGAGCAAAGGCTATTGTGAGGTTAAAATAGGATAATCTGAAATAAGGCAAAATCAATAAACATAAAATATATTTTCAGCTGTCTTACAGCATATCAAGTTAAATGAGTCTATAGCCAGGATGTTTATATAATACCTGAAGAAAGCTATCCGTTCCCATCCTCATTCCCATTCATTCATCAGTTCCCAAACACAGCTATTTGGCTGGTGCATGTACCTTCAGAAGTATGCAGCCTGAATTTTGTAATTTTTGCACGTTCACTAAGGTTTCTGAAACATCAACTGTAAATCACAAGTAATGACTATTGAGTAGCAGGGAAATGACCAACAGGGGGAAAATGGTTTGTGGAAAGAAATAGTGGAAGTTTAATTTGTTTGTTTGTTTGTTCTCCATGAGAAAGGCTAGAGAGTATGCAAGTATGCAGGCAATCTGTATTCTGGGTCACTTCTATGCACTTCTCATTGAACACTGACTTTAATATTTCTAACATAATACAAACACTCATTTTAGTTTTAATCACCATGTTGCAATTTAGTGAATATATTGTAAATGATAGCAATTTTAAATTTAAATAATATTTCCTTGATTTAAGCAGATGTTGCTAATTTTGCCCCTTGGTGCATACATTAACATCTAAATTGAAAACCCATCAACTTAAAAAAATCCATGTTTTTCGTCATTTTATCCTTTCGCTAATCAAGCCGTTTCAAACAAAGAATATGTTCTTGGGAATATGTTTTAATTCATTTAAAAGTCTTCTTATGTCTTCAACATCATTTTTCATTCTGTCATTCTTTTTGATAACTTTTAATTGAAAGGGAATTCTTTGTTCAGTTCAGCTCTTTTGCATTTATGAATTGAGCACTATTTTAATGACTATTTTAACGACCCACACCAAAAAATCCAACAAGATCTTCAAACTTTTTTTTTTGTATCATCACCTGACAGGAGACAGGAAAGAAAAGTTTGAGGTTTGAAACATCATGGCCATATGCACAGTTTTATATTAAGGCAATACAAGTTGCCTGGAGTCTATATAGCTTTATTCCCACAGCACTGAAGCAGGCTATCTAAATGCATTAATCTAGTCTAAGAATCAGAACACTAGCAGACTGGAGAGTGCTTCATTTACTTGGTTATATAAATTTTCATGTCAGTAGACACTGTTCTTGTTATTACAGCAGAAGCAATTGACATCTGCATAGTATAAAGTGGCCAGTGGTACAGGGATAAAAGCAGCTAACCATTATATTAGAAATATATTGGATAAATCAAGCCAATATTTTGTAGAGGAACGGTTATAATGGTATAGCTCTTGAGAGAGTTGACGTAACCTTTCGCAGCTAAAATAAGAAAAGCCACAGGTGAAAATGTGTTTACACTGATGATCAAATGCAAAGCAGCTGTTATAACACAGTTGTGTTCGTTGTTTCGAAACACATTAATTGTTTTAGTCAACTTCTGCACAGTAGGCCATCCATTCCAGTGAACATTTTAGCTGGTAAATCACTCATTTCCATGTGTAATCAGAGGCTATTGAAAGGTTCATAGCCAAATTAACTCAAGAAACCTCATTCGGTAAGTCAAAACCTTCAGGTCCACTGGAGCCACTCTGAGACACAGAAGACTAATTTCATACATACCAATGTTTTCATGTGCAGAGGGAATACAGACAACATTATTTTGATTATTACTTTTTAATGAGCCGTTTATTAGTTGTGTAATTAAAAAAAAGTTCCCTTTTCTTAGTTTAGCATTAAGGTTTTATACAAAAATAACCCCGGGTCAAGAGCGCTGATGATTACTGAGTAAAGCATAACTCTTGGAGATGTAATGGAGGGCTGTCATTGGATTCCTCTCTTTCACTAAAGAACAATGATCCATGGAGGTTTTAACGATAATTGCAATAGCCACACACAATTTCCTCACTCATGGGAACCATCATTATAACTTCAAAGTGTGTATTTAGGGTTGCATTCACAGGAGAGGAAACACTATCAGGCTTTAATTGTAAGGCAGTAATTATACCTTTTACACAACCATGGGCTATCTGCAGTAGAGCGATATGATAAACCAGGGCTCTTGATTAGTCTTTTTAAAATCAACTCTTCTCTTGTCAGATTCTAAGTAATGGTGAGACGTTTGCATACATTTAAAAGACCTTCATTTAGTTGATTTAGAGACATTTCATGATGGGTTGATTGTGCTATGAGCATAAAGGGGTTAAGAAAACTAGGCACCATATGGCACACGATGTAGACAGACAGAAACTTGATACCTACTATATATAAACATTATAGGATCACCAACTCTGGATAGTTATTTGCTGCAAGTTTCTTGGGGGGTTATATCGCCCCCTGATTACTGAACCATTGACCACGCATTTGTGTACTCTTTATACAGGTATTGTAAATGTCCTCCCAAGAGTGTGATGTAGAGGGCTGCATTGGGTTTGGGCTCCCGCGGGACCCAACGCAAATCTCGCAGGTGCGGGCGGTTTTACCTTTTCTGCGGGCGGGAGTGGGCGGTCAGAAAATTTCACGAACCGCGGGGAACGGTGGGATTTGGCTGAAGTCTGTTTACACTGGACGCGACAAAGCGACCATTGAAAATCATTTGAAATTGTGTCAATACGTCATAAATAGAATGCAGCAGCAGTTTTCTGTCGGGATTTGTCATGTCGCACCGCATCCAGTGTAGACAGAATCACTGATTAGAGTTCTATAGTATTTTATCGTGCCGTGCCGCTCACGTCCGGTGTAGACACAGTGTAATAGAAATGGAGTCAACACACGAAGTTGAGAAGAAAATTAAAGCGGTTGTTTACTTGACAAAAGCAAAGCAAGGCAAGTCAGACATCTGGAAACAATTCTCAATTGTCACTGAAAAAAATGGGAAAGAGTCAAACTTAGTAAATTGCGTGATAAATGTGCAAAAGTGTTCGTTTACAACAAACATAAATCTGGAACCTCTGCCCTGAGGCGACATAACCTATTTTCTAAGTTCTATGTATTTATTTATTTAATAAGTTAAAGTTATTTTCATATTGTGCTTTGGCTTATTTACTTAAACTGTTTGTTAACAGGTAAACTGTTTGTTTAGTTAATCATTTAGTGCGTGTGTATTATGCAGTAGGCTACGTTTAAAAACTGAGGTGCCACTAGTTCTGGCTTTATTTTAACGGTTAATGTTTTATAATGCTAATAAAAAAAATAAAAAAAAAAGCCCAATGTTTTTGTCACGTGTGGTGCTTTGGTTTAGCATTACTTCATCTTATTTAAACGCAATCATGTTTAAAGCCTGTTATTCTGGACGTTAACTTGAACGAATACTTAGTCTGAGTATTTGTGTACATTTTTCACAAGCTCTGAGAGAAAGTCCGCGGCAGCGGGCGGTAGTGGACACAAACATTGCGGGCGCGGGTGGGAGTGCGGGCGGTCCTGGTCAGAAATTCAAGCGGGAGCGGGTGGGTGCGGGTTTAAGAAAACAGTCCTGCGCAGGGCTCTAGTGTGATGTACAGTAGCAAATGTCACCCTACATTTGCAAAAATTAAAATACAGAAATGGAGTTAATCTTTTACCTACTTAAAGTCTGTTTAGCATATAACATGGAAATTTTTGTGTTTTTGCAACAATGCTAGCATGTTTTGGGTGATATTTGCCCCCTTAAATTAATTTTATTGCTTACTTTTACAAGGTCAACTTTTCTAAATATAACTACTAACTTTTTAAAATATATGCTAAATCTTTCATGTAAATTCCTAAATGTTTTCAAAACCCAACTTTGCACTGCAGAAGTGTCACAGAAGCTGCATCTGAATTGCCCTTTAGATATATTTACACAGACTGTTTAATGCAGCTCAGAGATGCCATGAATGCATTTACACTGTGGTTACAATTGCATAAATAATGTTATGAGATTAACATTTTAAATATAAAATATATTCAAGTCAAGTCAAGTCGAGCTTTATTGTCATTCTGCTACATGTGTGGACATATAGTGGAACGAAATGTCGTGTCTCGCAGGACCACGGTGCTACATACTAGTTAAACATAAGATAAACATACAACAATGCAAGTATAGGAAAAACAATAGAGCTATACAACAGTTAACTATCTGACTATACATATACTAAAAATACTATAACTGCTATACCTAGGTGACCACACATACACAAACTGAGTGTCATGAATCCTGTCCGTGATCTTTCACCTGCTCACCAGCAGAGGCCGCCTTCCAATTACATAGACATTCACACCACACAGACTGTTACATGCCACTCCATCAAAGACTTCATTTCCCATAATCCTTTGCCCAGTCTCATCAGCACTCACTGTTTTCACCTGTCTCATTTACCCTGTCTGCTCACTCTATATAAGCCTGGTTTAGTTTGTTATTCTTTGCGAAGTCTTGTTAGTTGTTACACTGCATTTCTGAGCATTCTCCCTGGATTTATGTCTTTTGGTTTTTTGATCTCTTGCCTGTTTTTTTGGATTTACCCTTTGCCTGAGTTTCCTGCTTTGTTTATTGTTTGGATTGCCTGCCTGTGTTTTGACCTGTTGCCTGTATTTTGGATCACGTCTCTGATTTGTCCCAATAAAGCTGCATTTGGATCTCCAACCTGTCAAGTCTCAGAGCAGTTCGTTACAGAAGACTTCGCCATTTACAGATCCAGCAGCTGAGTGTCATCCTGATCACCATGGATCCGGTTAACCGGTTATTGTGTCTATGTCAGAGGGATTTATCGATAGAGGACTATGTACAGCAGTTTTGTGAGTTATCCTATCATGTACCCTTCAAAGAAGTTGTGCTTAAGGACTTTTTTCGTTTTGGACTTAATGAGCCTATTAAATCATGGTTCCCTGAAGGAAAGTTCAATTGTAGTTTAAAGGACTTTATGGACTATGCACTAATTTTGAGCGGCTCTGTGTTCACTGTGGATGTCGTTGAGGAGGAACATGGCACCACACCAGAGTCTGTTCACATAATGGCTGCCGGACAAGAGCCTCTCTGCAAGATGGCTGCCAACACAGAAACTTTCCACAAAATGGCTGCCTTTCCTGAGTCTCATCCCATCATGGCCACTCTTCATGAGCCAAGTCAAGTCACAGTTGATCTTAAAGAACCAAGTCAAGTCACGTCTGATCTTCCAGAGCCTCGCCATGTCTCATCTGATCTTCCAGAGCCTCGCCATGTCTCGTCTGATCTTCCAGAGCCTCGCCATGTCTCGTCTGATCTTCCAGAGTCTCTTCACGTCTCCTCTGATCTGCCAGAGTCTCTTCACGTCACAGCTGATCTGCCAGAGTCTCTTCACGTCACAGCTGATCTGCCAGAGTCTCTTCACGTCTCCACTGATCTGCCAGAGTCTCGTCACGTCTCCGCTGATCTTCCAGAGTCTCTTCACGTCACCGCTGACCATCCAGAGTCTTTTGACGTCCTGTCCGTTACATCCAGATATTCAAGGTCAGTGCTTCGATTTCCCAGTCTGATGTCTAGTGTGAGGGATGTACCGCTGGTGTCTGCACGCGCAGCTGGTATCCCCAAATCCACTCACTCCAACTCTTCTGTCCCTGAACTAATTACCCTGTCCGAAGCGCTTCCCATGATGGGGATCGCTTTATGTTGCGTCTGGGCTGCGTACACCACCACCGAACTGCCTGAGGTGGTGGCGTCCACTGAGATGTCTCCAGAGGTGGCGGCTGACGCTGCAGAACCTCCTGAAGCGGCAGTGCTCTCTTTAATTCCTCGCATGGTGGTGGCGCCCAGTAATGCACTCGCAACCTGTCATGTCACGGTCAAAGGTACCATTGATGAACTCTCTGCATTTGTTGAAATTCCCTATGGTACCACTGTGGAACCTCCGGAGGTGGCGGCATCCGCTGCAGAACCTCTGGAGATGTCAGTGGTATCCACCTGTGAACTCTCGCCCTGTCCTGTCACGGCTAATGAGGCCGTCTGTGAACTCTCGCCCTGTCCTGTCACGGCTAATAAGGCCGTCTGTGAACTCTCGCCCTGTCCTTTCACGGCCACAGAGGCCACTCTTGAACTGTTTTCCTGTCCTGACCCAGCCGAAGAGGCTGCCTTTGAACTATTAGTCCTGTCAGTCACTGAAATGTCTGTTATAGCGCAAGGGTCTGCCTTGGAACTTTCTATCCTGCCTGTCATAAATCCTGGCACTAAGAGACCACTCAATATCTGCCCTGTTAGCCCTGTCAATGATAATATAACCACTCATAAAGTACTTGCCTGCTCTGTTTCTCTAAATGTGTCTAATGTTAAGTCACCTGTCTGTTCCCTTTCTAGTAATGTGTCTGTCGTGCCAGTTTTTATCAATGAATCTGATTATGAACTGTTAGTCTACCCGGTATCAGTCCATGAGTTGTTTGTCAGTTTAATTCCAGTCAATGCTCTGTCTGTCTCGAGTGTCTCAGTGTTCCCTAGGTCCCAGTCCCTGCCATGGTCTTCAGGTCTGTCTGGTGGTCTTCTGCTCCGCCTGTTCCGTCTGCTCCGCCGTGGTGGCCTGCTATCTGGCTCTGGTGGTCTTCTGGCCCGTCTGTACCATCTGCGCTGCTCTGGTGGGCTCCTGTCCCGTCTGCTCCGCCCTGGTGGGCTCCTGCTCTGTCTGCTCTGCCGTGGTGGGCTCCTGCTCTGTCTGCTCCGCCCTGGTGGGCTTCTGCTCCGCCGTGGAGGGCTTCTGCTCCATCTGCTCCACCCTTGTGGGCTTCTACTCCGCCGTGGGGATCTTTGGACCTGTCTGCTCTGCTGTGGTGGTCCTCAACTCCACTAGTACTGCCGGCTCCATCCTGGTTCCCTGTTCTGCCAGTCTTGCCTCAGTCCCAGGATACTTTTCTACTTCCACATGGACCAGGGCCTCCATCTCTCTCTCTGTTCCGCCTCCGCTCCACTGCCCTCCTGCTTTGTACTGTGTTTGGAGCGTCTGGAAGCCGCTCTTTGGGGGGAGGCTCTGTCATGAATCCTGTCCGTGATCTTTCACCTGCTCACCACCAGAGGCCGCCTTCCAATTACATAGACATTCACACCACACAGACTGTTACATGCCACTCCATCAAAGACTTCATTTCCCATAATCCTTTGCCCAGTCTCATCAGCACTCACTGTTTTCACCTGTGTCTCATTTACCCTGTCTGCTCACTCTATATAAGCCTGATTTAGTTTGTTATTCTTTGCGAAGTCTTGTTAGTTGTTACACTGCATTTCTGAGCATTCTCCCTGGATTTATGTCTTTTGGTTTTTTGATCTCTTGCCTGTTTTTTGGATTTACCCTTTGCCTGAGTTTCCTGCTTTGTTTATTGTTTGGATTGCCTGCCTGTGTTTTGACCTGTTGCCTGTATTTTGGATCACGTCTCTGATTTGTCCCAATAAAGCTGCATTTGGATCTCCAACCTGTCAAGTCTCAGAGCAGTTCGTTACACTGAGACTGTACAAAAACTTTACATAAATACTGTACATGAAATTGTGCAGAAAAATATATATTTTGTACATTAAATTATTGTGCAGAAGAGAGATTTTGTGGGAGACAGTGCATAGTGCAAAAAGATTTTGTAGTGAAATGCTCAAGTAAACGTATTATTTTGTAGTGCAATGTTGTAGTGCACAAAGAGTCTTTGTGGCAGGGAGTGTTTGTAGAAAGTGTCTAGTGTGTATATAGTGGGATGAGTGCGTTACTACAGGTGGTTTGTATAGCCCACTCAACTGTGTGTAGCACATTCAGAATTGCACTTAGTAAAATTGTCAACAGTTTTTAATGAGTTGGGGGGTGGGAGGGCTGAGGTGTTCATGGTTTCAGAGGGGGACAGGGAGATTGGAGTTAAGAGCTCTCACAGCCTGGGGAAAAAAGCTGTTGAGCAATCTGACAGAGCGAGCTCTGATGCTCCGGTACCTTCTACCTGATGGCAGGAGCTGGAAGAGGTTGTGAGAGGGGTGGGTGGGGTCCTTCACGATGCTGGTGCCCTTGTTGGAGCATCGTGAAAGGAAAATATCCAGGATGGAGGGGAGAGGGGCACCGATGATCTTTGCGGCAGTGTTCACTGTCCGTTGTAGGGTCTTGTGGTCAGCAGCACTGCAGTTCCCATACCAGACAGTGATGCAGGTGGTCAGCACACTCTCAATGGTGCCCCTGTAAAAAGTGGTGAGGATGGGTGGAGGGAGACTTGCCCTTTTCAGCCGGCGGAGAAAGTGGAGGCGCTGTTGTCCCTTCTTGTTGAGTGACGTGACGTTGGTGGTCCAGGTGAGATCCTCTGTGATGTGCACTCCCAGGAATTTAGTGCTGCCGACTCTCTCCACGGTTGAGCCGTCGATGGTCAGCGGGGGGTGGTCAACAGAGTTTCTCCTGAAGTCCATCACAACCTCTTTCGTCTTACCTACATTGAGGGACAGGTTGTTAGCACCACACCATTCAGCCAGCTGTGCCACTTCCTCTCTGTAGTGCGTTTCATAATTGTTGCTGATGAGGCCTACCACAGTTGTGTCATCAGCAAACTTGATGATGTGGTTGGAGCTGGACTTGGCAGTGCAGTCATGGGTCAGCAGCGTGAAGAGCAGCGGGCTGAGCACACAGCCTTGTGGGGCACCTGTGCTCAGTGTGGTAGTGCTGGAGGTGTTGCGGCCGACACGGACTGACTGAGGTCTTGCAGTTAAAAAGTCCAGGATCCAATTACAGAGGGAGGTGTTAAGGCCCAGCAGGTTTAGTTTGTGGATGAGCTGTTGTGGGATTATTGTGTTGAATGCTGAGCTGAAGTCAATGAACAGCATTCTAACATAAGAGTCTTTCTGTTCCAGGTGAGTAAGAGCTAGGTGGAGAGTGGTGGATATTGCATCGTCCGTGGAACGGTTTGGACGGTATGCAAACTGGAATGGGTTGGACAGGATGTTAACGTATCTGCCTCGCCTGACGTCAGAGGCAAAAAGGTTAGAGGGGTCATATGATGCGATTTCAACTTTTCCTTTCTCTTTGGAGTGTTACAAGCTCTTGGTGCATAAAGAAGATCTGTAAAGTTGCAAAGACTAAAGTCTCAAATCCAAAGAGATATTCTTTATTAAAGTTAAGAGTCAGCCACACCCCCCTAAAACGGCTCATTCTAACACACCCCCACATCTCTACGTCACGATGTGGGGAGATTTGCACAACACCGCCCAAATGTATACGCAAAGAAAGAAGGCGTAACTTTCTCGCTCTAGTGTTGCTGCTTCCGCCGGCGCCATTGTGGAGAGACGCTGTGTGTTTGGATGCGAGTAAAGAGGACATAAGAAATCTGTGGCTGAGTTTTATTTACAACACTGTCCCAGAGCAGTACAACACAAATACTCGAGTTTGACGGAGGATTGTTTTCTGAACATAGGAGAGAACAAGGCCGGTTGTGCATGTAACTGCTCCAACTCGCCCCGCTCCGGGCAGGCTTCGAACCGGGAGACGGGCACTCTAACAGTCGCTAAAACAGGGGAGTGAGGATCACTCACACAGCATTTGCTGGAGAACGACTTTTACAGAAAGGCTTTTACTCTAAAGTGGGGCAGTTCCAACTTTACAAGGACAGTCTGGCGCTTCTGACTCACAGCCTGTAAGTAAGTTACATTTTATTATTAATCTGCTACTTAACGTTAATATTCAAACGTGAGTTTTGTGCAGTGTGGAGGTGTGCTTGTTGTTTGTGTTTTTCCGATCACAAATGCAGACATGGTGTTATGTTTACACGGTGCGATGCAACGCGACGCGTAAAAAGACAGTATAAGTCATTATAATCAGTAATTATGTGCCCACTGGATGCAACAAATGCCTCTTTTGAAATGGCTTTTAATGTTTTTGTGTCGTCGCCGGGATGCGGCATTACGTTATGGTAAGGAGCGTAACAATTCCGTCACACGCTTGAGGTATTCGGCCAATCACAACACACTGGATTGCTGGCCAACGGTGGAGAGGAGGGAGCTAGGAACCATGGTGGAGCCAAAGGGTATGGATAGATGAAGTGCAGAACCATTTTAGCCAAAGCCACATTGAGTTTCAGCAGTGGTAAGGTAATCAAGATGAGTCCACCAGAGGTCCGTCACACAGATGGACTAACAGCCGGGTTTTGGGCATGCCACCTGCGAGATGTAGAATGCTCACACAGCACAGAGTCACCCAGGTAATTCCGGCAAAACTCCTGTCACTGCAAAAGTCATTAGGCGACTGTGAACAAATAGGGATTGTGAATAAAGGTCGTAAGGACATGACAACCATGCCTGCAGAGGTTCAGACTGCCCCATCTTTCGTCATCAGTCCTGCAGTAGGAGACCAAGGAAGATTGTGGTCTTCTCCTAGGGAGTAAGAAGGGAGTAGCAGTTATACGGGGAATAATGCAAATTAGCTCCAGTGACCTGGACGTGCAGCAGCAGAGAATTGTGGCAGCTGTTGATAGAATTTCAGGACTGTTTTGCCTGTGATGAAGGGTAGTCACACTTTTGCTGTGATTACCAGAGGCTTAATGCAGTGACATGAAAAGACTCGTACCCTCTCCCATGCATAGATGAATGTCTGGATCTGGTTGCTGGGTCTTGCTGGTTTTCATCATTAGACTTGAGGAGTGGGTATTGGCAAGTCCCACTGACACTAGGAGCTCTACTCAAGATGGCTTTCTGCACGGGTAAAGGTATATGGCCTGATGGAGAGGGTACTGGAGGGCATTCCACAGCATCAATGCCTGGTGTTTCTGGATGAAATCTTGGCACAGGGGAGCTCATTCCATTCTGCAATCACAGCCTAGAGAACAGTGCTGGAGAGAATCAGGACAGCAGGACTCTAGCTACATCATGATGAGTGCTGCTTTTTTGGGCAGAGGGACTGGCATGGCAGAGGACAAGGTGAGAGCCATACAGGAGTAGCCCACCCCAGCGAATCAGAAAGAGTAGAAGAGCTTCTTGGGTCTGGCGTCCTACTACAGGAAGTTTGTTCAAGGTTTTTCCTGGCTGCTCCCTTGTACAAGCTCCTGCAGAAGGATCAGTGTTTTGTCTGGTCAGAGGGCTGTCAAAAAGCTTTCAGTACTCTCCAACAGGCCCTGATGAATGCACCTATTCTGGAACCCCGGACCCCCTCCTACCTTTTGTGCTAGATACCAATGCAAGTAGGGAGGTGAAGGTACAGTTCTATCCTAAGTGTGTTCAGAGGGAGAAAGAGTAGTAGCCTACTTCAGCAAGGTGTTAAACAAGGCTGAAAAGAGGCATTGGGTCACACACCGAGAACTGTTGGCCACAATGTCTGCCATGAGGCATTTCAAGTACTACCTGTACTTGAACATCTTGGACATCTTGTGCCCATTCCCATGATCCACACAGGGGTATTGCTTTGTCTCAACTGCTATGGATCACTTTGCCAAATGGCCTGAGTCTTTTGCGCTACCTGACCAAGAGTCTGGGACTGTTGCCAGTGCCTTGATCGAAGGCATGTATAGTAGGTTTGGGGTCCCTCGGAGTATCCATAGTTATCAGGGGAGTAATTTTGAGTCCAGGGTGTTCTCTACCATGTGTGAGAAGCTGGGAATCAGTAAGACACACACCACCCCACTCCACCCTCAAAGTGACTCGTGGATTGCTTTAATAGGACACTAGCTGAACAATTGTCCACCTTGACATCCACTCATTAGCATGATTGGGACACACAACTGCCACTAATCCTATGTCGCACTGCAGTTATCTATCCTCGTACTCGCCAGCCCTGCTCATGTTAGGTAGGGAAATCAGAACCCCCGCTGAGCTGGAGATCAGTCTCCAGATGCTCCGCCTGTTCCTGTGGGGCCCGAATATGCTAGACAGCTCCAGGACCGCTTGGATTCAGCCCACATGTATGCCAGGAGGCAGTTGATGAGTGCAAGGATACAGCAAAACGAGGGCTTATGATCTGCATGCCCGGGGGCACCACTTTGGAGTTGGGGAGCTAATTTGGGTTTATGGTCCAGTTAAGAAGAGAGGGAGATGCCCCAAGCTGAATAGCCACTGGGTAGGGCCATGAATAATACTGAAGAAACTGGGGGAAGTTGTCTATTGGGTGCAGTTAGCTTCCTGGGGTGCATCTTACTTTGGCATTGTACTTCCTTAACACATCTCAGAGTCTCCGTGGAAGTTAGAAGGGGTAAAAGAACCAGCTGAATTGGCCACTAGTGGTCAGCAGGGTGCATCATCACTAGACATTCTTCAGGGGAGATTGTACTCAGAACTCAGAGGAATTAGCGCCAGAAAAAGAAAAAAAAAATCATACGCCTCTTAGGGGGCATCTAAAGAGGAGGAGGAGGATTGGTGGTGCTAAACCACAGAAAACAGCTTTGAAAATGAGTGCAGACACCAAGGAAAAGTATCCCGGAACAGAATGGATGGTGAGTGTTCTTTATAGTTGGTTTCAGAGAAAAGAGAACATTTTGATAAAAGTCACAGCGATTATAAAAATATTGACAAAAAGGAAGTTCTGTGGCAAGGAATTGCAATTGCTGAGAAAATGGGAATCAATGGTAAGTTTATTGATTTTTAAAGTCGTAAGCATAGTTTGTGTTTCTGGTGTAAAACCAAACTTTATTTATCCTAATTTACTGTTGTACTGTACTGTTGTATGTTGTACAGTGGACAAGGTTAAAGCTAAATGGAAAAACGTTCATCAACAATTCACTTCACTATATCACGTCACGCTCAGTGTTGAAACGGCCTTAAGATCTAAAGATGACTTGTCATTTCATGCTTGATTAGGAAAAAAAACATGCATGTAGTGTTAAGCCAGTTTCTAGGTGGTTGGTAGAGTGTTCTGGGTAAGTGCAAACTGATTGCTAACTAGAAGAATTAAATTCGGAGAACCCATCATCATGCAAGGGTGGTCTGTATGCTTCAGTTTTCCATTTGCTACTACATCACTAATGGACTGTGGTCATCAGGAATTGCGGGAATTCTTCACATCCAGCCCGGATTTTCTAACCACACACAGATACACATCATTTGCACATGTGCAGTAATTGTGCACTAATTCAGACTTGACTGAATTAGTTTTTTAGGTCCACAAGGTGGCAACACTTACAGATGGAAAATGGCAATAAAAACAGCAGAAGGCAAAGGCGAAAACAATGTTCTATGAAAGGAGGTCAGTAGATACTTATTTTGTCTCATGGTCAGTAGAGTGTTTTTTTGAAAAGCTACTGTGTGTGATTCATGATGTTGCTATGTGGTTGCTAAGGTTTCTAAGTAGTGATTGGAGAATCAAAGCTTTTCAAAGCTTCTAACCAACTGAATCAATTGTTTCACAAAATTATTCAATGTTTTGAAGTGTTCAAAACACCACACACTGGTGACGCCTGCTAGTCAAAACCTTGTAAAAGCAACAAAAACTCAGGCCAAACATGCATAAAAACAGCTTTTACAAACCCATTGCCAATGTTTTATTGAAAGTATAATCTATGAATGCAAAATGTGTTTTTTTTTTTTTTTTTTGTTTTTAGTTTCCGTTTTCAGGGCTATTTTTTTTTCTATGGATAGCATGGATGACTCAGTTAAATAGGCCAATAAGAAACCATTAACTACTGTTAATACTTTTAATTATGTAAATGCCTCATTATAACATCTACAAATTTATGAAACTGATCAGAGCTCGGGTAAAAACTTGCCCCCCAGGGGTGAATCATTGAAATTTTACAACATTTCAAAACAGCTATGACGTAACAAAGACTCGTTTACTAAAACCACTTGGCTTTGACGGTTTGACACGCACTCAAAACCTCCAATTCGAAACAAAAGATTCGCAGACAAAAGATTGTTTCAAAGCTGTTGAGTGGTTTCGCACTGTGCCATGTCATCTGTCCCATGTCATCTCTGTGATATTCAGATTGTAAATTCAGTCGATTAAATGTAATAGTGCAAACAGAAAAGTCGGGTTAAGGGTTAGTTCAAATTCCACTAATGAGCACTAATTACAAAACTCTGAAACTACACTTTACAATATCTTCTAAAACTATTTATCATGTGTTTTATACACTAACTCTGAGCATGATTCTTTTTAAAAGACAACTTCAGACAGCTCCAGCAAAAATCAATCAGTGGACCACACCACAGAGTTTGTGGCAGATATTTCTTTGAGCGTAGATGAGAAAAACCAGCTAGCCCTACACAGGCATTAGCTTGTACACAGACGGTTTACCCCATCACGTAAAAGGCTCACGTTGAGAGGTCACTAGAGGACCAGAATGGGCCTGCCTCTGCTATCAAATGGAGGTCACAAGGAAGCTGGCCCGAGAGCACGAGTGATTGGGCCAGCCGGCTGAGCGCAGCTGCAAACCATCATGACCATCAGCAATGAAATCTCCATTATTTTGTTAACTGTGTCTGAGGCAGTGCCCTCACTATTATGTCAATGTCTAGGCTTAATGCTGATTCATATACTGCAGAGAAAATCCCAGATTAAGTCCAGATGGCAAGACCCACTTTTAGCAGTGAAACTGCAACACATTAATGACCAGATAGGATCCTCATATATGATAGTTTTTTTTATTCTTTTAAGCAAATAAGCAAAATATTCATGCACATAACAGAATATGGGCCCCTTTCCATCTGGCACTAACGTGTTTTATATCCTGATATTATCTGGATATTCTTTAGCTGCACAGCTTTTACACCTTGCATTCCAATGCGCCTCCAGTGTGATCGGGTAGAGAGCCAATCACACTTACCCGCACACCATGTACATATAACATTTTGCAATCACTGGAAATTCTCTATCATTTACTGAATTTTAAACTTTGGCTATAAAATGGTTTCCATCACTTTAAAAGACAGGAAAAAAAGATTTGGCCTATTGTGTTTCTCTACATTAGAAACATTCCCACAGTAAGCATTTCCAAAAATGATTAGAAGTGAAGAAAAGAGGAGAAATAAAGTTAAAGCTGCCTAAAAAAATTAATCAGTGAGAGATGTTAGTTTTTAGAAATGAGATATTCTAAAAGTGGTCATGTGTGATATTTTTCATTTCATTTTTCATTTCATTTCAATTTTCATTATCAGTTGAGCAGATCAGGGGCTGTTTTATTTTTCAGAAGTTTTTATTTTTTTCCTCAAAAGCAAAACCAGCAGCACAGTGCAAGACTAAAAGGACATAATGTGTTATTGTATTTATTTTATTAAACAGTCACATATAGTAATTAAGTTTGCAATACTGTAGATTCAATGATTTTTCAAATTAAATGTTGTTGTGAAATAATAAATAGAATCATTTTCACATGACATGCTTTCAGTTATCCTGCATAACTGAAGGAAAAAAGGAAGGAATATAACAAGGAACAAAGAAAAAAATGACAACATGCCATGATTTATGCTCTGCTAAAAATAGAAAAAGTTTTTTTCTTTGCATTTCGTGTACAGACATTAATGTTGTCAAAACGATCCCCATTCATACAGATCCACGAAAATGACCCAGGCCAGTAGTTAGCAATGTCACTTTGTAAAGAAACAGTATGCACCAGATTACATACATAGACTGAACATGTAATACATATTAGCATGATGTTTTCAAAAAATTTTCACAAATGTAGTTTACATGGAGACAATAACAGTACTGTTTAAAAAAAAAAAAATTGCACTTTGAAACCCATTTTAAAAAGTCTGCATTTTCAGGCTTCCAAAACACAGTTGTCATTTAAATGAATGGCCAAAACACATAATTTTATTAAAGAATAAATTGTATGAATAAATTGCATGATTGGATGATCTTGGGTGCATTTACACCAGGATTTCATTTCAGTTAACTGCAATCCAATTGTCATCCAATCCAAGAAAAAAAGAAAGAAAAAAAAAAAGAAACACCAGAATAAGCGATAGATATTTTTTTTTTATTTGGTGTTGTGCAAGGATTTATCAATTTTTGTTGCTCTCGGCTTTAACCGATAAGATTTTTGCTTTCAATCATCCATCTGTCCTTCAGTGCTGACCTTCCCAGGTGAGTGAATATTGTTGCATTTCCGAGAGAGAGAGGGAACGCTAGGTGAGCTTTCCTACAAGCAAAATAATGATTAGCCCCTTGAACTGGTGCAGTGTAGATTAATAATGTTTTCTTTTCTAGTATCAATCTAAATTGACATTGTGACTAACCACTACAGCAATGACGAGACTAGGCAAGTGCACATATTCAGATCAAGAACCCCTGACAGCTTTCAAAAAGAGGGGAAAGTCAAAAAATTTGCTCCAGAAGCACCTCCGAGAAATAGAAAAGGCTAATTTTCAAATTAAGCCGAGTGATTTGGGGAAGGAAAAAAGGGTCAGTCGAAGAAGAAGTGTGTAGTGTGAGAGGATCAGCTGATTTCCATATTAATTGAAGGAGATGTGTGTGAGCCGGAGAGGTGAGGAGCTCTTGGCTGTGCTGCAATATTATCCTCGGCTCCACTAGTCACTAATGGCTGAAGTACCCAAACTCAGCATGACTAATAAGACACAGGGGGATGGAGAGGGGCTGCGGCACGTCCTCTGAACACAGCGGCATCAATCACACAAAGGAAAAACAAGGCAATTAGTGAGACCACAAAAGAAAAGAAAAAGAAAAAAACATTAATTACTTTACTAGTCGTAGGCAACAAACACATCGGTTGCGCTCCCAAAGCTGGCAAAAGTTGCTAATGCTAAATATGATTAGCTTTTGACATCCATATGGATGTGTTTTGGTCTGCGCTGTATCGCTGCTGTTTACTCAGATAATTGGAGCGCTGTACCTTTAGGCCATCAGTGAATTCAACAGCACATCTGAGAAGAGGGTGCTGGTTTTAAAGCCAACCTGATATCAAAACTGACCTTGTTTTTTTGTTGTTGTTTTTTTCTCTCTCTCTACACGTTCCTTGCTATATTGAGCATGATTTTAAAGTGTGTGTTTTTCCCAAAACATCTTTCTCTACGTAATCTTTCAGCAGCCTTTAAAATTACTTTCTTTTTCATCTGATGCCACCTAGTTATTAAGTCATTATTTTAGGCTGGCGTTAGATTATGTAACATAAATCAGTGTAAAAGGGACTTTTATTTGTGCGTTTCTTAATGGCATATATATATATATATATATATATATATATATATACACACACACACACACACACACACATATATATATATACACACACACACACACACACACATATATATAATATATATATATATACACACACACATATATTACTATAAGTCAACAGTTATGAAATATGATCATGAAACACACAGTTATTGTGGATCCAGCAGTGGATTGTTGCAGACTACTGGCAAAAATATAAATCACATTTATTATTCAGGAACTCAATATTTTGCATTTGTAAGGGAAAATACAAAGTATTTATGGGCAAATTCAAATTCAAATGATTGTTTTGTTTTACCCAACTGACAGCCCCCAAAACAAAGTCTTGATAACTTTTTATAAATATTTTTGGTAACTTGACTGAAATATTGTATCAATTTGTACCTCAAGCGCACATTTTTGTATGATCTGCTCATTAAACTCTGTGGGTTGGATTTAGGTTTGGGCTTTCATGGGAACATTTTACCTAAAAATCGTATGTTTTCATATGAGTGAGATCATAAGAATTTATATGAAATCGCCATCTACAGTAGTGCACTATTGAAGAGTTTACATGAGATATGTATAAGTAAGTATTTAATAAATTAAGTGTTATAATAATAAGTAATTAATAAATAAGTATTTTTTTATTTTATTTTATTATATTTTTCTTTAATTACTATTTTCTAGTGCTGGGCAGCGATTAATCGCAATTAATCACATGCAAAATAAAAGGGTTTTTTTTGTGTACATAATATATGTGTGTGTATTGTGTATATTTATTTTGTATATATAAATACACACACATGCATGTATATATTTAAGAAAAATATTTTATGTTTATACATTAAATATATTTATAAATAATATAAATTATATGAATATAAATATATACATGTAAATACGTTAATATTTTCAAAATATATATTGTATGTCTTATATATATATATATATATATATATATATATATATATATATATATATATATATAATACACACAGTACACACACATATATTATATAAACAAGAACTTTTATTTTGGATGTGATTAATCATGATTAATCGTTGCCCAGCACTATTTTTTTTTTTTTTTTTTTTTTGCAATTTGTATGCCTTTATTCATAAATATTATAGTTGTAATTTGTATTGATGCATACAATCTGATTATGCCCTACTGTTTTTTTTATTTATTTTTTATTTTTTTCTCCTGAAAAATCTTGCTATACATTGCAGACCTGCCCTCTGAACATACTAAATAGAATATGCCATCATATATTTTATATCGCTTATGCCAGTTATTCCAAATAATTACAAAATGACCATAGGCATATTCAGAAGCTAATAGTTCCACTTTTTTTTTCTCTTTTGAAAAATGCATTAACAATCACTAAATTTGAGATTTTTTTGAAAAAAATTCTGAATCGACTGACATCCACATACATGTTTTATTAGTCTTTGTGTTGGTGAAGGAAGATCCAATTATCTCTTACACCACATAGTCTATTTCAAAGCAATAGCATAGCTCTTCAACAGCTAGGCTACGGTAGAGCTTGTAAAAGGAGGTTGATAACAAGTGACATAATACACAGCAGAGCCAGGGCTTAACTATCTAATTTTCGGCATCTGATTGTGCATGACAATCCCACCGAGCCCCCATCATTGAACTCACTTCTATCAGAATCCCCATCAGCTCTTGCAGTTGCTGATTCAATGCCCGTCTGGTCCCAAGATGCAGGAGACGATTCAAAGTTCTTCTGCTTTCCATTTGATTAAAGCCAGAATAAATTTACCTCAGGGCAGTTACACAGAGGGAATCACAACCTGTGCTTCAACGAAACTTTATTGTTTGGTAGACAAGGCTAGGGTTACGTTTCTTTTTTGTATGCGCAACCTTTTTGAAATGGGACTCTTTCGTTTTCTGTGACATCGCGAGATAAGGGTGCGTTATGAGTGATTGTTTTTTTCACTGACACATACTCTGATAACAGTTCAAAAGAAAGACATTCTTCAAGCCCACTCATAGTGAACCTTGATGTTTATCTTAAAAGCTTTGATTGAATATTAAAAGTAGTGTTGATATGTTACACTGATATTTAGCAAAGGAAACTGAGCTCGTTCGGGATAACAAGTGTTCTCTGATCTGTTCAAAGCCATGATGCATTGTAGAAAAAAGAATTATTTATCTGCTTTTTGACAATTCTGTATACAGTGCAAGATTGGATTATATATGGACACCTACGTACTTGACACTAGAGATAATGACACAGAAACAGGCCCTTGATCTTTGCAACTTCATTCATATGAAATAATCAGGACGAAAGGGGAAAAACATTTAAATTAGAGTTCTTTTAAGTTCAATTCACAGCCCAAAACTTCTGCTGCATTGCCTCTAAATGAGGATTGTGGCCTTAAAGAGTGATTTGTTACTATAGTGATGTCAAATAGATTTCCATCTAATCCCCTCCATCACAAAAATGATATATGACAGCTGCATCTGGTATACAATATAAGCTGTGTTTACACAGACTTTTTAATGCTGTGTGGCGGTAGAAATGTGTCACACGGTAGAGGAACCAAGCCATTCTCTATCCGCATCAAAGGAAAACACAGATAAACGCAGACATACACTGACTATATCAAATATGGTGACACAAACCTCAAACAACATGAAAATTGGTCACGAAACCTGCGAGAAACTATGAAATTTGATAATTGATGTTTGAGGGTCGTGTTGCCAAATTTAGTGTAGTCTGTGTATGCGTAGGTTGATCAATGGTTTGATTTCAGAATGAATTTTGGATTTTGATCAGTTCATCAAACAAAGTGGCTATGTTGCTTCAAAAATTAATTCAAAAGATTGATCTTTCAATCTATCAGTCAGTTTATATGGATTCATTTCACACAACTTTTATGTCCTTTTTGGAACTTGAATCTGAATCTGAATCTGAATCTGGTTTCAAGTCAAGATTGTATTAAAATCTTTAAATTAGCTCTGAGCGAAACTAATGTAAAAATTGTAAATATATAAGTAATATATATAAGGGAAACAAGTCAATTTAGCTCAAAGGAAATCATTTATGATTTTATAGGGAATTTGAACAGAATCACTGTTTCACGGCTGATCACTGAGTCAGCAGCGATTCACTGAACGAGCCGTATAAAATCCAAAATATAGTGAAAACACTATTAAATAGCACAGTAACAAGATCGGCAGTTTAAGACATTAACTTGTAAGCACAAAACACAAGATACTTCTCTTTTCAATATAAATAAGACTTTATTTATATAAACCTAAGACATGTAAACTAATCTAATCTAACACATGAACACACGCATTCACACATTCACACGTTGCAGAAAGAGAGGAAAGGATGAGTTTACAGAATGAAAATGTGAAATCCCAAGTTTACAGCAATATGTGCAATTGCCTATAGACCTGAACCATCAATCATTTGACCCTCGCATTGAGTTTTTCAATGAGGCTAAAATTTATTTTAAACTGCACCGACTCAGCAAAAGTCTGGAGGTTGTACTTGCTTGTGATGCCTTAAGGAATTCCCTTGCGTCCTTGTCGTCTTTGGAGAAAGGGGTTTCCTGAGGTTGCTGATTGGCTGAGTTCAGTGGTCTTTCGTAGTAAAGTCTTGGGCATTGGCTCTTGATGCAGAGTTGGTCTGGTTGAAGTTTGAGACGGGTGCAGTTGGAGCTGGACTTTGCGGCAAACTTAACTTAACAAAATTCTCACGGAAAGACAAGAAATTAAAGTAAAAGAATAAAAGAATGTAACGAGACTAGGTGGTTTTTCTTCTCATTGTGGTAGCAGCTGGCATCTAGGCCAGAGCACGCTCAAAGAGCAGCGTCAAAACGCGGTGGCAAAAGAGAAGAAGAAGAGAAGCAGAGGAAGAGAGAGTTTGATGGTGTCCTGAGTATTTAAACTCGGCTTCTAGACCGTCCTATCTGGACGTCTTGACCAATTAGAAATGATCTTGGCTCGTGGTGTTGTATGTTTCTCCTCCCCATTCATAAATCTAACATGTTATCTTATCAGTCATAGGGTCCAAATTTTCCCACTCTTACGGAGTACAATTTTGGACATGATTTCTCTAACAAGACTATGGTACATTTGACAAATAATTGATTGGAAGAAACATATAAAGCATGATTTTTCAAACTCATACATACCAAACATGAGTATTAACTCTTAAACTATTCCCTAGTTATTAAAAGACATACATCATATGTGATTAAAACATGATGGTTAATCGTATGGGTTACATACATGATATGGGGTTATGCATAAACATGATAAGTCTCATAAGTCCTTTTAAGGTGATTTTGGTGCATATACATGTGAAAAGGCAGTTTCTGTACCGTTCTGTGAACATAAGGACATGTTCTGTGAAGACAAGAGGGGTTAAAAGGTCTCTTAAGGAATTTAAGTCTCCGTCTTTGTCTTCTATGTGACGAGCTGGGGTGACCCACCCAATGAAGTCTCTAGCTCGTGATTTCGATCACAGATTTACAAGTGACAGCCATATCATCAGTTCTGATTACTTGCCCCAAATTTGACAGTTTCCTTCCTTCATTGGACTTATCAATAAGTGTTCCTTTTGTTTTAATGTTGCAAGCTGTTCTGTAAAAGAGGCTTGTTGGTTTGCTTTCTTCAGAGGGCTGGAGCTAGGAATCTGATTTATGACGAACATCCTGTTGCAGCCTTGGGATCCTCTCTGGAATTTCGGCTCCTCATGTTTCAATGTTCGGATAGAATCTTAACTTTCTCTGACTCGTTCTGATCCTACACTAAAAAAAAATAAATAAATAAAAAATTAAGCCGAAAACATTTCTGGAAGCTGAAACTCTCCACCCAAAGCCGATTAAAACCGATTCTGCCCAACATATAAACCCAGTAATGGTAGGAGTCTATAGTTATCACCACAGCAGCTCATCAATTTCTCTCCATTCAGTGCAGTTCCACTTAAGTATTTTCTTCTCTTCTTAGTACCTCTGTCCTCTCAATACCCATCTGCCTCAGCTGCGTCAGCTGCCAGGACATCTGCAGCCTTCTAAAACTTTGGAGGTAGTCATTTTTACACCTACCACAAGCTATTTTCAGACAAATTTGCAATCAGAACATTGCATTGGAAATGAATTGGGCACCATATTGCACACTTTGTACTCCCATCAGATTTCTCACCTGGTATGAAAACTTGCAAACTCAAAGCACTCATATTAATAAACTTAAGTATTGTCTGGTTTAGAGCACAGGATCAATTCTCATTCTTTGGGATAAGAGAGTTTGCCTAATGCCAATACACAGTAATAGCAGAATCAGCTTTACTGCCAAGTATGCTTATGCACAAGGATTTTGTCTTGGTGACAGGAGCTTCCAATGCAGAAAAAGTACAGAAATACATAGGGATACAGGCAATAAAATGAAACCGTAACAGAAAATGGGCAATAAAATTTCAATATAAGGTTACACTTCATTCCAGTAGTAATAGGGTTAGTAGAATAAGTTGACTTTATTTGAGAAAAAAAGACTGTAAAAATGCTACAGTATTTTATTTAATTTTTTTTTTATTATTATTATTTTTTTATCAAGTTTATGTTCCATCTAATGTTATTAAATCAATGTTAAATTAATTGTTAATTTTTGTCATTAATTTTTTGCATTACTTTAGCGCCGTGTGTTATCATTACGGTGTTTAGTATTTGTGTGAATGATACTGTGCACCTTCTATATAAATTATTTTTTACATCCTCCGCTTGTGAAAAAGCTGCTTGTGAGATACTGGTGTTTCAATAGGCTGATATAAATGTAAATGTAAGTTAAATATGTGAAACTTTTTTTTTTTGTGCTTATAGTTAGAAGAATGTCTAAAGTGGACTATCAAAATAATGTGTTACCAAATATAATATAATATATTACAAAACCGTTATAAATACAGAAGATACACAACAGACAGAATCACAATGCACAGATATGCTATTTACACATGTACAGTTATGAGAGCTGAAAAACATACAGCCCATGCTACTGAATGTGATTTAACAGACTCTTTTTGCCACAAAAGCAAAAACTGAGTTCATAATTTGACCTTATGACAGCTTCACACACTCAGACTGTCATATCAATGCAATCAAAATAGGCGCTGACATATCTGAATGAAGTAATGCATCATAATAGACCTTTAGCCCCACACGGCAGCCCACCCTCAAGCATCAACAGATTAATTCCAGTCAACAGATTCTCTCCATTATCATTCACGCGACTGAAAGTATAAATGACAGGTTGAGGAGCCTGGCTTGCACAAATAGAAACCTGCCTTCAAAGTCAGGCCAATGTCATCATTCCACACTCCCCAATGCTGCTATCTATCACAATTATTAGCTTGTAGTCCTCTATTTGAGTTTCCTATTAAGGTAGCACATACCTGACGAGGAAAGGACTGGATTTCAAAATGAATTGTGATCGGAGCTTTGGTTAGCACACATGCTCCAGACACATTAAGCTGAGGAGCTCATGCAGGAAACCTGGTTTTGCCCCCATCATTTCCTGACATCTTTCTACTTTGCAGAAAGACAATGGACAATCTAGCCACCATTCAGCACATTAATAAAAGTCAGTCAAATGCCCTTTAAATAAAGCAATTATTCAAGCATCTTATTTGGATCTCAGCCTATAACCCAATCATTATCAAAGACGATCATATCTCTGGAGGCATAAACTAAAAGCTGACTCAGTCTTTTGATTTCCTTCCAGAAAGGCACATTTGGGATTCTGAAAGATACAGAAATATTATCGCTGCAATTGTAATTCAATCACTCTTCATTTTTGTGTATATGTCACGATTGAGTTCAGTTAGTTTCTTCATCATGGACTTTTAGATTGTTCACAGTCAGATTCCCGTTTCATTTGTTCTAGTTTTCCCCGCCAGTCATCAGTTTGTATTTAACAATACTCATTGTCTTGGACAAAATATGACAGCATATCTACAACATATTTATGTATACGCACACCCCATTGCTAATACTGTATGTGTGTATGTAATGGGGTGCATGAATGTGTGGTTTAGCTCAGTGAAATCTAACAAATGTCTTTTTATCAGAGCCTAATGGTCTTCAGACAATAGAAATAATCTACTGTTGTTGTTGTTATTATTTGTATGCTGTATAACAATGTGGTATATCTACTACAAGAAGAGTTAACATTAATAATAATAAATGTCTCTCTTTAAGCTTTTAATATTTTTTTTTTTTTAGTTAATTCAGCCTGCCGGTTTCATTCAACAAATAGTCTCTTCTGTGCTATTCAGGCACCTTCTCCCAGTCCAAACCTCATAAATTATTCATATTCAAGTTAAAATGAAGAAATACAGCAGTCTCTCCTTTTAAAACATTATTTTCACTAACTTGCTTCATTAGCTTCAGGATGCTCTTTGATGTACGAGCCTTTTCTTTTTATGTAAAAATAATTTAACAAGAAAATCATTTCCAAGAAATGCCTCTGCATGTTGTACCGTTTTCACAAACCCATGAACATCACTTTTATAGACGACTTAAGACAGGTTCATTTTGGCTTGAAAGGAAGTTCTATACATAGAGCTGCCATTAAAACATTATTATATTAACTACAACATATACACATATCAGAATATGACGATACCTAATGCAAAGGCAAATGCAACACAGCAAAGAGAAGAGTTAACATAAAGTGTACAAAGAGTTAAGACAAAAATAAAAAGGTAACATTTAACTGCAGTAAATCTGTCTAAATTTTGTAAAGAGTGCTTGTAATGTATATTTGAGATAGACATTACAAGTCTTTATGCAGTAGTAAAACTTGAAGGAAAAAAAATAAAAACTTAACAAATTTGGCTCCTGCACAGTGATCTGCCAATTAGTTCTCACAGTATAAATGCATTTTGCTGCTGCTGTCTAGTGTGTCAAACAATACTGAAATGACAAATAGAAAACACAATTTTTATGCAAATAGTGAGATCTTGCCAAAAAAAAAAAAAATAATTAGATTTTGCCTCAACAAATATGACTAAATAATTTCAGTTTTAGTGACTGTTTAATTTAAAAAGGCTTCACTGAAAAATATATATGCTTTATGGCACTGTTTTAATATTGTGTATTTTAAGTTATTAATTTGCAGTTGAATTGAATTTCTAAAAGGGTGTGTGTTCAATAACAAATTATTTTTTTTCTTGTGGTATTCAATTTGTAGCATCAAACTATATATTTCATATCTATTTTTAACATACTGTGGCATGTCTGTCCTTGTACAGTATTTATTTCCAAAAAGTAAGCTTAATCTGCTACAGTTATTCAAGTAATGATTTTGCATTGTTTAGGCACTACTGCCAATCTAAACTTCATTAAATATTCATGCCAACATTTTAACATGAAGAAATATAGAAGCTCTCTCCTCTAAAACATTTTCAGTAGCTTCATTAGCTTTCTTTATGTTTTCCAAGAAATGCCTGTATGTCTGTTGTACATTATCATAAGCTTTATTAGATCACCACATTAATGTAGATGTCTGCTAGTGCAGACATTCAAAATGGAATGACTCCATTAACTGGCTACAAAAGTTGCTTACAAATATTTGTGAAAATGTTACCAGACATTCAATGCATGATTTCAAAATGTGAGGCTCAGATTGCGCAATAATAGTTGCACAATTAAAAAAATGCAGAAAATATGTACAACCTATCCGAGTTGACTGCAGATGCTAGATGATTCACTATTAACTTAACAAGGTTTTTCAGTAGCATGACGGTAGTTGAGCTGTTTTCACATCAGTATAGCTTTTTCTGTAACATGCTACCCAACGGGTAGCTTTTCCAAGGGAGCAGCAGTGTAGCCCAAACACTACATTATTCTTTTCATCTCAGAACTGAGGGAATAATCAGATGCACTCACCCAAAATGTCCTCGCTCTCCCTCTTTTTAATGTAATGTTGGAAATTCAGATTAATTTTATTGAACTGGTTCGTCCTAAAAGCTCCTTTTCCCTATTTGTAGTGGCAGAAAGTCTGATTTAATCTAAGTAATTGATTCATATTAGTCTGTCCACTCTATCATATACTGCATAGTGTTGGAAAATCTGATTCATTTTTGCGAATCGGTTCATCCTAAACAGTCCCTTTCTCTCATATGAATATTCATGGCACTACTGCAGCTCACTTACTCATTCGGCTTACCAAGACTGTGAATATACCAAGAAACTTAAGTCATATTACTATGAGTGGGGCAAAGCGCAATGCACAGTGTGGCAGAATAAGTCCAGCCTTCTAAATGAAAGTGTTGATTGCCAATTGGTGAAATCATTGCATCACTGCATCACTGCAGATACAGTTAGAAGTTTCGATAGCCATAGAAACAGTCAGTGTTTTGAGATGCGCTCTTAGCCCTCTTTGGGACATCGTCATTTATAAATGTCGCTAAGAAAATTGCATTTAAAATAAAATGTTAATGTTCAACCAACAACATTTCATTTTCATGATGTCATATGACATCCCCTTCAACCAGTAAAATTTAAATTTATTTGCCATGTGCTTCACATTTTTGGTAACAAAGTAGTAAATGAGACATTAGCACTTGTTAGGTCACATCCTCTCAAGGCTCCATGGTGAGCTCATTTTAGACTAGAAAATGCATAAAAATTCAAATTATTAAAAAAAAAAAAAAGTGTTTTCAAGCCATTTTTAATGCACTTTTATAAAAACAATAACTCAGAGATCAAAAATCTGAGTGTCATGCATAAATGGCATTTACGAGATATACAGTATACGGGTGCCTCTCAAAAAATTTGAATATCGTGAAAAAGTTCTTTTTTTTTGTGTGTAACATTTCAAAAAGTGAAACTTTCATATATTATAGATTCATTACATGTAAAGTAAAACATTTCAAAAGTTTTTTTTTAATTTTTTTATTTTTTATTTTTTTTAATTTTGATGGTTACAGCTTACAGATCATGACAGTCAAAAATCCTGTATCTCAAAATATTGGAATATTTATATTTCAGTTCCATTAAATTACCATCCCTACAGTATAAATTCCGGGTATCTCTTGTTCTTTGAAATCACAATAATGGGGAAGACTGCTGACTTGGCAATAGTCCAGAAGACAGTCCTTGAGGGTGTCAATGACTTACCCACAAAGAGGGTAAGTCACAGAAGGTCATTACTGAAAGGGGTGGCTGTTCACAGAGTGCTGTATCAAAGCATAATAAATGCAAAGTTGATTGGAAGGAAGAAATTGAATAGGAAAAGGTGCACAAGCAACAGGGATGACCGCAAGCTTGAGAATACTCTCAAGCAAAGCCGAGTTCCAAGCTGCTTGAAATCCAGTGTGAAGTTTCCGAAGTCAGTGATGATTTGGGGTGCCGTGACATCTGCTGGTGTTGGTCCATTGTGTTTTATCAAGTCCAAAGTCAATGCAGCCATCTACCAAGAGATTTTGGAGCACTTTATGCTTCCATCTGCTGACAAGCTTTATGGAGATGCTGATTTCCTTTTCCAGCAGGACTTTAGCACCTGCCCACAGTGCCAAAACCACTTCCAAGTGGTTTGCTGACCATGATATTACTGTGCTTGATTAGGCAGCCAACATGCCTGACCTGAATCCCATATGGAATCTATGGGATATTTTCAAGAGAAAGATGAGAAACAGTCGATCCAACAATCCAGACGAGCTGAAGGCTCAATAGTGCCTCAGCAGTACCACAGGCTGATCGCTTCCATGCCACACCGCACTGATGCTGGAATTTTTGTGCTAAAGGAGCCCTAACCAAGTATTGAGTGCATAAATTAACATACTTTAAAGAACTTGAACTTTTCTGTTTTGCAAATCCTTTTTTTTTTTTTTTTTGATTGATCTTAGGAAATATTGTAATATTTTGAGATACTAGATTTTTTTACTTTAATGAGCTTTAAGGTCTAATCATCAAAATTAAAACAAAAAAAAAAAACAAACAAAAAAAAACTTTTGAAATGTTTTACTTTACATGTAATGAATCTAGAATATATAAAAGTTTCACTTTTTGAAATAAGTTACAAAAAAAAAGTATTTTTTTTCACAATATTCTAATTTTTTGAGATGCACCTGTATTTTGTGTAGCTGGCTGTATTGTTCAGCATTGGCAGGCAGTATAATAGGCTTTATGCACGTTTTAGGTTCATGTTTGTAAGATTTTTAGAAGATGAAGAGACAAATCTGTACTTATTTCAGAAGATAGTGATAGGAGTGCATCAGAAAATCAGGTTATAGTAATAAAAGATGTTGAGGACCAAGAATGGTTGAAGCAATGAGGGTGAGGGCAGTGATGAAGAATGGATTGTTGTGGAAGCCAGGCATTTGGGTGCATTATCGTATGCTAGTTTGAAAGATGTGATCCATACAACAACCAGAGTTCAGGAAAGATGCCAATGTGTACTGGCATTACTATTCTGACAGGCAGCGATGCACTAATGATGACTGCACAAGTCAAAATTTGTGTGGAATATGTGGAGAAAAAGAATAATCATGTTGACTTTCACTTGTGCTACGATAATTGGTTTGAAATTTCAAGATGAAACACAATGTTAAAGTTATTTTAATGCTTTTGAAACACTAAGACATGGTTTCAGGCAGTGAAATTACATCTGAAGTTGTGTCAGGTTTTAGACATTTTCAAGCATGAGTTCCAAATCAAATATAGCAGCACAAGAAACAACTGAATGTTCACTACTAATGTTTTGTTGTTGTTGTTGTTGTTGTTTTTTAAACAGTAAGACCTTTTCACTTCTTTTCAGATAGTGAAAAAGCGTTTGATTGTTTGTGAAGTTTCAGACAATTTGCCAAAAAATAATTTACCCTAATTGGACAAAATCAGTTATAAATGATGGAACCCTAAAAAATGTGCTTTTTGTTTTTGGATAACAGCATCTACTAAATGCGTAAATGTAAATGTATTGTTTGTAGCCATATAGTATGGCTTTGCCACTGTTGCCTCCTCCAGCATCACTCAACACATAACATGTACAACATATAATAACAAAACTCAAAATGGAAGGATGAATGTTTGAGCGTCCAAGCATGTATTATGGTCGAGACTGAATGATGAATGAATGTAATGTCCATGCACTATAGAACAGCATGTGCATTCGCCTCTCTATAGCGAGAGTGGAGGGAATGGTGATGTAAAATGTATGTATATGTGTGTGCAAGTGCCATTCCACCGCCAGATCTGGGTCATGAAACAAAACCAGCAGAGAACCACTGACTCAGACCACTCACATATTGCAGAGGTTATTTACACTAAGTGAAAATAGCAGTATTTTCTTTGCACTAAATGCAAATTGTGTTAGATGCTATTTACACTTAGTGCAAATAATGGTAGACAGGCTGACTATTCACATTACTATTTGCATTGTTCTAGATTATCAAACAGTATATTCAGTGTAAATATATAATAAACTCATAAATGGATGCTGCCTTATCCTTTAAATCTACCCCAACCCTCACCTTAACCCTAACCATACTGAACCTGCTAATTAGTAAAGATGTCCTTTACGGTCCAGAAATGGAGCCACAATTTTGAGCATGGTGACAATATGAGCTACATGCGCCACAGTTGATTAATCAACATGAGGACATCCATTTTCAGACAATGGTGTGTGGAGTCAGTGTAAATTACCTCTGCCAATGAGACAGGCCAGTTGCACTTAGTGTAAATAAATGCTTTGCTTACATATACACCATTATACCACATCTACATAAAATGTTAAACAGTGATGGGTTAAATAAACTGAAATCTTTCATTTGTTATAATATACTGATATTATAGAGACTTAATGGGGTGTCTCTGTAGCGGAATATTTGCAATAGAAAGTATTATTACATTCACTTAAATATGAATATCAACACTCTTATGGAAACAACATACTGGGCACGTCTGCATTTATTTTTTGTAAAACCATTGATACATATTCACATTTTCTAATTAACTGCTCTCTCCTCTGGAGATCTAGAATGATCTCAGCTCTCAACCCCTGAGGCTATTAATTAAAGCATACAGACTCAATGTACGCAGCCACTCGTACTATCAGCCTTATCTTCACTGAGGAAATATGACAGACCATTTGATAAATATATTATGTTCGTGAAATGAAATCTCACTGTAGGCTTTTAATTAGCACACAGTCACTCAGTGCATGTTCTCAGACTATGTATTTACTCATATCTAACAGATCCATTTTAACATTGTGAAAAGATATTTGGTAGTCTTTACAAAACAAATAAAGAACATGATTGTGAAGAGCCTTTTGTGTGCACATCTGTTTGCACTTTTGTGGACTGTAAACAGACATAACGAAATCTGTTAATGGTCCCTGAGTTGGCACATGAACCTCACTGTACAATAACAAAATGAATACAGTTATTCAAAGCCTTCTCTGTCCAAAAATATTACATAGTACTGTATGGACAATTTTGACATGAGTATAACCAACGGTTCAAAGGTTCAAACAAGAATCAATAAAGACTCAAGATAAATGTTTATTGGCCAAATGCAGCAGGTAGACTAAACAAAAGCTGAAAGCTGAATCAAAGTTATGTTGTTAAAATGAAATATAAGGATGGCATTATGTGCATTCCTATGTATTGATTTGCTTTTGTACCTGCAACATGCAGACCTCTAACAGTTAGAGGTGATTCACACTTGATTTGTTTCAGGAGTCTCTTCAAGGGCAGTTCACTTATGGTGTGCATTAAGGGCCTGTCAACAAAGGGTGTCATCATAGATTCCATCTGTGAAATTTTTGTTTCGTTCTCTTACATTCCATATAACTTCCTGTGTGATCAGCCACAATGTAGAACAATGTATGACCCTAGTATACAGTATTTTAGTGTTATCTGAGGATAAGGAACAACATTTTTGAATCCTTTTGAGTCAAATATTATTGCTAATTTGAAATATTTCATACTTTTGATGTGAGTTTGTAAAGTAGTTTCAGTAATTCACAATTCAAATACATTGGAGCTGTTCTTGTATGACTGACAAGAGCTGAGAACCATATTTTATATTACGCTAAAATTTACATCAAATGTATTGTTATTATGAGAGAGCGAGTGTTATTACCTGTATCTGATACAGCATTCATTCTTTAGCTCAATCTCATATTCAGCATAAAACATAGCTTGAATATTCACTGAGGGAAGTGATATCTTTGTCGTACTATCCTTTCAGCTGTTAAGGGTGATTTCCAATGACAGCGCTGCTCAGTGCATTTGTTTATTGTGTCTTACAATATGTTGTTGTAAAAATAAACAACCTTGTTTCAGACCCTTTCAATATAAGTCTTTGCTACTGACTCACTCAAAAAACTCTTATCACCATCTAATGGCGTAACAATGTAACCAAAATTGCCATCACTAAAACACCAAAACAATACTATTATTAAATACTACTGTTATTTATATAAAATATTATTTTTTGAACAGTAATATTTGATAAATAACAACAGCCATTATAAAAAGTTGCCAAGAAATTCAGTCAAGAGTACATAATTGTTATTATTGTTAGTAGTAGTATTAGTAGTAGTAGTAGTAGTAGTAGTAGTAGTACTATTATTGACTATTTATTTTTTTTATCTATTTATTTATTTATTTATTTATTTATTATTTATTTGCATCTCATATATTTTTCGATCACCATGTCCCTTTAGAGGCTCTGTTGAGCACTAGTAATCCAGATTTGGTAATGTGAAAAAGTGTGTATCTGGATCATTGTGATCCAATCCAATTTTGCTTTGAAAAACCAGCAGAAAAGTAAGATGGATTACCTGATCCTAGATAGCAAAACATGGGATTTCCAAATCCAGATAATTTTGATCCAGATTTTTGAACAACTGGCCCCTGGAGTTCACATCTCTGAAAATGTTGAAGCAAATTTTCAAATAGGCCACATATTTGAAGTCTGAACAACTGTTTTCTTGCCTATAAAGCTCTAAAACTACATTCTGTGACACAACAACAATAGTACAGTAGTAAAATTATAGTGGATTTGGGCGTCCGCCATGACACTCACTGTGAAAACTGCTGCAAGCAGAGTGATACAACAGTTCCCGTGGTGATCGCAGGGCTGGAAAGACCTCTCAACCAATCAGATTCAAGGACCAGAAGTAACTGTTATATAAATACTTATGTATCCAACTTTATATAAAGAGTTGGGCAATAATATAGTTACATTTTGTGATGATATAAACAACCAAGCAGTTGAGTTTTGCTATACAGTACATAATGCTTCATCTACGTGATGTTTGAACAACTTCATGCTCCTATTAAAATTACAGCAAATGGGTCATTTCTCAGCAGAAGACAAGCTTAACACAACACTCATTGAATCTTTGAGGCACTTAAGTTCACAGATTCAATTGAATTATTCTTTGCTAATGGCTGAGTTACTCTTTAAATCTTAATGATGAGAGAGTGTATTGTAGCCAGGAATGCGGTTTCTTTGGTTTTGGAAGGTTACATAAGCTGAACCTGGGAGATGACAGCACTCTCATCGCTGATGCGGAACAGGTTTAGGTTTATTATTCTACAACTCTTAAGCATACAAGAATGGTATTAATGCTGCCGATGTAATGAAACCGAATCCTTATATAAGCTCTTTTGTAGTGTCATTGCAGCACTGAAAGCACATGGATAACATTGCTTCCATAATGTGAAGTGGCACACATCTCACGTGATCCACTAGCTGAAGGACTTGTGATGTTTCAGACAAGCGGGTGGAATGTTATTTTAGTTTCACATATGGGTAGGTTTGATAGTCTGCTGAAATGAAAACCACAAGTCTTTCATCACTGTTGGACAAGTCTTGTTCTCTTCCACCGTTTATAATGAGTCTGTTCAAAAGACCGTGTATTTCACTGTTCAAAGCATGATGCATGTACTTGTGCTTTTGTAGTTGTTTTTATGCTGTGCTGTCGAGCTGATTTGCTAGTAATGTATTTGTAATGTCAGATTACAAATATCTCCAAACATGTATTTGCAAACTTTTTTTTAAATCTCCATTTAATTTACTTCATGAAACAATAGCGTGAGTAACTCAAAGTGAACATATGGCAGAAATATTTCTATAATTCCTTATAGACAAGTAGAGACGTATCTATAGACCAGGATATTTTAGTTTTACACAGTTTTGCACTCCACTCATATTTGCTTCAAAAATGGAAAATAAATGTAGTTTGAGTTATTTAAAATGGTTTACTGTATATCTCTGTCCTTATCCACCTTATTTTTCAATGTAGAAGTAAGCCATTTTCTGTGAATGTGCGAGACTTCCGGTTCATTGACCACTGTAGGGAATTAACAAGAAGAATAACAAAGCGCAATAAACGGTAAAACTGTTTGCACTCCAAACCATTGTGTTCATAATTAAGATAATACATTAAAATAATATGGTAAGACACACTAGTTTGCAATATCGAGCAGCAAAATGAGCTGTTTTGTAGAGTTAAAAATAATAAAAATAAAATGAAATAAAAAAGCCTTTTGCTTCCTTGTCCTACCCTTTTTTATTGATTTTTTTTTTTTTTTTTTGATTGGTATTTTGATATTAAAGTTCCTTTTACTATGGAAATACAGTGCATGATGCGATTAAAAGTGTAGCAAAGGGCTGTATCAATTCCCACATGAAGAGGTTATTTACATATAGAAGTCTTAAGGCACAGCAGCAAATAATGGCTCATTTAAATCAAAGAAAACAAATCTTACCAAATAATACTTGCTAAGTGCTGTTTGTACAGGACACAAAAAAACAGCTGGGCAAAACACAACATGGAACAGAACACAGGGTCTCCTTAAATGAACAGATAAAAGAAGTATTTTATCTTGACATGCATCTTAAAACTGCAGCACTCATGGTGTGAGGTGCTGAAAAACATCAAGATGTGACAGAGCAGCTAAAGACATTTGTGTGTGTAAAGTACATAGACCAACAATTAAAAAGCAGTGTACTGTATATAGCATTAAGTACTGTATTCTATTGTAGCTACCTCAAACAGATTGACAAATAAAATAAATTTATATGGATTCTGGGATGAAGATATCAAATAGACAAGTAGTGGCTGAAAGTGATAGCAATAAACTTCTAAAGCCACTTTTTTGGCATTATTGAGTTATATTGGTCTACCACAATAAATTAATGTTTGTTTTCTCCACAAATATTGATATTTAATTAATGATTAATTTGATCATTTGAATAACTGAATAATTCATAATGCATATACAGACCTACCATTGACAGCTCCATTGATACTCAGAGAGGCAAAAACAACGATTGCCTGCCTTGATTTGTATGTAACCTGAGTGGAATATAACCTCATAATCCAAATGCTGATGAGTTTCTACAGTGCCTTGAGCTTCTTCTCTTACAGCCTGAGGGAGGAAAAAGGGTGGAAAGATTAAAAGTTTGGAGAAATACAAGGTGAGCAAAACTGATGAAGACATGTAAAATGGAAAACATTTGGTTTTCGGCAATCTGAAATGTTGGATGTGTATGGAAAGCCAACCTGCCAAACTCCCACTTCAACCTACTTCCTGATGCAGGAGGCAGCATGCTTAGTTTTTATTTGAGCTGTTGGGCTATCAAATACCCTTTCTTTTGCTCGAATACTGCATCCCACAAACAAAATGGCGAACATAATTGCATAATGAATCTTAAAGTACTCTGCCAAGCGTTAACTAGCTCTTAGTACAAGCAAGCTACAACGTGATTACAGCGCATTTCATTTCAGCCATAATAACGTTTCATTACCACACAATCCCAAATCAAGACCTCCGTTTACATGAGAGATGATGCCGTCACCCCAATGAAACAACAGACATAAAGAAAACTCTGCGCACAATCTAGATAGCATTTGAGAGTTTGCAATAATATGTCCCCTGATGTGAGGGCACAAAATTCCTTTTGACAGCTATGAAATACAGTAAACCCCTGCCTGCTGCGAGCAAGTATTTATCTTTAAAGCCTCACATTTTGATGCCACAAATGTTAAAAGTTATGACAAGCTTTCTTTTTTTTTTATACCTTGAACAAAATATAATTTCATGCTGGATTAACTGTATTGACCAGCTGGAGGGCAAAATAATTTATGTGCATGCGTCTCTGGGTTGCAAGATCTTCATTAGGTCATTTTGTGGTGAATGTGGGTATGAATGAGTGTGTGTGTTTGTGTTTACATAGGATAATGGAAACATGTCCAGGTTACATTTCACCCCAAAACTCAAAGAAAAATAGTTTGCATCAAGAAAAGTTATTTACCAATAAATGCATGGGATGTGATAGATTTAGCATTAATCACATGCTAGTGGTTGCCATAAAATTCTGCTTTCAAATATTTTACAGCATTTACATAATTTCCACATTACAGTGACATTGTCGAGAAAAACAGAGGGTTTTAAACAAATCATAGTCACTAATTTGTTCAATAAAATTTCATTTACTTACATCAAAATACTAAATTCACAGCTTTTTTTTTTTTTTGGAGAAAATGTGAGTGGCACTTGTTTTATTGTTAACTGTAATTCTGATCATTTAGCAATAGCACAACCTTCCTCAACAAAGCTGCATGATTTGAGGAATCATGCATGTCTTTAGCACAAATTTTGTCAGATGCATTACACATTGAAGATTAATACTTAGGTTATGGATCTCTCCAACAAATATGTGCAACATTAAACTTGCCTTAGAAAGTGTTACCAATAAAGAATAGAATGTAAAAAATTGACTTGCAAGTAAGTCTCTTAAAAGTGAGAATGACCATTGTTGCCTGTCAGAGTTGTGAAAGGTCCAGGATTGATGGGGAACCAACTCAGTTGTCCGCCAGCTCGCTCTCTCCCGCTACTCGCGATCTGTTCAGTTGGCTCTTCTGCCAGACATCAACACAAATATAACACACTGCCTGTAAATACTGTACAGTGAGAAATGGCATACTGCACTCATCCAGTCATCATGAATCATATCCCCCAAGTATGAGTATAGAAGGGACAATAGTATATTTTCAATAGTAATTTTAAATCAAGTTAAATATGCAGACAAGTATAGATAAATATGTGAAACACTGTACCTGGAGTTATCAAATCTGTTTGTTTGACTCCAACATAGCAACAATGGTTCAACCAATGGCATGCGTTTTGGGCAGAACTGTTTGTTCGACCAACAGAAGTACTATACTGATGTTTAAAGCCACATTTTGTATTGTCTATTCAATATGTCTGCAACAATAATTAATCTTTTAGTTGTTTATAATATTGATATGTAATTAATTGTGATTAATTAGATTAATTCATGAGTAAATCATTATAATTAATATGCAATATTTATTTAAATAGTAACACTTTACAATACTGTTTCTTACTGCATAACTAATAAGGAATTATTATTAATATTATTAACAGGTAATTATTCATTAACACTTAACTCACTACTGTTACTAAGGAAGATGTGTTAACTAATCAGTATGTAATACAATTTTATGATTGTGTTAAGTAACAGTTAGCTAATCAATAACTAATGTATTCTGTCATACCTCCTGAAGAACTACTATTAATTATCTACTAGTTAAGGTTCAAGAAAAATAACTATGAAATAACTACTACTGAACAGTTATACTGAACATTATAGTCACTATAATAATCAGGCTGTGCCCCACAAATAAAGTACTTGAGTAAAAGTACAGATACCCCAATAAAAAATTACTCCAGTAAAATTATAAGGAGGCCTATTCATTTTCAAAATTACTTGAGTAAAAGAACAAGTACAAAGTACTACTACAGTAGCAACTTTGTTACAGTCCACTACTATGATTATTAGCCTATAATGGAAATGAAATATGCATTTTGTTTGCTGCACACCCAAAAGGACTCATTACTATAATTGTACATAAGTTCTTGCCTGTAATTGCTTTGTGTGCATGTTCTGTAGGAAATCTGCTTCGGAAAGGAACCCCAACTCCACTGTCTTGCCATAAATATCCAACTTATTACAGATACAGTACACTCTGTAAAATGGTGGTTTGTTTACTTATTTATTTATTTATTTATTTATTTACCAAAACACTGGGATGAAGCTGTTGGGTCATATTTGTTTTTTGTTTTTTTGTTTTTGTTTTGTTTTTTTTTAGTCTTGGGTAGTTTTTGTGTTGTGTTAACGCCTAACAGCAATTTCCCTGAGCCCAGCTCCCGCATGAGATCCAGCACCGCTACCGAGGAAACAGGAGACCGGTTGATTACACTTGAATTGCTTTTAAATGTTTAAATTTTTATTATAAAATGTTTGTTAAATTAGTTTAAATGTGGGCAGTATACATGTTAAAATGGCATAAAATATGCTGTATTAAGAAATGTTCTCATCTGAAATAAAGATCGTAAACAAGTTGTGTCGTGTATTTTACACAGTTTATGATTACTTTTATAGGTTTTTTAGAGTGTAAGTTTGATTTGAGTCAAAATGATGTAGTAATTATTATTTACTAATAGGTTAACTTTAGAATACTGTTTCAGGTTCCAAGTAATTCTTGCGGAATTATCTAATAATTCTTTATTAATTTCTAACGGGTTCCCAATATTTTCACTTTAGAATAGGCCTACTGTTTCAGGTTCGAAATAAGTCCTACAGAATTAGTTGATAATTCTTTATTAATTACTAATGGGTTCCCTATATTTTCACTTTAGAATACTATTTCAGGTTCTAAGTAATTATTGTGGAATTATCTAATAATTCTTTATTAATTACTAATTGGTTACCTGTATTTTCACTTTCCCTCAGTCCTTGCCTTAAATACAGGAATTGAATTAATAGTAATGTGGTATATGCTGAGGAGGCACACATACAGTACTGTAGATAAAATATAAAAACTAAGGTAAGTTATCGCAAGGCACTGGAGTGGTGGTGGGGTTCCTATCAGAAGCTGATTTCTTACAAAACACACTCACAAAACAATTAACTACACAGGCAAAACCTCCATAAAATGTACTGCATTTATTAATATTGCATTTTCATACTACTACTACTACTACTACTACTACTACTACTACTACTACTACTACTACTACTGCTGCTGCTGCTGCTGCTAATAACATTTATATGAAAGGGTCACAACTCAATGTAATTGTGTATGACTGTTCATTAGTAGTTACTTCATAGTTATTTTTCTTGAACCTTAACTAGTAGATAATTAATAGTAGTTCTTCAGGAGGTATGACAGAATACATTAGTTATTGATTAGCTAGCTGTTACTTAACACAGTCATAAAATTGTATTACATACTGATTAGTTAACACATCTTCCTTAGTAGTTAACAGTAGTGAATTAAGTGTTAATGAATAATTACCTGTTAGTTCTTCACTAATTCCTTATTAGTTATGCAGTAAGTAAGAAACAGTATTCTAAAGTGTTAGCATTTAAATACTTTTTTGGAGATTTGTGACATTTAATTGAAACATTAAAAAATATTCATGGTCATTAATTGCATTTAAATTTTCATCACTGATTTATTTGCACTCCGTCGTGTGCATTTAGCCAATCAGAATCAGAATCAGAATCAGAATGAGCTTTATTGGCCAGGCATGCTTACACATACGAGGAATTTGTTTTAGTGACAGAAGCTCTACAGTGCAACAGAAAGACAGCAACAGGACAGGACACAGATAATAAAAGAATAATATACAAATATACAAATAGGCAATGTACAAATAGCAAAAACACAATATATAATATAGACAATTATGGTGTACAGGTCTGATATGTACAAATCTGAAATGAAAAAAAAAAATAAGTATGTATGGTGAATAAATAATTTATAATAGTGTTGTGTGTTCCACGTTTAATATCAAGTGTTCATAAGATGGATTGCCTGAGGAAAGAAACTGTTCCTGTGTCTGGTCATTCTGGTGCTATATAGAGAGCTAACAGCAATAACAAAACAGACAAAAATAATGAATAGACATTTTTTTTTTTTTTTTTTTTGAAAAAGCAACTTAGCATGCTTCCTCAGATTTGAAGGCAAACTTTTGAAGCCGTACGTGTCCTTGATCAAAGTTATAACTGAAGCTGAAACGCGTGTGTTTGATGCATGAAAACAAACATCATTGGTTCTTGCACATCAAGCACACATTTTAAGCTTCCGTTTACCAGATTTAATGTGCTTAAAATGGAAGAAAATAAAATGCAAAAATGTAATGAGTACTTTTCAAGTTGAAATAAAATCATAAAGAATAAAAAGTAGTTTTTCCCTCAGAAATACAATCAAGTATAGTCAGTTTAAATTGCACTTAAGTACAAATCCTTCAAATTAATATTTAAGCACAGGTTAAATTGCTTGTAAAATTGGTATTTCGCGCCCCATAATAAAAGACAGAGGGAGTTTTCAGAAACCTGTATGAAAACAATCATTATGTTTGAAATTTTGTTGATGCTAGTGCCACAGAAATTACTTTCTGACACATTTTAATAACTAAACTTATATCTCAAACTTTAAAGCTCTTGAAATATCTATTAATTGTCAACATATCAAACCCGATCATGTTACTTTTGCCATCTCCACTTTTATGTCTAGCATGAATCTACAATATATATATTTTCAATTAGCGCTCAGGCATGATGCTGGCGTGGAGGGTGGTGTTGTCTGTCAGCGGTATGACTGGCACTCTTTGGCCTCTTGCCTGGACGTGTTCACCCACCCCAGTACTTTTGCGGTGGGCAATGAGGGATGATTTATCAATGCTGTCCTTATGTATGCTGACCCACGCAGTGCAGGAACAGAAGCTAAAGCAGCAGGGTTGGAGCCCGCTGTGAAGCCATTTTCCAGCAATTAAACTGCACTGGTACTTCACGGCCATTGGCCGCTGAAAGAGAAAAGTTGTATGCAAAGGTGACATTAAGATGCTATTGAACTAATTTACTGACATAAATCAAGAGAAAAGGTCTGAAATGCTCAGATTCAGATCATGCGTGAGCAATATGAGCAATAGTATGAGCAATAGTAGTGATACTTGCCTTAGCACCACTAATAACACATTTCACAGTAGCCCAAACTGTTGGAATTCTGTGCAGACTATAGATATATATACATATTGTATTTTAAATTAATAGACTTGCTTACCGTAAAAGACCAAGAGGATATAAACTTATTAAAGCTCCAAGGCCTGCCACGTATTGGCAATTCATCAGACCATTGAACACATTTCTTCCTTTCAGCCCCTCTTGGTGAGTTCATGCATTTTTTTCAGGATCAATAATGATGACTAATCAGGTCATTAATACAGGCACAAGGTTCCTCCACATTTAGCTTGAACACAGCTGTGAGGGTTTTGTATTCTTAACAAAAACAATATTTTGCTTAATTTCACATCAGTGATGAAGGAAAATCCAGTCAAGGATGCATTATTTGGAAAAACATTGTTTATTCGATGCATTCTAAAGGAATGCAAAATACATACGACAGAAAGCATGAATCTTGCTCTGCAACATTTTATGCTTTTCAGGCAATCCAATTATTCAAATATGAAATCTATTTTTTATGAGCTGTTCAGAGTGAGAGACTGTCATGCAACAAGCAACTGTTATTAATAAAAAAAATTATTAAGTTCTGAAGCCTGGAAATTCAAATGGCAATAACAATTATTTCACCTATGAAATGCTTTACCAACAACAAGATGCTGTAGTAACAAAAAATTAGCATTTTTCCTGTTCATACAGGCAACGTTACAACAAAACAGAGTGTGATTTATTTGCTAAAAACGGAAGTGTTAAATGTATGGTTTTATGGCTCTATAATCACAATGTGTACAATAATCAAACCGTGTGTGGAAACTGAGTGTGAGCTAATAATATAAGCGAGATGCCTTCATAACCGACAGTTTTCTTCATGACCATCTGTTGCCGGAAAGTCATTTGCACCTGCTATAATAAAAGTCCGAATCTAACAAGCGATGGAGCGTTGTGGCTCTCTTCTATTTAATTATTCCCAACGACTGTCATAGCCTCTGATGTACAGACAGGCTGAATACACAGAACAGATGGCTCCGTATAACTAAGGTTGACTTAGTTTATGAAGACCCCTATTAAGCAAATCAAGAGTAGGATGAAATGGAGAATAGATTAAGCTTGGACTTCCCTTTGTCCAGTGTCAGTTTGCAATAGAAGAGTGACAGTTTTTATTACACTCTATATCACTAAAGAGTCTGATCTGTTGCCATAGATACAAAACTTGATTGTAAATTCAACAAAAGAACTTTCTTGCTATGTGAAGATACACTATATTGCCAAAAGTAATCGCTCATCCATCCACGTAATTGAATTCAGGTGTTCCAATCACTTCCATGGCCACAGGTGTATAAAATGAAGCACCTAGGCATGCAGACTACTTCTACAAACATTTGTGAAAGAATGGGCCGCTCTCAGGAGCTCAGTGAATTCCAGCGTGGTCCTGTGATAGGATGCCACCTGTGCAACAAGTCCAGTCATGAAATTTCCTCGCTACTAAACATTCCACAGTCAACAGACAGTGGTATTATAACAAAGTGGAAGCGATTGGGAATGACAGCAACTCAGCCACCAAGTGGTAGGCTACGTAAAATGACAGAGCGGGGTCAGCGGATGCTGGGGCGTATAGTGCGCAGAGGTCGCCAACTTTCTGCAGAGTCAATCGCTACAGACCTCCAAAGTTCATTTGGCCTTCAGATTAGCTCAAGAACAGTGTGTAGAGAGCTTCATAGAATGGGTTTCCATGGCCGAGCAGCTGCATCCAAGCCATACATCACCAAGTGCAATGCAAAGCGTCGGATGCAGTGGTGTAAAGCACGCCGCCACAGGACTCTAGAGCAGTGGAGATGCGTTCTCTGGAGTGACGAATCACGCTTCTCCATCTGGCAATCTGATGGACGAGTCTGGGTTTAGCGGTTGCCAGGAGAACGGTACTTGTCTGACTGCATTGTGCCAACTGTGAAGTTTGGTAGAGGGGGGATTGTGGTGTGGGGTTGTTTTTCAGGAGCTGGGCTTGGCCCCTTAGTTCCAGTGAAAGGAAATCTGAATGCTTCACCATACCAAGAGATTTTGGACAATTCCATTCTCCCAACTTTGTGGGAACAGTTTGGGGATGGTCCCTTCCTGTTCCAACATGACTGCGCACCAGTGCACAAAGCAAGGTCCATAAAGACATGGATGAGCGAGTTTGGTGTGGAAGAACTTGACTGGCCTGCACAGAGTCCTGACCTCAACTCGATAGAACACCTTTGGGATGAATTAGAGCAAAGACTGCGAGCCAGGCCTTCTCGTCCAACATCAGTGTCTGACCTCACAAATGCGCTTCTGGAAGAATGGTCAAAAATTCCCATAAACACACTCCTAAACCTTGTGGAAAGCTTTCCCAGAAGAGTTGAAGCTGTTATAGCTGCAAAGGGTGGGCCGACGTCATATTAAACCCTATGGATTAAGAATGGCATGTCACTTAAATTCAAATGCGTCTAAAGGCAGATGAGCGAATACTTTTGGGAATATAGTGTATATTAGGTGATAGTGCCATTTGAAAGAGTGAAAAACTCAGAAATGGGAGTTTAAATCTAGTATTTGAATATTGTTTATACATATTTCTATCATGAAAACTCTCTGAATAGTTTAGCATGGTAATGGATGTGACATTTTGGTCACTTTATTTTAAGGTTCAATTCTTGCCATCAACAAACCATTAACTACAACTTTTGCCTCAAAAAAAAAACTCCTAATTTACTACTTATTAATAGTTAGTAAGGTAGTTGTTAAGTTTATGTACTGGGCAAGATTAGGGATGTAGAATATGGTCATGCAGAATATGTGCTTTATAAGCACTAATAAACAGTCAATATGTTAATATTGGGCATGCTAATAAACAGCTAGCTAATAGTAAGAATTGGTCCCTGTACTAAAGTGTTACCGACATTTTTATTGTATCTAGTATTGAAACAATAGATCTGCTATGCCAGTGTTTCTCAAACCTGTCCTGCAGACCCCCACTACTGCACATTTTGTATGTCTCCCTCATCTGACACACTTGATTCAACTCATCAGCTCATTAGTAGAGACTGCAAGACTTGAATTGGGTGTGACCAAGAGGGAGATATCCAAAATGTGCAGTGGTGAGGGATCCGCAGGACAGGTTTGAGAAGCACTGCTGCTATGCTGCTGTTATTGTCACTGCTGTTGATTATTGCTGCTGCAGAACAAATACAGAGACTTGCTACTGCAAATACATACACGGACAAGCTGCTGTGGCAATGTAAGTCATTCTGTTGATGCACAAATAGTCATACATGAAATTATCCATAGCACATCTAAACAGGTGGAGCTGGGGGAAGTGGAGGGTCTCTGCAAGACTTGCTTAGAGCAAACACAAATGTTAAGCAGTAAGCCCATTGGCTGCAGAGGCATTTTTTATTTATTTATTTATTTATTTTTTTTTACTAACAAGTATTTCAAAAAGGTAGATAAAAATAATTTTTATTTTAAACTAGGGAGTTAGTTTTGAGTTTTGGAACTTTTATTGTAACTTTTTTTATTGTAGAGTAACCTCATACCTGTGCAAATATCAATAACTTTTTTTTTTTTTTTTTTTCGTATTATGACCCCTTTAATAAACTAACATTTTAATGTAAATTTTAGTGCTGGGCAGTGATTAATTGCATCAAAAACTTACAAATTTTTATTTATTTATTTTATAATATATGTGTGTGTACTGTGTATATTTATTATCTACATATAAATACACACACATACAGTATATGTTTTTTAAAATATTCACATGTATTTACACGTTAATATTTATATTCATAATTTATATTATATATAAATATATTTAATATATAAACAACATATTTTTTTCTTAAATATATACATGCATGTGTGTGTATTTATATGTAGATAATAAATATACACAGTACACTCATATAAACTATGTACACAAAAACTTTTATTTTGAATGTGATTAATCGTTGCCCAGCACTTTTATTTCTTAATTTTAAAACTACTGACATGCCTTGTAAAAATGTTAATAAAAGGACAAGAAGTGTTTCTGGGACCACCACCTTGGCTTTCTGGTCCATTATGAAGAGGTCTGTTCTAATATTTTATTAATAAATGCTGAAAAGCATGTCTTTTGATGGTCTCCTCTTCAACATAACTGGCACATACACAGCTTTCCTTTTATCTGTTAATAACAGCTAGCATGGGATGCCACTCAACAAAGGTTACTTCATTACATTGTTCCATGTTCTTTTTTGAGTCATTCCCAATGCACATACTGTAGTGAGTCCTTCCTCTGTGCTTAACTGACCTGTGTAGAAGATTTTTCTAAAGTGTTTCATAATTGTGTGGTGGTAATGAATTTTTCAGATTTCTTCTTTTATTCATCCAATCGTGGCCACAGGACATAACTGACGTTTCATGCATTTGACACTTTGATAAGAACATTTCTTGTTCCTTCATGTTTCACTGTGTTGACTTAAAAGATAATAAAGCCTCTCTGGAATACTGAAGTCTGTTGCTGCATTGCTCTTTCTGGGATGATTGTTGTCTCAGGGTGAGGTACAAGCGGTGAGCGATCTGCACAGTGCTGATAACAAACACATGCAGTGCACGTTCAAAACATGCTCAATCTCCTCACAACAGTCAATTTGTCCCAGTTCCTTCATACACGTCCCTGTTTAGCTGCTTCGCTGTAGATATAGTGATGCACTTAAGCCACACTTAAAATGTATGAATGTCATTGCATTAGATAACGCTTTAGTGGAACATGCTCGTAGTTATTACAATGATCTTCTCTGCAAGGCCACCGGTGTGAACTTGAGGCTCGCTGCCTCCTGCCTCAGGCATCTTCCTAACCATCATGGAACCTCAAAAAGTGACTTATTTGGAGCACTTTACATAGTCATGCAACTTAGTGTGCCACAGAAATAGCACTCCAGACACAAACCTCACAAGAGACTTGACCCACAACTGATTTCAATACATGCAACCTGATCGGAACAATTGAAAAAACATCGATAAACATTGCACACACAAAATCTGTACACTTGTTATTAATACTTTACAGAACTGCCTGCACTAGTTCAATGAACAGCTCTTGTGCATTTTTATTTATTTATTTACATATTTACTTACATTGCACTTGTCAAAGTGTATTCTGGCATACATGAGAGAAAATGCATGCAGCTTGATTTCCTAAAAATTGTATTGACAACTTTTTCTCTTTCAGTAAAACTAACCATTAACATACATTTTTTCTGTGATATGCACAAGCCAGATGGTTAACAAACATCCTAATCTGTGAAAAGTTAAAGCATCTGAGATTTGTTTATGGAATGCATGAGAAGAATCAAATAATTCGTATATATTAATTTCAGGATCTACTTTAATGAGTTCCTATTTATAAATGCTTTAGTTATAAAATGTATTAATTTACTTAATTATTTTAAGCAAATGTTATTCACTCAATTTAAAATTGTTATGACTTAACATCTGCCTAATAACAGTTACCTCAGACCTAGTTGTATTAAGCTGAAACTTGCGACATTCATGGGCAACTATAAAATATTGCACCTCAAGATATGCTACATGAAATAAAACAAGGGTAGCAATCAACTAACTGATTATTTTGAGTAGAATACTCAATGTCATCCTGACATCACAAGACAATAAGTAAATAAATGACAATAAAACAGCAGCAACGTAAATAAAACTAGCAAACAGTCAAACAATGTCACCATGTGAATCATTCATGCTCCTGTGCACACTGAGAAAAGGACGAATGCTACTGGACTGTTTTTTTTAATTTATTTTTTTATTTTTTTTCAGAGTAGGTCTATTTGAACTAAAACAAATGCATCAATCTAACTCAACCGCTGCGCTTGCTGGTTCAGAGGGGAAAAAAGATCTAAGTATATCATAATATAAAAAGCTGCAATTCTTAGAGCTTTGTAAGACTGGGTAAAAAACATACTAAATCTTTGGATATTTTTTATCATTATTTGTTTGATTTTAGAATTATTTTTACTGTGTCAACAGCCTGATAACCTTGACTGATTCTTGACTTTGTAGATTTTGTGTTCAATAAAATATGATTATATCTGTACATGCTTTTAGAATATATTTACAAAATTTAATTAAACTTTTGTCAACTGTTAATTAAATGTAAATCAAGATGCATAAGACAGATGTCTTAACAGGCTTAAAAAGGTACACTTTATTCTTTATTTCACTTCTTTTCTCGTTATATTTGCTGCTTTACCTCAGAATTGCTTTTTCTCAAAGGACCAACTTGTCTATAATAGTTCAGTGAAGGGCAGTGGAGCGTGCCATCTCTCCCGGAGGTGCATTGTCTATTAATAGGTTTATGGGACATCAAGCACCCTTCCCCCTATTTCCACCAACTCCAGTCCACATGCCTCAGTGCAGCAGCACTCTGCCTCCAATGCTGGAAACACTTACAAAGCATCTCCTGCTGTACCTCCAGCCTCAGTGTGCCACTTTCACATCTGTACGTCGCCCGGGGGGATCTTTCCCCAAAGAAACAGGAATAAAAGCTTTGGTGTCTGTGACAGTTAAAGGAAGCTGCCTTTTAAATGATTATTTAAGGTTATGATTGACAGACTGACATGTTACAGTGCTTTCAGGAATTGCTAGATAAACTCGCTGCACAGAAAATAGAGAAACCTAAATAGTCATGAGGGAGTAATTCATGTGATATTTCAACAAAATATTTGCATCTCATTCCACAACCACCTTCAAATTTAAAATGCACAGAGAATGTTTACAGTAATTTATTTTTAGTTTTTTACTTTACAGTAAGTTTTACTTTAAAGAATACCTGCAATGCTGCATCCTTCACTCAGAACCGATCTGCAAGATTGAGAATTATGCCATGCAAATTGTCTTGCTGAACAGATTTTGTGGCCGTGTTTAAAGAATCAGACGCTAAAACAATAGAGACAGCCCATTTAACAAAAAATATAACTCTATCAGCAGGAGCATGCTATTCATTCTTAGAGATTTACCCCCAGCACTCTTTTACTAAAATCTCAAATAAAGGGTATAAATTTGCTTGTGAAATCCTCAAAATTGCAAGTGCCCTTTCTGGGCCAGATAACTACTACAATTGAATGCACAAATAACCACACACTGAAACAAGTTGGACAGCCTCCAGAAGGAGGTGTTTGCATGTGATAATTGAACCAAATGTTAGCTGTGCCACCTATATTTGTATTATATATGATATGTCTACTAACACTATGTGCTAGTAGAGATTTATAATCATACAGAAGATTTTTATTTCAAACAAACAGCACTTTTGACATTTATATATATATATATATATATATATATATATATATATATATATATATATATATATATATATATATATATATATATAATTAAAACAGAAAACCAGAAAACAGTTCTGAAGTGTAATAAAATTACTGTTTTTGACTTATTTTTGAGTGCAGCCTTGGTGAACATAAGAAACATCTTTCAAAAACATTAAAAATATTTCAGTGAACGGTAGTGTATATTCATTAAAGAAAAGCTGCACAAACTGATAAGGTGTGTTATTGTGCATGCATGAAAGACATATTTCCCCATAGACTATGTTTGTATATCAGCGCTGGCATTTTTGAACATGATATCATGCATGCAGTTAATCAAGGCCATACTATTTTATTAGTGTTTAATAGCCTTATTCAAGTGTTTGTATGTTTATACATTTTCCATTGAAGAAGTCAATGTCCTTTGTGATATTTGTTAATTGCTAGCATTAGTTTATGAATAGCACATAGCAAATAGCTAAAATATACCCACCATTTGACTTTTACAGTGTTGTTTATAACCTGCTTGTTCTGTGTCATAAATATGCCACTGGAACCTTGTTATGTTATGGCAGCTCTATGACAACACCAGTGTAAAAAGGTTCAACCAACTGCCATAACAACCTAAGACATACAACCAGCAGTCATTTTACTTTCATGCCTGACTGTGAACTGCAACAGTAGCTGTAAAATCCTTGGCCAATTCAGTCTTCAGTCAAGAACAACTTCAAGACTCAGTGACACTACAAGCTGAGAGTTTGAACAGCTCAGTGTGTCTATCACAGGTCTGAGGTCAGCTGAGAGCCCTGGAACAAACAAACAGAGCATTCATCATTTTCCTAAGAAATGGTCTACACAATTGCAGTCTTCTTGGCCGTCAGCCAGTTCTGCTTCCACATTTGCATTTTTCCCCTCACAAGAACTCAGTTTACTTGATCTCCAAAGCACATCAAGGTCAGGCTATGCAAACGACCATTAGCACGTCTTCTAGTTTACTTTTATTTATTTATTTTTAAAGAAGAAGAAGAAATATCTAAATATCCACCAATGCCATTTCAGGCAATCTAATGTAATGATTGGACAAGTTTGTTCTCGATCTTGCCTTGGAGCCTGAGTGTCTGTGAATGCTATGAGGAGCAAACATCATGATTTGTCATTCCACAGTGGAAAAATACATTGATCAAACCATCAGCTCACGGGATTCCTGTTGTGTTTTGTAGTTGAATGCTTTCATTAGAAGGATTGATTATACCGCACCCGTACCTTCCCAAGACGTTTGTGTTGGATGGAGGACCAGTGCAATTAATTTCCTTTGTGTTGTGGATTTTTATCTATTTGTACAGGCTTAACCAGGATAACTGTTGCTAATGCATGACCTAATATACACACTGTATACATGCTGCGAATGGTTGTGACAGAGTATTAATGATGGCTTAAAGAATTCATTACTTTTTTGGCATGCATGTTTATGTTCTATGTAATTCATACGTTTAAGGATTTGCTTAGTGACCTTCCAGTGATATATGATACTGAGTGTTTTCTAAGAAATACATGTTTAATCTGTCAGAAATCCTAAATCAACCCCGAAATCTTTTAATTAAATGCAATGCAATTTCCGTACCTCTTTTTTATGATGAATGTTGTATTGTGGGTGGTCGCCAGGGCATTGCTATGCTATTATGTGTTGTTGCTAGGAATTATTATTATTATTATTATTATTAATGACTCAAGTTTCTATGTTATTCTGGACTCTAGATTTATCCTTTACTTCCTTTCACTCTATTTTATTTTATTTTATTTTATTTTATTATGAAAATCATGAGTAACAGAACATCACTCAGTGCAGCTAGGGTTAGGGTTAGGATAAGTTTCTCTGATATGTTTACTGTAGTAAGCAAATAAGCAACAGTCTCATGGCAAATTGTACGTTTTGGTGGATTGGTGGCTATTGGTCAAAAGGTTAAGAAATCCTCACTTTTATGCCAATGAGAGGCAAAAAATAACTAAATAATAAAAAAATAAAATGCTGAATGGTTCATGCAGTGATGTCACAAGCAATTTAATATGTAGGTTAGACCTTCATGTTTATTTTTTTCTAAAAGTTGTATATTTTGTATGATTCACATTGTATGAATTCATAAAAAAAAAAAAAAATCACCACTTCATAAAATAGTTAAATTTTTCCATGAGATTAGGTTGATGTAATTGTGCTATCTAGCACCTCCCTTTGAAAAAATGAAAAAAAAAAAAAATACAAATGTCATCCTGCCCTAAACTGATGTTAATGGTTAAACCAGAAGCTGGCACGTCAGGCTGCTCAATTAAACAAATCAACGTTTGATAGCATCGCCGAACCACATTGTTTACACTCTTCAGGAAGCCAACCACAGTAGATTAATCCATTTTATGAGAGTGGATGTTACAGTCACTCAAAAGACCTTCAGATGTAACTGCAACATGATAAATATCATCAGCTCTGTTTGCAAACCTCTGCAGGTACTATAACGCGACAATAATTGCTTCTCATCACTTTAGCATGAAGAGCATTAAAGCCCTCAATGACATATATTAGTATCATTGGCTAAGGTTAACAAGATTCGTCAAGAGTCATAACTCATTTGATTAAGGCTCCAAACCTGTCCTCTAATAACAATCACACTCAAATAGACCTGATTAAAAAATTAATCAGACATATTTTGATTGCCTGCAACGGCATTTCTCAACTCTGCTGTCTATTAAACTTTTCAGCCATTTTCATTCAGTCCCAATTAAATATTTAAGAAGTATCAATGTGTTTCTGAGCAACTGAAGCAGAGTAGCACTGCCTGACTCCAGCGCCGTCCGGTTCAGATAATGAACAGGATTTTTCGCACTGGCCCCTGCGCAGATTCGTAACCCCCTACTGAACAATTGGCCATCAGATGGGGTCATCACTGATATCAGTCACATCCGAGCCCTTCCCAGCATCCTCTGTCATTCTGCCATCCCGATTACAGTAACATATATTGTTCCCAGAGCTTCCCTGTGAAACCTTTGTGAAGACACAATCAAGCCGAATTGATTGAATCCATCAAGACAGAACTAATATTGCAAGTGATCAGTTACGCTGTTACACTATAATGATTCTGCTGTTTTCAAGCAAGCCACATACAAGCTGGCGGTATCATATTTATTATTTTGATTGAGATTTTTCAAAAGTGTGCTTGAGAGGACAGGGGTCTTCATCTGTTGTCTGCTGCTATCACTATTGCTCTTACCTTATGGTTAGGGATTTAAGTGAGTGCATTACAGACATGAATAATACTTCTAATCATGTGGAGAAATGTGTCATTTGCTACCTGATCTCATGACGAAAACATACCTCTGGGAACTTTTTTGAAAGATGTGAAATACGTACCAATAAGTGCAAATCACTGCAGTTTCCAACAGAAATGAACACTAGAGGCTGTAAAACAGAGCGCTTGTAATCATTTTCATACATAGTTATGATTACAGCTTAGGGCTGAACGATTTTGGAAAATAATTGCGATTTTTTTTTTTTTTTTTTTTTTTACCAATATTGCGATTGCGATTTTATATGCAATTATTTTTTAAAGCTCTTTATGTTCTGTATTATTCAACAAAGACAAGCAATAAATCATTGTATAGTATGACCAACACAATATTAGATAGATTAAACACAAATATTCTTTTCTGTAGGCCTATATGTTATGATGAAATTAGGTGATGCATGAATTGATATGAATGACATTTTTATTTAACAACTACAATCACAGTAGTATATTGACTGATTTGTTGAACTTCCAGCCTTGTAAGCATGTAATAATTATGACAACATAAAGCACTGACAAATAAGCCTGGTGTAAACATCATTATGAAAGTCAGTAACAAATCACACAAACTAAAGTAGATTGCAGAAATATAAAAACAAATTTGTTGCTTTACCACACTCAGTATTTAGGTAATTCAATGTCATAATAAACATATATGTAAACATGTGGATTGCACTTTTTAAACACTGTCTGTTAACTTTAGACAGACTTTAAATAAATAAATAAGAATATTACCTTATAATATAGCCTATATTATCTTAAGGTCGAAGTCTTCAGTAATGAGATGCACCGTAACACTGTTACTGCTTGCGTAATTTCCATGTGCAGTTTTGAAGCACGTTCATATATACGCTTTCAAACATTTCCGCGTGTAGCGTGCCACGGTTGCCAGGTTTTCACAACAAAACCCGCCCAATTGCTACTCAAAACTAACCCAATCTTTTTTCGAGGGGGTCCACCAATAAAAATCGCATTCCAGAGGGTGAAATACACGTTTCTGGTAAGATTCGCATTTCAGGGGCTAAATATCACGTTTTTGGAGGCAAACCGCGGACTTGACACTTCCTCTGAAGACTGCTTAGATGTGTTCGACTTACCGATCGCTGTGTGTCATCAAAGTACTGCGAGAGCTATAAGAGAGTAGACGTCTCCTAATGCTTTCTCTCGCCGTACTTTGATGCCATACACCGATCGATCTTCAGCTCGAACACACCTCTTTATTCTCGCGTGTTACGTGACAGAGTGTAATCGCAGCCTCTGCAGTTGAAAAAAATCACGTTTTTTCATATGGCGATATTATCGCAAATGCAATTAATCGTTCAGCCTTATTACAGCTCGATGTGTTTCACTTTCCAGATGTAACAAGCTTGCTCAGTAGCTCGGCTGCACAGAATTGGACTTAGGATGCAGAATCCTTGGGTACGAATCCCGTCAAAAACATGACTCACGATGAAAGAGCTGAAAGCAGGGGAGAGGCCAGAAATGTTTAAGTGGGTGGGTCTGCATAAAACCGGGTGGGCAAGGTGTAACGTTAGCGTATGAAAACTGTGTATAAAATTGCCAACAGAAAATACAGCACAAAGATTCAGTACGCAATACTTCTAAAGCATTGATTAACATTAATTTTGATTTTAACATTTACTAATACATTAAAATTAAATTTTTTATCTGTTAACCGTACCTGAGCTAACAAAAAGTTTAAATTTTATTAACTAACATCAGCAAAGATTAATTAATACTGTAACAAATATATTTCTCATTGTTAATGTTAGTTAATGCATTGCCTAACGTTAACTAAAGTTTATTGTATGTAAAGCATTACCTTAGTCTGAGACGACGGGCTTCGCGTGGTCTCATAATCAAGTGTCTCAGTTTGCGTTCAAAGGAGAGTAGATATCGAGGACCTTAGATGAGCGCAGCTGCAAATATGCACTTTGTTGTGGAGAAGAGTATATAGCATAACGTTTATTTGCTTCTTTCCACAAAGAACGCATCTATTTAGTGGATCAAACACTGTACCTATGCTAATATGATGCTTTAATTATATTTATGCTTTAATTATACCTCATATTTATTTATCACCCTACATTCTAGTATATCTACACTGAAAAAAAAAACTACTCATTGAATTTACAAAAAGAAATTTAAAGTAAGTGGTTGCAATCAATTTATTTTAGCTACATTTAAATAAACAAATTTAGTTTAAAGTTAGTCAACTAAATTTGTTTATTTAAATGTAGCTAAAATAAATTGATTGCAACCACTTACCTTAAAATTTTTTTAGTAAATTCAATGAGTCATTTTTTTCAGTGATAGCAGAACTGTACATACAATTTATTATTATTATGTTTTTTTTTTTGTTTTTTTTTTGATGTGTATATTATTCTCATCTTATTTTTATTATCTGTGTGTACTGGAAGCTGTGACACTAAAACAAATTCCTTGTATGTGCAAACATACTTTGCAATAAAGCTCTTTCTGATTCTGATTAAACACGTTTGGCTCAGAAGTTTCCAATCTATCAATCCATCACCCGCTGGTCTGGTTTCATTTGTTGGTGGTCCAGACTTACGTTTCATTTGGGATATCCAATATCTACTTTTTAAAGACTGAATGAGGTTTGTTTCACTATTTTCAAATTCAACACTATTTTCAAATGTGTGTCCTCATGTTGTTAACATAATTGTGGGTGGGACTAACAGAAACTGACAAATCATCATTTTGACAAGCGTATTGTATGCACCTATAGGAAGAGGGAAAATTAAGAAACTGCCTGCAATTGACCATGAAAACTCACATTAAATGTATTTTAAAGTACATATATGACATTATAGTGAAACTATACATTTATTATTATTATTATTATTATTATCGTTTAATAAATAACATTCATCTGGAAAATTACCAGCTTCTCACTGGGTGGGTCACAGCTGAAAGTGCAGGCCCACTCATTTCACATAAAATATTTCATGAAGTGTAAATGGCAGTGTTCCCAGAAGTACGTTTTTGTCATGAGATCAGGTTGGTAATTTCTTTTATAAGAGATCAGATTTATGATTTTCACCTGGTAGACAATAATATGAGTGAAAAATCTCAGATTTACCATACATGTCCACTTGACATGGACTGAGCAGAGCTGAGTGGCTGTTGCCAATATATTCTGTAAGTGACAGAAGAGCAGAGCAAGCGATCAAGAGGTTGATAAATCCTCAACTTCATGCAAACAAGAGTGGTGCATGGAGTGATTTATGTCATGTTACAATTTAAAGTCTATTAAAACGACACCATATACAAAGCAGGTTTGTTTAGCACCAGTCGACACTAGCAGCACTTGAGCACCAAACACATTCTGCAGAAAAATGACTGTTAGTGTGACCGGGGATTTTGATTTAGCACCAGGAACACATTCAGCGGGTTCACTTACTTTGTAGTTTATTCATTTAATATTTTCAAAAGAATGATTTGTTCTGAAAAGTTTCCCAAGAATGTACAAGAAACAGTTCCGGCTCACAGCTTTCACAAAATAGAAAAGGGAAAATAGAAATAGGAAAGGGAGAAAAAAGTAAAACATTTTTTTTTTTTTTTCCCACAGCTCTATATTTCTCAGTATATAATTATCCCTAATGTACTACAGGCTTTAGTTTCGCAGTCCGGTTGCGTGTAAGCAAAAACAAAACTCTTAACCATCAAAACATGGCACTAAATCTGATGGTCTTAAATCTGTCACTGATTACGGAAAGTGCACGTCTCCCTCGCACTGCTCACTGCGCATCACCCAAAATGTCTGAGGACGACAGCGCATGCGCATTTCCCATGCGTAATGCACACAACACCACTTACTGACGACTCGAGGAAAATGCAGGTATTCTCTGTTTCTTTTGACTTTGTAATTTACAGAAAACAGCAAATAAAAATAAAATACATTTAATAATGCAAAGGGAGAAACAAACTTGTATACGTTTTACCACTCGGTTACTTAGCATACAGCCAAGAACACTAGTTTTCAGCTGAGTCACAGAAGCTCTTGAGTGTTTGTTGGAGCTCCGGAGATGCAGTAAAATACATGTTTCCCTGCTTTTTTCCTTAAATCACAAAACTATTGACCCTTTTTTTTTTTTTTTCTCTTTTTCCTTAGAATTTGGTTTGAATTGGGGCTGAATTGGGATTAAAGATCTCCCTTTTGTTCTTACAAGGAGATGAACTAAAGGTCACCTTTTCAAGGTTTGATCAGACTGTCAGTATTGTGCATTTAAAAGGGCATGACATCTCAGCAGAGCGTCAGGCCCCGCTATCTCATTCCCAATCTGTCCAATCCATTTCATTCACAGTGGGCTCATGTCCTGCTCATGTAATCTCGTCTGCATGGATAAGCCCACCCTGTGACATCTGGGCCTCCTCCAAAACACTGAACCATGACCCAAAGCTCGAAATGAAAGGACTTGCCGCAGCCCTCGCTCCAATTTGACCTTTCAATCTGCTGTCAGTCACCCTACCTACTGTAGCTTTTTTGAATATGCACGGGTCTTTCTCCCCCCCGTGTGTGCACAAATGCATTTATTGTGCATTGCTAAGAATATATTTGTATCTTTTTATTTGGTACTTTTTGAGCTCGCAGTAAAGCTCCTTGCTGACAAATCTCAATATGAAAACCGTTCCAGCACGGATTTGGTTCTGAGTCCCAGCGGACACCATGAAATGTGGTTTTATTTAGAGAGCATTCCTGAGCTGCACTGAGAATAGCCATGAGATTATACATCCATCCAAGAATTGTCACTCAAGTGTGCCCATTGTTGGCATCAAGGACACAAACATCGTCATAGAAAGAAATTGTCTGCTGGCCTCCAGACATCAATGAGGCACGATCAGGCATTACTACTTTCTGCTTGATTCGTCTTTCTGCCATGTTTGGATATATATGCCAAATTTAATTGCTAAATTTGTGTGTTAGTTGTCATTCAAGGGCTTAATTTCATCCAAAGTGACTTATGGAACACAAACCCCCCTGCGCCAACCAGAGGTCAAGCACCTCATTGGAGGGAACGGTGAGGAGAAAGCAGGTGTGTGATCTCAGTAATTCTAATTTCAGGCTTCGGGCTGAACCTGCAGCTCTTGTGTTAAGAGCTAAGATCCAGAAATATAATGCATTTGCCACCATTTACAGCATCAAAACATCACTGAATTAGCTCTTTACTGTTGAAAATGCATGTTTATTTGATTTAGAAAAAAATAAATAAAATTACTATATCCTGTGATGTATATTTTCTTTTATCCTCTTCTTTTTTCCCCTTCTAAACGGTTTTGCTTATACTTTTATTTCCTTATTAATGTAAAGTGGGCCACAGATGTGACCTTAAACAGCAAGGCTGCATATTGGTTTATCGTTTAAAAAAATAAGTCTTATTTAATTATGAGTGTTATAATATAGCAAGTCTGTTTGATAAGCTACGCTTCCATTTTAGAGAGAACTAACCCAGATATCAGATTTAAGTAAAAACAGTGCCATCCAGTGGTAAATAATTTCTGGATGTAAAGTCACAAAATTAATTTGATATTATCCCAATTCCCAGTTAGAGTGTGTTCTAGTTTCTTCTTTTTTATATATTTTATTTAAAAATGCATATACATTACAATATTAATTGAATATTAATGATAAATAAAAACTGTCTTTCTTTTCCATAGTACTTTGTTTATTTTTTCAACATGTACATCTGTATTAAACTGCACGATTAAAAATCAGTCTAACAAGCATATCTCACGTGAGCAGTTCTTGAACTCCATCACAATTGTTAATCAATTCAGAGCTCACAGTATTTACATTCAGCATAATACAACATCAAAGTGATTGTAATGATCCCAGAGCTGTAGCATGTGAGGAAAGCAAATACTGATTCCAGCTCTAATATTCACAGAGTTGAAATTAATTTGTTTACATCAGTCACAGCTCTTTGCCCACCTTTAATGAGTTATGATAATTAGTTTGCAGCTTAATGGGTCACTACAATCTAAGCTGTGCTAATTATTGTTACCTGTTGTTCTTTCTGAGAGCCGCCTTTATCTCAATAATTAAATAATGAGTGTCTGATAAAGTGCGGTATGTACATTATACAGGCTAGATCACCTGTGATCTTTAGATCTTTTTTTAACAATGATAAAATATTGAAGCTGAAATGTGTAGCTGCAGAACACAGTCAAAGATGTGTGTGATGCAATAAGACATTTAGTTCACTTCAAGCATACTTGAATTCGCATTTCACAATATATAGTTCATAAGCAGCTTCACAAAAAAAAGGCAAAGACACCAAGGACAAAGACGTTAAGTCACGATGAAAGGGTCAAACATACATAAACATATATGCACATATCCATTGACAAAATATAAGACACACACAGATCATTTTTAACAGTAACTAATTCATTTGACAGTCAATGAATGTAATTTACTGTAGATTGCAATGTGTGCATTATTGTGAGAGAACAGTTTAGCACAGACGAATTACTTAGCATCTAGTCTGCCCTTAATACAGTCCGCCATCCTGGAAATCTGTGGCATTTCGTCTGGTCTGGAGAGGATATAAAGACATCTTGAAAGTGAATATGATATGATCATCTTTTGAACAGTAAGTCGTTTAATGTGGCTGAGCAGTGGCGCAGTACTGCTGTCATTCAACTCACATAGGGAATACAACATTGTGTTGTCTAGGTAACGTTAACAATGCTGTTTAATGCCTATTCAGCATTTTATGGCAAATAAAAACATCATACAACATGATGCAGTTGCTTTCTTTGATCAAAACATTGTTTGTCTGCAGTGCCGATGTTTGTTTTTGGCTCAAAGCATTTAAATTCCCTCATGCACAAAGAGAGAATAAAGAACACTTTTTTCCAGTATTCAGGGTTGTTTCTTGTCAAATATGTATAGGCTGGCAAATAACCTACATGTAAGATACATATTTTTAGTAACACAATAACTTTTTGCAGTTCTCTTTAAACAGGGGGTGACTTAACATAACACTGACACATCGTACCCCATTCCGAACAATCCCAGTTAGGGTGACAACATCAAACTTGAAAACATACATGTATACAAAATATAAATAATAATAATAATAATAATAATAATAAGGTTAATTTTCTCTCAAAAAGCTGAATGTTTTTGGTGTTTTTTTGGAATGTTTGGGATTATTTTCAGACTTTCCAATAATACATGTAGGCCTACAAAAGAAAGAGCTGTGGAATGTTTTTTATCAAACTGACTCTCCGTGTGAACAACTGTTTAATTTCTTTGGATTTGTCAACTCTAAACTGACATGGAAACTGGAAACTGAGTTTGTTCAGCCTCATGTAACAGGCCTTCTTTTACTGTATGTGGCCCTGCTATCATATGTGCAGTTGATTCTACATGTTGATTCACCATCAGTATCCTAATAAATGCAGATTTTTTATTTTTATTTTTTTTTTTCATTTGAAGTTTTAAATAAATAGTATTGAATTCATCTTTTTGCATTAGCTTCCATTAAGTGCCTTCAGTATAAGCATCAAAGTTGTATACATGATTAAACAAACAGGAGGACAGAACATTATAAATGTCTTAAATGATTTGGTGTTTGGTAAGTGGAGTAAACAGCTTTGATGAATGTTTTGTACAGCATCCTTTGCTCAATCATTTTCCTGCTTAAATGGAGCAATTTGTTTGTCTGTGTGCAATCTGCTGATGCTGCCCTCTGATAAAAATAGAAAGTACATCAAGAAATTCACATCATCCTCCAACCCTCCCCTCTTTCTCTCAATGCTTAGAAATGACAAAAAAAGTGTGACTTGGGCAAGCCATTATGAGACATTAGAGTTGTAATTAGCATAATGAATCTTGTTAGAGACACTTGGTGACTGGCATTTATCAGTTTTCCAATGGTGTCCACCTCTCCAATATTTATCACACTGTGCACAGTGGAACAGAGGAAGCAAGACGGTCTGTCTCTGTCTAGACAATAGTTTGCCCAAAACTGAAAAAATTATCATTCACTCACACATGCTCATTTGCTCTGTATAGTATCGCTCCAAACCAAAATGCCTTATTTTCTTTCTACAGTGCAGCACAAAAGACTGTGTTAGGAGCAATGCGACACGTTTCCTTATAGTACAGTTATGCGAAGTAGGATTTTGAACCAATGAAATCTCACAGTGGGTGGAGCATAAAAGTTCAGACCCTATTCTTGTGTGACTTATAATTGATCATAATGAGGAAAGTTTGAGCACTGAGGGGAAGAGTTTCTGTGAGTAAACCTTAAATTTCCTTAAACCTTTCGATTTAAACTCCTGTTTGCTGCATCACTGCATCGGTAAAGAATGGATTTGCTGTGAAGATTGTGTAAAGTGAACTACACTGAATGTTCCTCACAACAGAAACAAGGGTTTGCAAACTTTCTTGTGCCAGTGTGCCACTTTATTGAGATGAGTAGAAGCGCTAAAGAACAGCTCTCTCCAGATTTAATGACAATGGTGGCAAGTGCAACAGTGAGAAGGGCTCATTCTACAGAGCATTTTGTTTGACAAAAATATTGGACACACCCAAGAGTGCAAGATGAGTCAATATTTTTGGTCCATGAATTGAAATCTTCTAAAAATGTATCTTGTACATTAGCATGACTAATTTTTTTTGGTTTACCTATAAAAGAGATTTGCATTTATATTAGTTGTCGGTTTCTTCTGATCTGGCCGCGGTGTGCATTTCTTGTTTGTGTACAGTCTGCAGAGGCAGGTAACTCATAAACAATAGCAGTGAAAAGCCATCCATTGCCACAGCACAATAGAAATTACAGAGCGCCACAATTTCTGTAAGGAATTTGAGACTTTGTTTTTGTCTTCCCTATGGACAGCATTGAGGTCCTAATCTGAAAGAATGTATCTTTTATTTTTGCTTCCAAAGACACACCAAACCCTCCTACCCTATAGTGTCATTGTGTAATCAAAAAAATAAATAAAACATAAAAAAAAAATTAATCAAATTAAAAAAAATAAATAAATTGCCAAGCAACCGACATTATTTGCACTCCACAGTTAGAATTTACGAGCAACTGCACTGCTATGGACTCTACAGGTAATGGTACTTTCAAAGCATCAGAAAACAGGAAAGAGGAGATGCAATTTGTTACAATCACTGCAGACTGAATGAGCAGAGGTTTGTGGGCTGCAGCAGATTTCTGGCCAGTGGATACCGAGTATGAGGTGAAAGGAAATAGGAAGACAGCTTGGCAGATTTACGTGCCAAGATAACTGTGAGGAAGACCATTAGAGTGAACTACCTTGATGCTGAATATCAACATGTGCAACCAATGTGATGTTTCTGCACCTGCAGCTCTGCAGATCCTTTTGAACAATCCCAACATTAGACACAAGTTCATTTTTAAACAAGATCCCTTATGATTTTAACAGATTGCACAACACCCTGCACAACACAAGGATGGGGCAGCGCAGACTATACTAGTTCAAGTCAATAACCTGTGTGTGAGCACTTTAAAGCATGACTCATTTCACATGCAAAGTTGGTTTATGGAAACCTTAAAGGCACAGCAGCAAAAAAAAAAAAAAAAAAAAAAAAAAAACTTACATTGTATGTATACTTCATAGGAGAAACTAAGCCATGAGAATGTATGACACCTTTAGTCCTTATATTGTCTAACACAGGGGTTTCCAATCAACGTTCAAAGTTTGGTTTAAAAAAATGCAATCTGATTATATACTTTTTAAATTAATATTATCCTACGCAGGGCCACATTAACAATAGGGCTAGGACTAATTAACACATTAAGCCAGGTTAAGTGTTTTAGAATGTCCCTGTCAATGCTGCATTTGTTACTATAGCAACAGTAGACTAAATTAAGTCATGATCACAAGAAAACAAGAAAGAAAAAATAATATGCATGGCCGCTTAGAACTTCCGTACTATTACAGATTAAAAGAAAGGAATAAAATGTACTCTAATAAGTGTAGAATTGCACTGTCTGTTTTCTCACTTGCATCAATCGGAGTGAGAGAAACAGTGAGAGATGTTGAGACAGGTGAAAAGCGTTTGGGTAATAGTGAATTTTGACCTATTGTGCGTACCGTTTGTGGCTCTGTTAGCAGGGGATAATCGCTGTATTTGGGGTAAAAAGGACAGAATTATGTATTGTGCCAAGAAGGTTGCACTGTCTGTTCGTTAAAACAGGCAAGAACTGATTGGCAGCTGCCTTTAGCTGAGGCTTTAACCGATTACCTCATTGATCAAAGCTTTTTTTTTTTTTTTTTATTGCAAGACAAAAAGAAAACAAGAAACAGCACTGCATTGACATACAATAACAAAAGAGAAAGAAGAAAAACAAAACAAAACAAAAAAAAAAAACTAAAGCAAACCAACAACAATCAATCAGTAAGAAAAATATTGTCATAAGCCTTAATAAACTTGTTATTCTTATTATTATTGATGTGTTTAAGAGATTTAACAAGAAGAAAAATCTCTGCAAGAAAGACATCAAATCTAAGTAACATATTGAGAAATTTGGTTTTATGAATAAAAAATTTAGAATGCAAAACAAAAAAATTAACAAGAAGATCGATAGCATGGTCAATGTCAGAAAAATACAGAAATATATCTTTCAGTGAGAATTTTAAATCACATTTTATAAAAGATGATAAATAACAACTTAAGTTCTCCCAAAAAGATTTAACCTGATTGCAATAATAGAATAAATGTAGTAAAGTTCCTTCCTCAACTTTACAGAATACACATAAGTTAGAAAGATCTAAAAAAGAAGCAATTTGAGAGTTCGTTGGATAAACATTATGCAAAATCTTAAAATGTACCTCTCTGATTTTATTAGAAATGCAGAATTTTTCAGGGAGTAACCATGCCCTCTGCCAATGAATATTGTCAAAAAAAAATTGGTCCAGAAAAATTTACATCTAGGGGATGTATATACTGAATAATGTAACATTTGCTTTATATATCTACTGTTACATTTCTTATCAAGAAAACAAACTCCATCCAGTAAAAGTTTGGGCATAATTGTTTTCTTCTCATTATAGCAAGGTGTGTTTTAAATAAATGCACATAACTTGGAGACAAACTTTTGAAGACAGAATTAAAAGATCTAGCTGGGAGAGGAAAACTATACAAAGTCATAAATTCTTCATACTCCAGTATGGTACCATCATCTTTAAACAAATCCAAAACAAAGACAATACCTCTGTCATACCACTTGTCAATAAAAAGAGACTTTCCACGAATTAAAATACTTGAATTATTCCAAAGAATTTCTTTGTGGGGAGAAAAGTTGTGCACATAACAGAATTTCCAAGCAAGTAAAGCTTGTTGGTGAAAATTAGAGAGAGAAATCGGCAATTTAGAAGGGGTGAAATTGCATTTTAAAAGAAAATCTAGACCACCTAATCTACGAAATATAGTATTGGAGATATACAGTAGTACCAAATTGAATCATTACTACAGAGACATTTTTTTAACCAACTAATTCTAAATGAACTAATTCTTTGAAATCCAAAACTTCCAATGCACCTTTAGAACACCTGTTAGACAAAACAGATTTCCTAATTTTATGGGATTTATTCTTCCAAATAAAATTCAGTAACATTTTATTTATATCATCAGCAATTTTGTCACTAACAGATAAAGATAAAGCAGGGTAAACACAACGGGACAATCCCTCCGCTTTAGATATTAAAACTCTACCATAGATGGATAGATCTCGTTGAAGCCAAGAATTAAAGATCATTCTAGTTTTCTTTAATTTAGGAGAAAAATTGAGATGTTGACGAGTCAATCTATCTTTAGTAAGGAAAATCCCCAGGTACCCGACACAGTCTTTAACCGGTATATGATGTATAGATGCTTGTTGGGTATCATGGAGACAAAATAGTTCACACTTTGATAAATTTAAATACAAGCCTGAGGCTTCAGAAAAAGACTGAATAATATGAATACTTAAAAGAATTTGACTTTGATCTTTAAGAAATAAGGTAGTATCGTCAGCAAGTTGAGATATTTTAAATTCTTCACCAAATACAGAAATACCTTCCAAAGTGGGATTTTGTAAAATATTAAGTGATAACAATTCAACAGCCAAAAGAAAAAGAAACGGGGAAATTGGGCAACCTTGATGCACTTCTCTATCACAATTAAAACGTTTAGTAGTTTGCAAGCTAACCAAAACTGAAGAGTTAATATCATTATAAAGCATTCTCACCATTTTAATAAATTTATTTCCAAAACCAAAAACACTAAGAGATTTAAACAAAAATTGGTGCTCTAATGAATCAAATGCTTTATAAAAATCCAAGAACATTATAATAGAATCTGAATTAATATTCTCTGAATAATCAATGAGATCAAGTACAAGTCTTATATTGGAACTAATGTGTCTATTCTTCATAAACCCATTTTGTGTTTCGCCAATTATATTATTAAGACCAGATTTTAAACGAGTTGCAAATATTAAAGCGAGTAATTTATAATCAACATTTAACAATGATATTGGTCTCCAGTTTTCAATTAAAAGTGGATCTTTATCTGATTTGGGGATCAAAGAAATTAGTCCCTGCTTCATTGTGGGGGTCATCTCTCCTTTGTGAATACATTCTTTAAACAAACAATATAAAGGCTGCTTTAAGAAGTCCCAAAAATGTAAATAAAATTTAACAGACAGGCCATCAGTACCTGGAGATTTTCCCTTTTTCATAGATTTCAGTGCCTCTTCTATTTCAGTAATAGAGACGCCAGAATCACATAGTAATTTAAAATCCTCATTAATACCTGAAACTTTATCACAAACATTCAAAAGAAAAGAATCACATTTTTCTTGAGAAAACTGAGAAGTATACAATTCTTTGTTAAAGTCGTATACAAAAGTTGAGATCATTCCTGGATCTGTACATAAATCACCATTAATCTTTAGGGAAGAGAGAGACGTTTTTTTTACGATTTCTTTTCTCTAGAGCAAAAAAGTAATTAGTGTTTCTTTCACCCTTCTCGATCCATTTTGCTCTAGAACGTATGAAAGCCCCATTAACAAGCTCTGTGTACATATTTTCAATTTTCATTTGACAGACATTATATTCTACCTCATCTTCTTTACTGGGATTATTCTTCTGCATTAACACACCTAACCTGTGAATAAGTTCAAATTCTTTATTATTTTTTTCTCTTTTAATTTGTTCACTTCTGTTAACAGCAAAGTCTCTAACTTTAAATTTGAAGAACTCCAAACTAGAGCAAGCATCACGTTCAATTTTACTAAACATAGTTTTAGCTAAATGAGTAACAATCATTGAAAGGAGCATCTTCCAACAAACAGTTATTAAATTTCCAGTAACCTCTTGTACTGTTTGGCTTTCTATATTGTTTAAGGTACAAATGAATTAACATATGATCAGTAAATGGGGCAAACTGATGATTAACAGAAATGACATCTTTCAAAATAGAATGAGAAATAAGAAAAAGATTCTAGCCTTAAGGGATCCAGATTTGTTGGACCAAGTAAAGCCACTACAAGCACTGTTAAAGAAACGCCAAGCATCTACAACCGAAAGATTTTCACACAACCATAAAATAATGTTATCATATGCATTAGAAGCAGCTCTTGAAGGAAATCTATCTTGTACTTCGTCTGGAGTTTCATTAAAATCTCCAGCTATAATCAAATAAGCATTAATAAAGCGACTTTGTATACTAATAAGCTTTGCTCCCAATTCTTTGAACATAGATACATTGGTGTTCTGTGAGTTGTGCCCGTAAACATTACATAAAATGAATACCACATTTTCAGTTTTACATACTAAAATGATCCATCTACCCTCATCAGATAAAAAAAAATAAAAATTCTAAAATGTCCCTCCTAAATTTATGCATCAAAATTAAAGTACCAGCTGAACGGTTAGATCCGTGACTCATAAAAACTGAATTTCCCCACTGCGTCTTCCAAAAATTGGAGTCTGATTCACATGAATGACTTTCTTGAACAAAAATCAAATCTGCGTTACTACGTTTACAATACAAAAATAAGGCTTTCCTTTTCGTATGATCTCTTAAACCTCTAACATTCAGAGAGGCTAAACTAAAAGAAGAAAACTCAAAAGAATGCATAGCAGACAAATAACGCTAAATGCAGTGCAACAAACAAATCACAGCTGAACGGCTGGTAAACGCAAAAGTCCTTTGGCTCAGAAGTTGACTTGAACTTCCTTGAACAGGGTAGAAGGTGATCAATCAGTAATGTCTTCTACATGACACCAAAAGTACACTAAAGTGCATTAACGAAATTGAGGGAATTTAGCAAACAGTTTCCTTAAATCTTCGCGAACACAGTCATCATCACTGAACCTTCAGTCTAAAGTTTATTAGGCCTCAATTTTCTGACCATCAATGAACACAAAAGGCCCTGAAAAGGATGCTTTCTTACCCTCCTCTCTTGCCTTTTTAACAACTGGCCATAACTTTGCACGTGCAGCAGCATCTACAGAGATCAATGCCTCTGAAATACGCAGACGAGATTCTTTCAAGTATGTGCTATCCTTCGCAGCCCTCCAAACGATGTCTCAGAGTGATCGCGTAGAGAATCTTATGATGATGCTTCGATGACCGCCATCCTGGCTCCGTTTCCCGACACGGTGCATCACGTCAAGTGCGTCGCTGAGCTTGCCACGGGTGTCAGGTGCCACATGTTCAAGAATATTCAAAACAATCGAGTGCAGATTCTCATTCTTGGTTTCAGGAACTCCGTGCACCTTTAAACACCAAAGCCGACTGTACCGCTCAAGCTGCTCAATCCCTGATCGGACATCCTTGTCTGAAGATTGGAGCTCTGTAATGTCTCTTGCAATTCTGCACATCTTTTCAGAGTGCTCATTAACATCAGAAACAAGCTTCTGCACTACCAAAGACAGGTTGTCAACGGCTTTCGTTGTAGCATCGGTTGAGTTCTCGATGGAGATGAGTTTTTGGAAAGTAGCATCTTGTTTAGAGGACAATTCTTGAATGGCGTTCAAAATGTCATCAAAATCCCCGCTTTCAGTCTTCTTTTTAGTTTTTTTAGAAGGAGGACTTTTTGCAGGAGACGCTGGAAAGGGTGTCGCCAAACAAAGTTTAATATCACGATTCGCATCAGCCGATGCAGGAGGGTCAGCTAGCACATCAAACCTATTGCTCAGGCCAACTTCAGAGACTAGCTCAACTTCGGCGCCGACTTCGACATCCATAACTTTAGACAAACCGCGTCTCTTCCTTCCTATTTAAGAAAAAAAAAAAAGCAAAACAATGCAGAAACTTTTCAGAGAAGACAGCAAAAAAAAAAAAAAAAAAAAAAAAGTATAAAGACTTAAAGTTAACTGATTAATCACATTACAGCCAGCACTAAAAATCACACGTCCATCCTCCACGACGCCATCTTGGCCCCTCCATTGATCAAAGCATTCGGCACGGTCGTCTGTGAGTGACGTCACCTCCCAAAACAAACACGCCCCTTAGTTTAGTCCCGCCCCCTCACATTGATTGACAGCTTTCAGTGCAGACATCGGAAATTCAAATGCAAAAGGAATTGCGATTCCATTTGAGTTTTGGCAGGTTATATGCGCGGCGAAGAGAAAGTGAAAAGGCAAATGTGGTAATTAATATTGCTATTTAAATATGGCAGGTTCATAACTCGTAAGACATGGGAAATACAGTTGCAAATAGACTTTGCTTTTTCATTTGAAATGTGTCAGTCACTGTCCGTTCGCGAAAGCGAAAATGCAAACGGTAATGCAAGATTTGCCATTGCATTTGGATTATGTCACAATTTATGCGTCCACATATGGAAAACGTAATTGAAAATACAATTTGCAATTCTGTTTGAAAATAGTCCGGAAAATCGTTCCATAGAATTGGATTTTTACCAATCAGATGCATTTATTCTATAGCCTTAATTTTGAACGACCTGTGCACGTATTTATAAGGTGATCGCTGCGCCTGATGTCCGCATTCACCTCTTCACTTCGTTCTGGTGTATGTGGTCACGCAAAGAACAACCTTCGATCAGTAAAAATATAAGCTATTCTAAAAAAAATAAAAGCAACTATGCTCCTCAAAAGCAACTATGAAGTTCCGTCGTTACCAATAAGTTCAATGGGACTAGCGACCATCATTCGCTAATGATGGTTTTGGGAAACGCACCCCAGATTGACTTTATTTCTGTCAGTCATCTAATAAAGTTCTTAGAATTAACAGAGGTTTAAATGTTGATGATGTATTGTTTCGTTTGAAGTTACCACTATCGAGGTCAGTGTTTGCTTTAGTTGGGCTCTTAACCCTTGACTTTTTAACATTAGTTTATTTATTTATTTAATTTTTTTTTTTTTGGTTGCAGTAACCCTGTAAAGTGTTAAAAAGAAACATTTGTTATGGCAAAAAAAAAGTTCAGAAGAACATGTGATCAGGTGTTGTTGGTTATGGTTCAGTAAAGACATAATCAGCATCTAATGGTTTGAATCACTGAATTTATTCTGAGTCAGTCACTCATGTCCAGTTATATCAATTGTTAACTTTATGTTACTGATTATATGATACATACAGCTTAAGATCTAACAGTGTTAAGATTAATCTGATAGATAGTTATTCTGCACCAAAAAGTTTGAAATACTTTAACAAACAGATATCAAGAATCAGCATATGAATCTCAACAACGGTGAAAAATCAACAAATACAGATATAAAGCTCAACTCTGAACATCACAAAACAAGCTACTAAAAATCAGAGCAAAATAAAAGCAAATAGCAAGAATAAAAGAAAACACTAAGATAGTTCACCTACATAATTTATTCATGCCACATTGCATGTTAGTAGCCATGGATGAGTTTTGATTGATGCACCCAGAATGCACTGCAACATGGAGCTTTATGTTGATTGTCACCATTGTTGAGATTCTTATGCTGATTCTTGATGTCTGTGTGTGTGAGGAAGACAACGAAGTTTAAATTATTTTTTTTGCAGCACAACTTATAAAAAGTCTGTATGGTTATATTTAACACTGCTGGATCTAGTTAAAACAGATTCACTGTTTGAAAGCACTACAAGCTAGTTGAATGAGATCAATGATAAGACACTTATTCCTCAGCTGGGATTGTGTAGAGCCCTTTGAAGCTGCTTTTAAACTGCACTTTGGACCTTAAACTCATTGGCTCCCATTGAAGACCACTACATTTCCTCAAAAACCTTCATTTCTTTTTGATTGAAGAAAGAAAGACATGAACATCTTGGATGACATGGGATGAGTAAATTTTTTAATCAGGAAATTTTTATTCTGAACTATTCCTTTAAGTGAGTTAGAATATATTCTTCCATTATTATTCAGTTGCTGGAGCGGACTTTGGAGCTGTGGAAGTAAGAGCAGGTTCGGGACTGGCCTCCATTGGCGTGATGGAGAGTGAGCTGCACAGAAACAGCCTCCGTGGTCAAGACAGTAAGAGCTGGCTGCTGTGGGATTGCCTCTGTGGCAAAAACAGTAAGACCTGATTGCTTAGGAATGGCCTCTTTGGCTGTTACAAGAAATAGCAGTCATGATAGGCAGAATGACAGATTCCAGAATGGCCTTCGTGGCTATGATGAGAGGACCAGCTCAGGAAAGATCTCTATAGGTGTAACGTGACTGGTAGGAATGACTTTTGCAGGTACAGCAGGAAAGGCAGGTGGCTCATGATTGGCCACTTTGATCATGGCAGGGAAGAAGTGACAGCTCTGTAGTAACCTCTGTGGCCATGACAGGTAGTGCAGATGACTTTGGGGTGATCTCTATGGCCAGGACAGGTAGAATGAATGGCTCTGAGATGATCGCCTGGGCCACAGCAGAGGGTGAGAGACACTCTAGAATGTCCTCCATGGATATGATAGGAAAAGTGGGTGGTTCAGGAAAGTCCTTTGTGCACGTGTTAAACAGAATGGGTGGATCTAAGGCTAGGGCCACCGAGCTAGACACCTAGGGCCACTGGAATTGGGACTGCTGCCACAGCCTGGGCCGCCCTCTTCCTCCTCATCCTCTGTTTCAGTGTGGGAGTCAATGGAAGATCAGAGCTTTGACTCAACAAGAGAGGGAGAGTGGGGTGGTCACTGCAGATGGTTCATGGTTCTCGTGGCACAACCCACTGTCTGGGATGATGCAGATGGTGAAATCCCAGAATCCCAAGATTTTCAGAGCCTCCATCTCCCACGCTGGCTGTGGCTCATCCAGGCAAAAGCAGAAAAGGTCCTTGAGGGCAGCCTTATTTGACCCCAGCCCCACAGCCATAGTCCAAAACATCTGGGCAAAATCCCCCACGGCAAGAATTATTCATACTGCTGGGTCCTGTTCTGGACAGTTGGGAGTTCCATCCGCGGGCTCTCAATGACAATTGGGGAATCTGCAGGCCAGACAGATGAGTTCAAGATGAACTCATATCGAGCACTGATTTCTAGTAGATATCTCTCTTCAATCAGCTGTTGTGTGTCAAGGAACTCATGTTTCAAGGCCACCATTCCATGCCAAATTTCACAACTAGAGTGACTGACCTGGTCCATGGTGAACTGGGCTTTGAAAGAGCTTTTGAAGATCCTGAGTCACCTCCTCATCCTCTGTAGTCTCCACCTTATCCCAGGCCACATCCTTCTCAGTCACTGCCTTTGCATGTTGATTTCAGTCTGCTGTGCACATGAACTGAAAATCACCATTCAAGTCTTTCATGCATTGTTTCCCACAGTTTGTGTATGTAATTTAAGCTGCCTCTGCATATTTTTGACTTTGATGTTCTAAACAAATTTAACCATAATATAATTGGGTCATAAAGCTGTGAGAGAGCCCCTGCATAGGGTCATGGCTCTCAGCACCACAGGGGCTTCTGGGGGTTCAAGAGTACGTCAGTCCAATAAGGTATACAAATTAAATATGATGTCTGCTCCAGCTAAGGTTCACATGTCAATAAGTCGGAGGCAGATTGTTATTACAAGCAAATGCTTAGTGCTATGAACAAACCTACAAAAAAAACAAAAAAACAAAAAAAATAAAAAAATAAATCATTATTCGTTCAATTGATTTTGATTTTGATTTTGATTTTTTTTTTTTTTTTTTTTTTTTTTTTTTTGGGTCATAGTGTCTCTCTGTGTTGACTTGAGTACTAATCAATCCTGGGGCTCTGTTGTTGCTTATGGTCTAAAAATCTTCCTAGATCCATAAGAGGTTAAGATGGGGTTTAGCCTGCGGCCCACCTTTAAATATTTGATTTGAAGTCAGCTGATCAACCTTCAAAGCTCAACCCAGCCTTATTGAAATTCCACCTTTATGCACAGATTCGAGAGAACAAAATAAGCCTCAGTTAGCAACACCAAGAAAATCTGTGAATACTATAAATTTAATAAAAATGGATGTCTTAAAAATATAGTATAATATAGCATGTCTACTGTAGCATTAATAGCATTAGTATCTTCTTTACAGTAACACACTGACATGGTGAGTATCTATCTATCTATCTATCTATCTATCTATCTATCTACTACTGTATCTATCTATCTATCTACTGTATTTGTCGAGTGACACAACAGGAAAACAGAAAAACTTGAACCTATTAGTTACTGCAAACATGAACTCAACTGCAGAATGAGTTAAATTCCATGAAGATGTAAGGCTTCATTCAGTATCTTTCGTATTTACTGGAAAATGATGTGTGCTTGACAGCTGCATTCATTCAGTAGCGACTGAGGCTATTCCAGAGACAGCAGGCCATACTGCGTGTCTTTAATCATTACATGGTTCCCTTTCAGTCGGTCATGTTCGACGTATGTCGGAACTGACCGACAAATTGGGGATCGCTTTGGGAGACCAATCTACTTCGAGTGTAAGAAAAACGAGCCAATGCATATTGGTATGCGATAATTGCACCAGCTGCTCTGCACTTCAGCGTGAATATTTAATGAGCAGCCGGTGTATCGCATATTTGCTTTTCGCTTCAGAGCCGAACACATGTGCTGTTCCTGCGTGTGTGTTTCTTGCTTCTTCGGAAGTGGTGGAAGACGAGCTGCTCGTTTGGGAAGGAGCCTCTGCGTATCCGGTGCAGTTGTGACGGCACTGACAGTGTTGGTCGCGATCTCACGAGAGAGCAAAAACAGCTGTTCTCACAGCTCATAGAGAGTTGCGCCTTCAATGAGAGAGTGAGTGCTCACAACTGGCTTGCACTATTGTACTGTTGTGTAGCCGCAGCCATTTCCCTGTGCGTTTCAGCACCAGTAGAGAGCAGATTCCTAAAAGAACACACACGGTTTGACCCTGCGTCTTTTTCAAGATGTCATTCAGACTGTGTGCTACTGGATGCAGTCGCTACCTGGCCCCCGGTGATGGTCATGATTACTGCCTCACGTGTTTGGGCCTCGCACACGCTGAGGTGGCACTCATGGATGGTACATGTTCTGACTGCGGGAACATGACCATCTCAGTGTTAAGGTCGAGACTCCAGTATCTTGAGGAAACTGGAGCCCTTTCGTATATTCCCGATCTAGTTCTTCTTCTGGGCCAGCTCAGGGGAAGCCTACTTCGGTTAATAACCTAGGTGACCTGAGGGTTACAGTGAGGAATACCCTGCCGATTCAACCTCCTCGGGCTCCTCACTCCTTCATGACACTGCAACCAGTGGAGCTTCCAAGAGGGTGTGCTGATCCGCCTCGTGCGGTACCAGTCATCACATTTGGGGCTCCCCCGGAGGACCGGATGTCGATCGCTGCATCGGAGAGTGTGCGTATGTCCTCCGGGGATGAAGATTCGGCTGCGCTGCCCCCTTCGGGTATGCCAGCGTTGCCCGAGTCCGACCCAGAGATGGCTGCAATGCTTTCCCGGGCCGCCGTGAGCGTCGGGCTCGAGTGGAACCCTCCACCGTGCCCTGAGCCCTCGCGGCTGGACGATTGGTTTCTTGGGGTGGCCCGTGCTGGTTCTTAGTGCTCCGCCCCAGTGCCTTTCTTTCCGGGAGTGCATGAAGAGGTGACTAAATCGTGGACGGCACCTTTTTCTGCCCGAAGCCGGTCTATTCCTTCTTCCTCCCTCACTACCCTTGATGGCGGGGTGGCTAAGGGGTACATGGAGCTCCCCCCAGTGGAGCGCTCTGTGGCAATGTAACTGTGTCCCAAGACCTTTATCTCTTGGCGGGGTAATCTGCGTCTCCCCTCCCGAGCGTGTAAGTTCTCGTCCTCTCTGGCAAGCAGGGCTTACACAGCTTGTGGAGAAGCCGCTTCCACCCTGCGTGCCATGGCGCTCCTGCAGGTCTACCAGGCAAAAGCACTCAAGGAACTGCACGAGGGTAGTTCCAACCCAGAGGTTATGCAGGAACTGCCTACAGCGACGAGTACATCTGTGGTTCCGTTGGTCCCGCTGGCACGGTGTCTGGGAGCCTAGCTAGCGCTCCCCAGCACGTCTCGCTGGCTCATCTGGACCATCAGACTCAGATACGCAATTCAGTTCACCCGGCGTCCCCCCAAGTTCAGGGGCATCCACTTCACCTCTGTGCGGAGCAGCGATGCCCCTGTCTTACGGAAAGAGATCGAAGTCCTACTGGCGAAGGACGTGATCGAGCCGGTCCCTCCAGCCGATATGAAGGCAGGATTTTACAGATGGTGGGTTATGGCCAATCTTGGACCTGCGAACCTTGAACCGGGCTCTGCACAAGCTCCCGTTCAAGATGTTAACGCAAAAACGCATTTTCGAGTGCATCCGTCCCCGTGCTTGGTTTGCAGCGATCGACCTGAAGGACGCGTACTTTCATGTCTCGATTCTCCCCCGACACAGGCCGTTCCTTTGGTTTGAGTTCAAGGGTCGGGCATATCAGTACAAGGTCCTACCCTTTGGGCTGTCCCTGTCGCCTCGTGCCTTTATGAAAGTCGCGGAGGCAGCCATTGTTCCACTCAGAGAACGCAGCTTTCACATTCTCAACTATCTCAATGACTGGATGATACTGGCACAGTCTCAGGACCAGTTGTGTGAACACAGGGACATGGTGCTCCATCACCTCAGCCTGTTGGGACTTCGGGTCAACTGGGAAAAGAGCAAACTCTCCCCTGTGCAGAGGATCTCTTTTCTCGGTATGGAGTTGGACGCGGTCAACCGGACAGCTCGACTCGCAGAGGAGCACGTCTAGTCAGTGTTGAACTACCTGAATTCGTGCAGAGGCAGAACAGCGGCCCCCCTGAAACTTTTTCAGAGGCTCCTGGGGCATATGGCATCCGCAGCCACAGTAACGCCGCTCGGGTTACTTCATATGAGGCAGCTTCAGCACTGGCTTCACGGCCGAGTCCCAAGATGGGCGTGGTAGAGCAGCACTCACCGGGTGGCCATCACCCCGTACTGTCACCATACCTTCAGCCCATGGTCAGACCCTTTGTTTCTACGGGCAGGAGTCCCCCTAGAACAAGTGTCCAGGCATGCTGTGGTATTCACAGATGCCTCTGCCACGGGCTGGGGGGGCCACATACAATGGGCATGCAGTGTCGGGTCTGTGGACGGGGCCTCAACTGCATTGGCACATCAACTGCCTCGAGTTGTTAGCAGTATATTTTGCGCTGGGCCGCCTCAAAGGGCTGCTACATGGCAAGCACATGCTGATCCATATGGACAGTACTGCGACCATTGCATACATCAACCATCAGGGTGGTCTACGCTCCCGCTGCATGTGGCAACTCGCCCGCCATCTCCTCCTCTGAATTCAGAAGCATCTGAGGTCGCTTCGGGCCATTCACATCCCTGGCATGCTCAATCGTGCAGCCGACAAGCTTTCACGATAAGCTGCACTTCCGGGAGAGTGGCAACTCCATCCCCAGGTGGTCCAGCTGATTTGGGGTCTCTTCAGAGTCGCACAGGTAGACCTGTTTGCCTCTCCGGACTCGACCGGAGTCCGGAGCTGTTTTATTCCCTGACCGAGGGCACTCTCGGCACGGATGCACTGGCGCACAGCTGGCCCCAGGGCCTTCGCAAATATGCGTTTCCCCCAGTGAGCCTTCTCGCACAGACCCTGTGCAAAGTCAAGGAGGACGAGGAGCAGATCCTGTTAGTTGCGCCATACTGGCCCAGCCGGACTTGGCTCTCGGAACTCATGCTCCTCGCAAGAGCCCCTCCTTGGCCCATTCCTCTGAGGAAGGACCTGCTTTCTCAGAGACAGGGCACCCTTTGGCACCCATGTCCAGACCTCTGGAAGCTTCATGTCTGGTCCCTGGACGGGACGCGGAGGTTCTAGGTGACCTACCCCAATCAGTGGTAGACACCATCACTTCCGCTAGAGCCCCCTCTACAAGGCGCCTCTTTGTTCTGAAGTGGAACCTGTTCGTTGATTGGTGTTCTTCCCACCGGGAAGACCCCCAAAGATGTGCGGTCAGAGTCGTGCTTTCCTTCCTGCCAGAGGGGTTGGAACAAAGGCTGTCTTCCTCCACCCTGAAGGTGTATGTTGCCGCACATCACGATGCAGTTGATGGTACGTCTTTTGGTAAGCACGACCTGGTTGTCAGGTTCCTTAGAGGGGCGAGGAGGTTGAGCCCTCCTCGTCCTACCTTGATACCCTCTTGGAACCTGTCTCTGGTGCTCACGGCACTGCAGAGACCTCCGTTTTGGACCATTGCAGTCAGCTGAGTTGAAAATTCTGTCATTAAAGATAGTTCTCCTGACTGCATTGGCTTCTATCAAGAGGGTAGGGGAACTGCAGGCATTTTCGGTCGACGAATCGTGCCTAGAATTCAGGCCGGCCAACTCTCACGTTGTCCTGAGACCCCGGCCTTAATATGTGCCTAAGGTTCCTACCACTCCCTTCAGGGACCAGGTAGTGAGCCTGCAAGCGCTGCCATCGGAGGAGGCAGACCCACCCCTTGCTTTTCTCTGTCCCGTCCGCGCTCTGCGGCTGTACGTGGACAGAACACAAAGCTTCAGGACCTCAGACCAGCTCATTGTCTGTTATGGAGGCCAGCAGAAGGGAAAGGCTGTCTCCAAGCAGAGCTTAGCCCACTGGATAGTGGATGCTATTGTCTTGGCGTACCAATCCCAAGACATGCCTTGCCCATTCGGGTTGCAAGCGCACTCAACTAGAAGTGTTGCTTCCTCCTGGGCACTGGCTCAAGGCGCCTCACTAATAGATATCTGTAGAGCTGCTGGCTGGGCGACTGGGCGAGTAGATTGGTCTCCCAAAGTGATCCCCAATTCGCCGGTCAGTTCCGACTTACGTCTCCGTTCCCTCCTTCAGGGAGCGAGGGTTATTTAGGTAACCGAGACGTTTCCCTGCAGCCTGAGCTCATGTTGGCTTTGATTCATGCATAAGGATTGCTCAAGAAAACACACGTGTCATGCACCACCTATTGTCTATTGTGGACAAAGACATGCACCACCTATCCACCACCTATTGTCTACTTGTGGAGTATACGCCAGTTTATGTATTGATTGTCCTGAAAAATCAGCTTAACCATCACAGGAATAAATTACATTTAAAAGTATATTCATATAGAAAACAGTTAGTTTAAATGATAACAATATTTCACAATATTTCCATTTGTCTCTATACTTTTGATAAAATAAATGTAGTCTTGGTAAATATAAAATACTAAATCCTAAGAAAAAAGATTAGTCTAAAAAAGAGTCTAAAAAAGAAAAAAAGGAGGCAGACCCAGCCCTTGCTTTTCTCTGTCCCGTCTGCACTCTGCGGCTGTACGTGGACAGAACACAAAGCTTCAGGACCTCAGACCAGCTCTTTGTCTGTTATGGAGGCCAGCAGAAGGGAAAGGCTGTCTCCAAGCAGAGGTTAGCCCACTGGATAGTGGATGCTATTGTCTTGGCGTACCAATCCCAAGACATGCCTTGCCCGTTCGGGTTCCAAGCACACTCAACTAGAAGTGTTACTTCCTCCTGGGCGCTGGCTCAAGGTGCCTCGCTAACAGATATCTGTAGAGCTGCTGGCTGGGCGACACCTAACACGTTCGTTAGATTCTATAGCCTGCGTGTAGAGCCGGTGTCTTCCCGTGTACTCGCCCCCAGTGGCCAGTAGCGCAAAGGACCCGTTCTAAGTGTCAGCTTGCAATGCCACTCCCGCCCGCTGGGAGTGGCATCCCCAGAAATGGCTAACCCTGTGAGTTCCTCCGTCACCCCCCTGGCAGTCAGACGTGGCGGAGCGTCTGACACCAGGCCTACGCTCGTATGCTTGTGGAACCTGTGATAGGCTGGGTGTCCATATGTAGCGGTCCCAGCAGTGATCCCATATGCGTATTTTTCCACGGAAGGCTAGCCAGTGTGGCTAGCCCGTGTCTTTCCCTTCGACAGAGCCTGCTCTGTCGTCTCTGCTGGTGTTCTTTCCCCCCTAGAACTAGGCTGGAACCACCCCAGAGACTTATATGTTGTACTACCCTTGTAATAACCATATGTTGTACTACCCTTGCTAGTTCATATGTGTACCGACACATTACCTTCCTACGGGCAGGATGTGGCCTCTGCAGCGTTCCCTTCTCTTCTAGGGCACGCTTTCCCAGCGTTATCCAATAGTCACACTGAGTGGGTCTTGTGGAACAGCAGTGACTGACCTTCTCTGCTTAGTCAAGTCAAGTAACCTTTATTTATATAGCGCTTTTAACAGTACAGATTGTGTCAAAGCACTTAACAGTATCAAATTGGAGGATAGAGTGTCAGTAATGTATAATAATAAGATTAAACACTCAATTTTCAGTTAAAGGCATTTCATTATTGAATTCAGAGATGTCATTGTTTAGCTCAGTTTAGTTGAAATAGTATATATATGAAATCAAATTGATGATAATCGTTAGAAATGAAGTGTCCCCAACTGAGCAAGCCAGAGGCGACAGCGGCAAGGAACCAAAACTTCCTCTATGACAGAATGGAGAAAATTTTTTTTTGGGAGAAACCAGGCTCAGTCGGGGGGCCAGTTCTCCTCTGGCCAGGATATTGTTTATTTATTTGTTTATTTATTTTTTTAATTAAATTTTAAATGTACAAATGTATTATATTTCTATTTTTATATTGTTGCAATTTCTAACAATAATAGCATTATGTAGTTAGGCATTTTATTATATTTTTAGTTTTTTTACTTTTATTGTATTTAAGTAGAGGTCTTCACTGGGGACATGTCCCCGGGGCTCATCCAAGTGTCCCGGCCTCCGCCGACGATCAGGGTCGCAGACATCATCTCCCGGCGTGGATCCACCATCTGATCCGGACACGGACTGAGAAACAGAATAAGAAAGAAACAGACAAATATTAGCGTAGATGCCATTCTTCTTATGATGTAACGAGTACATCGTGTGTTATGAGGAGTGTTCCCGGTTCCGGTTGATCTAATTAATGCAGCCTAACAATCCTTTAATGGATTTGAATAATAGAAGTGTATTAGTGTGTTATGTGTAAGCCAGGTTAAAGAAATGTGCCTTTAATCTAGATTTAAACTGACAGAGTGTGTCTGCCTCCAGAACAGTGTTAAGTAGATTGTTCCAGAGTTTGGGCGCTAAATAGGAAAAGAATCTGCCGCCCGCTGTCGATTTTGATATTCTAGGTATTATCAAATGGCCAGAGTTTTGAGAACGCAGCGGGCGTGGAGGACTATAATGTGATAAGAGCTCGCTCAAGTACTGAGGAGCTAAGCTATTCAGGGCTTTATAAGTAATTAACAAGATTTTAAAATCTATCCGATGTTTGATAGAGAGCCAGTGCAGTGTTAACAGAACCGAGCTAATGTGGTCATACTTCCTGGTTCTAGTAAGGACTCTAGCTGCTGCATTTTGGACCAACTGTAGTTTATTGATCAAGCGTGCAGAACAACCACCCAGTAAAGCATTATAATAGTCTAACCTTGAGGTCATAAACGCATGAATTAGCATTTCTGCATTTGACATTGAGAGCATAGGTCGCAATTCAGATATGTTTTTGAGATGGAAAAACGCAGTTTTACAGATACTAGAAACATGGCTTTCAAATGAAAGATTGCTATCAAACAGCACACCTAGGTTCCTAACTGGTGAACCGTGTTGGGCACATTACTTTAAAAAAGTAATTAATTATAGTTATTAGTTACTTCTCACAAATAGTAACTGAGTTAGTAACTGAGTTACATCATTATAAAAGTAACTAATTACCAGGGAAAGTAACTATTGCGTTGCTTTAAAAAAAAACTTGGATGCCCCCAATATTAAATGTTAAATTAATGAAATGGACTCTAAATAGAATAAATTATTATTATAAAACATTGTACATTAATCTGCACTATTTATCCACTGACACTTAGCATCAGTCAGTCAAGCATTATAATATGATATTATGATAATTTAGCATTATATGATGATAAAACTTTAGTAATTAGAATAAACAAGTATGAATGCATATTTGTCATGTTGACTGAACTTGGGACTGGTGATGGTGCTTAAGATGTTGTTTGTCATTTAGTGTTTCTATAAAAAAAAAGGGGGAAAAAATTGATAAGATAAAACTACTACGAATTCTACTACTAATAACAATATAAAATGCACTAAGGATTAATGAGCTGCTGGGTTCATGAATATTAATCACGTATTCTGCGTTCGCTCAAATTGATTTGCTGAAATCAAAACAGGGACAATAATAGCTGAGCGCCAGCCAATGAGATTGTCGTTTTCGCATTAGCTCCGCCCACTACCAGAGAACCCGGCAGTTCTTAAAAGCTGAAGAATTCCAAAGGAACTCCGTTATTTTGACAGTAAAATACAACAGCCAATACCGTTTACATGTTCTGCATGTTATTTAAGACTCTCTTGCTCTGTATCTTTCTTTGCGTGTGTGAAACAAAGCGACAGCGAGTCGTGCACCTTCACAATAGAGTTTACGGTACGTCAAATACAGCTACACTACGCATCCATTCAGATGAACTGAAAAATAAAATTCTAATAATATTATAATAAATTATAGTAATGCCGCATTTTATTGTCAGTAATGGTAACGGCGTTGTAACGGGGAAACAGTAATTTATTTGATTACTCGTTACTGAAAAAAATAACGCCGTTAGTAACGCCGTTTATTTATAACGCCGTTATTCCCATCACTGCTGGTGAAGAAGAATTGACAGAGCAGCAGTCAAGTGTTAGATAGTGTTCTAGGTTATTACATGTGGGGTTTTTAGGTCCGATAATTAACACCTGTTTTTTCAGAATTTAGCAGTAAGAAATTACTCGTCATCCAGTTTTTTATATCGACTATGCATTCCGTTAGTTTCTCAATTTGGTGTGTTTCACCGGGCCGTGAAGAAATATAGAGCTGAGTATCATCAGCATAACAGTGAAAGCTAACACCATGTCTCCTGATAATATCTCCCAAGGGTAACGTAAAGCGTGAAAAGTAACGGCCCTAGTACTGAGCCTTGAGGTACTCCATACTGCACTTGTGATCGATATGTGACCTCTTCATTTACTGCTACGAACTGATGGCGGTCAGATAAGTACGATTTGAACCATGCAAGGGCACTTCCACTAATGCCAACAAAGTTTTCTAGTCTATTCAAAAGAATGTTGTGATCGATAGTGTCGAACGCAGCGCTAAAATCCAGTAGAACTAATAAAGAGATACAACCACGATCAGATGATAGAAGCAGGTAATTTATAACTCTAATGAGAGCAGTCTCAGTACTATGATACGGTCTAAATCCTGACTGGAATTCCTCACAGATACCATTTTTCTCTAAGAAGGAATATAATTGTGAGGATACTACCTTTTCTAGTATCTTTGACAGAAAAGGGAGATTTGAGATCGGTCTGTAATTAACTAGATCTTTGGGGTCAAGTTGTGTTTTTTTTAATGAGAGGCTTAATAACAGCCAATTTGAAGGTTTTGGGGACATATCCTAATGACAATGATGAATTAATAATAGCCAAAAGAGGATCTATGACTTCTGGAAGCAGCTCTTTTAGTAGTTTAGATGGAATAGGGTCTAACATACATGTTGTTGGTTTAGATGATTTAACAAGTTTATACAATTCTTCCTCTCCTATAATAGAGAATGAGTGGAATTGTTCCTCAGGGGATCTATAGTGCACTATCTGATGCGATACTGTAGCTGACGGCTGCATGGTTACAACTATGGCTTAGAGCTCTGACTCCCTGGGGGCGGTCCAGGAGTCTCGAGCAGAGTGCTGGAAGGGCCAGCGACAGTGGCGTGTTGATAGATATCCCCAATTCGTCAGCCAGTTCCGACGTATGTCGAATGTGACCGACTGAAAGGGAACGTCTCGGTCACGTATATAACCCTCGTTCCCTGAAGGAGGGAACGTAGACGTATGTCCCGTCGCCACAGTCGTTGTACCTCCGCTGTATGGCCAAGTCACTAGCTCGGCTCCTCAGCGGAAAAGCAAATATGCAACGCACCGGCTGCTCATTAAATACTCGCGCTGCAGCGCAGAGCAGCTGGTGCAATTATCTCATGTCAATGTGCATTGGCTTGTTTTTCTTACAATAGAAGTAAATTGGTCTCCCAAAGCGATCCCCAATTCGCCGGTCAGTTCCGGCGTACGTCTCCGTTCCCTGGGTTTACTTACGTAACCGAGACTTTTCCCTGCAGCCTGAGCTCATGTTGGCCTTGATTCATCCATAAGCATTGCTCTAGTAAACACACGTGTCATGCACCACCTATTGTCTATTGTGGACAAAGAATGATATTCTTACGCAGTCTGTAATCACTGTTGTATTTAGTTGATAATGCTTTTCAAGACATACTTGTATAATTTTGCTGTGACTAAGAAATCCTGTTTAAAACCAGTGGAGTATACGCCAGTTTATGTACTGATTGTCCTGAAAAATCAGCTTATGCATCACAGGAATAAATTACATTTAAAAGTATATTCATATAGAAGTTAGTTTAAATGATAACAATATTTCACAATATTTCCATTTGTCTCTATACTTTTGATAAAATAAATGTAGTCTTGGTAAATATAAATTACTAAATCCTAAAAAAAAATTACCAAAGATTACCAATCCCTGGTTTATGGTAGCATATACACTTTAAATTTATATTGGTACATTTTTTTTATTGGGCTATCAATCATTGTAATACCTATATCTAATATACAGTATTATCATTTTATCTGTCAAGTACTGCCCTACTTTGCCATGTTGATGCAAGCATTAAGATTTTACATATCCAATATCTGCAGTATAATCCATCTAAAATGTCACTCTTTGTTTGATAGTTTACAACCAATGTGCATTTAAAAAGATCAAGTGGTATGCTGTACATATGTATATTGACAAGTGAGCTATTGATCTGTTGACTGGATTTAAATGGGAACTTGAGAATCAGGGCCACAGTGATCATTTTCCAATCACAGCCTCTCCAGTAGCATTAACTGTTAGGCATTCTGCTCACACACAAAATAACCATAACAATTTGTGTCATCCATTTCAAATTACAGATGATGGTTTAATCAGAGGCAAAATTGGGCCCAGTATTAACGCTCGGTTTCTATAGTGTGATCTTCACGGCACAGTAATTCTCCATTTTTACTCAATAAGCTTGACAGAGGCACAATCAAACATTACGGTTTATTCTGCCCTTGGAACGCATGTGTTAATGCTGAGAGAATTGCTGTAATTGAGGGCCAGCGATAGACTGGATTATTTTGTTGATCTGACCTGATATGTTATGTGTAAACACGATAGCTAATCTTTATTTAGCTAAATCAGTATTTACATGCTCTTACTAGCAGCTCAAGGTCAGGCATTAGCTTAGAAACCTATATGGAAATTCTGAAGGAAAAGAACTGCACTAAAATGTACACACACAACAGAGCTCAAATAACTAAAAAAACAAAACAAAAAAAAACAAACAAACAAACAAACAAACTACAAATTCCAATAGGAGATCCACAAGAACCTTTTATTATATTTGATGAGTCTACCAGTCAAGGTTGTGGTGATACCTTTTGCACATATTTTATTTTATTTTATTTTAAATTAATTAATTTATTCATTTTGTTTGTTTGTTTGTTTTTACAAGTGCAATATGCACTTTTAAGAAAGATAATGTCAGACTTCCTGTCAGTGTTTTATACATATGCCATACAGATAAGAACAGACAAACATTTGCATATTAGGAATAAAAAAGATGACTTGTTTACTAAGATCACATAACATTTTGACTTTGTTAGAGGATGGAGATGTTGCTCACTCTGGTAATTATCCTGCAGTAATATCAGAACTCATCATACAGACCACATCTCCACAGAGACAAAAGATAACAGGGAAGAGCCAAAAGCTTCTAATTAAACTGTTTTGCTGCAAGTCTCATTCAATTTAATGTAGCTACTGAAAAGCGTTTTTTTATTATCCATTAAAGTCTCTGTGATACAACAAGATTCATCAATAGCACACATATGAATTATTCAAAATAGTGCACAAACAATTCCATCTCTTATAGCAACAGTGCTAGTGGGTCTTTGTTACAGAGATCAATTCTACTGATTGAGCTGAACTAAATTATAGAGGCTCTCATTAATGAACATGTATTGTTATTAATTATTATCAAATGTTAATACAACATATTGGAATTCTTACAATGTATAACCATAACTGTTATTTGACCTATAGGACCAGTGGCATGTTGCATGAAGCTAGTCTAGCAAACTATGAGTTATAGAATAGGTTAAGAGACAAAATCAAACAAATCCAGCCTGGTTAAATCAGGTTCAGTGGGCTCACAACGCCCGATATAAACTCAGGGCTTGATCCAGAATTTATGATTTACTCTAGAGCACCTGAATGTGTGACAGTCACACAGAACATGGAGAGCATCTTTTTAATTCCCTTCTTGTAAAGAGTCGGCACAATTCACTTCTCTGCTAAAGATTAAGAGATGTCATTATTAAAAATATAATGAATTTGAATGCAGTTATAAGGCAGGAATAAACACTGTTGCAGCAGCAAAATTTTGGGAAGGCAGCAGAAAGAAAATATAGGATTATGCAAAAGAGTCAACTGAATTTAAGGATTTATACAGTTTCACAAAGAGCTCAAAAGAAAACACATAAGTTTTGTCATAAGTATGCTTTCTATAAAGCTTTTAAATATGCATATTTTTAGTTGATTTCAATGCAAAGTTGTATGTTAATTCTATAATAAATTATTTTTAAATTATTTTAATAATCTACAACCATTTTTAAAATAATTATATAAAACTATATTGACAGGAAAGTACATATCAGCTGATTCTATGCATTTATTTATCATTCTAATGGATGGAAACAGACACGAGAAAGATCAAGCTTAAAAGATTTTTTTATCCTATGAAGTGGATAAGAAATCCATCTAGTGGAAAACCTTAGTATTACAGTCTTCATCTGTCAGCTGAAATGTTTAACAGTTTTTAATTTGCTGTTGGACCCCAGAGCATCAGAAATTTATGAAAATCAGCATGTTTCCTCTGACGTGTTCTCTATGTGGGAAAGGATTAATTCTAACTATATGTGCACTAGTTCAGGTGGGGGTGTGTTCGCACTGGTGTGTCGGAAAGGACACCTGAGGCAGGATTCAGTTACAGATTTTAATAAGAAAATTAAGTATTGACAGCACAGTCAGACCATAGGGCATTGCTTGCTCAGATGTCTCTAACAATGGAAATTTGTCTAGATGTGGTCTGAAAATAACAAAGATAACAATGAGTAAACAGTAATAACAGCAACTAGTCATAATTAGCAAGAACCAATAAGATACAATCATATTCTTGAAGTGTTTAACATATACTGAAAATAAACAGTATTGCAGTAATATGTAGCGCCTCTAGATGGTGCATGAAGCTCACAGAGAAAAGTAGGTAAAAGGTCATTATAATTTGCTGCGTCATTAAGTCTAACAGTAAATGCAAATAACAACATGTAACTACCAATCAACACAATATACAATATTAAATACTACAAATTTAGTATTCACAAACATCACTTAAACTATAAAATAAAGTATTAGAACTTATTAAGAAGGCAACATGGCAGATGAACTTAGACATGTTAATTGCTATCCCTGCTCGAGTCGATAAACACGCTAGCAGTAATATACTAGTAAAGTAATACAATCACGTCAAACATAAATAAAGGGTCTCCTAGGCAAATACAGCAAAACACACTTACATTGTAAATAAATAAATGCCCACTTTTGGAAATTATCGTTATTTTCCAGCCTCAGAGCACTTCTTGCACTTCTCTCTTCAGCGATCAATCACAGGATGGCGTCACCCAGTAACAAGAGTGCTTATTGGCTGTAACTTCTTAACACTCTATACGTTTTGAGGTGTATGGACAATTCACTTTAAAGATATAAGACAATTACTGTTTCATTTTTCACCATTACTTTAATAAATCACCATGGCAACACTGTTCAAGATATTCAAAAAAGTTTGCACTTTAGCATCTTCAATATGTTGACAATGTTTGGTGTGAATTGAATGATTCCCTTAGGAGGAGTATGCAAAAATAAACAGCAGATTTTTTAAAAAAATCTGCCTTCAAATCAAAATAGCCGACTTCCTGTCGGTCATAGCTAATGACTGTAAATTAGAAAGTTGTCTGGCATAATAGTCACATCTATGTGATTGGGTCTACATGTGTACCGAGTTTCATATTTATACGTGCAAGTATGCATGAGATATGCCGCAAGATTTCTGAGCGCATTCCAGGGGCACTGTGGAGGTCCCAGTTTCGAGAGTTTTTGAGAACGTTAAAACCCCCCGAATAATCCAACCCACCTTATTAAGCCTAAAAACTCAAGCTACACGCAAACTTAAACAGAGCAAATTAATGTGAGACCACAATGCATAAAAGCGCTGATGGGAGTGTAAAGTTCTGCAGATGATCTACTGACAATGCACAAAAGAACACAAACACAGCTAGATCATTTCCATTAATGACCAACACAATCTACCAAGAGCAGCACAAATTAGCATAGGGTCACAAACAAGCAAACAAACTGATAATCAGTTGCAGGTAATCTACTAATAACACAGACCAAAATGGGTTAAGACATGCTTTTTTGAGGATGCTAATTACTGGCACAAATACTAGTAGACTGATTACTGCAAACCTTAGAAATCATGTTGCATGAATTATTTAAAAACTCTCCTCACATAAATGCTACATCTGAAAGGGAAACTCCTACAAGTGCATATGCAATATAAGGTCAGCAGAAATAACTTTCACTAATCACTAATGTTGCTGCGTGTCTTGAGTAAATCCTGACAGTAGTTTTTAAACACCACGGAAGGGTTTGCGCTGACACTAGTTATTAGTAAATTTGGGCACTAGTGAGTTAAAGACAAATAAGACATCAAGTAATCAGTTAACCGTAACCTACTGAAGACACTACAGTTAAGTAAAAAATATGATTCTGTAAGTCATAATAATGAAAACTTTTCTCATAATTATGATGTAGCATCTGATTATTTTAAGAAACTTTCTCCTAATAATGACTTGGCATGTTATAATAGTGAAAAACTAAGCCATTATTATGAGAAGGCTTCTCATTAATACAAGAATGTTTCTCATTTTTATGAGAAGCAAAGTTATCAAGACATGAAAGTTTCTTATTATTTTCAAATGTTTAGCCATTTAAATGAGAAAGATATATTAGAGGGAAAAAAAAGAAAGAAAAAAAATCTTAAAAATTTTTGAAACATTTTTAAAAATAGCACTTAGGAAAATTCTTAAGAATTTCTTTTAAGAATGTTCTTTCTTACGAACAATTTTTTGGAGCAAATTTGTGCAGAAAAACATTATTGTGCACTTTGGTGTGTGGTGCGATGCTACACTTTGAAAAATCTTGCCATGATGAGTTGTAGAGAAACCTTGAAGAAATGCATGAGTCATTATAGAGCATACATAACGTGAGGAGTATAAAACGAATCTCTGGGCTGTAACAGATGTTTGATGATGCTCTCCTGCTTATGTCTCTAAAGACTCTCCGCTCACATCTGCATTCAGAACAAAGCTCGGATTGGCAGGCACATCAAAAGCGATGCTGTAAATCTTCAGAGTAGAGATCGGTGCTCCAGGGATTTCTTTAGCAGGTAATTTTGCTGCCTTCAAAGCAACAGAACTCAGTTCTGACTTTTCTTGGATCTCATTCCAAGCCAGAGTTTGGGGTCAGTCTGTTTTAAGGCGTAGGGCGCTGATCCTCTATCAACCCACATCACTGCTCCTTTCCACAGCATATTTCCCTTTTGTGTTGGAGGACTGTAGAGCAGCTTGATGAGAATTAATTCATGTGACAAATCTCCAAGCTTTCCTTAATGAAGACAGCCCATCTTCCTGGAAGCGTTTCAATGTTTACGACAAGTTATATAATTCATCACATTCTCATTAGTTTATAATGGCATACATGTGACCACTGTAGCGCAGTTGAATGATTTATGTGATCATAAGGGAAATTTAGCATTTGTCTGCAAAATTAGCTCAACAAAATAGACTTGTTTTCTTCCTGGAACAGAGTATGCACAACAAAGAGCCCGTCTCAGCTGACACATCAGCGACTTCAGAACAACATGCATAATTACTCACGTAATAACCTCAGAGTGCACTGTACACTGGGTCAGGGCTTCTCAAAAGGCAGCCTAAACAGTTGCTGCTTTCGAGAAGGAAAACACTTCAGAGACTCAACTGAGAAATCAAGTCTGTAATTGTCTCTGAGCACTTACGGGGGGGCTGGGGATCCATGAGGAAGGTTGATATTATTGTCAAGCTCTTATATAAAAACAGATAAGAATCATTGCACTGGATGACCTTTTCACATCTAAAAGAATATTATTAAAGTAAAAGTCAATATAGCTTCAAAGCTGACCTAATTTTCTTAATACACATTCCTAATCATATAGTGCACAATTCAATGGAGCAATGAAAAAAAAATTGACTTGTCTATATAATTTTATTATCAAAATGTAATAACTGAAACTGGTTTCCTTGCTGTACACTTTAAAAAATAAAGGTTCCAAAAGGGGTTTTCACAGGGGGGCAGTCGTGGCCTAATGGATAGAGAGTCGGACTTGTAACCCAAAGGTCGTGGGTTCGAGTCTCAGGTCCGACAGGGATTGTAGGTGTACCCTCAATACCACGACTGAGGTGAGACCCTTGAGCAAGGCACCAAAACCCCCAACTGCTCCCCAGGCGCCGCAGCATTGGCTGCCCACTGCTCCAGGTGCATGTTCACTACTGTGTGTGTGCACTTGGATGGGTTAAATGCAGAGCACAAATTCCAAGTATGGGTCACCATACTTGGCCACATACCACTTCCCTTTCCCCCTTCCCTTTCCCCTTTCAGTGATGCCATAGAAGAACTATTATTGGTTCCCTAATTAACCTTTCAGTGAACAGTTCTTAAAAGAATTTTAATCATCTATAGAAACTTTTTCCGCTATAAAGAACCTTTTGTGACATGGAATGCTTCCATGAATGTTAAAGATTCTAAATGTTTTCAATAATGTCAAAAATTTATTTTTAAGGCTGTATAAGGATTGTGGTGTATTGTTTAATTGCATGTCAAAATAAAGTTCTGTCCTACATTGCTTTTTTTCTCCTTCAGTATCCTGTTTTACTCTGAAATGCATCACATTACAGAGATAACTGGGTTGCGAATACAGTTTTATGTTGACTCTACCTACAGCATCTAGTTTCTAATAAGTTCCCATCACCGTGCCCCAGTGCTAACATATCTGTTAGATAGAAACTAAAATCAAACTAAAGCATCTAAGAAAATGATTGGATTTCATAAGTCAATTGATACATTTATATTGCCCATCTCAGTTTTCCACAGCTTGAATGTCAATGAGCTCCTGTTTTGGTGAAAAGGTCATTTGTATGGCATGTATGAGGTGTTGGTTTCATCAGGGTTTGATGTTATTGTAAGCATTTGTCACATATAACTACTCCAGAATAGGCTGATAAGAGAATTTATGCATTGTCAAGTCTTTCCCCCATCCTCATTATACAGTGCATGGCTTAATGTTTTTCTCTCTCTCTCTCTGTCTCTCTCTCCCCCAGAAGAATTATCTCAATAGAATCCATTATAACTTTAAAGAGTTTTCTTATTGCTTTAATGAAATTTCTCTCTGACTGACTGTTAATGTACTTTCTGTTTGCTCCTATGGGGAGAGACAGTAGTTAACCTGTTCATTTTCTACAGCAGAAGATGTCCCTCTGGCCCTGGTGTCCATGTATATTTTAAAGGTCAGAATTAATAAAGCTAGAATTAATAGGTTATCTTACTAAAACAACCCACTCTCAATTCTGCAGTGGATTTTACGCTAATCTTTGTTGAATTTCAATTGAGCACCAGTTAGAACTTTTAAGCACCAGCTATAAAATAGCAAAATGTGCATCTGGTCAAGCGTTCAGTGAATTTGGATGTTTAATTTAACAAACCATTTGAATTTTGTGACTTATTCTGCACGGCAATAACCTGGAGGTCGAATGAAGAAATAAAATGTTTGTCAACCTCCATTTTGTTCATTAAATGCCTGAAACGGAGTACTGGTTATGCGAAAGCCATTTGGGTGTTTAATAATGCTGTCACATTTATGTGATCAAGGTTTGAAAGTGACGTTAACAAATAGGATCAAAGACTCATTAGGATTATTTCCGTGGCAACAGAGCTGGACATAATAGCTCGATTAATGATGTTGTTCGTGAGCTAATTAATCAGATAAGTAGTAGAGCCCTTAGATAACTTACAAAGAATAGGAACTTATGAGTGAAGACACATAAGCCTCTTCAGCATATGCTGTTTTACAACTTAGTAAAACATAAAAATCACCAGGTCATCAGTGATAAGAGAATATCACTAATGTACAATGAATTTGGCAGCACCTCTTTGTGCTTAAATCACAAAGACTTACAAAATACACATTTGTATGTTCTTATTTGTGGTGTTTAAGGCAAGCATTACTATTAATTGACTGATGATCATAATATAGGGTTAAACATGTCATCAAACTCTTAACCCAGAGTAATAAACTGGTTACTTTTATTTATAAAAGCATTATATGCAGGCTTCATATTGCAATGTCAGTTTCATCAGCATTCATGATGAAATATGGTGAACTCTATTGAGAGTGATGGCAAAGATTTGAAGCTTTCCAATTACAAAAGATCCACAGGAAAGATTCATATTCTCAACCTGGCTAAGGTATGAATAGCTGTAGTTTAATAAGTATACAGCAAGAAATCCTGATCCTGGCAATTTGATGAAGTTAATCCGTGTAATGCAGATAAATGGAATTAGGGGATTTTTAAACCTGAAATCTCTGTAATTGGCTCCTTTGGGTAAATGACTGAAGAAAAGAGCAAAATAAAAGCTGTAAGAGAATACGCGTGCACATGACAGGCTTCAGTGCTTTTGGGCGATGAGTGTAATTAGGACAATTTCATTCCATACAATTATTGGAACTGTTAAACAAAGCAGGGTCATTCTCTAGAACGGGTCTCTTTTCTGGTACGTTTTTGTACATTTCTAAGCATTCAGTCGAGAATATCATGTATTTAATTGTTAATAAAGTACTTGTGCAGTCTTAAGTTTAATACATTGTAATATAAAACACAATATATATATATATATTTTAATATTTTAATATAAAGACTTCAGACATGTAACAAGGTTGACAGTAACAGGATTGATTTTTACAGTTTAATTTGAAATTACAAGCCCTGTACAAGCAAAATGTCCCTTGTTTGGATGTCATGCTTATTTTCTTCCACTTTTTCAGTTGTTTACAGTACAAAACTCATAGTAACAAGGTTGAGATTTTATGATCATCCTTTACTATCAAACATGACAAAAAAACAACATAAAAGAGTTTCTTCTTCTTGAAATGTCGGTGGCACTTTAAGTCTAAAGCTCTGTGACATTTTTAAATAACGTACCATCTGCACTACACCTAAACCTACCCGATAGTATGGACAAAAGTGAATGTGATGTAAAAACGCAATCATGCCATTTTAGCTTGTTTTTCAATCTCTCATCTTTCAGCTCTTTCATTGTGAGTCATGTTTTTGACGGGATTCGCACCCAAGGATTCTGCATCTTAAGTCCAATTCTGTGCAGCTGAGCTACTGAGCAAGCTTGTTACATTCGGAAACACATGGAGCTGTAATCATAACTGTGTACAAAAATGATTACATTTGCTCACTGTTTTACCACCTTTAGTGTTTACTTCTGTTGATATGTACTTATTGGTACGTATTTCGCGTCTTGCGAAAAAGTTCCCAAAGGTACGTTTTTGTCATGAGAAAGTCATTTTAATAAAATACAGTCAACAAAAATCTAAATTTATGCACTTAAAACTTTATTTTGCCATCTTTGTCCTTGGAAACATCTTTTGCAGCCTGGTTTCTATGATGTCCTGGACCCTCACATTCCGCTGGCAGATCCATGGAAGGTGTCTGCTAGGCTAATGGCTTTGTGAGTTGATGGTGAGTGTCAAAGCTGTCACCAGCCCAGCTTCATTTCACCACATGTTCTTCATATCCTCCTCCATCTACCTGATGGAGCACGCTAGTCAACAGCAGGGCCGTACAGCTGTTTTCCTCCTTTTATACCCATATTGGCTCAGGAGCTCTGCCAGTGGGCTCTGGACAGCCATGTGAAGCAATTGTATCCCATTAACCAAACCTGTTTCTCCTACATGTTGATGAGGATCCGTGGCCTTCTAAACCATTGATTCTATGCTCATGCTTACTCAACATCTTCAAGAGTGGCAAGCAGATGCATTAAAACCGACAAATTGATATTTCATTACACAATGACTGCACATTTTCCAGGTGAGTGCATCTTCAAGACAGTTAATTAAAGGTTATTGAAGGTGTTTAGTTTAATTTTCACCACATCAACCCATCTGTACTGCTCTCTTCACTGGAATGACATGAATGATAATTCAAAAATGATTTGTCATGTGCCTGAGATAGTTAGTTAAAATGAAATCAAACCAAATAACTGATCAACTGTGAACAGAAATCAAAAACATCAAGGTTACTAGTAAACCCCCACCCAAAAAAAAACCTTTAACTGAAATGAAATAGAAAATATAGGGTAACACTTTTAGTTTAAGGTGTTCTTGTTACACGTTACATGTACTTACTATTATAATAACACTTAATTATGCATAATTACATGCAAGTAACCCTAAAGCAAACCCCAGTCCTAACCCTAACTATATAGTAAATACATGTAGTTAATTAATATTACTCAGTACTTATATGTATAAATACACTGTAACAATAACACCTTAAAATAAAGTGTAACCAAATATAAAAATAAAAGCTAATTAAACATAGTCATAAAAAAATGATATAGTATCTCAGTAATCCTAAAATAACAGTGATCAGATCTCATTGGCTGTAGTTCCAAGACGTAATGACGATAAAAACATTAAAATTCTGCATTATTTACTCACATTGACTCACAAGTGTTTTTAACAAACATCACACTTTTCACAGCGTCACAACGATATGCAGAAACACAAAAGTTTACTGCAGGTCATATTTATACTACTGTTGGTCATTCCATTTCTCCTATTATTCAAGACTATTTTATTTGATATAGAGTTTCTTATCTTATTTGAACACCAGCCTCAGCTCGTGCCATATCACTTTACTGGAATTGAGGTCAAGACTCTTGAGTTTTTGATCATTGTCATTCTGGATGATTTAGCTTCATTTGAGTTTCTATCACAGACGGACATCCTGACATTCAGCTGTAGACAATCCTGGAGTAACTCGGGAATTCACTGGTCTGTCAGTGTCTGCAAGCTGTCCAGACCCTCAGGCAGCAAAACACCATTTATTCCCCTCACCATGCCTCACAGTTGGGGTGAGCTTTCCGTGTCACAACAGTGGTTTGTTTTCTACTAACATAACCTGAAAACTTTTATTTTTTCCTCTCAAAGTTGATTCAGTATATATGTAGAATATTTACTTGCTCCAAACACTTCCATGCAGTAATAATCAGTGAAGTCATGTAATGCTATCAGATACCTGAAAACTTCAAGCACTTCATTTGTATGTCTGCTATGTTGTCTTTGTGTTATTGCCCGTAGTTTATTTATTTGTTCAGTAACATATTATTTTAATGTAGCCTTGCTACATGTTACATATTTTTATTATACCAGTAATAAATAAATAAATCTTTTTTTCAGCCAATCCTTTCTGTCCTAAAATATTAAGGTTAATATTTAAATAATTTAACAACACATTTGAATGTCGGTTCTCTGGCACCAGGTAATGGTCACATGACATGCAAGTTAACAAAATATTTACAAATTTTGTAAGTGTTTATTTATTTGTTTGTTTGTTTGAATTTTTAATTATTTGATTTAATGAATTATTGCCGTTTCATCATTTCATGAACCACAGTTCCTAGAGCCCCAGTTTGGTAAATCCTGTATTATTATAACAGTAGGTTATGCATAATTACCGGAAACTAACACTAAACCAAACCCAAACCTGAAACCTATAGTAAGTGAATGTTGTTAATTAATATTACTCACATGGGCAATTACACAATAACAACAACACACATTAAAATCATTTTCATGAAAAAAAAAAAAAAAATGAAACATTTGAAGGCCACATGCCATTGCTTTGTTTGATTTGTTAATATTTATATTATTATAAAATGTCAATGATTTTGACATACACTTCTGAAATGTTAGTACTGTCATAAAACTAATAGTTCACTTCCTGTCTGAATGTGGACTGATGGAGACTCAGAGTCCTTTAGAAATCCTTTAGTCTTCTCTTGCTGTGATGAATGTGGTAGTCAAGTCACAACAGTGAAACACATGACTCCAATTACCCTCTTTTCAAGTAGCAATTAGTTTTCAAGATCCTTAGGGCTTGTAGGTTTTCATGTGTTCATTAATGATACAGCAAAGTAAATCTTGTACGTGTTGTTTTTACTATTAGTGGCAGGGATGGAAAATACATAAAATACTCCAAAATACATTTAGGCTACACTTTATTTTAGTGTCCTTGTTAGAGTGCAATTATACATTTAAATACTGAGTAATATTAAATGACTACATGTACTTACTATATGGTAAGGATGAGGGTTTGGTTTAGGGTTAGCTGCATGTAATTATGCACAGTTTATTGTTATTAACTTTTTGTGTTGCCATCAGCTGAAAAAAAAATGCAACATCAACTGGTTTATTTAAGTCAAAAATATTAGTTAATATTGCTGAATCTACCGAAATACATTGATTTATACTAACAAAAATTATTTGTGGGTTAAATCAAGTCAAAATGAAGGTAACAGTTGCAGATGACCAATTTTTACATTAAGTGATTATGAATCAGTTTTCTTACATGGTTTGATGGGTTCTACTTTACTACGAGGAGAGAGCAGTGTTAAACTGTGACATTCAGTAAAACTAAACAAACTGAGCTACAGGCGACTCTTTTATCTCTGATATTGATGAATGTGAAGTGGCTGCAGGTGTGTGATGTCTCTCTGTCTGCCACATGCAGTTGTTTGGACGCTGTCCAGGGTGCTGAATCCATGCAGCTGAATGTCAGACAGAGGTCTCAGCTGCACAGTCCCAGTACCGCTGGTGCAGAAAGAGAGACAGGCATAGAGGTTGACTGTCCTTGAGTGCTATAAAGACATCCTGATGTATGAGGAACGTCCTCCATGACATTTCAGGTTCAGATTCTGTGCTTGTCTATACTTTCTACTTTTTTTTTTTCTGCTTCTTGTGCTTCAGTGCTTTGTCCAGGTCATAGCCACTGTTACACAACACAAATCAGTGACATTAACATATACACTTGAGTCCAGCATTTGAGACTGGGCTGAACTGAAAGAGCTAATAAGTATGCTAACAGCAAGACTGTGGTGCAAGGAGATGTCGAGAATGTCAGGTGGGTCATTTCTGTTATGCAGGACCTTTTGAACTCTGTAACTTTTAAGAAATTAGTATGCTTTTGTAATTTAGGGATGCATTTCTATAAAAGGGTATATCAAACTTTTAGAAATATGCTCAGATCAAGATATGGAGCTGAATACCAATGTATTAATGCTTAATTATTCATTTTATGATTATTTAAGGTTTCTGTACTGTATATACAGTACATTGTTGTAATATGGATGTACATGACATCCTTGAACTTCACATCCAACTTGAAGCATTTCTTTTCAGTTAAAACAATATTATTACAAAAAAAAAAAAAGAAAGAAAAGCTTTTTTGAAACTTTTCAGTTAGCAAAAATACTTGCCAATGATAAAAATAGCAACATTTATTCGAATCAAAGTAGTGAAAAGCATTTAAAACTCACCCCTGTGTTTACCTGTGATACTGTGTGATAAAAGGAAACTAATGGTTATGTCTTCAAAACAATTATCACAGCTGTCTGAACACTGTAATTTTCCTTAATGGAAGTTAAGGAAATTATATTTTGATTTCATGCTCAGAACAAATTAAATCTAGAAATTTCTCATTACACAAATTATTACACAAATGTATCAAATTAAAGATCATTGCTTTTAACATATTCCAATGCACATGTAACACATGTAAAGCATAAATGCATATAAAGTAATAAGAATTACTCTATAAATAAAATGTTCATAATTTCCTCAAAACGTAATTAAATCTTGAGTTCATAATGTAAGAAGAGTTGAAATGTATCTCTGTGTATACATCATTTGATTATTTGATTTGTTCATTTGTAAATCGTGTTTCTGACATCACTAATAACACGATTCTGGACACTAATAACACACTACAGGTTTTCAGTGAAGGTCTCAGAGTGAAAACAGTGACTCATAGCCTCAAAATTTGGTTGTTGTCTGACCTCTAGTGTCTGTAAGATGAGTTACAGTATGAAAATAAGAACCTATAAAAATACAGGAAAGTAAAGGCATTTAGTCCTGTTCTATTTCATATCAGAGCACAAGTCTGTTTTATGTTCGTTCTGAGAATCAACATGGCTTTCCTTTCCAGAATTTCTCCACAATTCATAACAATTAAATCAGCATTTGAACAAAATAAATGATATTTCAAGTTAATTCGAAGATAAAATTTTATATGTGTGTTTACATTAGAATGCCACCCACCTCAGGCTACTGAAATTACTGAGTGCACCTTTAAACAAACAGTCAGTAATAAAGAATAAATAAGTAGTTTTATGTGATTATGTTTGTTAAAAGCTACTGTTTGATTTAATATCAGCCTACACAGTTCTGCTCCCTGCTGATTTTAAACAGATAATCATTTTTGTATTTTGTTTTTGTTTTTTTTATAGAAATGACAACAAAATGAAGCATAAAATTACATAAAATTGGGTAAATATATTGGAGATTAAATGACTGATTGTGTTAAACATGTTTCACAGCTGTTACTTCATTCTACTTTAAATCTTTCCCATTCTGTGAATATATCAACATTATCTTTCAATTTTCAACACCGGACCCCCATTGTCTCTTTCCAGGATAGTTTTCCACTGTCATCTATCATATATGTTGTAAAATGTTATTATACTGTATAATATAATCATAGATTTTCTATATTGCATTTACAAATTCGAACTGATTAAATACTCAAATTAGAACCATTTCGGTTCTGAGTCACTGAGATGGTGCCCCCTAATTAATGCCCTATGCAAACTTTTGCAGATATTCTGAACATCTCTTCTTACCATAGACTGCACAGCAAAGAAGTCAGCGTTAGGTGAAAGGCCTTCAGATCATCAAGGTTACAGGCCTCCCAAGACAATGAAGCCTATAGCTGGACAGAAGTCACCAGCTGGAGTGTTCTTACAGAGGCTGGAGAGACATCAGCTTCAGGTAAAAGACCTCCAGGACATAAAAAAGGGCCAGACTTCTTAGCAATTTTATAGAAGTGTTAGAGAGAAGCATCACAGACCCTTCATGTGGGCCTGACCTAAGTGCCAGTGCCTTTTTCACAAAAGTCAGATATTTCATCACCAAAGGGTCAAATTAGTTCCACTACGGGACTGCGCCTATTGTATGTTCTTTTCTCAAATAACACATCTTAGCTTTTCTGTTTTGTCTCTTTTCCAGGTTGTTGTTGTAAACTCAAAAAAAAAGAACTAAAATTTAACTTCCTTTGTAACTAACATGGCCACTCAGACCACTGACCCATTGCGATCTTACGGCAGAGTGGTTTGTATTAACCGGCTCCTATTACAGAAATAATCATTCAATAATTTCCTTGCTTGCATCACCATATAATGACAAATTATTTAAAACAACACTATTTATTCCCAGTACAGATGCACAGGTTCCTTTCGTTTTCCCTCACCAGCGTAACACTCACCATCCACACTCTGCTCAATCTCCCCAGACTCCAATCACCAGCACCGACTGTCAATCATCTCCTCATCAGGAACTGATCACAGCTCACACACAAACACACACTGCTTGTCTGCTGTTGTTCACTTTGATTACAAACCCTGCTTATAGTACCTGGGCTAACTTACCTTTGCTCTGTTGTCGTCAGATCCTCCCGTGTGAGTTCTTCAATTTTTATCTTCATGGTTTTCTTCATTGTTCCCTCTATGTTGACTGCATTCCTGTGATAAGGTAAGGACTATTATTATTTGTGTTCGTCATCCAGCGTTCCTTTGAGCTGCATTGATTCACCTGTTTATCTTCACTGTTGCACTTACCTGTCAAATAAACCCTGCAATGAGTTCATCCATGAAAGAATGATCTCAGCGGGGTTTTCACATGTCACTCCCAAAGACTGTTTATGACAAAATGCCCATCCCTTGGAGGAATATGTGGAGGAGTTTTTGGAACACTACCACACATCATGCTGGAATGATGAGACGCTACAATAAATCTTCATTATTCTCAGCCAGATGCTGCTGATGAATAAGGGTCATCGGCCACTGATAGAATTGATTGATTTACACCCTGTTGGTTTGTGGATTATTTTACATCTTTTTACACGAGCTCACTCTTCCCAATGCCATCATCACACCCAGTGCAGCTCTGAAGCTGTGACCGTCCAGCACCAACCTTTATATTCCTTCAGTTGCTCACTGTTCTTCAGTTGCTTTCACTTTCCTACAAGGGCACAAAGGCCCTACAAGTGTCCTTCACGGGCACAAAAGCTAGGTTTGGAGTTTACCTGATCTCACACGAGTCAGATTTTAATAGCAAACTGGAAATAAGATTACCCTGCAAACCCCAATCCAAAGGCCAGAAACATTTGTGAAAAAGCCTAATCAAGTAAGTCAACTATTTCAAAATGCTGTTGTTGTGTCTGAACCCAGAATCCACCGCTTTTACACCCCAGACTAGATATGTGTCAGTGTTTCATAATAGTCAACAGTTTATCACATTACAGTGTTGTTATCATGGACGGACACTTCAAAATACAGTGTAACTGTAATAATCAATGTATTACAGCGGCCAACTTAGATTTTATGAGTGCAACCACACTGATGAATATGCAAGAAAAAAATATACACAATAAATTAAGATTATGTTGCCAAGTTCAAATTTATGCATTATCCACAAATGTGTGTAATTTTAAACAAAGCTGAATTTTGTTTTCATCCCCATTGTAATTGCAATATTTTATGCATATAGTGTATCAAACAAAAATAAGATCCACACACAGTTATATGCAGGGCTAACACCTCCTCAGAAAATCCTTTATTAAATGCTTCATCAGAGGCCATAAAAAAAAAACAAGTGAAAAGTGCAAAAAGATGTATGAAGGTGCATGTTTTCGAGACAAAGCTCTTCCTCAGTGCCACATCGATTAGTGCACACCTGCACCCATTATATGCATATAGTGTACAAATATATTTGGAGAATATACATTGTGCTGTAACATATTTTGTTTATTATGTGTTATATAAGACATAATGCAGAATCAGCTGGGTACTTTTTGCAAAATAAACCCTGACAGTTCATGTCAGGTACTTGAGGAAACAGAGACTCACTATCAGAAAAAAAAAAAAAAAAAAAAGAAAGAAAGAAAAAGAAAAAAACATGTCACTGGGGCAGAACCCTCAAAGGGACACCTTTGTACCTTCTTTGTCCCTAAAAGGTTCGTATTAGTACCTTCAAGTAGTAAAATGTACTCTTCTGGTACTATTATGAACACTTTAGGGATAAAGAAGGTACAAAGGTGTCCTTTTGAGAGCCCTGCCCCAGTGACATGCTGTTGTATCCCAAAAGGGAGAAAAATTTGTGACATTTTTTGTGACAACATGACAACTGAAAATGTAGAATCCAAATGGAAAAGTTATTTAAAGTAACCATCCAATTTACTACTGAAGCCAGATCAAGACTATAGCATAATTAAAGAGGAACTGATTACAAAAAAAATGCACTTAGCTTTTAAATCTGGGTTGTCAGAAAAGAGGGTCAAAAACAGCTATGCACACAGAGGAGTGTCAAATAAACAAGACATGACAAAGAACTGGCAAAACTAACAGCTATATACATAAAAAAAAAAAAAAAAAAAAAAAAAAACATAATAATGGTGTGTGTGTGTGTGTGTGTGTGTGTGTGTGTGTGTGTGTGTGTGTGTGTGTGTGTGTGTGTGTTTACAAGTCTGAAGAGGTGCTTCTGGTAATATAGTGTGAGGATAGACTGGGGATACAAAACAATCTGAATCTGTCCCTGATATTTTTTATTTTAATGCAATGCAAGATGGTGTCAGATGTGTAAATGTACCATGTACAGTAATAAACAACATTTAGTTGTTAATTTTGCAGTTCTCAAAGGAGCACCATCTCAGTTACGCACAAGAAAAAAAAAAAAAGTTAACTGCGAATTTGAAAAAAAAAAAAAAAAAAAAGGTCATTACTAATTTTAATTTAATCAGTTCATTTATATAATACAGAGAATCTATGTTTATAATATATAAATAAGAAGTGGGTATTGCGCATCACTGTGCCTGTATGATAGATACCAGAGGAAAACTATCCTGGGAAGAGACAACAGGGGTTCGGTGCTGAGAATAGAAAGAAATAAAGCATCACTTTTCGGTATGTTCACAGAATGGAAAAAATGTATAGCAGAATGAAGTAATGGTTGTGAAACAAATTTAACAGTCATTTTAATCAGTAATTTACTCTCCAATATATTTACCTAATTTTATGTAAAAACTGCTTTATTTTTGTCGTCATTTTTAAAAAACTGATTATCTTCCATAAAATCAGCAGGGAGCAGAGCTGTGTAGGCTGATATTAAATCAAACAGTAGATAGTAGCAAGTATAGCAACACATAACTACTTATTTGCTTTTTATTACTGACTGTTTGCTTAAAGGTGCACTCAGTATTTTACGCACTACTCACATTTTCCTTTCTTTTTAATGTTTTGCTTATGCAATGCTGGTAACATCACATGGCCTTATATTGACACCCAGTGTCACGGACGCAGCATCATGCAAAAAACTTTAAAGAATTAAAAAAAAAATAAATAAATAAAAAAATCAGTGGTCAAAATGTACTGTAAAAATGCTTATGTAGCTGCTATATATAAATACAGTTTGACCACTGAATCTTAAACAGTTATTAATTATTAGGCACAGATTAATAGTTCATGTGTCAAATTCAAACTTTGATAATAAGAATGAGTGACTAAATTAGGTATTGAAGTATGCATTAATCATGATTTAAACATAATTTGATAATTAATTAATTCATTTATAACACAAAATAATTATTTCATGAAAGAAAGGTTTATCAGCCATACATGCAATGTGCCAGCCTGAAGTCTATATTAAGTCATTTAATTTAAAGTTGTGATTATGTATGCATAAGAGGATTTTAAATGAAAAGAGGCATTGCACGGATCTTAATAGCAGTCAACATAGAGGAAGTTATCATGGTTATGTACTGCATTTTACCATTAAGTACAGCTTACATTAACTCTTCTTTGTCACCAGATGGAGCCATTCACTTACTTTAATTCAGTTCATTTCAGTCTTTATTTCAGCACCAACATCAACCCCCATTTTTTTTAAGATGGAAATTGAAAACCATAATACATTAAACTGTATATAGAAGAAAATGTACATTTATTTTAAAAAAATGTATCCTGTTTATTCTATTTCTAGAGAAATGTGTTTATACCCATATCTCTGTAGCAGCAGTGTTCACATTGAGGAAAGGTGTCTCAGACGCTGTTGTGTCAGATACTGTCAACAGTTCTAGTAAAATACCTGGAAGCTAAAGACCTTGATATATAACTTGGAACAGGTCACCAGCAGTCTGACATGTTCTTAGGGATCACAGCAACAAAAAATTAAATAACAATGACAACTAAAAGCCAGAAACACAAATCTACCCGTCAACATTAAAGGCCGTGTATATAATAGACAAAATACAGACTAAAAAGATGTACATTGTATAAAGCACAAGTGCTGATGGTCTGTAAAACAGACAGGGCCATCAAGAGGCTTCTGTGACATGCCACTTGATACAGTGTTATTGCATTTTGACCTAGAGGAAAAACCGTATTGCTCTTTCATCTTAGTTCAAGAGTTATCCTCATGTTTCAACTTGAATTTCATACTGAACAAATAAATAAATAAAATAAGAAAAATAGAGAAATAACAGTAGACTCAAATGAGAAATGAGACGAATGACATGCGGTAAGAGAGTAAGAGATACATAAAACGATCTGCTTTTGCTTGACACCAGTGTTGATCATGTACTGGCTAGCTTTACAGACAGCAGACGCTTTTCTTTCTTTTTTTTTCTCCTTCTTCAAGCACTTAACAGAAAATATGATGCATATTTTAAGAAGACATTAAAATAAACAATTCAAGGTCTTTTGAAGGTCTTTCTTTATGTGTAGTAAGTAAATTAAATTGACTGACTAACTACTGAATGACTAGCTCTATCTTGAGTGAAAATTCTGCATATATATATAAGAGCCACTTTCATTTACTTATTTACATTTTTAAGTAGGTCCTATTTATTTATTTATTTATTTATTTATTTATTTACATTTGTAAGTAGGTCCTTATTATTTATTTATTTATTTATTTATTTACATTTGTAAGTAGGTCCTTATTATTTATATATTTATTTATTTATTTATTTACATTTTTAAGTAGGTCATTATTATTTATTTATTTACATTTTTAAGTAGGTCCTTATTTATTTATTTATTTACTTACATATGTAAGTAGGTCCTTATTATTTATTTACATTTTTAAGTAGGTCCTATTTATTTATTTATTTATTTATTTATTTATTTATTTATTTATTTGAAGTTACTTTCTCAGGAGACAGTTCTGAGAAGCAGGAGGAGAAATCTCATTGCATTCTAGGAGGAACAAATGAGATATTAAAAAGATCTCCTTTGTGAGTTTTCTTTGCTATGTGGACCGCTTCTGTTTGCTAATGAGTGTATCAATCATACTTTTCTCAAGTAAGAATGTAGTTTAGCTCTGTGTAATGAGTCTTCATTTCCTAGAATCTTAATTGGTTACTGTGAAACAGTTTTGCTGAGAGTGAGTTTAGTTCTATTTTCTAGGAAATCCAGTGACAGGTCCATGTAAAAGCACAGAATTTTCTGTGTCACCAGCCTAGATTCTCTGTGATTTTGAGTTTTACACATTAATTTTGCTTTGGTAAAGCATTAAATAGAGTCTTCCCTTGCACCAAAGAATTTCAGAGCATCCAGAGCTAGTGTCTTCAGTTGCCTAGCAACAACAGCCCCAGTAAGGACTCACCATGTGATGCTGTCTGGGTTTGTGAAGGTAATTCAGGGGGCAATCTGATTTTAAAATAGGTCCATTGTGGGCGGGACCTGAACTTTACATAATTATTGCTGTGAGCCATAGGACTCACGATTTATGTTGAATGCATGTCAAAGCTGACAGAAATATGACGGCGCTGACCCTAAAATAGCAGTTTAACCAATCAACCCATGTAACTTTAGTATTTTTCACCGAGGTTATCCTGACCTCACACAGTCAGCCTGTCAAGCTCTCCTAGCTTTTATTTTATTTGTCATTTTTTGCAGAAGTACATCACGTGGATTTCATATCCTCGAGAGGTTTCAGAAAGTCTCTGAAGCCGATCATTTGTTAGCTCTTGGTGTTTTGCCATCTGTTTTAGCAAGATCAAAGTGATGCACACACAAAGCAAAGCATGTCTTTAAACCGGAGGACGCTTTGCATGATGTTTTGCATTAAAATGGTTTACCTCAATTAAAGGGCATATAATAAAGTGGCCCTCAGCTGTTTTTTCCCTTACATTTCCAGGTTTTCCTGCCTTAGCAGGGCTATGCTCTTTAAAAACAATTCCACACTGCCTTCAGCAAATCACCTTCTCTTTCAAGCCTCTCTCCATCCCTGTGCTTATTAAACTTTCATGGCTGATTTTTTACTTTGATAGCATATGCATATTGTATGGGAGGTGGGTTGAAGCAGGTTACACCGTGCGACTTGACCGGCCGCGCTGCTCCATTGCTCGCTCCACTTGAAGCCTTGCATTGTGTCACAACTGCTTCGTCTCAGTATTATAACATGACGTGCACATTTGGTCATTGTGCTTTTCAGGGTTTCGCGGTGATTTCTAAAAGTCAAAGTGCTAACATGATGTTTAACCAGAGATATACAGGAGCAAACATATTTTTAAGCCATTTGACAGTGCTGAGTTAATACTATGGCCCTGTTTAGAAATATTATCCATATTTCAGTCATTTTTCAATGACTGTCGTCTTTCTGTTATGAAATAAATTCATATATGCATATGGTACAAGAGTTATTCTAGCAGACTGGGGGAATTTATGACTGCAAATGTTTGGTGCTATTAAAAGCTCAATCAATTTCTTGCTGTAAAACTTCATGTTGTAGCAGATATTACATCACTAAGAGGTGGCAGAATGATTTTGCCAAGTGGAACGTGATCCTGAATCAATTTCTTGTTGGTCCTGGAATAAATTCCTGTCTTATTCTGACCCTATAACCCATTAATTAGCCATAAAACCTAATTTTGCATGTTGATAATCTGATATTGTTAAAGCACCTCACCTCACCCCAGCCCAAAATCTAATCAGCATGACAGCACTGACCTATTAAATTTTTAATACATAGTCTTATGAATGAAAAAAAATAGAATGTACTTGCCTTTAAATTAATCTTTTGATACAATGCACTTTTGTGTACATAAATGTTTTTACATTGTACTTATATTTAATAAATAAATAAATAAATAAAAGGCTAACACTTTATTTTAAGGTGTCCATAATACAGAGTAATTACCTAATTAAGTACTTAGTAGTAGCCGTTGTACTTACATGAAACACAATGTACTTACCATGTAACTAAGTTATGGAACAGCCTGTAATTACAGTTTGTAATTATGTAGATGTAATAGGCAGCAACTGTAACACATATGTAACAAACCGAGTCTGTTACACAGCTACTATACTTAAGTACGAGCTTGATACACTTTATTTTAAGTAGCTAATGCCTGTGTAACATTCTGTAATTGTAATGTAATTAGAAAGGTATTACATGTATTTAAGCTGTGTACTGGTGGGTTAAATCAAACTAAGGTGCAGCTGGATAAGGTGTACAGTATAGATACACATGAAGTACACTTAAATACAATCTTGATACGCTTTATTTTAAGTAGCTTATGTCTGTGTACTTACATTTATAATTATGTTGTGTAAAGTCTGCAGCACATATGTAACAATCTTTTGGTTACATAAGTAGCTATGTAACAGACTCGGTCTGTTACATTTGTGTAACAGTAGCTGCCTATTACATCTACATAATTACAAACTGTAATTACAGGCTGGTCAATAACTTAGTTACATGGTAAGTACGTTTTGTTTCATGTAAGTACAACGGCTACTACTAAGTACTTAACTAGGTAATTACTCTGTATTATGGACACCTTAAAATAAAGTGTTACCAAAAAGAATACATGCATGTAATTACATCTGGATTTAATTTCTGTAATTACATTTATAATTACACTGTTGACACATCCCTTACACCTTAACCCACCTTAAACCTACCCAAACCACCAAACATGTCCCTAACCTTAACCGTATCCCACCTCAATAGCAGCAAAAGTGTTTTGCAATACAATATGAACACAATAAATACACTGTACTTATTTTTGGATATCAGTACATAGAAGTTAAGGCCACCTAATATAAAGTGAGACCAAAAAACCTTTTTTAAATAATTATTTTTAGGTTTATGTCTAGACACTACTACTACTGCTAATAATAAAATCAAGTCCTGTATAAACATTTTTTGTTGTTGTTGTTGTTGAATATACAGTTTTATATTAATATTACAAAAGTAAAATGGGTTTCAAAAATCATTTCCCCCAAATCATGTTATATGAATATTGTTTCAGAACCATTGCAGATCTAGGAATATATCCAGCCCTGAATTTTAAGCATAGTAACCCTTTCCCTATTCTTATTTCTGCCTGCTTGATAGAAACCAACAAGGAGTCCTGTGTGCCTTACATCAAAATCACTGTAAGTATCAATAAAAATGTGTCGCCATCCTTGTATTTGGATGCATATGAAGAGATTTAGCTGGCACGTCTGTTGCAAAGCCTGAAATGAGATGTGGGAAGAGTGTGATGTCGTGTCCAGGCGCTGTCGAGCCAATCACGAGCAGACAGCAGCCACCATGCGCAGGCACTCCTGCAGATGTTCCCTGATGCATTTGCACCATTCTCCCTTTCCCTCCTAAAATCACTTTGTCACATAGTAATGCATCATTTCACATACTGAATTTTTTAAATCTGGGCCTCGAAATCCTTTCTGAGCAAGCAATATCCATTAGGGGGGAAAATTATTCATGTGATTCCTATGCATTATTGATCAGTTGATGAAGAAAAAGATGTCCTCCTCACTTTGTCATTATTGTTGTCATCTAAAGCCGCACCACAAAAGGCCAGATCCTCAATTATCAGAAAGTTTTCCAGCAGCTTTGAGAGATAAGTGAGAAATGACTGCAGTTTAGATACTGATAGGTCTTCAGGTGGGCTTGAAGCCGATATTATGGAATATTGCAGGTCTTCTGCTCCATTATTCTGAGCTCCGTTATTCTGAGATTGCTTTCTCATGCAAACTATGATTTCTGCATTTACATATCAGCATGTCATTATCACAGTATCATGCAAGAGCAAAGACAGTGACATGAGAGCTTCTAGAATAAATGTGATAAACGTCAAAGAGCAGGTGTTTATTCAACTAGAAGCCTATTTAGAGGAAAGAGGGTTTCAATTATGAGTTCAAAAATGTATTATACAACAAATCCTGGATGCTTGATCAATGCTATACACACAATATAAAGGCAGTTTTGATGCAAAATATGTTCATATACTTGGATAAAAAATGGAAAAGGTACTAGTAATATTCCACCACAACATTATATGTTAAGCTTATGGATTTCCTTTATCTCTAAAGCACAACACAATGCAATGTGCTATTCAAAACAAGGGTAAAATAACAGTGAAAAATCATCGGAAAATTCCTGCATATTAACACAGTATACTGTGCCCTATTTTTACAGACTTTTCTTAGAGTGTTATATCAACACACAACATTTGCGGTGCAGTCACATTAGCAACATTTTGCAGGCAAAAAAAGTTCAGTTTTCTTTTGTCAGTAGTGTAACTGAAGCACAGTTTACCGAGGACAAATCATGTGATCAGCTTGAACAAGGAAAAACACTACACTCCTGATTTCATCCACCAAAATTTGTAGAGCGATGGTAAAAGTGACCACAACTTAGATTAACCTTGGTTTACATGCCAGGATCTACAGTCTATCTTAAAATGAAAGGATGACATTTAATATAGACCTTATGAAATAGCTTGATGAGTGCCATTTTTCTGTCCTGTGTTGACATATTTCAAGTTAGGGTGAGATATATCACAGACCTTGTCCTTATCTAAAATGATTATCTAAAATGATTACCAATGCTATTGCTGGTTGGTAGTAGGTAGGTGGTATTAGAGGGAGGCTCATATATTTCATATATATAAAATAGATTTTAGATTTTTGTAATCAACAGTTTTGGAGAGTGAAAAAAGCATAAAAAGAAATCTGTTAACAGGAGCAGGAGAGTAAGAATAGCAGACTCAAAGTTTGGTTAGACTGACTGACCGACTGATTTTAATGATTTTTAAATCATATTTTTTATGTTTCACTCTAATAAAATGTTGCATCCCTAAGGGTTTTTTTTTATTTTTTTATCTAGAAATCATTTTCTAAAAACAACATTGCTCTCATGACTATGCTTCGCTGTAAGACCTAAAGTACTGTATGTGAAGATAAATTCACCGCATCCATATGCTCTTTCTGATCATTTAATGTAAAAACCATTGGTATTCATAAGGAGCCTGTCTCCTGTTTGTTGTATAAGAGCTTACACTTTTCCGTGAAGGCTTTCCACTAAATCGGAACATGGCAACAGGGATTTTCTCCCTTTCAGACACAAGAGAATCAGTGAGGTCAGGCGCTGGGCAAAGGGACTCACAATTAGCATTCCAATTCAATCCAAATGTGTTCGGAGGGGTTCAGGTCTGGGCTTTGTGTAGATCAGTCAGGTTCTTCCACATCAAACCATGGATCTACATTTTAAAAAAATAAAGGTTGTTTATTTGCATCTATGGTTTGACCTTATGACACTTTAACATTCCTGGAACCATTCCAAAAAAAAAGAACTGATCACTGCAAGGTTCTTTGGAGAACCAAAAATGACTATTTGTGAAGTTAGTATTTCAGTATAACAAAGCCTTCTTCCTTTTGCTTAAAAAATCTCGTTGAGTTGAAAATAAGACCAAAAACCACTGCTAACCACAATAATAAGCTTCTACAACAGTCGGACTGCTCAAACTAGAGTGCAACCTGCAGAAGCAGCGCTAATTGGGACCGCAGAAAAGCCAGTGTTGTGTTAACGGTTGCTGCCTCTCTCGTTCTGTTGCTCTGTGACAAAAGGAGCAGATGGAGGCTTTGCAGGTGGGAGAGTCTGGAACTTCTGTTCCTGGGGACGCTGCAGAAATAAAGCTGTGAGTCTATCTGAATATCGCCCTCGCTGTGAGCTTTGGTACTGATGGTGATAAATGTATACATGCAGACTCTTGCACAGCTGAACAGATTGACGGGCTGGGATGCCATTGAGTTTGGACTCATTCTTGGAATCTTGTCTTCTCATTATATAGGTCAAAATAAGATTGACATTGAAAAATGGCTTAAATTTCAGTCTGGTTTATTTATTATTCTTTTAGTGCTTGCATCATTATAATAAGTGTCTGTTTGGTGTGTTTTCTCTTTTCTACCTCACCTTTGTTTGTTACTTTCTGACTGTCCAAATTTCTCTCCCAGTACAATTAATAATTCATTCAGTGGCTTCTTTGATGTGCTGCTAGAGGCTGTATTTTCTCCTAACCCCCTCGATACCTCCCGACAGTCCACGGTTCACCTTGCACAAGCCTCTATGCTCTCTATAACAATGACCTCCTCTCAAAACAGAAATATGATGGGTTATTTATAGATTGATCAGCTTGAACACATCTACCTTTAGCGGAAAAGACAAAATCTCAGTGGAATCGTACACTTACTGTACAGTATGCCTGATTCACAGTTATATTCAGTAGCAGATTCTGTTGGTAACAAAGCTCAAACTTAAAGGAATAGTTTGCTTAAAAATGAAAATGCATTGCACCTTGTTCAGTGACATTGGTAAATCGCATTCTGGGAATCCATCTGGTGGCACAACAGGACATTCAAACTTCCACATATCCAAATGTGACTTTGTTTGGTTACAAGACATGCACACCAAGGGGGTCGATAAAGCTATCTGTTCATCTCAATTCATATTCATCTCAACGGTAGCTGCTCAGCTGGCGCGGGACCCCCCAGAAATGTGCAGCGTCTTTAGCTCAAAAAATAAGGAAAGATAGCAGCAATCATCTGAGCCATAAATGCTAGGTGACTCTGCAAATCACTCTGAAGCTGCAGGTTACACATGAAAACACCGATGGCAATAACACACACAGTCTCAACACTCCACTAGTAAAACATTTGTGAAACCAAAGGCAATCAAAGAATATACATGTTATTTTTGAAGTAAATGAATACTTTTATTCAGCAAGGATGCATTAAATTGACAAAAAGTCACATTAAATACAAGTCTAATGTTACAAAATGTTTCCCCCCAAATAAATGTTTAGACTTTTTATTCATCAAAAAAAAAAAAAAAAAATCTTAAAAAAAGGTAGCTGTTTTCAACATTTCTGAAGGGTCATGTGACACTGAAGACACTGGCAGCTGAAAATTCAGCTTTGCATAACAGGAATAAAAGAGCTGAAAACCAGAATAGAAAACAGTTATTTTAGATTGTAATAATATTTCATACTATTACTGTTTTTACTGTATTTTTAATTAAATAAATGCAGCCTTGATGAGCAGAAGAGACTTTTTCTTACCAATCCCAAACTTTTGAATGCTGGTCTATGCTGAAATATTAGTGAAAATATATATATATATATATATAGATATATTTCTGGTTGAATTATTCATGTAAAGGAAGCGGTTTTCATGTTTCTCGGTTTTAGAGCTAATCAAACCATATCTTATTTTGTTTCCCTCTCAGGCACTTGGGAGTTATTATACTGCCTATAATAGTCTTGTTTCAGCAAAAGGAAATTTTGTTTTCCTTTTTATGCTGTGTAGGGAAAATATTTCCCATAAGTATAGCTGTTCTTAATAGTTTGTGTGAACCCTCAGCCAATCAAAGCACTGCTTCCATCTAGTTATTTAAGAGAGACGGCTTTATATTTGGCTATCCTCAGCAAAGGAATAGTATGTTTTCTAAAAATAATAATTATAATAATTTTAAATGTGTACAGTACTTACATCTGTGCTTGTATTTAAAAATAATGGATGAGGCACATTGCTTGGGAAGGTGAGATCATTTTTTACTGCAAAAAAAGGCTTTATACACCACTGTATGCAAACAATAATGACTTTTTTTTTGTCTTAAAATAGTAGTTGTATATTTACAGTTATGCATGTGGCAGATGATTTTATCCAAAGTGACGTACAGTAACCATTTTGTCAGTATGTGTGTTTCGGGAATCAAACCCATGACCTTGACATTGCTAGTGTCATGCCCCAGCAGTTGAGCGACAGGAACACAATGTACCATTTGCATAAAGCCCAGGTCACTCTGGAGTCCTCTGCACGTCCCATTGTGCGGCTGTGACTTTGCATGCCTGGCTCTGTACATTAACCTTCAAAACAGCAGTAAATTCTCAATTCTCTGGATGAAAGCAACAATCTGCTCTCTGCAGAAGTGTACGTTGCTTGCTTTTGAGGATGTTGCACTTTGGTAAGGGTTTCAATAATAAGTAAACAGCAGTGGTTGAATATCTATATTTTGAATACAAGCTAGAATTTTACATCTGAAGAAAAGTGTGAGTGGTGTCTACCCATACAACATTCACCACAGTGTTACTGAGAAAATCCAATCTTTTTAAATCAGGGGGTCCTGAGAGTCTGAGTTGAGGGGTTCAGAAATGGTTGACGATCTGCTTTCAACAGTTGGGTTCTGAAAGACACTTAACTTTCAGTAATTTGTCGATGTGACTGCACAGACTGACAACATTGGATAAGAACAAAAACTGAACTAACCTGAGCTGGATGGTGCACTATCATCTTCTGTAGAGCTGCTTTACAGCTGAATCACATCTTGCAATATCGACACTGGTACTGAACTGAATTGAATCAACATTTTGTATACCTTTGCCTTGTTTCAGATTGATGAAGTTCACACTGTAAATGATCTGAACTGAACCAACACTGAACTGGCTTGAGCTAATAATGACACTATAGACCTTAGTCAGGTTTGATGCCATATTGAATTTAAAGGGGTCCTATTATGCTTTTTCATGTTTCCCTTTAGTTAGTGTGTTTAATGTTGATGTTTGAGCATAAAAAGGTTGCAGAGCTCAAAGTCCATTCTAAAAGGAGATAATTCTTGTACACTTTATTTTAAGGTGTCCTTGTTTAGTGTAATTATACATTTAACTACTGAGTAATATTAATGTACTTACTGTATGGTTAGGGTTAGGATTAGGGTTAGGGTTTGGCGTAGGGTTACTTGCATGTAATTATGCCTAATTTATTGTTATTATAATAGTAAGTACATGTAACGTGTAACAAGGACACCTTAAAATAAAGTGTTACCAAAAACACTTTAAGAACTGCAACAAACGACTCATTTAGACCACAGTACACTTCTTCCAGGTCGTGTGACACCACAAAGTCGGAAGGAGAGGCTTCAGTGAAACAGGAACTAAACAGGGCATTCGAGACAGTCTAAGAAGAGGAATATGTGAAAAATAATGCATTTTTGGAACAATCAAGCACCTATTGAAACCTATTCTAGTACACCCCAAAAGCCAAATCAAGACTTTGTAAAAGGGCATAATAGGACCCCTTTAATACAGATGAAAATGAGGCTGTGTGGGTAAGACTGTATAAACACTGACACTGTATAAAGGTCCAACAAAACACAACTTTCAAAGCAGTTTTATGGTGTTTTACTCTACTGAAAGTTGTTTAGGGAAGACATTTCATCAACTGAACCATCGGCATGTTGTTAAACAACAATGCAGTCCATTGAACGCACTGTACTTCTAGCCCTTACAACCTCATTTTCATTCCTGTCAGAAATTAAATATGGTGCTACCCTGACTGAGGTCTATTGTCTTTTAGAGCTGCTTTACAGTAGAACTATCTTCATAGTCGAGTTTCCATAACTGATTCTGCTATTTTCCTGTTTATCTCTGTGAAGCTGCTTTGACACAATCTGTATTAAAGCACTATAGAAATGAAGTTGACTTGACTAACAGACATTCATTAAATATGTTTCGATCCACGATTACTTTACACCTTCCTAATTGCCTGTAAAACAATAATTAGCGGTGGAATAAATCTCTGACCTCACAATTCACAAGGATTGGAAAACACGCTGAAATTGTTAGCAGGGTTCTGGTGGGCAGCACAGAAGTCCATTTCCAGGCAGTCCCAGTCTACTGGATCCACCTGCGAAGCCCCGCTCACTGACATTGGCAGGTTGCATTCTGGGAATCCATCTGGTGGTATCACAGACAGGAGGAAACCTGCTAATTAGCTCTCTCTGTAAAGGGGCTGGGTTGGAGCGAATTCCCAGCTGTCATTAAACATACTCGGAAAGGGGGAGAAGGATGAAAAACACTAGGGATCCAATGCTCTAATTCCTCTTTTTAGAAGAAGGGATCCGTTTGTGTTACGCTACACAGGCTCAATGCGCAGAACCCCTGTGAAATGCACCGCAGAGTAAAATGCTGGTTCATTGGGATGTGTGTGCCGTAATGAATTACTTTATTGTCTCTTTGTGCAGCTTTTGAAAGAGGAAAATCCCTTGGTGTCACCTTTGGCACACCTTCTTTTCAAACCCCCGCAGAGCCTCATAGAGACAGAAGGCTTGAAATCACACGAGGTACTAAAGTAGACCGCAAATGATGGAACAAAATATGCAGAAATATACATAATAGCTCTCCGATGACTGACTTGCGGATAGGCAATGGCAACAAACACGCTGTAAGTGGCTTGAGTCATTTTGGAGGGAAATATAAAGGCCGGAAAAGCTCCACTTTGGTGATTAAAGCTCCCACACTGAGAATTCTCAATCTCCTTTCCCTTGAGCAATTGTGTTTACACACATGGCCTGCACAAGCATTCTCATTCAATGATTAAATTACTGTTTTATCCGGGAAACTATAGCAGCCATTCAGATCCAAATGACTTTAATCTCAGCGCTCCGGTTGCCCAGTCACCGAGTCGACAACGACTGCTCGCAATTCAAACGCTGATCACCTGGCTGCATCCCACCAATCAAACGTTTCACGGGCCGCAATTTGCCTTCGTTCGTGAATAAACTGAGCAATGAGGATTCTGGGACGTTCCCACCAGATTTATAAACAATAAATATGCAAATTGAAAAAAGCAAGCATTTACATTGCGGTAATCATAGAACAGGAGTGAAATGGAGTGATCTGGACGTAACAGCACTCTCTTGAATACATATCAAATAAAAAAAATACAACTCACCTTGTATACATTTATAATGGACATATTTCCGCAGTGTAAAGGTAGTGTCACATGGGGAAGATGTCATATGGTCTATTAATATGAGGTTTTTTGTTCAAACTTTTGTGTGTGTATGTGTGTGTGGTTCAGGTAAACCCTATGTTATGGGGACAAAATGTCTGAAGTCCTTGTCCCTGTGGGGACATTTTTTTGGTCCCCATGAGGAAACAAGCTTATAAATCACACAGAATGATGTTTTTGTTGTTGTTGTTGTTGTTTTGTTTTTGAAAATCTAAAAATGCGCAAAGTTTCCTATAAGGAGTAGGTTTATGTGTAAGGCGATATAAAATACGGTTTGTACAGTATAAAACCATTACACCTATGGAATGTCCCCACAAAACATGGAAATCCAACATGTGTGTGTGTCTGTGTGTGTGTGTGTGCGCACCATATTTCATGCAAAAATCCAAACATATAAATATAATTGAAATGAAAATATATCTTGGAATAAATTGATAGAACTGATAAATTTAATGTAAAATGATTTAAATTATAATTATTATTTGTCACGGTAGTATTTCTTGCACAAATTTACTTATAATAAACTTGTGAGTATGCAGTTATACTCTTATTTGCTTTAGTGCTCCATTAAATTTATTTGTTGCACTGCTTATGATGAATAACATAAATTATACTTTATTACAGTATATATTTTGACATAGTACATCATTGAAAAGTTTTAAACTAATTAATATGTAAAATATCAAACACATTATAGAAATTTAGAAAGCAATTGTGTTTATCATAAAAAAAGTCAGACGAAAGTTGTCACATTTGTTTTACATATCAATTTATCAACATATCAATTTCTGCTGCTAATAGATGGATGGATGGATAGATAGATAGATAGATAGATAGATAGATAGATAGATAGATAGATAGATAGATAGATAGGTCTGTATAGAAATTATCTTTCAAAAGAAATCTACTCAGAGAAAAACATTTCCTGAAGTACAAAATGTTACATCTAGCCCCAGGCTCCCTAAAGCACACATCAATTAGTCCCAATGAGATTGCTTTAGTAGTTGTGTTATTTTGCTATTCTGTTCTTTTTTATATCCTTATTGTTTTTATATTGAGGAAATGCAATTCACATAATTCAATAGCAAAACGCTCTCTATAGATGTCCTGGAAAGCAGGGTTACTCTCTCTCTCTCCTCATGCAGCATGTGTGTGTGCGCTTTTCGGTTTCCTAGTAACCCGCGTTCCCGAACACTCGAGCGTGTCCGCGCAGCGCGCACTCGTGAAGCTCGTGTGTGTGGGGAGCTCACGAACACGCATCAGGATCATACGCGCAGGAAAAACACGGGAATGTGACTGGAGTGTAAAGGATGAAGGATGCGCTCGCTGGGAAAGGTCAGACGAATTGCGTGAAGAGCGGTGGGAGGAAATCTTAACACAACTGCCGCGGATTACCACTAACACACACGCGTCGCGGCTTTTTTTTTTAGGGAACAGGAATACCAGGAATGGGGGATTTGAGATTTCACCAAAGCAGGTGAGTTGGTTATGAAGATAATGCTTGTTTGCGAGGAGAAGTTATTAGTCACCACACGAACAGACTGAAGAAGGCGTTACGCACCGCCCAAGATCTCTTCTGTCAGGATTGCCACTTAACATTTGGCTGAACTTCAGTGTTCCTTTGCGTCTGTCTGTGGTGTGGAGATGTGCAGTTCTGTGGATGAAGGATGCGTGAAGCGGGCTTGTTGAAGTGAACTAAGCAGGCTTCGATGCCGGTAAAAGTAACAGGAGATGTGGATGAGGATCTCTTGCACTTGTTACACCCCATCTGCACTGCAAGCGAGCGTCGCGACGCGACAAAACCATAACGCCCCCAGTAAAAGCGCGCAGAGGATGCAGTGCATTGGAGATTTCTAGTAGCGTCGCGTCGCGTGCCGTCGCTCGCATTAAAAAAGTCTTTGATTGGTTGAATAGGTACCGACGTCAAGAATCCATCTGCAACCTCTAGCGGTCTGCACAGTTGCGTTGATTTGGGTAGTTTTGTCGCGTCGCGTCGCTAACAGATGGCGTGTCATTTTAAGCGTCTTCCATGTTGCGTTTATGTTACGCGTGAATTCCATTACGAGCTGATGATGGGATTTGTTTTTACCGAAGATGTCTTCAGATTATGAGACTATTGTAAATTTATTTTGCAATTATTTTATAATTATTAATTATGTGCAATTATTAAATAATAATAATGTTCAAATCGTGGGATTTTAGAAGTGTTCCTTGCGATTTGTGCACATATACAGATAAATGCAGTTTTTAAAAACATATTTTATAAAATTTCCATATGTTTGTATAATGTATATGTTGAGTCTGTAACTTATTTCAGCATTTTTTTTTTTAAATTAAACATTTTAAATTGTCCTGCTCTGTGACAAATAGGCTACATTTGTGCCATGTAGTCTCCAGTATGAGCTTATAAAAACTGCATGTATGAAAATGAATGAAAGAATTTGAAAAATATAGTTTGAAATACTTCTAAACTGAAACTGCTTACCCTTTAATGGTAGTTACATTGGCCTACGTTCAACAAATCATCTAAATGTTTGCTTGTTTCACTTGAACAAAAATACAGCTTTAAATAATGACACATTAAACTGACTGGTGTCAGGGCTGCTCATATTTTCATTTAAGACAGTCTCGATTGGCTTTGCAGTTTTAATTTCAAGGACCATACTGTCAAACTGTAGTTTAAAAGACTTGGGAGACGATTTGCACTGAATTGCAAAGCAGAGAGAGAGAGAGAAAGAAAGAGAGATGTGCCTCGGAGTTGTCATGGTGATTTGGTGAATAAGCAATTGTCCGTAAAGGCAACATATTAAAAGGGATTCCTGTTGCCATTCTCAATCAGTGAAGAGCATATTTCAGCTCTCACTTCGAGAAGGGTTGGAGTTGGGTTAGGGTTAGTCTTATTTCTTTGAGAGAAAACATACTGCAGCTTAAGTGTGTGATTGGTCCAAGTGGATGCAATCTCCAAAGAAAGCCAAATTCCGTAGCCCTGCCATTCACGCTGGTTTATCTTGTGTTTTTACGGAGGGAACCTATTTATGTGCTCTGGCATTTAGTGTTTTGAAGGATTATGCACGGTCCTGCTTTTGAATTTCCTCTCTCTCCCAATGTCTTTATTTGTATTTTGGCCTCGTACACTGGTATTTTTGAAGTAGCCGCTGACTTAAATACATTCTGAATGACACATCCAAGTTCAGAGCTCTTTGCATCTTTGTGATGTCTGCTTTTAAGTTGAAGGAACAAGTTGTTAGAAACAGGCTGGTCTTTTTCATATAGACCAGAAAAACTCTAGCAATTTAATTCTTACTTGCAGCTCTGGTGTATTGTCATGTCAGTGTTATTTCTTGTTAAGCATTATTACTCATGGTTACTCATTATCTTTTAAAAATTAATGTACCAACCAACATTTGCAGCACATGAATAGCCTGCACATTTATTCTTACACTGCAAAAATAAATAAATAAAACAAATAAACATAAATAAAGATCTTTTAAAATGTAAAGTATTTTTTTTTAAAAATATATTTTTGTGTTGTTTTTAGTTAAAAATAACCAAACATGTTTTAAACAAGATAAATGCACAAGAGAAACAAAAATGCATAAGATATTTAGAATATCTTCAATTATCTTAGCTTTCTTAGCCTGCTGGCAAATTGTTTAACTTCAAATTTGTTCTAGAAAAAAATGCCATTAAGGGTAAGACAAATGGTATAAATATAAGATGTTCTCTAAATCGAGTCTAAATACCTTATACAGTTTGGATTTTCAAATGAATTTCTCCTATTTTGAAGATATTTAGATTTTTTATTGGTAAATAAAATTGCTTTATTGCTGTTTACTATGGTTTTGTCAAATAGGGCATGTTCCTGGATCTACATATATATGTTAATAACAACTAATAAACTAATTAAATTTTGGGTTAAGGTTATTAGGATTTGAATATTGTCAAAAGATCCGGGAAAATGTCCTATTTGGCCAAATCACTCTCAGCCGTCTTTCCCACAGTTTCATGTAACAGAATCAGAGGGACTTAGTATCATGGTCAACATATCTTGAATATATGCTGCATCAAATCATTGTTAGCTATTAGGTTTTTCTGTTTTCATTGTTACTACAATTTTCCATTCACAAAATGATGGGAACACATTGATGTCATGCATGAAAACAGAACTGGAAAGTCAGAAAATAAGAAAAGCCTCACAGCATCAATTCTGCTGCTTAGTCTTTCACTGTTAGATCAAATCAGGTGATCTGTTCTCCGAGTCACCTTTATTGACCTCCATGGTTGAAAAACACTGGACTGTTGCCATCACTCAGATGAAGGTCACTCAGAAGACAGTAATTCATCTTCCTCTGTTTCAGCGTAAAGTGTCTGAACGCAAAATACTGCAGAACATGCTAAAGAACTGAACGCAAACGATGACTGATGTGCTTTTCTGTGTCAGTTTATCTGCTGAATCTGAACTGAATTAATATCTTGTTGAAGTGTCTTTTCAGGGATGAGAAAACACTCATGCAGCTTTTTACATTCCAGACAGTTATGTTTGATAGCTGTATGAGTGAATATTACATTTTACTCAAAAATCACAAGGAAAAACATTTATGAAATTATATTTGTCATAAAAGAAAATGAAGCCTATTGCTAGGGTCATTGTGGTTATTTATTTATATTTTTTTTGCATTGTAATTTTATTTTCATGACAATTAAACAAATTTGCCCGCTAAATTACTATAATGTGCTTGATATTTTTACATATGTGACCCTTGACCACAAAAGCAGTCTTAAATAGCACAGGTATATTTGTAGCAATAGCCAAAATTACATTTTATGGGTCAAAATTATTTTTTTTTCTTTTATGCCAAAAATCATTAGGATAATAAGTAAAGATCATGTTCCATGAAGATATTTTGTAAATTTACTACTGTAAATATATCAAAACTTAATTTTTGATTAGTAGTATGCATTGCTAAGAACTTCATTTGGACGATAAAGTTGATTTTCTCAGTATTTTGACTTATTTTGCACCCTCAGATTCCAGATTTTAAAATAGTTGTATCTCGGACAAATATTGTCCTATCATAACATTTCTCTAGCATTTCTCTAGATTTCTCTAGCAAAACCTGTTTTAGTTATGTTTATTCAAGTGTTATAACTTATCTACAATCCTACTCAAATACAATACCTATATACTTTTAAACTATTTTAAAATGGATAAGCTCCTGTCTTTAACATGAGCCCAGCAATGATACATACACATCAGTGTAAATAGCAGAAAAAGATAATTGGCTTGATTTTACAGATCATTTCAACTTCCATATTCCTTTTGCTTTTATTCAGAATTGAATTTAATGGCAGTCTGCAGGATATGAGCGTCGCCCTTTGAAAAGACTGCTGGTGTGCACTAGGTACAACACAGTGTTTGTCTTTGTGCTTTAACTGGCATGTGAATGCATTTGTATAAAAGACACACACACACATACACACATGATTTCATGTTGCACAAGATTTCATGTTGAGCAGTATCTTGCATGCATGTCTTTCAAAATGTCTCCTTGTGTCCTCTACAAAACCACTGAGATTTTCTATCAATCAGACAGGTCGGTTCAGGTTTTACACATAGAATAGAGTAGCTGTACACATTTGTCGGAGGCAACAACAAAAAAAAATAATAATAATAATAAATTGGTAAATCAATTCAAATATTTTCGAATAAACTAGTAACTAGGGGTGTGTGAAAACAGATTTGTTTAAAGGCTAAAAGGGAAAATCCTGTTGAAAAGATAAGCCTACATATCCACTTCATATCAGTCTCTTGGCAAGCGAGATGCCACTAAAAAGCAACAGGAATGGAATCTAAATGTTCTCGGCCAGCATTCCACTGACCTTGTCTCAAAAGATCTCTTATACTCCCATAAAGCAGACTGAAGCACTGCACTTCCCAAAAGGACAAGGACGCCTTTATTCCAGGCTCTTTATTTCTGTTCTATTTACCAAAGAGTTGGACAAATGACCTTGCATCAGCTATTTTGTAATGTTATACAAATCTGAGGTTTCTGCTTTTGTTCATAAGACTTACTTGACTGCATGGTTGCAAGGTGCATCAAAAGTGTGAGGTTACAGAGAGAGAGAGAGAAAAAAAAAGAATTAGGACATAGGAAAGACATTGAAAAGAAATACATGGTCTGTCTTTTTAATAATCATGGTCAGTGTCAGAGTTAAGAGAGAAATCTTAAAATGCCACTTAAAATGTTAATGACTGATAATCCAATCCAAGACAAATTAGTGAACATCTGGAGATGCAGAGGAAAGATAGCTCTGATGTCTTGCAATAGACATAGGATGACATTTGGAGGAAAAAAAAAAATGTTATATTGTTAAATTATGTTATGTTATGTTACGTTATGTTATGCATTGGATTAAAACATATAGGGCTAGTTTTACTACGCAGGGCAAATTCCAAAACAGCGCCAATGGTGATTTACTAACAATGCGCAAATTAAAGAACACAGACGCAACATCTCATTTACACATCGACCAACGCAATATACCAAGTGCAGCGCAAATTAGCGTAATCGCAAATAAAGAATAAAGAAAAAGAAGCCACAGTACATTGAAAAGAACCGGAGGACAAAAAATGAAGGTTTGCAAGACGTTTTGATAGAGCTGGTATTTTGTGACTCCTAGTTGAGGGTTCCAAGTCGTTTTTTATTTCCTGAAGCAAATTAAATATAATGTGGTCTGGCAAATGATATGTTTGGATAATGTGTTCTTCTGGCATTCCAAATAAATTAATACATGTGGAAAAAATCCTCTCCCTTCTATAACGCGCTCTCTGTTTTTGGGCGTTAAATAATGGGGCAAATACCAGTAATTTGACGAGCGCAAACATTGGTAAATCTCATTGCGTGATTCATTTGAATACTCTCATAAATTTTGTGCCTGAAAGAGAAACTCCAACAAATGCATATTTAATAAGGTCAGGTGCAAAAATAACTGTGTCCACGCCTTTTCAGCGCTAATTCTTCACTGTGCGTCTTTAGTAAAACCTGACAGTAATATTTTAACGCCAAAAGATGGTTTGCGCTGGCGCAAGTTGTTAGTAAAACTGGCCCTTAGTGACTTTTTTCACACAAGGTATAACAACGTCTCAAAGAAAAATGTATACTTTTATTTATTTATTTATTTTAAAACAATAACTTTCTCAGATATATTAACTTGTAATTAAAATAATTCAGTATTTGTCTTAAAATCATTAATTATTAGACATAGAAATTAATTTCTACATAAATAACATCAGTTTGCTACAAACTGTAAAATTAGGTTATTGATCTATATTCATTACACTGCAAAAATCTTTTTTTTTTTTTTTTTAAGAATGAATGCAACAGAGAAAAAGAGGTTAAGGGGGCTATACGCATATTATATGCCATGTAAGTGTGGTCTGGAATACTTACAGCGTATTTAATATTCATATCTTTTATAAAGAATATGCATGGAATATTGAAACTGTATGCTGTTGACAGAGAATATTGATTGCATCATCATTTAGTTCAATTAGTTCAGTCATTATTTCACATAAAGCTCAAACAGCAGTGCTAGAGTAGACCTTAAATCAGTATGACAGCATATTACACACAGAGGCAGTGAGAGCCTCTTATTGGTTGTTTCATGCTTAGAAGAGATGGCTCTAAAAATGCATCATGCTCCATCTATCTGGAGACTATATTATTTATTTATCTATCTATATTATTTATTTATTCATTTGAGGTTAAGGACAGCACAGACGTTGTGCTCTGGGGTTCTTTGGATAAATGAACAGAGATAAGGCCTTGAGAGGCTGTTCCCAGAGGCTATCATTGATTCCTCAGGGCAGCCTTTTAAGGAGCTTAGTAAAAGCTGCTAGCAGGAAGACCATGTAGAATAGCACAAATGGGCCACATCTGAATGCCTCCATCAAACCTATATGTGGGTCACGACCATTAGGGATTTAATAGCAGTTATTTTCTTCATCCTTTTGTTAATTTTATAAGGTTGTAATGGGTAGCACACTGTAACAAAAATCCTGTTAAATTTACAGTTCAAAACTGTCTGCTGTGCTTGCCAGAAATTCAGTGTGAAAAAATGTACAGTACATGAGAATGTTTCAGGCATAATAGCAGTTTGGTACATTAGCCATATATATTCCATTAACTGATTTAATATGCCATCCTACTTCAACTAGTAAAATCTGCTTTGTGTTTAAACATTTCAGATGATCCATGGCTAATAAACATAGGCTTATAGTGTTATGCACAGTATTGCCTACACAAATACAAAACACACGACACTACAGTAATGCAAGCATATATATTAACTAAAAAATGTTACAGAACATATAACAAATTAAAATATGCCATCACACTTTAGTTTGGGGACCACTTCTCACTACTAACTATTAACTATGACTTTTTCCTCAATAAACTCCTAATTTGCTGCTTATTAATAGTTAGTAAGATAGTTTTTAAGTTTATAGGGTCTAAAATATGGTCATACAGAATAAGGAATTAATGTGTGTTTTGTAAATGCTAATAAACAGCCAATGTGCTAGTAATATGCATGCTAGTAAGCAACTAGTTAATAGTGAGAATTGGTCCCTAAACTAAAGTGTTACCAAATATGCAAATATGAGGCGTCGCACAGAAACTTGTGGGAACATCCTTGAACTGTTAACTGAAATATTCAATTATATGAATAATGTTTGAAATCTATGTTTGAAATGTTTACATCTATGAGTAAATCATTAACTTTTTATTTTATGCCAGTCAGCATGAAGCAGCTTACAAGATGGAAACAAAACAAATCATGAACTGAAAGGGAGCCAATTCTTCAAATTTGAAATATGCCTATCCTGGGAAGAAGCAAAAGAAATAAAGCAAGTGTACTGTAAGTGCAATTCTGAAGACAATGTTTCTTGATTGCGTGTGACATAAATTTCGGTAATGGGTTTTCACCCTAGGCAAAGAGTTTTGAAGGTCTCAGTGTTTCAGGTCTGTGGCTGGGGTCACGCTGTATTTTCACATCCTCTTCAGAGATTTAAAGCAAGGTCAAGTTGTACATACAACCCATTACTGAGGAATTAATATACAAAAGCCACCAAGCCTTGTCAAACAAGAGCCGAAAGTAGAAGGTCAGGCTACGCTGAAGCACGGTGGGCCTGTGAAGTGGAAAACGGGGTGATAAATGAGAGCGTTACGTCTGGCGTATGTTAACGGATTGAGACACTAGCTCACGGAGAGTGAGCGGCTGCCGTAATGCTGCAGATTATTGAAGTCTCTCCAGCTTTGGTCACCCAGACCATTTGCTCGAGGGTTGGAGAGAGCAGATAGATGCATGCTGCTTAGTTTGCAGTGGGCAGCAGGGTTACCCAACACATCAATCCTGCACTCCATCACATACAGAGACTGTTTACTGAACACTTACTCAGCTGTGATAGAAGTGGGAGGGTGAGACCTTTGAAGTAAATACGTGTTAAAATAACCCATGATTTCATCTGCATTCAGGGGGCTTATGTGACGTATTTGCAGCATGAGGTGGATTGATATTTCTCTGCAGTTGTCAGAAGATCTGACTACTTATGTAAATTGGATTCCTAAGTCAAAAAAGTGCTAACGCGATCATCACCGTTACTATTTCTCATGCGGAAAAAATACTGTATACTGTAATACTGTAAAATATGATCATAATTTTAACAGTAAAAATGCTATGGTAAAAACTGTCCTTTACTATATACGGTGAAAAACTGTTTCTTCTTAGTTTTTCTTAACAGATATGTACATTATGGTTTTATGTTACATCTCATGTCGTTAAATTAATGTTTAATACTTTATTTTATTGTCATGTGTGTTACCATTATGGTGTTTTGTGTTTGTGTATGACATTGTAGGCATCTTCTATATATATATTTTTTTTTCTTTTTTTCAGAAATTGTAAAAATCTAGTATTATGAATAATTTTGAAATAATTTTGACTTTAGTATGACCTGTAGACTTCATTGAATCTAGTGTACACCATCTAATCTCCATTCATATGATGGTATTAATATTTAAATATCTGATGTTCCTCCAAGATTCTCAGAGATGAGCATACAGAACCTCGCCTGCATGATAACTCACTTCACTTCCACATGCAATATTAATATATTTTGATCATTACACTGATCATAATTTTATGCTTGCATTACATTAATTGAGTACATATATTTTACCTTAAATATAGTGTCATTCCATCTCAGGTGGTCTGAAAATTGCAAAGTTGGTTGCATTTTTAACTCTTTCCCCAATAGTTGTTTAAAAAAAAGTTGTCAGTCGCTTTTAGCATTTTTGATCGCTTTCACAAAACTTTCATGACCCCCAGAATATTTTATTGTATGAATATCTGAACATGAAAACCATGCAAAAAAAAAAAAAAAAAAAAAAAAAAAATATATATATATATATATATATATATATATATAAAATAATAATAATAATAATAATAAAATAAAAACAAAAATCTGAGAAAATCGTGTTTTTTTTTTTTTTTTTTTTTGTCAAAAACTACATACAGATTGGATTCAGAATGATGATCAAAACACAGATGGAGTAGATTGCTTCCATCAACTCCCCCCCAAAGCTTGCACAGTCCTAAACCACTTCCTGCATCGATGTTTCATTCGGCTTGATTTATATGCTATTTAATGTTTTGTAATCGACATATGCTTCTGCTTACATGTGCTATTGCTTGTTTTTGCTTCTTCTTTGCCTGTGTTTTAATCCGAAGATTCTGTACTGTTTTACAAGATGTGTAATACCGTCTACTACCATATAACAGTGAAAACACGGAAAGCTGGAAAATTCTGTCAATGTTAACTCTCCTAATTTTTCAAAACTGGTGGCTTTGCAATACCAATACGTAGACGTATACTTGCTTTTTCTGAAGCAAGATTTGACATCCAGTGTAATAATTTTCAATTTACGAACAGTTTTGCAACTGTTTTACATAGGAATTAATTTGGCTTGTATTCCATGAAAGAGTCCCGCAGTCTTTAATAAAGAGCCTCTAATGTTATTAAAAGTTTTCATACTTCTCGATAGTTTGTGGCAGGTAGCACTGATGTGTCTTCTACCGAAGTCTATTTTTAACTAAGGCCAGGTTGGCAAGGCCTTTTTAAAGACAGTCGTTGTCCTTTATGAAACTTCCAGCCCATCTGTGCACAGATGCTTCCCAAAACCACCTCGCTTATTAGAGTAGCCTATTCCCCTGTGACGACAAGACCATATCAGCATAAAGAGCACACATTCCAGAATATTAATAAGACATTAATCTGTCACAAGCAACAGCATGTAAATGAACGTGCAAAGTGTGTTCTTGTTTTTCCTGATTAGCTGGAATGATCTTTAGAGAGACAAGCTGCCCAGAATTTGCCCTAAATTTGGCACAAACAGAAAATGGGGTTGTGCCCCAAATTTCCCTAGGAAAATGTTTTAATATGAAATCAAAGAAAGAGAGAACATATGCCAAAAATGAATAATCAATTATCAACCTACCTCTCCTGAATGCCAAGTTGCTAATATTGTTGGTTATATTTTGTTCTTAATAAATCTTAAATAAGTTTGTATTGTCTTGCATAAAGATGGTTGTACAGGGTTTGGAATGACATGAATGTGTAACTTTGGGGTGAACTATTCCTTTAAAATGTTCTTGTGCGTATTATAAAACTGCCTAATGAGCCATCGGTTTTTTAATTAGGTTATTTGCGTTGCCGCATATTGAATCTTTAATATCGCCACATATAGAGGCTTACCTCAGAATCGAGGTCATTTCAAAAATAGACAGCTAGATTTAGTCCCTAAGAAGTGTACAGTGATGAATTTGTCGTTGTGGGTCAGTGTCACAGTGGTCTGGGTGAAGGAGACAAAGAAATAGAGTCATTACAGGAAATTCCCAAGCCTCTGTCTGCTTGGCAAAGACAGCGCTCCGTGTCTGGGGAACGTTAGATTATGTTTGAATTGTCATCCAAAGAGCAGACAGACCAGCTGCATTGTGTATCCTACAATTTCTTTGCCAGAATCAAGCTAAATTGATCAGTATATCAGCATTTGCTTTGAAACATGTAATTTGCAAAAACAGAAATCAGGTATTGTATTGTAGTCTGAAATCGCTGGAAACCACACCACTGATCTGGACAAATGTGTCATGTGCAGCGTGTGGCTATAATGTGTACAGCTTACCTTGCATAGAACGTTTCAAATATACAGGTGCATCTCAATAAATTAGAATGTCGTGGAAAAGTTAATTTATTTCAGTAATTCAACTCAAATTGTGAAACTCGTGTATTAAATAAATTCAATGCACACAGACTGAAGTAGTTTAAGTCTTTGGTTCTTTTAATTGTGATGATTTTGGCTCACATTTAACAAAAACTCATAAATTCACTATCTCAACAAATTAGAATATGGTGACATGCCAATCAGCTAATCAACTCAAAACACCTGCAAAGGTTTCCTGAGCCTTCAAAATGGTCTCTTAGTTTGGTTCACTAGGCTACACAATCATGGGGAAGACTGCTGATCTGACAGTTGTCCAGAAGACAATCATTGACACCCTTCACAAGGAGGGTAAGCCACAAACATTCATTGCCAAAGAAGCTGGCTGTTCACAGAGTGCTGTATCCAAGCATGTTAACAGAAAGTTGAGTGGAAGGAAAAAGTGTGGAAGAAAAAGATGCACAACCAACCGAGAGAACCGCAGCCTTATGAGGACTGTCAAGCAAAATCGATTCAAGAATTTGGGTGAGCTTCACAAGGAATGGACTGAGGCTGGGGTCAAGGCATCAAGAGCCACCACACACAGACGTGTCAAGGAATTTGACTACAGTTGTCGTATTCCTCTTGTTAAGCCACTCCTGAACCACAGACAACGTCAGAGGCGTCTTACCTGGGCTAAGGAGAAGAAGAACTGGACTGTTGCCCAGTGGTCCAAATTCCTCTTTTCAGATGAGAGCAAGTTTTGGATTTCATTTGGAAACCAAGGTCCTAGAGTCTGGAGGAAGGGTGGAGAAGCTCATAGCCCAAGTTGCTTGAAGTTCAGTGTTAAGTTTCCACAGTCTGTGATGATTTGGGGTGCAATGTCATCTGCTGGTTTTGGTCCATTGTGTTTTTTGAAAACCAAAGTCACTGCACCCGTTTACCAAGAAATTTTGGAGCACTTCATGCTTCCTTCTGCTGACCAGCTTTTTAAAGATGCTGATTTCATTTTCCAGCAGGATTTGGAACCTGCTCACCTGCTCACACTGCCAAAAGCACCAAAAGTTGGTTAAATGGCCATGGTGTTGGTGTGCTTGACTTGCCAGCAAACCCACCAGACCTGAACCCCATAGAGAATCTATGGGGTATTGTCAAGAGGAAAATGAGAAACAAGAGACCAAAAAATGCAGATGAGCTGAAGGCCACTGTCAAAGAAACCTTGGCTTCCATACCACCTCAGCAGTGCCACAAACTGATCACCTCCATGCCACGCCAAATTGAGGCAGTAATTAAAGCAAAAGGAGCCCCTATCAAGTATTGAGTACATATACAGTAAATGAACATACTTTCCAGAAGGCCAACAATTCACTAAAAATGTTTTTTTATTGGTCTTATGAAGTATTCTAATTTGTTGAGATAGTGAATTGGTGGGTTTTTGTTAAATGTGAGCCAAAATCATCACAATTAAAAGAACCAAAGACTTAAACTACTTCAGTCTGTGTGCACTGAATTTATTTAATACACGAGTTTCACAATTTGAGTTGAATTACTGAAATAAATTAACTTTTCCACGACATTCTAATTTACTGAGATGCACCTGTATATAGGTGCACATGGGGGATGCAAAATGAATAGGGGATTGAAGAGGGTACAAAACAGAGAAGAGAAGTGGAGGACGGGGAAAGAGGTTTTGAAGATGATAGCTAAGATGTAATGAGCCTCTTCATGTGCAAACAGGTGATGCAGGATCTGCTTGTATTGGTATATTTCTGCATGAAGTGTGGTGAATAAATGGGACTATATGAAGTGTAGCATAAGAGTTCTTGTTTTAAATTCAGGTAGTTTCACCTACATTTTGATAGCGTGAGTCACACTTGAAGCCAAGTTAGAAACACACTCTATTGAATAGTGTATTAAGTTGCTATAGACCATTAAATGGCTACAGTGTTACCATTAATTTTGCTGATAGGCTACTTATTCCTTATTTTTATTTATTCATTTAGCTGATTTAGCTTTAATGGTTCCCAAAACATTTGAAGAAAATTTCAGTTGTTTGTTACTGTATTTGTAAAAATCAGTTTGTGGACATTGCCCTTATAGAGAGCAACTGAATTCTGATTAGATATTTTTTTTTTAGTACTAAGCATAATTAAAATATTTGTATTCATTACAGAATGTTTCATGACTTTTTAAAATGTAAAATTTAATTCATTTTTAAAAAGTAAAAAATATCTCACTGTACGGTGAGATATTTTTCTTTGATATAACCTGCACTGATGAATCACACATTGTAAGACAAGGAACAAATATGATACAGTAAAAAAATATGCATTTCGTGTAGATTATTTTAAATGTATTATGTTAAAGTGCATTTAAATCAACAATCATTTTAAGCATTAGGAAACTGCACCATTGCCTGGGAGCTAGAATGCTTTATTGTTCATCATTTATCTGTGCAATGGAAATGACTGTAGGAAATGTAAGTATATTGGAATAAAATGAGACACTTGTTTTCATGAGTCGTGAAGAAATAGTTCATGCACAAATGAAACTTCTGTCATCATTTACTCTTCCTCATGTTGTTCCAAATCCATATGACTTTCTTTCTTCAGTGAGAAGCAAAAAGCAGAATGTTGTTATAGACAGAATGTTAAGACTGACAGCCGCAGTCACCATTCGCTTTTCTTTTTGCATTGAAAAAAAGATGCAGTGAAAATAAATGGTGACTGGAGCTGTCAGTCCTTAACATTCTGCCAAACATCTCCTGTTGTGTTTCATGAAAGAAAGCGAGGTGAGTAAATGATGACAGAATCTTTATTTTTGGGTGTGCTGTTCCTTTAAGGACAGTATTTTCACCCTATATTCCCTTCAGTCAACAGCACTCTAATCCCAGTTTGACTGGAAGTGTTTTCCTCGGTACAATCAGCAGATGCTCTTGATTTGCAGGAAAACTGACAAGCACAAGGTTCATCTTGTGTTCTCTCATTATACATGCTTTTTACAAGGCACACTCAAGATTTCTGTTTGTAGATGTTTTCATGATGTTTGAAACTAGAACAGAGAGTGAGCCATGTCTGTCTGGCCTGTGTCTTTACCATGGCACAGTAGGTATGTACCATTTAGCCAAAATGCTGTGATTAATACACAGGATGATCAAGTTATTATTAAGTTGGCTTGAAAAAGCCAACTTACTGAAATCCTATATAAACTTACTCTTCTTCTTCTTCTTCTTCTTCTTCTTCTGAGACCAAATTTTAAAATGTATCTCCTCCTAGACCTTTAAAGCTACAACCACCAAACTCGGCCCAGACCTTCAGACTGGTCTGACTCGGGTTGCTATATCTTTTCTAACTGATCCGGCTTACGGTTTTCGTAAAAATTACGATTAAAACTGGGAAAAATCCCATAGATTTACATTGACAGAATGTTCAGATGAGCCAAGACTATTCAAACTCCAGCGGTCAAACTTTCAAATCTAAACACACTGAAGCCTATTAGACTCCATTAAGCTTCCCTTCTATGTACTATTTCTAACCCATTTAAACTCATTCAAACTCATCTACATATTTCGAATCTATCTATCTATCTATCTATGTATCTATCTATAATCTGACTATCTATCTATCTATCTATCTATCTATAATCTGACTCTATCTATCTATCTATCTATCTATCTATCTATCTATAATCTGACTCTATCTATCTATCTATCTATCTATCTATCTATCTATCTATCTATCTATCTATCTATCTATCTATCATGCTAGTAACTTCTTAATCATGCTAGTAACATGCTAATCATACTAGAAACATGCTAGCGACATGCTAGTCGCTTGCTAGTCATGCTAGCAACATGCTAGTCACTTGCTAATCATGCTAGAGACATGCCAGTAACTTGCTAATCATGCTAGTAACATGCTAATCATGCTAGAAACATGCTAGCGACATGCTAGTAACTTGTCAATAATGCTAGTGACATGCTAGTTACATGCTAATCATGCTAAAACATGCTAGCAACATGCTAGTCACTTGCTAGTCATGCTAGTAACATGCTAATCATGCTAGAAACATGCTAGCAACATGCTAGTAACTTGTTAATAATGCTAGCAACATGCTAGTAACAATCTAATCATGCTAGAAACATGCTAGTCACTTGTCAGTAATGCTTGCAACATGCTAGTTACATGTTAATATTGCTAAAAACATGCTAGCAACATGCTAGTGACATGCTAATCGTGGTAGAAAAATGCTAGAAACATGCTAGTCACTACCTAATCATGTTAGCAACATACTACTAGCATGCTAATCATGCTAGAAACATGCTAGCAACATCCTAGTAACTTGCTAATCATCATTTCTGACAGACTGTATTGCCTTTAAAACATTCAAACTTTAAGCTTTTAAAACTACTTTAAAATTCAAACTATTTCAGACTGCAAACCATTAAACTTAAAACTTTTTTAAACTTCTTAAACTTTTCAAACTTTCTGGTCAGGCTTTCTCAAGCCAACTTAAAGTTTGTCTTGACAAACTTTTTTTATCTAATTATTATTATTATTATTATTATTATTATTATTATTAAATCAAAATATAAAAATTACTAAATTAAAACTAAAAACGTTTAAATTTTATTTATTTATTTATTTTACATTACAACTGTAAAATTACAGTACTAATATCTATGGCTGTCTTCATTTCTTCAACATGAAACCATAAAACATTCAAACCATCAAACAACACATAGAGATGATACATTTCTAGGCACCCACAGATCATGAGCTGCTCATGAATGAAAGAACGTCTCGGGTTACTTGACTGTAACCCTGTTCCCTGAAAAAGCGGGAACAAGATGCTGCGTTTCAATAATGCTGATGAGAACATTCTTTGTTCGGCCGCTTGTGAAGCACGTGTGTCAAACACGCCAAGAATTGGCTTAAATAACCTCGGTGGGTGACGTCATTGATTACGTGCACCTGCAGGTTATAAATAGATGTGAGACGTACACATCTTCAGGTTAAACCTTTGTCTGAAGAGACGTCCAGGCACGCCTATAGTGCGGCATTGAGGCGCAGCATCTCGTTCCCGCTTTTTCAGGGAACAGGATTACAGTCAAGTAACCCAAGACGTTCCATATCAAAAGCTACTCTCGATGCTGCGTTTCAATAACGCTGATGGGAACGAGAATACCAACGCCGCCGCACTGGAAGTGTCTGGACCCCCCCAAGGTTGTGTAGTGTGTGCGCACAAACATTAAAGAGGTCTCAGACATGACTCTGGGATGCTGACTCAAGGACATGCGAGCCCGGAGTAGCATGGACATCCAAACTATCGAGTCTGACAGATGTGTGCAGAGAGGACCAGCCTGCAGAAAATAATAAGGTGAGGATGCAAAATAGCTTGACCAGCCCAGGGGCAAAGTCTAAGTAGGATGACGAGACTGACAGAGCCTGCAAATCCCCAGTTCTCTTCAGAGAAGTAATAGCCATGAGAAAAACCATCTTTAGAGTCAGGCGCTGACTCTAGTGGTTCAAAATGGGGTCCCAACCAGACCCTTTGGGCACTGAGGCCAAGTCCGACGAAGGGACTGTCGCTCCGGTGGGCGGCCTCGACCGCTGAGCTCCATGTATGAAGCGAGCAACTAGAGGGCGCTTTCCCACAAAAACACCATCAATCAGAACACGGCAAGCCGAAATGGCGGCCACATAGACTGTAAAAGTACTAGGACGTGTGCCTGAGGACAATCTCTTGCAGAAACTCCAGCACTGAAACAACCTGGCAGTGAACTGGGTCTGCATGGTGTGTCATACACCAGCTTTCGAAAAAGCACCATCTGAGGGCATAACTTCTTCTAGTGGAAGGAGTCCGAACAATCAGAATAGTCTATAGTACATCTGCTGGAAACCCAGCATCTCTTGTGGTCCCCCTCAGGGGCCAGAGATGAAAGGTTCCAGAACTCAGGCTGGGGATGAAAAACTGTTCCCTGTGCCTGAGATAGAAGAACTCTCCTGACCGGAATCGCCGACAGCGAGCCGTCAGTGAGGGATATTAGATCTGAGAGCCACACTCTGGTCGTTCAACGGGGCGCTATCAGTCAGAGGTGAGACCCTTGTTGACAAACCTTGGCCAGGACTCCTGGGAGCAGAGCAATCAAGAAGAATGTGAGAGAGAGGGGTGGTTCGCACACCCCTCGTCTCTCAGCCAGCTCGACATGCGAGCCTCACAATTGCAACGAGAACGCAGAGGATCGTCCCTTCCTGAAAGAAAACAAGCCTCGAGTGGAGCACTCCGATCGAAGTGATTACAGTGTTTGCACTCAGCGTCCTCAAGGGCAGCAACAGCATGCTCCAAAATTCGGACAGTGAATCTGCTCCCACATTCATATGCCCCAGAATGTAAATGGCCTTGATGGACTAGAACTTGTCCCACATACAAAGCAGAACCTGCTGTGCTAGCCTGTTCCGGCGGCACAGATGCAGTCTGCCCTGGCGACCTATTTAAGTGACTACCACAGTCTTGTCTTCCGCACTAGGACATGGTAGCCCCTGCTGGAGGATGTATTTCAGGGCCAAAAATACAGCCATCATTCTGAGGCAATTGATGTGCCAATCAAGAAGATGACCTCTCCAGATCCCTTGGGCTGGACGGTCATCCAAGACCACACCCCAGCCCGTGAGGGAAACATCTGTCGTTAGCATCTTGCGATGACAACATGTGCCTAGAGTGGGACCTAAAGTCAAAAACCGGGGTCTGAACCACATAGAAAGGGTACGAGGCCCTAGTGCGTAACCCTTATATGCCTCTGGGGATTGGCCCTTAGAGTAAATCCCCTGGCTCTGAGCCACAACTGTAATGGTCTCATGCGCAAGACGTCCAAAGGTTTCACGTAGATGCAGTCGCCATGAGGCATAGAACTTTCTGAAAGTAATGTACAGGAACTTTCTGGCCTAGCCTGAAATCCTTCAGGGTGTTCAGAATGGATTCAATATGTGTAGGAGACAGATGTGCCCACATTATGATAGAATCCTGTTAACCCCTAAATACATTGTCCCCTGGGAAAGAGAGAAAACGCTTTCCTTGGCATTGAGACTCAATCCCAGATAGTTAAGATAAGCGAGGACGACATCCCGATGTCGAAACGCATGCTCTTAAGACTGGGCCAAATAAGCCAGTCGCCAATGTTAAAGCTGCATCGATGCATTTTGCATATGTGCGGGGTGATAAGGCCAGGCCAAATGGAAGAACCCGATAATGGTAAGCTCTACCCCCAAAAGCAAACCTCAGGAACTTCCTGCGTTGTGGCAAAATTTCTAAATGAAAGTATGCGTCCTTGAGATCATTTGTTGATAACCAATCCCCTTATTGGATCTGAGAAAAACAATCATAGACTGTCAGCATTTTGAACTTGTACATTCATAGAAAGATGCTCAGCCCGCAAAGATCTGGACTGGACGCAACCCCCCCATCATTTCTGGGAACCGGAAAATATTGGCTATAGCAGCTCGACTCTCTGTCTTGGAGGCGAGATGTTCTACGACCTCCTTGTCCAGCAGAGCTTACATTTCCTGTGTAAACGAATACGCTTGTTCCGGTTTCACGGTAGTGGAGACCACGCCGTTGAAACGCGAAGGATGGTATGCAAACCGTATCCTGAAGCCCTCTTGTGGAGTCCTTACGACCCAAGGAGAGTTTATTTGGCAGTAACCTCCACGTTATCAAATTCTCTGAAAGGGGTGACACTTTGATTTGCCGGGGGGAATGTTAAATATTTGGTGTCCTGAAACACGGCAGGAAACAACCAATCATGTAACATATCACTGGAGATTGCTGACCCCTGAAACACCAGTGGTGGCAGAAGCTGTACAGCGATCCCCTAAGGGTGCCAGGAAGGAGCCCCTACTCTCCTCGTTGGAGTTTTCCGCGGCCCTCCCCGAGGGGACACACCCATTGTCCTGGGCACAGCCTCAGGACTTCCTTCTGGTCGTAAAGACCGTTTTTAGGTCTGGCTCCCTCTTGGCTGTTGAGTGCTACGAGCTTTTCCCCTGTCTTTATGAGGGGACGCATGGCTCGCACACTCTCTTTTGGGCTTCTCGCCTCAGAGGAGCTGGGCCGTGTTGGGACTGGGTGGCCGACAGCCACGACACTAGAGCATGGTGGGGGAGAAACTTATTGAAAGCTTTCTCGAGCTTCCTTGCCTCCCTGCGCTCAGATCTTTATGAACGTCAGTCTGATATGCCTGCAGAACCGCTGTGGTGTGCAGGGCAGCACCAGCATTACCTGCTGCATGAAACCCTCTCCCTGCAAGAGTAGATGTTGCTCTACATGGCTTGGTAGGGAGCGTTGACATTTCGAGTGATGATTCACCCCCAGGGGAGAGATAGCACGCTAGCGTCTCTTCCACCTGGGCTATCATCATGTAGCCCTGTGCCTTTGAATCCACAATAGTCGAAAAATTCAAGGTTGAGGCACAAAAAACACAGGACAAATATCGTTTACTCCATGAACAAGTTCTCTCATCATGGAGGTCACCAAAGAAGGGGAGAGACCATCGCTGAGGTCCCTCCCCCTGACCACCTGACAGAAAACTGTCATCTAGTTTGGAGCGTCTAGGGGTCTACTGCTCTTGTGGCCAATCTGGATTTAATCTGTTCACACTGCACGAGTCATCACCTCGAGTAACTCCTCATTCATTTACAATCGCGGGAGGAGCGCTCTGGAGGTGGCGCTCTCAATTTCCATAACTACAGAATCAAGAGCTGCAGCATTCGCTGCCCGATCCAAAGAAATGCCGGGGCACGCTTTGGAAGCGGGCACGAAAAACCCCCGATCTGGCGAGAGCACGAGAGAAAGGGGAGGACCCGGCTCTCGAACCTCAGCCAGATCAAAGCGCGATCTTAACGAGGGCGCAGCGGCTCGTTCTTTGTAAAAGAAGGTGAGCCGAACACAAAGCACGCAGATAGGAAGTGAATCGCAGTGCTCACAGTCGCCGCCCTCGAATGCAAGAGCAGCATGCTCTTACCCCAAACACTCAAAACAAAACTCATGAGAGTCATCTTCAGAGATGAGCCGTAACAAGGAGGCACGCATCTCTTGCAGATTAACTCAACAAGCTTTTAACTTTCAATTTACAATGATACTGCTTTCAGCGTGACACACACACACACACACAATGCGGTCTCTGAAGATAAAGAAACCTGAAGATGTGTACGTCTCACGTCTATTTATAACCTGCAGGTGCACATAATCAGTGACGTCACCCACCGAGGTTATTTAAGCCAATTCTTGGCGTGATTGACACACGTGCTTCACAACCGGTCGAACAAAGAATGTTCTCATCAGCATTATTGTAACGCAGCATCGAGAGTAGCTTTTGATAGAGAACATAGTGCTATGCTTCACTCTGAAATACAGGGCATATAGTCAAGTCAAGTCACCTTTATTTATATAGCGCTTTTAACAAAACAGATTGTGTCAAAGCACTTCACAGTATTAAACAGGAAAATAGTGTGTCAATAACGTAAAATGACAATTTTCACTCAGTTTTCAGTTAAAAGCATTTCATTATTGAATTCAGTGATGTCATCATCCAGCTCAGTTTAGTTTAAATAGTATCTGTGCAATCAAGTCGACAATATCGCTGGAAATTAAGTGTCCCCAGCTAAGCAAGCCAGAGGTGACAGCGGCAAGGAACCAAAACTCCATCAGTGACAGAATGGAGAAAAAAACCTTGGGAGAAACCAGGCTCAGTCGAGGGGCCAGTTCTCCTCTGACCAGACGAACAGCAATGTCAGATTGTGTAGAGGACTCATCTGGTTCTCGTGGTCTTGTCCCGATGGCCGTCTAGGTGACGAGGTCTTCACTGGGAATCTGTCTCTGGGGCTCATCCAGATGTCCTGGGCTCCACTGACATCCAGGGCTGCAGAGGTCATCTCTAGGTGCCAATCCACCATCTGATCTGGATACAGATTGAATCCGGTGGCCACGATGACCTCTGAACAAGAAAGAGACAGACCAACATTAGCATAGATGCCATTCCTTCAACGATGCAACAAGTACATCGGGTGTCATGGGAAGTGTTCCCGGCTCCGGTCGACCCAGTCAATGCAGCCCAACAATCCTTCAGCGGGTTTGAATACTAGAAGCATATTAGTGTGTCATGTGTAAGCCAGGCTAAATAGATGGGTCTCTAATCCAGATCCAAATCGACAGAGTGTGTCCGCCTCCCGAACAGTGCTAGCCAGACTGCTCCAGAGCTTGGGCGCCAAACAGGAAAAGGTTCTGCCGCCCGCAGTTGACCCAGATACTCTAGGTACCATCAAATGGCCAGAGCCCCGAGAACGCAGCGGACGCGGAGGACTACAATGTGATAAGAGCTCACTTAAGCACTGAGGAGCCAAACCACTCAGGGCTTTACAAGTAATTAACAGGATTTTAAAATCTATACGATGTTCAATAGGGAGCCAGTGCAGTGTTGACAGAACCGGGCCAGCATGGTCATACTTCCTGGCTCTAGCAAGAACTCCATCCGCTGCACCCTGGACCAGCTGGAGCCCGTCCATCAAGCACGCAGAACAACCACCCAACAAAGCACCACAACAATTCAACCTTGAGGTCATAAATGCATGAATCAACATTTCCGCACTTGACATTGAAAGCATAGGTCGCAATTCAGATATATATATATATATAATATATAACAGCCTTTGCGATTTCATACTTGCTGTGGGCCGTGCAGCCTTATGGCACAGTATGTTACATTTTAGAGAAATAAAATAATTTGTGTCAGAATATGCATACTTCGCTGCTACAGTAAATACATCAAAAGAGTATGATGATCCAATACTCAGTATTCATAATACAGCATGTGATTAAAACAATATGTACTGCTGAGATTCTGAATGGGCTGAAACGTGTATAGGCGGTATAATTTTTTCTTCATAGTATTTGGAAAATCGCTCTCGTCAGAAATGCACCTATGGTGCATAATAATGTTGTCAAATTTAGGCAGCTGAGTAAGTTTTGGTTAGAGCTAGTATGCAGTGCTTAGGGTCGTGCAACAATTGCTTAAAACCACTTTCTAAAAACTTGCTTACAGTGCCAGAGATGATACGCTTAGTTTACAGAGCAGACCACGAAAATTTCATTACAAATCTGCTTTGAATACATCCCCATTTGCTCTAATAGAATACTTGGATAATCTGCTCATAGACTTTAATGTTGTCAGACGTATCTGGCATCATCCTTTCTTTGACCCTTGCGTGACCCAGTATCTAAACCACATATGGCCTGACGAATGCTTTTCATTTGGTGGAGATGCTTTTACCTTGAATAGCAAAAGTCTGAATAGATGAAATCGTGCAAATACTCGGATGTAATTCCTGTAAAGCCAAGAACGGACGATACATTTGCATGATGGGGCAATTCTGCAGGAATCTCTCTTATTTCAACACAAGGACATTGTGCCCTGCAGTGATGATTGTTCCTCTTCCTCAAATACTTAAATATGCCTGTGAAATTGTTCAAAGCGCATTTATTCTAAGCGTGCAATATGTGACTCAACCCATTCTACTAGGGCAGTCTGAGCTTTTGATGGCAACAGTTTATTGAAATAGGAAGTAGAAAGCACAGAATGTGTGTGTTACTACAAAAGATGTAGAAACATGTGACATGGCTCCTGGGGGAATGACATTCTTTGTCTGTTTGTGGCCCACTTTCTTCCCAACGATGTCCAGTGGTTTATAATGGGGGGAAATGCAGTAATGTGAGTCGCGACTGGTGAATGAATGGAGACGAAAGCTTTCCAAAGCATTAACAAACAAATCACCAATCCATGGTTCATCAGACATTAGAGATGCATTGCCCTTGACATCTTCAGAATGTGTGGCATTAATGCTGGTTAATTCACTGTGTATGGTACTTTGCAGAGGAAAATCATATTGTTATGGGTGAAAAATATGGAATAATTAAGATTTTTGGTCACTTTATTTTAAGGTCCAATTCTCACCATTAACAAATAAACAATTAACTATGATTTTTGCCTCAATAAACTACTAATTTGCTGCTTATTAATAGTTAGTAAGGTACTTGTTAAATTTAGGTATTGGGTAGGATTAGGGATGTAGAATATGGTCATGCAGAATATGTGCTTTATAAGTACTAATAAAAAGCCAGTATGTTAATAATAGCCATGCTAATTGCAACTTAATAGTGACAATTGGTCCCTATAAGTGATAACAGATTTTTTAATGTTTTTGAAAGAAGCTCACCAACAGTGTTGGGAAAGTTACTTTTAAAAGTAATGCACAATATTGCATTACTCCATTTAAAAAAAGGAACTAATTGCGTTACTTAGTTACTTTTTTATGGAAAGTAATGTGTTAATGGATTATCTTTCTCATCTGGGCTGGATTTACTCATTCGTTTTTAATATAAAAGGTTCTATTTTTCTGGCTATTCTATTATTGTGAATATTATTACAATTTACAAAAGAACTGTTTACTATTTTATTATATTTTAAAAGCAGCCATTATTCCAGTCTTCAGCATCACATGATCCTTCAGATATCATTCTAATATGCTGATCTGGTGCTCATTTGCTTTAGTTGGATAAACACAGTCATGGCTAAAATATCAGCACCCTTGGTAAATATGATCAAAGAAGGCTGTGAAAATTAATCTGCATTATTAATCCTTTTGATCTTTTATTGAAAAAATTCACAAAAATCAAAAATCTAACCTTTCATTGGATAATAAGAATTTGAAATGGGGGGGAAATATCATTATAAAATAATACATGTTGGCCACAATTATTGGTACCCCTAGAAATTCTTATGAGTAAAATATCTCTGAAGTATATTCCCATTCATATTCACAATTTTGAGCAGTCCAGGGTGATTATGAACATGAAATTATCCAGCCATGGCTTCCTGTTTCACAGAAATATAAACAGGAGGGAAAACAAAGCCCAAATTAATCATCCATCACAATGAGAAAAACCAAAGAATATATTTCTGATGTGCAGCAAAAGATAATTGAGCTTCACAAATTGGCTTTAAGAAAATAGCTAGAGCAGTGAAAATTCCCATTTCCACCATCAGGGCAATAATTAAGAATTTCCAATCAACATAAAATGTTAGGAAACTGCCTGGAAGAGGATGTGTGTCTATATCGTCCTAATGTACGGTGAGAAGGAGAGTTTGAGTGTCTAAAGACTCTCCAAGGACCACAGCTGGAGAATTGCAGAAAACAGTTGAGTCTCGGGGTCAGAAAACCTTAAAAAAAATTGTCAAACAGCACCTACATCAGCACATGTTGTTTGGGAGGGTTTCAAGAAAAATTCTCCTCGCTCATCCAAAAACAATCTCCAGCATATTCAGTTATCAGACACGACTGGAACTTCAAATGGGACTGGCTTCTATGGTCAGATGAAACAAAAAAATTAGCTTTTTAGCAGCAAACACTCAAGATGGGTTTGGTGAACACAGGGATAAAAAGTACCCCATGTGTACAATGAAATATACTGCTGTATTTTTGATGTTGTGGGCCTATATTTCTGCTGGAGGTCCTGGACATCTTGTTTAGACACATGGCATCATGGATTCTATCAAATACCAACAGATAAAAAATCAATAAGTGACTGACTCTGTTAGAAATCTTATAATTGGCCATGTTTGGATCTTCCAGCCGTACAATAATCCAAACACAAACTTCAAAAACAACACAAAAATGGGTCACTGAATACAAAACCAAGCTTCTGCTATGGCCATTCCAGTCCTCTGACCTGAACCCTATAGAAAATGAGTGGTGAACTGAAGAGAAGAAACACCAACATGGAGCTGTGAATCTAAAGGGTCTGGAGTGATTCTGGATGAAGGAATGGTCTCTGATCTCTTGTCAGGTGTTCTCTAACCTCATCAGGCATTATAGGAGAACATTTAGAGCTGTTAAACTGGCAAATGGAGGTTTCAAAAAGTATTGAATAAAAGGGTGCCGTTAATTGTGGCCAATGTGTATTAGAGAAAAACATTTATTTCATTATGATATTTCCCCCCATTTTAAATTCTTATTATCCAATGAAAGGTTAGATTTTTGTGTATTTTTTTTTTTTGTTTAATAAAAGATCAAAATGATTAACAATGCAGATTAATTTTCACAGCCTTCTTTGATCATATTTACCAAGAGTGCCGATATGTTTGGCCATGACTGTATATCCCTCTGCTGATGCAATATGAACAATTCTGATCCAAGCTTCTGAAATTTTTTTTGAATGTCAAGAGGTCAAAAAGGCACTATATACAAAGATTTGCCTAGCTATTCATTTTAGGCCTCTCAAGTCAGTCTAAACTTATTGTGCCTATCATCACAAGCTTATCGAATAAGGAGAAGATATGTTGTAATGCTGCAAAGGTTTCACCCTTAACTCAGCAAATATGAGAGAAAGCCGCCAACGATCAGTGACAAATTTCCTAAATCCTACGCTGACACTGAACGTTAAGACAAACAGTGGTACAATAAAACAAAGCCCATCGTTTTTATCTGGCAAGTCCACACAACCTTACTCTCAGATTTACAGCATCTGATGCCCTGCAGCACCAAATCTTCAGAGCAGGGTTGCCACATCTATTGGTTATATATAGTTAGTGGGAAGAAAGGCAAATGTGCATGGGTTATATAAACATATCACCCATCTGGGATATTTGTTTTCTCACCTGTGAACAAATTACAATGGGATGCTATGAAATATGGATCCAGGGCGACATAAAGCTTTCAACAACCATGAGCATTTCTCATGTCTGATTTAAATATGTATGTTTGCATTGCTCTAATGCAGCTCCGATGATGCATAGTTCACAAGCGAGGAACAAACAGTAGCTAAAAGAGATCGTTTTCATATTGGATTTACAGCTGGATATCAGTTTGTGCTCTGCGAAAGGTTCAACCAAGAACAAACAGAATATCTGTCTGCATCTCTTTTGTACTGTTTGCAGACCAACAGGACAGATTAGTGTTGCATGTGTCTTGCTGTCTGGAGGTATAGAAATCTGCAAGACAAATACATTTGTAGAATACTAAAATTTGTCATTGGTTTTGTTCGCGACGTAGTTTGTTGCCATGCTGCTTATTGCCTGTGCACGCCCATGCATCCTCACCCTCATCTAACCTCACAGTGACCCACTTGTAATGCTCCATATAAGCAGTAACTCCACATGCTTTGTGAGGGAGACTCATCTTATTCCAACAGAGATGTTTAGCTAAAACAACAATGCACCAGTGAACAATAAAATATACAATTCTCAGAATTATTATATGTAAAACTACACAGAACAATTTTTCATTGATACTTTTATGATTTGAATGGAAAATACTTGTAAGTAGGCCTAATGGACATTTCTTACCCCTCATCTACCATCTTGAATTTATTTTCTCTTTTTGAGCTTATTGCAAGATAAAAAGGGATTAATATACTGAATGAGGCCTAAGGATTTAGCCCAAATAAATTATTTTAGGCTACCCAGGCTCATTGGAAATGCATGCCTGTACTTATTTTTCTGCGAAACTCAAAAAACATACCTATATCGCTGCAGTTTCCAGTTGAAATGAACACTACACTGTAAAAAATGACCGTGATTTTAACGGTAAAAAACTGTGAAAAAGCTACGGTAAAAACCTGTTAAATGGTTAACGGTAAGTTTCCCTAATATATACGGTGAAAAACTGTAATAGACATTTCAGACAATTTTACGGTGAAATACCGCTTTTGGAAGTGAAAAAGAATGTAAAATTTACAGGGAAAAACCGTAAATTGACGTTCCCAGAATTCCCTGCATTGCATTTCAAATTTTGTTTGAATTTGATGTTTTTTCTTTGAAATAATTAGGTTTCTTCTTAGTTTTTTCTTATCAGTTATGTTAATTAGGGTTGTATGTTACATCTAATGTTGTTAAATTAATGTTTATTGCATATTTCAGTTTAATGAGTCTCACCATGATGGTGTTTAGTGTTTGTGTGAATGACACTGTGCACTTTCTATATATGTTATTATTTAAAATCTGCTTGTGATGGGCTTTGTTTCATCATGTGACTTTCTCATCACCACCTGCATTTGGTGGTTATCAGTGTAATACAAATGTACAAAACAGATTTCAGTACTTCAATAGGTTGGTATATTAACATTATATCAGTTAATGAAATTACGGTATTTAACTGTAAATTTAAGTTAAAACCGTAAAACCTAAAACGTTGCTACCGTATATTTTACGGTAGAATTCCGGCAACCACAGCTGCCAGTTTTTTACCGTAAATTTTACGGAATTTTTTTTTACAGTGTAGAAGCAGCAAAACTCAGACAACTTTTATTCCTTTTCACACAAATTATGCTTTACCGGGCCAACGTTTCCATTAAGAAAGTTTAATTTTCATACAATTCTTTGCCAAATGTTATGTTATGACTTCAAAACAATTTTAACATGCTGCAAGATTTGAAAACTGCTATTTTTGAACAATAGCGTCACATATACAGCTTCATTTGTATGAGTTTTCTAACGCAGTAGCTTTGCTCGGTAGCTCATGCGATACAATGTTGCACTTGCGAGGTGAAGAGCTCTGATATGAATCCCCTGAAATTATGGTTCAACAAAACAGCTCAAACCAGTGTGTAAGGATAAGTAAGAATAGCACGGTTGCATCAGCGAATGCATTTCTTCAGCAAATACATGCAACTTTTTCTTTTGTTAACACTATCGATTAGGTTTAGGGTTTGGTTAGTGTAGGGGTTTGCATTAACCTTTTAGCGACACTCACAGGACATTTGAATGCGGGTTTTAATTTTTTAATCTGTGTTGCAGAAACATCACCACAAGCACATATTTTCAATGAGCCTGGGTTGATTTTTAGAGGCAGCATAATTAAGTTGCCTTTTGGAGCATATTGTGTCAGACTTGCATTGCACAGAATTTCCACAATAGGGAGCAAACTGTCTTGAACTTTTTAGTTCTCATTAATAATAACTAGTGATTTCTGTAAGATTAGGTTCTTAATAAGTTGAAATAATTATTTTATTAGTCAAGGTACAGTGAACACGGAGGCATGTTGTCGTGATTAATAGCTTAAATTTGACATTGTCGTCAACTACATTGTTTGCACATATATTAGAGAAATCATTGTGCTCGTATTCTTGGTATTTCACACACTTGAGGCAATGTGACCTTTTTGTTAGTCTTTTGTGTTTGACCTCCTTTCTAAGTGCCTTTCCCCTTCATTGGCGGATATACTTACAGTACATGTTTATTTTTGTCATCTTTATTAGAATATCCCTATCTGCGTCAGAGCTGTGGCCTATAATCTGGATCATGTCACTTCCAGATCCTGTTGCCCCTAATTATTTTTTGCTCTGTCAATAAAGCTGTCAAAAAGGCCAAATAAATATTTCCATCCATATCCGACTTATATAAGCTCTCTGCTATGTGCATTTCTTCAAATATGTTTTAAAGACTCAAGGCAAACTGTTTTCATTACAGATAAATGTGATTATTAGAGCAAACTGCATTGAACAAGAACCACAGAGAGTCTTTCATTTCAGACAGAGATAAGCATCCTCACTTATGTGACACGTTTATACATTTGGCGGCTGCTTTTACCCACAGCAACTTAAAGTGCATTCAGAGTTTACATTTTGTCAGTTTTTGTATTCCTGGAAACTGAACCCGGTGTTGCCAGTGCAATGCTGTAGCAGCTAAAGGAATACTAATAATGAAAATGCTGTCAAAATTTACTTCCTCTCATGTCGTTCCTTGTATAACTTCTACTGTGGAACAAAATTCAGGTGAATTTTTGAGGAACATCCTGGACACTCTTTTTAATGTAATGAAAATGGATAAAGGCTGAATGAATGAATGAATGAATGAACCAACCTTAATGTATCACTTTTTATCATTTTTCAGGTTTCATTTTTGGGTCTTCATTTGGGTTTTCTTTTTTGGTATTTCTTACAGGAAAAAGAGAATTAGATAAGAATAGATGTATTCTCATAGAGTGGCAATGTGCCTGAACCATGAAATCTCTTTGCCAAACGTTCATCTGAAACATGATGAAACCAATCCAATGCATGAAAAAATATCATCTCAATTTCCTCCTCTTGGTTACTTTTTAATTCATTTTTCACATGCTGACTGGAGCATTTCAATAAAGCAGGTGTATACCTTCAGCAAAGCCATAATTAAAAAGTCTGAAGACTCATAAATTACCATTTTACAGAATCATTTTGCTTCTTGGGAAGCGTTTGTAGTCTATAGTATTTATTTAAATTAGTATGCTAAATTCATATTTTCGGTGATCGCTCACGCCGCTGATAAAGAAACAATTCCAAAGCAATTAAACATAGAGGCTTGAATGCTTTGGGTCATGATAGCGCAATATTGGCCGTCTTTAACTCCACCTGTTTTATTAGTAATATAGCAAAGAGGATTATTTTCCAGCTAGCGTTCATCTCACTTTGCTTGAATGCCATGAGAATTTAATCATATATCATTGCGGCGACTGTCAGCTTTCTTATTTGCTGTGCTCTCGTACCCTTGGGGGTAGTAAAAGTCCCATCTGTGAACCTGTCTCCCAAAAGCAGAGGAATCAGTTTTGACGTATCACCTGCAATCCTGTTTTTACATGTCTGATTCTTAGTGGTGTTTGCGAAGACAAGCATCACTATTACAACCCCTTATATTTAGGGTTAATAATATGAAGAAACCCATGTTTTAATGTAACTTGACCAGCATGAATGATGCCTCAAATGTGTGCTGTTACTCTTCTATGTGATTATGCTTTCAAACAGGTTAAAAAAATACATAAATACCTACCCTAACATTTTCATGTCAATTAGGCATATTTTCCCGAAAATTATAATTACCATAATGCACTTTTTTATTTTCTTTTTTTTATATATATATAATTTTCATTTTCTCAGTGATGATTCTCATTAACTCAGCTGTACAGTACAGCATATTATATTACAGTTTTTCTCGATTGCTAATTCACGAAACAATTCACCATTTTCTCACAATTATAAACACAATCTCAAAACTACACACCCAATCGTGCAAACTTCAAATTTCCAGGTCAAAGTCAAACATTTTAGTCAAAAACACATTCTCTTTTGTCAGAATCTAATCTTTGGCCTCAGATGACACACAAAGCTATACACAGACTATTTTCCTGACTAGAGAACACTAGTGAGATCAGTTCAAAACACTCTTACAAAAACCTCCTTTTGGGAAATAGGAATCCTTTTGCTAGTCAATGTCTGTTATAGTATACGGCAAAAATAGAACGGTGCAGATACAGTCAAATTCAGCAATAAACATTAAGAAACGTTTACTTTCATTACACGACTGTAAAGAGATCTTACAGTAGATGAAATGCACTAGAAGAGAAAAGTACAAAAAAACAAACAACTGAATATACAGTGAACACATTGGAATATACTGTCAGTTACTGTACAGCAATAAACGAACAAGCAAACAAATAAAAATAAATAAATAAATACTGCATCCTCTGCCAAGCTGCATTACAGTATTGGTAATATACTTATATGTTATACTGTACAATAGCAGTTTCTTAGTCTTCTGACAAAAGACTTTCTCTGCCTCCTCTAGACAGTCGTCTCTCAGTTCTGCACAAATACATGTAAGAAGTACTTGGCTACAAATCAATTCAACAGTTATGAGTTTGAGGGTGTGTGCTACAGTATTTACGGTACAAGTTCTCTCATCTGAAGTACTGCTGCTATGTACTGTAATTATAATGTGTAAGTAGTGTAAAAGCCCTGTAGATGATCCTGCAGGCAGCTTTCCTTATGATCACTCCATGCAGAAGAACATACTCAACTATAGTGCTTTATATTTCATCAGCAACAAATGACTTTTGACCTAGTCCCCTTCATTTTTCTTTTCTCCTCCTATTCCTCTTTGTATCCCACTACCAGGATTCATTTTTCAAAACTCGTAATCACCTGTGCTCCTGTTCATATCATCCTGAGATTCTGACTGCTGTGTCATCAGTTTTGCTACTGAATGTTCACACATGGATAAATGTGTGCTATTTGTGTTCATTTTGTGATTCTTGAGGTAGTTATATTGTGTGTTTGTGTTTTCTAATCGAGAACATGGTTAAACCTGTGCAAAATGATGCCGTTCTTGTGTAGAGTTTTGTAGAAAACACTGAGCAAATTGGAACGTGTGTGAAAGCAGGTGAAATGTGTTAAAAGTTTTGAGAAACGTGTCTTTGTTTCGAGAACTGCATGAATGGTTTGGAAAATTGTGCCAAATGAATCAGTTATAGTGTGTTAGCAATCGAGAAAAATTGTAACTGTGAAAGGAAGCTTAACCTTTCTTGTGTTTCAGCATTGTTATCACCTATTGTCTTTTCTAGGTACCTCTTGCGTTGCAGTGACAATAATTTGGTGATGTGCTGTGTGTATAATGTGAGTCTGATTGGATGGTGCAGTTGTTTTTTGGTGAGCAGTGTTTACTGTCCACTGTGAGCATTGTGTGTGTGTGTGTGTGTGTGTGTGTGTGTATTGTGGGTGGCTAACTCTGTCATTACAGGGCTGTGTGTGTGTGTGTGTGTGTGTGTGTGTGTGTGTGTGTGTGTGTGTGTGTGTGTGTGTGTGTGAATAATCACCAGCAGAAGACAGTCGTGAGTGCTGTGGTGTAGACTCAGGAGTCAGCAGTAATGACAGTGCAGTCTTCCGCCCATAGAAGTGGTCCTAAAGTGCTTTCAGAGAAGAAACAGCACAACAGTCATAACTTATATGATGTTTTTATGCAGTGTTCAGCCTGTAGGATATGTCCACTGGATGTCAAACAGCCATCAGATTTCACCAAATGTTTGTAGAGTACTGACAAGCAAAAGCTAGGCTTATTTATTTATCTATAGTTAGGTTTGTTTGTGAAAGTATCAAATGTGTCCAGGTAAAAAAAAAAAAAAAAAAATAATTATAATAAAAATAAAATAAAATACTGTAAAAGGTAGTTCTATTTCTTCTTCTTTTTCTTCTTCTTCTTCTTCTTCTTCTTCTTCTTCTTCTTCTTCTTCTTCTTCTTCTTCTTCTTCTTTTTGGCTGTGTAATAAATCAATAATCAAATAAATGCATCATAAATTAAAGGTAATACAACAAATGTGACTAATATGAAAATGCTTTATTTTTTATATTTATGATGAGATTTTTTTCCTATTACGATAAAGAAAATTGGTTACACTTTATTTTAAGGTGTCCTTGTTACAGTGTAATTATACATTTAAGAACTGAGTAACATTAATTAACTACATGTAATTATGATATGGTTAGAGTTAGGATTAGGGTTTGGTTTAGGGTTACTTGCATGTAATTATGCATAATTTATTGTTATTATATTAGTAAGTACATGTAAAATGTGTAACAAGGACACCTTAAAGTAAAGTGTTACCGAAAATTATGTGGAGGAAAATGTGTAATTATCATGAAAATTCTGTCAGAAAGTCAAAAATCATAATGTTCTTAGGACATGTTTTTGGTAGGTTTCGTGACTTTCACCCAGTATCCAACTTGAAGTTCCTTTAAGAAGATCTCATTCAAGACCTTATTTCCATGTCCCATAACTTTTCCTCAAAAGAAAGAAAGAGAAATGTAGCAATGTAACAGTGCAGTGACAGGTGATGCATTACTTATTATGGCTTTGGCAGTGCTGTGTGTTTGGGCTGCAGTGCATAAATCAAACACTAGATCTCTGGACACATTTGGCTATAGCTGACCATGACTGGAATTAGAGGGTGATGCATCTGTTTGCCTTTTCAAGTAACACCAATGTTCTTTGCTCTTCACTGAGACCCTAATGTTTGCTTACTGAATTTGATTTTTGACTCACATGGGTGAGTTTTTAGCTTGTCTTTTATTTAGTTTACTGTGAAATTGAAGGTTGGTTAAAGTCAGGACAGCAGTTATACATGAAAAAAAAAAAAAAAAAAACCTGGGGAAAAAATGGATTAGACCTTATTTTGCATGTTGTCTTGACATAAATCTTCCTGAGCTAATAGGCCATTCAAAGTATGCTCCAAAGAATTTTACTTAGCATTTACTTAAAACCACAAATGAAATCCATTTCATGTTGAAATGTCATTGGCCACATCTATGGTCATTCACGCTTGTGAAGAAACGCTTCATCACTCACATCACTCACAACACAATCTTTGGCCTAAAGCAATATGTTTTAATTATAGACACTGTTGAAGATGACAAAAAAAAAAAAAAAAAAAAAAAAACCTTGACAGTCTATAAACAACAGTTCAACAGTACTCAAATGTCAGACATCTATAAAAGCATCTACTGCTCAATTTAAAGTTACACCAATTTGAGGTGTTAGGTTTGAATTAGTGCTGGATGACAAACGATATAGTATCAAGATTGTGACTGTGAAAATTTATGTTGATAAAGATGATAAGCTGATGACAATTTTACTCAATATGGATTCATCTAACAGTCTATCACACAGTAGAAATAAACACAACAACAGCCAGTCAGAGCATGGGGCTAATAAGTCTGCCTGTTTTGTGTCTCTGTGTTTCATCTGAAACACAAACTCAAACACACGTGACGCTCACAGTGTTTTCAGCGTCTGTGTCTCAATACATGAGTACATGAACACATGAACATCATCTCCAGAGCTGCTCTGAGACTCACTTCACCAGCTTTACACTGTTTCATTTGAGCAAAACTCTCAGATCTCCATGACAAACCGGCAAAATAAAAGTTCAGCTTAACTTTAAGAAATGATGACAGAAATATATTTCTATATTGTATACTGAAATGTACTCCTCAAAGTAATAATAATGATCATTTTTATTTTTTAAGGAATATCATACAACCAAGATATTCTTTTATACATGTTTTAATTAACAGATCTGTTGTGCAGCATCTTATTTGACAAAAAATAAAAATTCAAATGCAAAAAATACCACAGAATTTAGAGGAAAATAAAATGGATGTCATGGGGCCCTAAATTAAAAGGTATCTTACTCTCTGTAGAGTTTATGTCAGGAGTCTGAACTGTCTGTGTGTGTGTGTGTGTGTGTGTGTGTGTGTTTGTGTGTTTTGCTCCCCACCTGCTCCCTGTGTCCCAGTGTTTATGCCCATATTTGGTTATTTTCCTGTTCCTGTCCTAATTGTGTTGATTTGATCCCAGCTGTGTCCTGTTCATCTCTTTGTTATGTTCAGATTACTTAAGCGCTGTGCCTTTCCATGTCCAGCATCCGGTATTGTTCGTCTTATCTGTGCTACGTGTGTCTCCTGGCTTCCCTGTTTGTTCCTTTCGATTTGGATGAATAAAGACTGTTATAGTTGTGAAACTCGTATGTCTCCGTGTCTCCTCGCTTCACCACAGTAGGCACGCGTGACAGTTTAATTGTGAACAAATAACTTATGTTTACATTAAATCTCAAGGGCTAACAAACATGTGGAAAGCATTTCCTTCTTCATTAATCATAAATTAACATTATAATAAATATCAGTATTGTAAGATACAGAACAAAAAAATATTGTGATAATATTTTTTGACCATATCGCCCATCTTTGATTTGAATATATTAGTTGTGTCCTGTATACTTTCATTGTTACATTGTTGATCATAGTTTAGGAAAACTGTGATTGTTACAGTTTGTGTGTCAAAGTTACTTTAATATGGAACATCTTGGAAAAACTTGAGATTAGGTTACTATTTTCCCTCAGTAAACTCCTAATTTGCTGCTTATTGATTGTAATATAATTGCTGTAGTAGTTATGTTTAGGGAGTGTTAATTGTTATTGTTGTGAACTGTTATTATGAACTGATGTAAAATATGGTCATGCAGAATAAGGCACTAATGTGTGCTTTATAAGTGCTAATAAACAGTCAATATGCTAGTAATATGCATGCTAATAAGCAACTAGTTAATAGTGAATAGTGTTTCCAAATCTAAAGTGTTTCTAAAATCTTAGCTGCAGCCGTATTTTTAAATATGAAGAATATAAAGCTTCAAATGTGATACTTTTTTTTGCACTTGCATAGACATTTAAAGTTATAATTGAGTACAAGCCTGACAGTGCCCAAGCTCTTACTAAACTGCCATTTCCCTGTACTTTTTACACCCCTGTCGTGTACGTAAAAATAGAGCAGACGGAGCTCGCCGAATCCATCACACGCCGAATACTTGAGTACTCCGCTGATTTATCTGTCAAGTCAAAATGACCCAAATGCACATCCCTGGTGTTGGCTGTGTCTCAGTTGTGGAGCTGCTGCTGTCTCCACTTGTGGTGTGATGGCTGCTCCTGTCGTATGAAGGCATAATCAGCCTTGTTCCTCGACAGCCGAGCTCAGGATGGAGTTTGAATGAAGACAAGGAAATTCTTGCAAATCCCCTGCTGGCACACTTGTCTACACATTAACCAGCTCAGCCCAGAGTATTTCCCGCCAGCCCTTTAGATCCACTCATATTCTGCCAGATATTTCAGATTAACCTTTTTGAGAGCTTTTGGGACGACCAAAAATCCAGCAGCAGAATCAGTGACCAAAAGCAGCGAGTGGCCAACGCATGTGATATCTCTGCATGAGGAGTTTGTTCATCTGGAATGAATTGTATTGGCTCTGTTCAACAGCTTTAACAGCAGTTTTTAAATGTAAAACACATTTTATGCTAGATTTTGCAATACTCGTTGTTTTATTCAGCTACTTTTCTTGCGGGTGTTAGAGATTGTTAGCATTCAAGCTCTGTTTAATAGCAATAAAAAGCATGACAAGGTAATTTTTTCCCTGCAAAATTGATTGTCAAACCTTGTCAACCAACAAGGTGCAAATAATGTTTGAATATGAATTTTGTTGTTTACAGCAAGATCTGTGATGAAGACTGCAAAACTGAATGATATAAGCAAAATGAAATCAGACAGATGAAGCTAATCTGTTTTCAACCATTTTGACTTTATAACATCTGCACTGATGAACAAAAGTGAAATGAGAATTACTGTACACTGTACACAGATAAATGAAACGTACGCTACCAATCAAAGGTTTTTACACAGGTTTTTATTATTTATTATTATAGCAATACATAGAATAATTTACAATAGTAATATCAACACAATGAAAATTAAGTATGGGAATTCTGTAGTGACTAAAAATGTCAGGGCGATATCTTAATATCATAATGAAGATAAACGTTTATTATTATGTCTTATATAAAATGACAAAACTACTTAACTGCTTATTTTTTGAAAAAAAATAAATAAATAAATTAAAAAAAATAAAAAATCCACCAAATCAAAAGTAAATTACAGCCATAAACATGAATAAAATAAAATAAAATAAAATAAAATAAAATAAGAATGACAACAGGGCCCCTGCAGGCCCTCATGACTGTGTGTCAAGGTTAATATGTCTCTAAACTATCAGATAATGTTATCACTATTTACTTGATGGTTACACCACATGGTATTTTTAATTCATTAAACAAAGTTACAAATTAAATTTAATCTTTCCAAATTTTAATATTTTGAATTACATCTTTTCTTGAAAATGGTTGGTTAATCAACACTATTTAAAACCAACATGAAAAAAGCAAAGAACCTTCCATGCTTTAAGCTAGATTTAAGGAGATTTTTCCCCCCTTCTATTTTTTGTTATTGACCCATTTGTCTACCAAACTTATTTCAAGCATTAAAGAAGCCTTTCGTTTTTAGGATCATAAACATAAATTCAGTCAGGTGTGTGTAAACTTTTGGTGTATGTGCTCGGCTCCAGCGCGCTTCTGTAATTATCAGCCTCAGCATTAAAAATGACATAATGGATCACCTCTGTGCTTTGGTGTACTCAAGTCTGTTGTTAGCTCGTTGGCCATAACGTTAATTACATTTACATCAACTCATAACAGCCCCCACCCGCCATCTGCGTCTGTTGTCATGGCAGTATCTCGTCTCTCAGAACCCTTTCCGTTTCACGTTGAACAATGTCGCTTTAATGACTATAATTAGTTTCGTTGTGTTTTAACTCTTGACATAACTAATTTTGCTCATTATACAGCAACAATTTTACGATTAGATCTTTTATATTGCATGCCACCATCAATGCACCGTCTCATCAAAGCTCTGCCCACATGAACACGGAATAAATAAGAGACAGGGAATATTCCACTGCTGAATTAGCACAAGACGCACTGCTGTTGAACTGGAAGTGTATCCTCCTCTGGCGTCGATAAGCAAACCGAATTAAACGGCGCGCTTCAGCCTCAGCATTGCGTATTTCTCCTTCTACATGTTAATGTTGTCATGGTAGGCTGGCTGCAAATGTCAAGGCACATCTTGCTATTAATAGAGCTCTAGTTTACAGTTAACATCTGGGTCACGGTGAGGTTTTTTTTTTTTTTTTTTCCTAACAGCAGTTAATTCACGTGTACCCGTCGAAATCCGTTTTGTGTTTTTGACAAACCACTTTGTGCTACACAAATTCGAACAGATAGACCAGGGCTCCTCAAATCTGGACCTCGAGATCCACTTTCCTGCAGAGTTTAGCTGTAACCCTAATCAAACACACCTGAACATGCTAATCAATCTCTTCAGGATCATTAGAAAATCACAGACAGGTGAGTTTGATCAGGGTTGGAGCTAAACTCTGCAGTGGATTGGACCTCCAGGGTAAGATCTGAGGAACCCTGAGATAGACTCTAATAACAGCTTCTGAATTAACGCTGATTCCTGCCGCCAGCAGAAACAAGGCTCGTGTCAGAATAATAACAGTGCCAGTCCAATCAGAGCCTCCATACTGTGATGGAAACACACACATAGCAAACAAACAATTTAATATACAATGGGCTCAAAATCAACCGTCATTGTAAGTATAGACTTAAGTGCATTGATTTGTAGGCTGTAAAAATGGCATAGATGTTGTTAATTACCCCAGATGAACCGAACTGGCATTGCATGTTTAATTCATAGGACAGACAAAGCATGACGCATCCCAGTCTTCATCTTCAAAGGGGCCACGTGCATGAAAAAAATAAATAAATAAATAAAACAGCGCCAGGTAAAGCTGACCTACGGATGAACTGAGAAATGATATAAAGCTTGTTGTGTAGTATTTCTCCAAGGAAATATCTGTTCAATTCTTGCTAGTGTATATAACGAGGACACCCTTAATTAGCAGTGCCACATTGTTTATGCTGCGAGGTGTTGCAGCTCTTTCTGTGTGTGAAGCCTTCAAAAAGAATTTTGGCCTTGTCGTTATGCCTCTATAGTCCTTTAATATTATTTTAAGCATACTTAATTGCAAGTGAGAAACACTGTGCACTGGCATCTAATGAATGTTCACTTTTCTGCCTGTTAGTGTTTGAATATTGTGATTTTTTTTTTATTATTATTTTATTCTAGAAGGTGTTGATCATCAACTCTATATGTTTTACATCGCAGCACCACATCTAAAGAGAGTAGCTATGTTAATTAAGTGTGGGTGTAAGCAAGTGTAGAAATAAATTTCTCTATTTTCCGGTCTGCTTGTTAAAATAAATATGTACTCTAACTTAATTTGCACAAAAAGCTTAGCGATAAGTCTTTTAATTAGGAAAAGCAGGTGTTTAACCTTAAGAAATTTGAAAAGCGTCCACCCAGGTGGTCAAATTAAATATATATGTATCTCTTTATTTTATAGAAGGTTTGCTATTTTTTGCAACCCTGTTACCAAAGATGGGGTATTTCCAAATGCATTTTAAAAGAGTGATTTGTGTTATTTCAGTATTTTAACATAGAAATGAAATAATACGGTAACACTTTAGTATAAGGACCAATTCTCACTATTAACTAGTTACTTATTAGCATACCTATTATTAACATGGGGCTGCTGTTTATTAGTACTTATAAAGCACATATTCTGCATGAACATATTCTACATAATCCCACCCAATTCCTAAACTTAACAACTACCTTATTAACCATTAATAAGCAGCAAATGGGAGTTTTTTGAGGCAAAAGTCATAATTAATGGTTTGTTAATGGTGAGAATTAGACTTTAAAATAAAGTGTGACCAATACTATTACTACTACTAATTTTAATTTCAATAATAATCGGCCTATACAGCCAATAATACAATTTGCAAAGAAACTGAGAAAGTGGAATGAGATGATTTACTTGTATTCATATCTTGCTGTGTAGAGGCTCCAATGATGTCACTTCCTGGGTGTCACAGTTTTATGAAATATGTTCATAAAATGTTAATAAATATGTTTATTTATTTATTTCGTAATAAGGCAGAAAAAAAATCATTCTGTGGCACTGGGAAATACAGTATGTTCTAGGTAAATGAGTTAAATGGTAACACTTTATTTTGATAGTACATTTAAACATTCTACTAACTATAAGTAACTGCATGTCAAATTATCAGTCATTAGAGTATTATTAGGTTGTCTCTTTAATATCTGTTAATCAACTTATTCTACTAATCCTAACCCTAACCTAACAGTCTACTAATACTCTAATGAGGGTTAGCTGACAAGTAGTTGCAAATTAATAAGAGTTAGTTGATATGTAATCGTTACTTATTGTCTAAATAAGTTACTTATTGTCTGAAGAGGACAATAATGAAATAAAGTGTAACCCCAAAAATGTTACACTGAAAAAAAGTAATGTAAAAATGTGTCATTGTTGTATGACCAGTGTGGTGGGGAGCCAAAATCACCACTTTAAACACATCTGACACTTTTTATGCTCTAGACAACTGTTAGATAACACTTTATCTTACATATTGAATAGTTCTCTCTCAAATAGAAATTGTTTTCTAAAGAACACAAGTTTTGTGCCCTTTTAAAATAAATAACGGGACATCAATTTGTATCCTTTTTATGGAGAGTTCCAAATAGTCCTGCAAAGTGGTTTCATGAATTATACTGAATTTGGAAGGGCAGGCTCATTTCTAAGAAGAAATTTCACCAAAAAAGCCCACTCTATTTAATACCTCTGAACCGTCGCATTTGTCAGAAACCCTTTCAGTGCTCAGGGCAGATTTGTTTTCAGTGCGGCAGGAGTCTTGCCGTTCCGAACGCCTGACTGTATTTGCATAGCAAAGGATTATGGAGGGCCGACAGAATGGCCCCTGCGGTTTCTGAAAGGGTCCCTGGAGAAATGTTGAGCGATTAGCTACTTTAAATATCCTGCTGAGGGACTGTCTTTTGGTTTTTGGTATTAGGTCCACTGTGGATCATTAAGATTATGAGCTCAGAGGGTCAGTTTTATTTAACAAACGTTAGCCCTTCCAATCCAGTGTTTCAGAATGGAGGCGACATATGTGAGGAAAATTGTTGTTTTCGTTATATAAGCGGAAGCTGAGAGAAATGTGTTTGGGGAAGCTGTGAGAATCATGGAGTCCTGCCCGCAGTGCTGGAAAGGTCTGTGTGTGAAGTTTATTCCAGAACTGTGTGTATGTATTCTTCTGTTCGGATGATAGAGTGCCTACACTTCACAGGAAGTAGATTCCCTCTCAGACTGCAGCGATGGAGGCTTATGGCAGCGGCGATAAGACACAATAAGAAGCGAGTACACCTCTTCACACCTGCTTAAAGTGCTCGATCAGCAGAAACCAAGCATGTGAGCTGTTAGGAAGGAGAGAAAATTAAAGCGGGCTTCGCCGTCACAGTCACAAATGTGAAAATTCGAACAGATTTTCGAAAGCGGTGTAATAGTGGTTCTTGCTAAGGTAGATGATGCATCAATATTCAGCAGTTTTTTTTTTGTTTTTTTTTAAAAAAGAGGTGTGCTATTACTTTTTTGGAAAACAGACTATCATATAAATATCATAGAGACTTTGGGATTGGGCCACTTAGCAACCATCCAAGCAGTAGCAACATAATGAAATCCTTGATGAAAACAACATTATGCGCACACATCATAATGCAAAGATCATTTTAAAATTTCTGTGACAATAGTGCATTCACTGGTTCCAGTAGTGGTGTTATTGCATTTGAACTATAATTAACAGACAGAATCACTGAAGTATTTCTGGAAACATTTCCCAATGTAATCCTCGAATATGGTTTGACAGTTTCGCTTTGATCAACTTTTCCAGCATTCATTCTTGTTGCGCCGGAGTTTATAATTTTCAGCATGCTCACCATGAAGCACTTAGCTTCCACAATTGCATGTGTTCAATTACATGACAGACTGAGCATGTATTCATGGGATGAGGAAAACGCGCATGAATGCATAATCCTGGAAATATACAAGCTGTGACATGTTTGTTAAATCAGAATGGGTGTTGGCTTCAAACAGCCATTCGATTTGCAGCATTTCACAGACAATAAGACAAACAGCCTTTGTAGTATTAAAGTATGTTATGATGTGATATGTTAAGCAGTTTACCGTATTCCGAATCAGTCATCAGTCAGACAAGCCGAGACACTCTCCCAAAGGCCCAATATTTACAGTAATCATTTTTTATGCGGTAAAGTTTAACGGTTTCTGTCTTCCTGTCGGAATTCTCAGCTCTCCGTGTATTTTATGCAACACACCAGCCCTGGTTCTAGACTGTCTAAAACAGGCAGGCCACTGATAAATGTGTGTGAGGGGAGGGAACACAAGCCATGAAACTGGGTCTATTAAAATAGTTCAATATGCTAGTATAACAGCAGTTTGAATATAAAAAGTAAATTTATGTTCTGCTTACAAACATTTTTCATTTAATTCCAATTACATTAATTACATTACATGAATGAACAGAATCTCCATCATCTCAATCTCAATCATCATCTGAAAATAAAACAGCAATATAAATTATATATACATATACATAAATACATAATTCACATCCCTTCACATTCTAAACAAAAGTGTTGCCACAATAACAAAGCAGTTATACACTTCCTTGCTCCTCTTGGTTTATAATTTATTCACATTTCACAGAAAATTATAGCTTGACATTTCAGTGAAATTATATTTTCATGATTGGTAACATGATAGACACTTGCTTTGCAAAGTGAAAAAAAAAAAACTAACAAAAAAAAAACATTTAAATGTATTAATTTCCACCCTGCCCCGAGTATATATCTGCTCACAAGATGCATAATAATACTGTTATGGCTTAACCATTAAAAAAAAAAGGCACCATAATGTACTGTAGTGCCTTTTGTTTTGTACATATACCATGGTAATCCATCATATTTCTTAAAGTTCCCTAGAGATAACCATGTAGGGGTAAACGTACCTATTAAGCTCACCAAAATCTAGATTGAGACATTTTTAGTGCACAAGATATTGGTTTCAGTACAAAAAGTTATGTTAAAATAAAATATTAATCTCTCACACAAAAAATATTTAATTTTATTTTAAATGACAAAAGCATTTCAGTTAAGATATACATTGTTAAATTCAAAAAGTCTGGCTGTGCTTAATGGGTACATTTTTATACCCATTAAGCACACCCCTGTTCCCATTAAGCTCACATCATGTTTTATTAAAAATTCTTGTTTATTTTAAACAACCTTTTTAAAGAATAATTCAAAAATATATATTTTTTTGAAGGTACAAAGTCAATCACAAAAAAAACAACACTAAAATTAAGCAACAAGGCATTCAATTCAATCAGTTATATATTCATAATGAAGGGTCATTTAAGCACATTGCAACATCTACACTAGTCCACGTTCAGCTAAGTAACACATTCAAAAATCAAATAAAACAAACCAATAAAACATTTAATTCATGGGGATGAACACAGAAACTAGCCTCATTGTGAAGGCTCTTTTTAAATGGATGTCAACTTATCTATAGTCTCTCGGGGCTGGAATACACTACACGATTTTTGCCCTGATTTTCCACAGATTTACAGTCTGGAGAAGTTGATGCTAGTTGCCAAAGGTCAGAGCCAGTCTGCAGATCTGAGTCGACAGAATCCATAGAAAATCAATTAACTTAACTTAAAGTGACAACCATCAATTTATATGTAAAGTTTGTTTATGAAGAATTTACATAGACATTCAGTGTGGAAGAGCTTAAAGAGAGCACACTGAGCTTAATTGGACCAGCAACAATTTTTAATAAATGTCATGTAATATTTATTAAAATGACAGAATTTTGCTAAATAAATAGTCTAGTTCATGTATTAAGTTCATACATATTTTAATATCAACAACTATTATTAACAATATCTGTGAAATTATACTTTTTCTTATTGATGTCACACTGAAGCTGTGATTTTCATTGTAGTGTACCCTTTAAGCTCACCTTAAAATATGAAATCTTTAAAAATTACAGCACTGTAAAACCACAGACCAGCAATAAACTGTCAATTTATAATGTTATGGATATAAAAGTGCAAACCAGTAATGCCTGTGAAGTTATATATTAGCGTAGCACACAATCTTATACAGCTAGTCAGCTAACTGTATTCTGAAGCATCTGTGCTGTGTTGCTAAAACTATCTTTTGGATCTAACTGTAATTATTGCCCACATCCAAGTTCTTGGTTATAATATGCAAAAGTCTGAACATTAATCTCTTAATTTTATAGTAAGTAGTGAAATTTACCCAAAATAAAGGCTTGAACATCTAAAAAATGCACATTTAAGGGGCTCCTCTTTTGGTGAAAGTTTTTAGACAGCTTTCAAAATGGCCGCCAGACAGTGTGAACACATGGAGACCCATATCTCAGTGTGCAATCATCTGATTGACTTGAAATTATAGGAGGTATATAGTAACAAACACATAAATTGGTTAAGACATCAAATAGGATAATAAATATTTTTTCTTTTTATAATCTGAGCTCAAAAATGGAAGTGTGCTTAATGGGTACATGAGCTTAATAGGTACGTTTACCTTAAATGCTATGGTACATGACTATGGTAAGCCGCAGAGTGAAGTACTATAATATTAATATCTGATACCATCATTTGTGAGGAAGTGAAGACAGCCATGTGCACATCTCTAGATCTCGCTCTTTTTTTTTTTTTTTTCTTTTGGGACTGGACTATGCTGTTCTTTTTCCTTGATGCACAGCCAAACCCAGAGCTGGGCTCCAGTAATGCATGGAAAGGCTGTTTCCCCAGTCACAGTGCTTCTGGATAGAGACCGGCTATTTCCATTTAAAGTGATATTGCAGTCTCTTTGATGAAATATAGACGAGCGATATGCACGAAGCCTTTGTGGGCAGGTTTTTATAATTTATTTTTGTTTCATTTTTCCTGAATTTGTCAAATTTGCTTTGCATGCTAAACTGTCATTATTCATGATAAATATACTTTTCTGTTGTGCTCAAAGCAATATTAATCCTAAATTTTACAAACTCTATAATTGCTTTATTAAATTTAAATGTAGTCCTGAGGGGTTTCACTTTCAGGTCATTTGACACCCACAATATATGTAGTATGTAAACATGTAATACTTTATAATTGGATGAAGTGAATTTCTTTTTGTTATTATTTTGCTTATACAATGTTCTGCTTATTACACTGATCCCTAGTCTCACATAAGGAAATAATAATGTATTGCACTTTATAATATGTGAGAAGAAGGTGTGAAGTGATATGCAAGACATGAAACTAGCACAGCTAGGAATCAGTTGTTATTTAACTGCAAGGTGCCTCATTTGACCAATAAGAATCAAATATTCCATAGAGCTGTGTAATGTCATAATCAACTGGCAAACTTCCCTCACTTGACCCATTTCCAGAAATAAAAGCAATCACTACATTTTGAATGAATTTGTAACATGTGACTTTTACTGTAAATCCAGGGTTTCTACTGTGAATAAAATGGCCAGCTGTTGTCCTACTCTGGTGGTCAATAAGATGAACAAACCACAGCTGTGTGTCTTCAGAGCTGATAATCACATCTGGATAACCCATCAAGTTCTTATCTTAACCAGCGTCAACTAAACGGGGATTCAACCTAAAGGCAGCCAAGTGGGTGATGCCTGTCTATCTTCCCATTAAGACCCTGAGAATGAGTGATGTGATGTGACAAATCTCTTTATCCGACATCAGTCGTGTGTCATGTGGACACGTTGTAATAGTATATTTGTTTGTTATTTCACATTATAGATGTGATAGATGGAGAGTAGTTGAGTATAGGCTGGGTTCAGACAGGCAGGAGAGCAAATGCACATGCACAAACTCAGCCCTGTGAGCCTCAGAAAAGCCTCTTGTAGACTCAGCGGTGTGTCTGCATGTTGGCTTTATCACCAGCAGCAAGGCCAACCACATGAGAAGATCAATATTTTCTGTTTTTCCGTACTTCTGTATTTTTCCCATGGTGAAAATACGGCAGGTGTTTAAAGGGACAGATCACCTAAAAATGGAAATCCTGTCATCATGTACTCACTCTCATGTCATTTTAATGTCTGACTTTCTTCTGTGGAGTACTAAAGATTATGTTATCAGAATGTTTAAGCAGATTTTACAGTTGAAGTGAATGGCGATGGACATGAGCTCCAAAAATGACAGAGCACCATTAACATTTGACAAAAATAATGTATACCACTAATGAGCTATATTACAAATCAGAAGTGCAAATGTTTTTTTTTTTTGAGAACTGTGGCTGCGAGGAAGATTTTCTGTAAATAAAAACTGTTCCTCACACAAAGATACCCTATGGTGTCAGAAGGCCTGTACACAAATCACTGACTACTTTTATAGTACTTTTATGGTGCTTATTTGTCATTTTAGGGGTTTGAATTGTCTGTCCCTTTTTACTTCCACTGCATGTGAATGAACATCAGGAATATTCTGCCTAAGATCTCTTTGTGTGATCCACTGAAGACAGAAAAAAAACAAAAAAAAACACAGATGACAGATTTTCTCTTTATGGGTGAACTATTCCTTTGGAACCTGGGGAGCCCCAGAGGACCAAGGGAGTACAAGGTGGTCTGTAAAAAATGTTGTAAAATTGTTTAAAAATGTATATTAATAATAATCATTTTCATAAGGTTTCATTTAAAAAACAACATCACAGTTTTTATTGGTTAGAAAAATTCAGGTGCATGTAACTACACATAAAATAGTTAACATTTTTAGTTCACAGAAGCAAATTTAGTAGAATTACAGAGGTTAACCTGTGCTCTGAATCACATTCTCATAATTCAGTAAATGTATCACAGATGTGTAGCTGTTAGCATTAGCAGTATGTTCACTTCAGTGAAATGGGTTTATTTACATTATATTTGATGTCTAGCACCTTTGATTTCCATTTAATGAAAATTTTGTTTCATTAGTTGTAAGATGACAGGGATTCCTGACAGTTAACCTCATCATGCACAGCGCGTGTGACGAAACAAGACTATAACACTAAACCTCCCTGCGGTGTGAATGATGGTCGTTGTGGAAGTGTGAATCGGGGCACAGTTGCCAGGATAAAGACGTTCAAAGTCACCGCATCACGTCACTGCTCTTGTGCGAGTGACACTGCTCAACTCGACGCGAGCTGCGTTGCATTGCTGAAGGTAGCTGTCACTCACTTCTGCTCAAATCACCGGCTCTCTCTGGAAATGAGTTCTGATCGCTTTGCCTCTGCAAATCGCTGTCAGTGTAAGCGCACCATTAGTCTTACTGAATTTAAAATGTACTGGGATGTTGTTTCTGTTGACGTTTTTCTTTTCGTTATTCTCTGCACATTTCATATCACATATTCTTGCATTCTATTATACAGTCTTCATTGTCCTGAAGTGTTATCACACAACACACAATCAGGGTCATCTGTTATCTTGTGCACCGTCATGTGTGATTTTATAGTTTTGGAGCCTCGGGACATGCACGTTTGAACCAGGAAACCAAGGTTTTGTTCCCTAAGGCTTTGTCTTTTGCAACCCTTTCCATTTTATTTTCAGGTGGAGATACAGGTGGGCTCGATGTGCCATCGTGTTTTTGTCTTTAGTTATTTCTCTTTTACTTGAAATACATAATGTTAGGCACAAATCTAATACAGAGCTGATTTAGAGTGGGTGTAGGTCTGATGTGCTGCAAATCCTGAGTTTTTACCTGCTTCCAATGTGAGAATGTTTGCAAAATGTGACATTATATGGTATATGTATCTATAATTTTAGTTTCTGGATAATGTTAGTGACAGCTCTGCATATTCTGTGCTGTGTTTCCCACAGAAGGTGTTAAGATGGTGACCATGTATTATGCAGTGTAATATGTGCTGGCTGCTGACAGTCTCCCAGTGCACACTCCCATAACGGTCATAATTCACACAATCAGGGACGGAGATTCACAAGTCTCGACAGTGAGGTGTGCAATAAAGTTTAACGCAGAAGAATACTAATCAAATCTACAATAGAAACATCTGGCTGCCGATGACTGTTATCAGTCATTCTTCAATAGCCAGTATTACATTAGACTACAAGATGTATTCTTATTCAAGCAAATTACAATACAAATTATGTTATCCTGCATTTTATAGGAATTTAGCAAAACAGTTTTTGGTCAGTTATCTAGGTATATATATATATATATATATATATATATATAAATTGTACAACCATCTTATGTTTTTAACATCAAACAAACAATATAACTCTTGTTTACAGTAATAAAAAAAATCTGTTGTAAGTTTAAAAAAAAAATTATCACACAACTGCTAAGTAAGAAAGGTTTGGGTTAATCATCTGAAAGTTCAGGGTTTATGTCAGGGTAAGTTAACCCTGTTTTCTGGAATACCGCCTGGAGAAAGCTATCTGTCATTCATCTGAATGGCTCAGGTACCATGTGACTCAGGGCATGATGGAATGAGACTTTAAGGTGTGTTGTAAGCAGCTGACAAATACCAGGATGGGTATCTGAGAATGCACAATCTTTGCCAAGCTGTTAAGTTTTAGCTAAGGAAACTCCTAATAGCTACACATACAAAACACATAACCATAACCATGCTGTTGTACAGTATATACACCAATATGTGAGTTCCTAAATGTGAGCACTCAGCGCTCCCATGAAAGTGATGTGGAGTGTGACAAAATAATAGGGGAGGGTCTCAGTGAAATCCAACCACAAGTGTTCACAGGAGAAGCATTTGAAATGCATGTTCATATCGGGTGGAAACAGTAATGCGTCTTGGGGGACCACTTGTGATCAGATCAACAAAATCACGTGTTAATATCAGCTGAAAACAGGGTCTCGGGTGTTGGACGCTGCCTGGTTTCACCACATCAAGGAAAATGAAGTTGTATGTTTTAGACAAGTGGGAACTTTAATTTGGAGAGAAGGGGCTGGTAGTTGACCAGGATCGACCTGGCTGATCATAGCAGCAGCTTGGCAGAATTATAAATGAACTAGGCTTTTACATTTTCTTAAAAAGCTGAATGGTGCTTGCCCATTCAAAAGTGTTTTGAGGAGTTTCTGTGATGTTCTGGTCTGTAGATATAATTTTGAGCCCCCTTCATGCTTAATGCCACTGAATGCTTATGATGTAGTGTTTTCCTAGCAGGCACCGGACATCAATATATCGTCAGGTTGACATTGGACCAGACGTAGGACAGACATTGCATTTTGGTTGAGAATGAAAATCGGGTTGACGTCAGTATTTGACATCAGTTTGACATTGACTTAACGTTGGATTTTGGTTACACAACCTAAAACAACAAAATATCAACATCAGCTGATGTCGGTATTGGACATCAAATTAATGTTGACAGATGTTGAATTGACATTGAATTTTGGTCATCCAACATCGCAACCAAAATTTAACCAAATATCAACGTCTTATGACGTTGTGTGCCTTCTGGGTTTATTGCTTATTAGTAATCATTTGATAAAGTATTGCCCATGATGGCCATAGCAATAAAATATCAACTGTAAAATAAAATTTCACATATACTTTATCTCAGTACATATCCAGAATATCTTTTTTATTGATCATCATTGTATTTCAAAGGTTTACACAAACATTACCTTTGTGTCAGCATATGCTCAAGTCATTGCACATATGTATGTTTTTTCATCTGCGAAAGTCAAAGGCAATAATTTGAGGAATGTTCTGGTTGTTATTTTCCGTATAATTAAAGTGAATGGGGTGGAGTGGGCTTTGGGGGCTCCAACAATTTAAAAGTGCATTTTCTGAAGACAATACAATACAATAGTTTTGTGTGAGAAACTAAATGAAATGTAAACTCTTATTTGCTCAAAATAATGATTTTACACTTCCAACATGGCTATTGAATCTTGTTCACATTTGCCTTCTGTATATTCAAATGCATTGTTTAAAGATGCAGCATAACAGGTTTAACATCCATGACATCTAATGTTAGTATCATAGCCAGTCATCATGGATGAACATGGCACAGTGCGTCTTCACTAAGTGTATCTAAGTGTACAAGAATTCATTTTGGGTTCAAGTATTTATTTAAACACAGCTGCTGGAGGGAAAAATATAAATTCTGTTTAGTTCTCAAATCAATTGTTAAAATCACTTCTCAGTCGAGTAGTAACTGAATAGGACAAGGCATGAGTTTGAGAAAACAGTATGTTTAATGTCTGCCAAGATTGGGCCGGACATTTCCTCCGCTTCAGTGGGCGTCTCTTCTCTCTGGAGATCAGCTGTAGCATCCACTGGCACCAGCCAATTACAGGCAGCAGCAAGTGTGTGCGGATGATGAGGTGGAGGATGAAGAACTTCCCGCCAGGCTTTGTGCAAATCAGCCCAAGTTTGGATAGGAGTTGTGGAGTGATAAGCGCACCTCCAGGAAGATTCATATTGCCTCTTGTCTGGTGGATACTGCTCCACTAGATACATTATAAATCATTTACAGAGTCATTTTGGAATGCAATATCTGCTACTAAACTCCGGCTTTTCTCCTTGTTATTATTCCAAGCCCTCAGCCCTCCGAGGGATGGAGGTCTGGGGGTCTTAAGCTTTAAAAATTGAAAATTGATCAGTAGCTGAGCAGGGAAGAGTTTCTCTCCACTGGGGACGACCCTCCTCATCATTAGCATTTACAGTGTTAGCACAGGCACCCGTGAGCTACTTATGAATACCAGCTTTCCAGAGATGGGGACAGGGGACCTGTGCCTGAAAAATCTTTTATTTAACACTTTTCTGTCGAATTTGGACAGAGATGTTGTTATTTTGGCTTGATGGAAAACCCTCATACAGTATGTTTTATTTACTGATTGAGTAGCTCTCAACTGGTTTAGCTTTAGGACCTAAACATGGTACCAAAATTGTGTATTTAGTGACCTTAAAAAATAAACATTTAAATGTATAAATATTACTATGAACAGTATCAGCTTGTAATGAGTTCAACATTTTCTTTATAGATTAAATTTGGTTGGCACAAACAAGGCTCTTTGTAGCTGGAAGCAAAACCGCATTTAGTGTCATCTGGGCTGTATTTCTCTGTACCTTGTACAGATATGTTTGTGAAACTTGAAGATGAGAGAATGTCACAGTCTGGCTACGTCCGAAAGCTTAGACAGCCAACTTGTTGCCTCGCTGCCTTATCAGGCAATGACTTTAGATGCAGCGTTTGTGCACCTCACAAGGTACCTCACAAACTGATTTCAGACAGACTTCTGAGGCAGCATAACGGTTTAATAATCTATGACAAAATAGAGAGAGCTTTGGTGAAAACTGTCATTTCTACAATACTAATTTGTCTGTAGAAAAGAAATCAAAAGACGAAAAAGGTGTTCAAAAACATACATTTACACACAAACTGACAACCAGCCACAAAGTTCAGCCACCAACTTCACTTTTTAGCTGATGAAATCAAATGCACAGGATAGTGGGATATCATTGGCAGTGAAGGTATCTCAGTTGATAGAATGTGACATGATCATTGGATTGATGTGTCTTGTTGCCTTCCTACCTGCGATGCTGCCTGCAGAGGCAGCATTTTTCAGCTTTCAGACACAGCCACTATCCATGTTAGCATCTGTCTAATTTAACTACCGGCTAATTTTAACCAAGTAACTGATGAACCAAAATACTGTCGAGTTCAGTGGGGAGCAGTTACTATTTTGCTATCCTAACTATGTAGGATTAAATGGTTAGCTGCATTTTATGTTATGTTTTCGCCTTCTCATTTACAATCTTATCAGAACATAGCTAGTTATTTGTGAACCACACAGTTTCCGAAGATTGTAGGGATGTTTAAATCAACCTGCAGTAGAGCTTTCATTTGCATGAGTTGTGGAGGCCTTTGAATGCATTAAACTGATGTCATGAACTGCCTTTGTTTTATTTTGTGCTGTTCTCTGAGGTCCACTTATAATGTCATCAAGATTTTTACATCAAAAAACATCATAATTTAGAAGTACTATTTTCGAAGTACTATTAGAAATTTAGAAGTACTATTTTCTGTCCTGTTTTAACCCCCCCTCATCAGAACGCTCTGTTTGAATAGGAGTGGAGGATTGTAGACTCAGAAGTAAATGCCCACTTCTATGACTGGCTAATAGTTGTGTATGTCTGCCAGTGTACATTCCTCTTAGATGGACACTGCTGTGATTTAGGTCAAAAACACATAAGTAACTCAATACATATTAAATTATCTGTAAGAAGAGACAAAGCAATAGTGATCACAGAATAATAACAGTTCCTCACACTTGTGTGTTGCAACATTACTGTCTGATCCAATATAGTCGACACAGAATCATCTTTTAGTTTCAGTCTTTTCAATCCTTGTTTGTTCACGAATCCGTGGTAAAATGAAGTGAACAAAGGACCAAGTTCTTACTGACGCGGTCTGGATCTTCATTAAAAATAGTTAATTCACTCTTTCCTAACGTTGGGATCAGAAGGAAGGCAATGCAAAGACTGTTTTTTCACAACTTGGCACTGCACAGCGTATTGTTTTCTTCAGAGCATCTTTGTTGTTTGGTTTCTGCGTAGACCTGTGGGTTCGTCTCTCTTGTAAACACTACATGTGCGAATCGGTGGGCGGGGCTAAACAGGCAGCGATGTCGAAGCAGGAGGCGGTTCTTATCCACACTATTACATCATAGAGTAGAACATTCCACAAGCTGTCATTTTTGGCAGACTGGCTTCAATATAAGCTGTTTATAGACTAACGAAAAAGTTTTGAATTCTGAAATTTTCTGAAGTTTAGAATTCTGAAACTTACAGGATGTTTTTATTGTACAATAACCTCTTATATTTTGGTTTCTCAGTTCATTACCCCTTTAAGAGCACTGTCATATTAATGTGTACTGTTCTATGCACATACAGAAAAGCCAAAAGTATAAAAACGGTCCCATTTAAAATTTTCCTATCTTGTTTTTTTTTTTTCCTACAGGAGAGAGGATCTGATGAGAATACTGCACAGCGAATGAGGATTCTTCCGGAGGGGAACGGAGCGCGTGTATGTGTTTTTCTTCAATGACAGGAGTAATCTGGCTGAGTTTGAGGGTCTGAAGGCAGGAGACACGTGCTGGAGGAGTTTTTCGGCGTACGTTGGCATTTAGCAGCAGCGGCCATTTTCACTGACCATGTGGTTGGCGGTGCGCAAAAACCGGCTCGTTTTGCACCAGCAGGACTGCTGCAGTGGCAGGGCTCATGGTGTTTCTCTGTGGATATGGATTTTTTGTTGGTGCGTAACGCTCGTCAGGGGACAAAGCTACCACCCCACTGTCAACACGCAGTACGGGAAATTACGAGGTGTGCGGGTCCCGCTGCCCAGCGAGATCCTGGGACCGGTGGACCAGTATTTGGGCGTGCCGTACGCCGCCCCACCGGTGGGGGAGAAGCGATTCCTTCCCCCTGAGCCGCCCCTGTCTTGGTCGGGGATCAAGAACGCCACTCACTTCGCACCGGTGTGCCCGCAAAACATTCACAACGCTGTTCCGGAGATCATGATGCCAATCTGGTTCACCTTTAACTTGGATATAGTTGCCACTTACATACAAGATCAAAACGAGGATTGTTTGTATCTAAACATCTATGTTCCAACGGAGGATGGTGAGTGTGTCGGGTATAACGGAGAAAAAAATAGCGTCTTGCTATTACATTCTGTCACTTCCTGTGTTGTGTTTGAAGCATGAGTTGTTGTCTGGCGCATGCCGTGTCTGTGTACACCATTTCCGTTCCTCATCTTGACTTGATCTGCCATGAAGTCTTTCCATCAACTCTTCCCTTCCATGCCACAGTTATGGGTTCCTCTTTTGTGTTGTTCAAGAGAGCAAACCAAAAAGAAAGAAAGAAAGAAAGAAAGAAAGAAAGAAAGAAAGAAAGAAAGCTAGAAGAAAGCAATCAAGGAGAAAGTAATCTTTTAAATGTAAGAGCTCAGATTCTAATCTGACATGAAGTTTGGATGTAATGATCTTGGTGCACCTCCCTCTCCTCACTGTCTTGACTGTTCTGGGGGATTAGCGATCTGAGATTAGCTTGCTTGATGCCAGAATGAGCCTTTTGTAGAGTTGCTAAAATGTTCTGGAACACAAGAGGCCTGTGGCATCAGTCCTAACCATGTAAGACCCTTTACTGTCCCACTTTCTTCTGTTAACGTTCAAAGCCTGTCTCTAGAAACTTAAGATCTTTAAACGAATTCGGTGATCAAGTTGAACATTTGCATTCGCAAATATCTCCGCAGCACAAAGAGCATTTCTTACAAACTCTTACAGATTTGAATGCAAAAGCGCTAGCTCTGTTCCAAAACCCAGTGAGCTGCCATCTAAGGATGTGTACATTCTTGAGAAAGCTAGAAGACTTTGAAGGAAAGCGGAGACTTTGACGCTACGAATGCGTAAAGTTCATTATGAGGGCATGGAAAGAGATGTATCAGTTTAAAATCGAGTGCGCATGCACAGAAAAATACTACTGTACCTGAAAATCTTATTGGTCAGTGGATGCCTTTGTCACAGTATGTCGCAGCAAAGATGCTGTTTGTAATTGCGTAAAATTTGCATTTGCAGATTTCACCCAGCTCAAAGATAAAAAAAAATCCTGTCTTGTTTTTTTTTTTTTTTTTAATGTCTCAAAAAAGATGTTCTCAGTTGGTTCTAGCTTAGTAGGATTGCCAATTACCATTTGTCTATTCATCGCTGCCAGTTGCCAGAGGCTTGGTTAGCTACATTTTTATTATTATTGTAATATTATTATTTTGTACCCAAACAAAACAAAACTCTTAAAATACAATGATTGCAGCATCTCCCAAAAAGTGGGGTGGATAAAAAAAGATGAAATAAAAATGGTTGCTACACCCCTCATCGTTACTGAAATCCAGCACACAACATAAGCATACAGACAACATTCCTCACATGAAGCACATGGGAGACTTGATAATTGATTTCAATTGAGTTTAACATTTGCAAGTTGCTAAGATAATGACACAGTACTCTAATAAGCAAAATAACGCATATTAGACACAAATATTGGAGTTCACCATTTTTCAGTGAGCTCAGTGCAGTGCATTCTGGGATTGCCTTCACTGTGAAGGACAAATGCATTGCTGCATTTTAATCTGGACAAAATGAGATATCCATGAAGCCAGCATAATGTAACTGCCTACCTTTTGTAACCAGCAGACCTCTGATGCATGCGGTAAAATGCTGTCTGGGTAGTGCGCTATGTTTTGGAACAGACTCAGTTGTGTAATCGAAAGCTACATAAGCTTTCTGGTGTTAAAATTCAATTCTGAAGTCAAAAAAAAAAAAGTCAAAGTTGTAGAGCACACTTACAGCAATTCTCTGCATCTGTTCTCAAAGCACATTTGGTGCATCGTGCAACAGAGCCGTGCATTTCTCACGCAAAACCTGGACTGATGCAGCGGTGCAGGGGTTGCGACGAGGAAGAGTTTATTTTGTGCTTGTAAAGGGTCTTATATAGCAGTGCATGTGAAACTAGGCTTCTTGTGTTCCAGGGTGCAGCAAATCAATTCCACCTTTTTTGGAATATTTTCTGCCCAAAAGACAAAGCACCCCAGCTAACGTTCTGGACAGGTTCTCTTTGTTGTTCTTGTGGGGAGGGGGAGTGACGTTGTTGCATGTTCTCCTCAAACGTTTCTTCCAGAGCCTTCTGTTATTTTGTAGTCTTTTATTCATTTTACAGTCAAAAGAATATCCAAGGAATGTGCCAGAAAACCCAACAAGAAAATATGTAGAAAAGGAGGTATGTAACAAGCCAACATTGGAGCGATATACAGAGAAGAGAGCGACTGGTACGTCCTCTCTCGTACCCACGGGATATCGGCGTCAACTGCAGAGTCTTGTGCGCAGAGCAATGTTAAAAATGTCTGTGTATTTCTTTCAAATTTCTTTTTTTTTTTTCTTTTTTTTTGTGAATATGTTCTATTTAAAATTGCTACACAGTTTGTATGTACACAACTTCCCGTTTTCACATGTTCAACCCTGTTACGTTCAACATCTTTAAAAATGACACAGGCTAAAAGTCAGTGCAAAAAAAAAAAGAAAATCACTGATCACTAGTAAATATGCTTGCACCATGTCAAACCATTGAACCATATGACTTTTGTTTGACTATGGAGAGTTTATACTATATTATTAAATGGGCAAGTATCATAGCAGAACAGGGTTGAACAGAAAGTTCAGGGGGGGAAATAATTGAGCATTTATACAGAAAATTACAAAAATAAAAAACAATTTATATATATATATATATATATATATATATATATATATATATATATACAATGCTGAATGCTCATCCAATTTATTGAGTGTTGTGTCACTGATGTCATAACACAAAGCATCATATAGTAAGATATGAGTCACTGATGTCATACAGCTTGATATGTGTCAGAACATGTAATATCTTATGACACAAGTGATTGTGAGTGTTCCTGCAGTCACAATATGGAGTCTGTCATTACAGAAACCTCTGAACCAATGTCAAAATCAGTGCATTGTTTTAAAAAGCAACTGCCATAATGATACTTACAACAAATGTAACATGTTTAGACTAGCATATATAAACCTCGAAGAAGATAAGAACTAAAAGCAATAGAATTCAAATTAGGATTCCATTAAGTCTTTGAACTGAAATAATACTGAAATAGTGTTTTGCTTCATTTTTTACTAAGCTAGATGGTGGTTTTATAGGAATAAAAACAATGCTTTTGTGACAGCAAAAGGTTAATTGATTATGGGATTCAGAAAGCTGCTTTGTCAACACATCTCCTATAATTATGCAATAATAATTATAACCTTAAAAATACCACCATCAAACATACTATGAATTCAGTGGCTGAGTAAACACTTTAACACAGTAAATAGTATTAATAATGACATCAGCTGAATTTGGTAATCCATTCTAATTAGAATTTATTGAATTGCATTGAATTTCATTAAAGAATGCTCTTAGTTTAAACCAACTTAAGCTGTAAAGGCAGCATCTGTGACTTGCTGTCAATAACAGCAAAATAATTTAGACTCATCCCTCCATTTTTTATTTATTTTTTTTTTTTTTTACAGGAAATAGCATGATAGCTTATACAGAAATGAATTAACAGTAGAAGTCATGGTGGAAGTGTACACAAACATTTTAAAAGCAGAAATGGGAAGCTTGTATTTTTGTTAAAACCCTTAATTCTTCTATAATGGGTGCTATTAGAGATGTTGTTTTAGTGGTGGGACCTGCTACCTCTAGATGGATGAACTTCTGATGTTATTTCTGTAAACAGCACTTTACAGATGCTCGTGTGTGTACTGTGTGAAAGTTGGATATAGGTTTGCACAGACAGGCTTGGTAAGTGATTTTATCAAATTAGTCTCATGTTAACATGTACAGTATTATGTTTAGGTTTTGTGGCTGCACCTTTGAAACAGTGTATCTGTATAACATATCATCATATAGACCTCAGTCATAAGTATGTATTTGCTTTTATGAACTGAAAGATAAGTCTAAATTATTTTCATGTCACAGATGCTGTCTTGCCTGGCACTGGTGCTTTTATTACATTCCTTAATGTTAGCATTTCAATGAGCACACTATAAGTGGAACAATGCAACCTTCTGTAACCACTCAGTTAGCATTTTTTAAGAAAACAAATTAAATTTAAATTGTCTATGCACGTTATATATATATATATATATATATATATATATATATATATATATATATATATATATATATATATATCTTTAATAATGTAACTGAGATGTTCCTCACAAAATGTTTGCTCACTGGGACCCAAAACTAGTGAATAACGAGCAGCTGAAAAAAAAAAAATAAAAAGTTTATTATTATGACAGGATAATAATATGTTTTCTGGCAGTAATTTGTGCATTAGTACTTGCATTTAGTACACTTAAACTGAGCTACTTTTGGATAGCAATTATTTTTTAGTTATTATTATAATGAAATAATGTTACTCTAAAATTAAAAACATGTTCAAAACATAATATAATAACCTCTAAGGTGCACTCACAATAATTGTTTGTTTATGTTGCACTGCTCGATAAGCGTTTTACAAATTCGACCGATATAGAAATGCTCTAGAAACATAGATTAAGCCATTATTTATTTATTCCACAAAGCAGAGTTTTCCCAGAACATCTTTGCACTGTTACAAAGATAAAGTAAGTGGTATTCATTTATGAAACAAAAATATATGGGAATATACTGGAAAATATAGTGCAATATATTTTATAAAATTTCCATATATAGGAAACTAGTGCTTACTGTATATTTTCATTGTTCTGCAATATATCGTATGCACTGAACATGTATGGCTATATATTGATACGTTTTAAAAATATATATAGCAATGAATGCAAAAACTGCACTACATTTTTACATGTATTAGCTTTATTGAAACATGCAATTAATTATTTTGTCTTTCATGCGTAAATGCATGGATTTACATAAAGCTGAACCAATATTCATAAACTTTCAATTCACTTTATGAGGTGACCTGCTCAATATAAAGTAAAACAGCTTACATATATACACTGGAGTCTTCATCTTCATTTTAAACAAAATGTTTTATCCGTATGTGTGAAAGCTTACAAGAATAGCAAAATAACATGCAATATCTGTCACATTTGTAGAAGGGGTGTCTGGAAAATAATGGCATTGTGTTGTACATCAGATTACAGCAGCATGTTCCCTGGAAATCAGAGAACGGAGACAGGCAGCACGAAACACATGCTACCGTCGCAGTCTCCCGTGATCTTGTTACGAGAAAAGTAAATAACAGCTAAGCATCAAAACCAATGTCTTTACACAGCAGCAGCTGCTGCTGAACTATTAACAACCGCGTTCAGGGGAAAACTACAGTTTGGAACAAATTTGCAGTGAGTTTGCGCTGTCGGTTAAATGATCTATGTGGTGTGAGGGAAAGTCTTAAGGGAACATCCCCTCCCCAGAGGAGCCGTCTGTCTGTATATGGGTCAGGAACAAGAGCAGCTAGCATTTACGCTAGCTTATTTATTTCCTGTACTAGATGCTTAATATACTTAGTTTTGCTGAATCTACAAATATTATTGCTGATAGCTTAAATTAACATTAAAGAAACCCTTCTGAGTGCTGGTTTTGTTTTCAGTGGCTGCATTAAATGGTGGTTTTATGAGAGTTTCTATTTCAATACTTAAGCCTCTAGACATTTATATTTGTAATGAACTGTTTACATTTTAACAAGGGCTATGCCTTGATTATCTTAATAGCACGTAATACATTAACATAAAAGCGGCTGAAGTTTTGAACTTGGCAAACACAAACATAAAACATTTGCATTAGAAAGCATGATTCCGAACTCCAAAATTAGGGTTTTAGTTTTTGGAGTGGAATCTTTTTGATCACACCAAAAAATATCCTATTAGTCTCAACGTGCAGCAACATGAAATCTTATGTAAATTCCAGCAAATTTGCATAACATAAAATCATCAGTAAGGGTTGCCAGGCAACAGTACGCTTGTGCTCTAAGAGCCTGTTGATGGTCTATCCACTCTGTCGAGCTGTTTCAATCCAATTTGCCCTAGGGATTTACAAAAGAAAATTTTATCAAGACATTATGTTAGGTAGAAAAGCTGCAAATGTGACACAGAATGGAGGTACTTTCAGGCTGAATGACACACACATACACACACACACACACACCTGTATGAAAGGTGTTACTGTGAGTGAACACATTAAAGTCCATGTAGTCATTCTTCTGAACAACATTAGCACACACAAACACTTCAACCCATTACCAGAAGGTTGATTTGGTAAGAGCTTTTGAAGGATGCAAAAAAAAGCAAGAGTAAATAACAAAATCTTAACTCCTCATTTGCTTTAAAATCTTATGTCTAATCCCACAAAACTGATCTATTGACATATTATAAAATTGCCTTTTCACTGCTTTGTCTTTGTCTAATTTGATCTTCAGAGGTTGTGCTGTTAGAGACACATTTGGATGCAACCATGTTGTATTTAAATAAATAAATAAATCTAATTAGAATCCATTTACTTCCATAATGTTATTTACGTATTTCCAAGTGAAGCAGCATGAAGAAATGTGTGGGGCTGGACTTTTTTATTTTTGGAATAATGTACACTATTAATTCACAAAATAACCAGGAACAAGTAATCACGGTCAAATTTGATTTACCTTAAAGCAATGGTTCTACTCTTGTGTTACAAAAATTGGTCACAGGGCTGTTCTGAGAGGGAGGGAGAAGGGGCAATGCTAATTGTCAATAATAAAATGTAAAAATCCAAATAATTGGGAAAAATGAATGAATGAATGAATGAATAAATAAATAAACTTATCTACTTTTAAAAGGAGACATCCACTCAAAGCCATCAGATGGTATTTTGGCGCAAATTCATCCATCACTTGGTAGGAACTAGTCTGATTAGACAGATTCCAACAGATTGCATACTGCCATCCATGAAAACTGCAATATTAACTTAATAACTTTCCAGGTTTAACCAAGGATTGTATTGTTTGTTGTATTGTTGGTTGTTTTGTTTATTGTTGTACAATTAACAGTGCTGTGTTGTATCATAACTTTGATGTCCAATGTCAAATGAGAAATTAAATATGAACTTATAATGAACTTTTTTTTTTTTTTTGTTAATTTCACTATTAATTCATTGTTTGTTAATTATTATTATTTCCAAGCATCGCCTACTGTCCCCGCGAGTATGATGCATGGTATGATTTCTGCTAATAATCCTACATATATATTTGTAGTGCATTAAAAAAGTGTTAAATAAGAGAGCTACAGCGCCCCCCACCCCCCAAAGGAATGTCAATTGGGTGTGTGAGCTGATGTTAAGATAAAAAGTTGTTCCTGTTCAGTCTGTTAATAAATATCATATTCTTGATATTAAGCTGTTTCCGCGAGTCCTTAAAATAGACTCTTCCTCATCCCTGTAAGATGATGCGGCCGCTCGGACGCAACAATATGTAAATAATCAAATAAGTAAATAAGTCATCAAATAGGCCTAAATTCCGGTGGCCTGGCAACTTCTGCCGGTGTTGTGCCCATTTTCGACCCCTGCCAAATTATTACCCCCTCTGGTTGAAATCGCTACCTGATTGCCTAATCCTAACCCCACCCCTAATCCTAACCCCTCCCCCACACCTAACCCTTAACCTACCAATACTAGGGGGGTAGTAATCTGGCGGGGGTCAGAATTTGGCACAACACCGGTGCTCTCAATCCAGGCAATTTGCATGCGCAAAAGGTTACAATACTCTCAAAATATTATAACTTTAATCTTCATTCTCGAAACATTTCGACTTTATTCTCGTAGTATTACGACTTTATTCTCGTAATATTTCGACTTTATTCTCGAAATATTTCAACTTTATTCGTAGTATTTCGACTTTATTCTCGTAATATTTTGACTTTATTCTTGTAATTTCGACTTTCTCGAAATATTACGACTTCAATGTCGTAATCTTAGATTTTATTTATTTTTTAACGTGGCACTAAAACGCCGTTGTACATTTCCTATGAAACGCACATGCATGATGAAATCTCTCAGGGAGCTGTTTCTGTCATGTTTCAAACAGGCTCTGACAAATCACTTATTAAGAAAGAATTCCCGCTGTAATTTTGGCTTGGTGCAGTTTAATTGTCTGAGAGAAGGGAATTTGGTGGGATCAAACCAGAGAAGCTACATGGCATTTAGAAAGTAGCAGGGTTTGTTTTGTTTTGTTTTTTGTTTTTTGTTTTTTCCCCCACGAGAAAGACGAATTCACAATGAATTGGACAAGCCGTCATTTTCCAGCAGTCTGCCAACGTGATGGAAGTGTTGGATGCTAAGTGTTGGAATCTGAACTAGGCTCCGACTGAGCAATGACAGACAATAAAATGGCATGGAAATCGCTTTTGGATAGCTCAACTTTAGCGTGGTTTGAAATGTGTGAGTATGTAGCCGCAGGCTAAGTTGCATGGCAAACAGCAATGGCATAAACGGAGAAAGGGGTGGGCGGAAGTTAAGGAAGAAAGGCACAAGGGAAGCGGATGTCCTCTCCGCTTGATATGGAACAGCTCTTTTAAATGTGTGGCAGCCCATAGGCCTGGCTTGAGCGGAGTCTTGCCAGTGGCACTTCATTCAGTTTGACTTGAAATGCAAGACACAGCTTATCCAGGAAGTTTTTGTTGGGATCCCACACTGCTCACTGGCCCAGTATATCTGAGCGCAGTGTCTTCCAAATGCTCTTTGTTGTTAGTCCTTCTATAAAGGGCCAGTTATTCTTTCAAGGTCGGGCTGTAGTTGTTTTACTGATCTATACACCGCTGCTTTATTTCATCTTAAGAGGCATGCCAAAAACAGAAGGTAAACAGAACGTATGTCTTCAACAGAAACAGCCGAGGATTTCAATGAAATATTTCAGCCATCTTAATGTAATCATCGGTTTCCGATTGCGCTTCTTTGTCATAAGCGTTCTTCGCAGTCACTCTTGGTTATTGCCGCAGCGGTTAACGCCAAGGACAGCTCATAATGCGCTCCTCTATTTATCCAGCACTTGTAATAAAAACAAAAGGCCTGTGATATAAAAGTCCTCTGGGCAGCTAAAGCCTTGGTGTAAATTTTTGGCTGTCCTTTCTTTAGGATTACAGTCTCCTTAACCTTTAAAGTCGACATCAAGTCAAAATTGGCCCTATTTACTTTCTTAATACATGTTCCTGATTTGATTGTACACAATTCATTAGTTTACAGTGGTCTTAGTTTATGGCAATAATCGCAAATAAAAAAAACCCTTTCTCACTCTCAAGGTAGTTGATACTACTGCATATTGTCATTTGGACTAATTTGGTACTGATCTTTGGAATAAATTATTGCAATTACTTGGTTATGTTTAGGTTTAGCTTTTCAAATCTAACTATATAATATGTATGTACATTAATAGTGTTGGTGGTTATGTTTAATGTTGGGGATAGGATTAAGAGGTAAAATACATCTATAAAATGGGGGGGGGGGATGTAACTAATTTAGAACAAAAATAGATGAATCCCACACACTGCTATAGCTTGCGAATCATATTTAATGTTTTCATCATGCAAACTTGCAAGACTGAAATTTTGCTTTAAAATATGATTATCAAGCTGTCATAATTTCATCTATTTTTGTTAGTCCATTTGCTTCTATTTATTCATATACATCTGCTCATAAGATTAACAAGGAGCTGTAAAAATATATATTTTATCTCATAAATATTATACATTTCTATAGCTGTAAATATGTAATACTGCTTATCTTTTAGATTGTGTCAATACATCCATATTGTATCTATCAAAATGCACTATATATATATATGTGTGTGTGTGTGTGTGTGTGTGTGTGTGTGTGTGTGTGTGTGTGTTTGTAAGTGTAAATGTTACATACGAACGGCTACATATTAACAAAGAGACCAGGCTGGTTTTATATTGTTGGCGAATGGTTAGGTTTAGGGGTCATGAACACAGATGGCAGCAAACAGGTTTTGCAGTCACAGGCCAGCTGAGCAACTGCCATTGAAATGAATGGTAATGCTAACAGATAGCTTTCTACAGGTATTATTCATATTAATTAATTCATATGACCTGGTCTGTTTTGGTACAGAATGCCAGTTTTCACCAGCCTGTCAATTCCTGATTGATAAAATATGTTCCCACTCTGCATTTTAATCATGGTGCACTTGGAAATACCTCACATTACAGAAGTAAATCTTTCAGTCAATCTTTCCACCTCGGATTGATACTGATACTATCTGTATACGTTACATTGAAATTCATTAAAAGATAAAATACAATGACAAACGCTGAGGAATGAGAGAAAAGAATGTGAAACAGAAAAGGCAAGGAAGACCACAGGAGGATTTGAGACAGACAGTAAAGTGAATACCATCTTGGATTGTTAGAAGTCAACATTTCGCCAATAGGTCCCTTGCCACATTGTGACCTTTCTGATATGTAAATCTGGGCTCAATCCATTGTCACTTTGACCCTCTTCTCCTGCCCTTCAGAATGGGATGCACTTTACATTCAGTGAGCTTTTTATACTGACGCATAGGTCACAGAGGCTGTATTAGCTCACTGTAAAAACACAAGTGTGTGGAGACCAGATGGACTGCCTTCCTCTGAGACTTATATTATCTAATGTGCTATAGTGGGCTGTGAATCTTATTCAGAACCGGTTCAGTTTTAAACCAGTGATTTTCATGACATTCATTTCCGTCAACGGTTCTTGAACATTCGTGTTTTAATGCTGATGCAGATGAAATGCTGCAGTGAAAGGGTGGTGAATGCAATGCAATGTCAAAGCTAATATAATAGTGAAATACTTAATGAAATGATAAAAAAAGATCCAAAAATCTAACTCATGTTATCAGTTTGAATCAGTCTAGTGACTAACTTGTTCATATATATCATTTAAAAAATATATAGTTAAAAAAAAACATTAAAATATGATTCCAAAACATTATTCAAAGTACATACAGTAAAAAGAAATTGTTTATCATGGAATCAGTAAGGAACCAGCATTATTATTATTAAATTATCCTAAACACTCCTAGGGCTGAAATCAAATGAATGCAGCGTATGCCCAACAAATGTAAAATATTCATTGTCTGTGCATAAAAAACATCACCAACCTAAAAATACAGCCTAAATTCATTGAATTCATCATTCATTGATGTTGTCAGTGGTTGATAAATCCAAGGATTTTGCTTTTGATTTGAAGCGTCTCAAAATTTGATTTTCACTGATGCGTTTAACATCTGCGTTTAACATCAAGTTTGGACTGCAAATACTCTCATTGAAAAATAATGGAGTTTATGGGAACTGCAACATGATGCCATTAAATCCAGATGCACTATAAAGGACATTTGAAGTGACAGAGCTTTCTCGCCTCAGGTGTTACAGCTGCCACCTCTCTCAAACAATGCCTTACTTCAACTTAACCTAACAGTGTGATGCAACACACCTAGTGGACTACAATGCACATGTAAAACAGCATTTCTTAAAAAACAAGAGAAAAGATATGCATTTTTAAGAGTTTCGTAAAAAGCGCTTTAAAAGATTGACCCCACTACTCTGACCCTTTCCCAAGAGATTTAAGACATCAATCACTGAGTGATAATGATTTTGTCAAGTAGGGCAAGTTCCTGGAACAGCATCCCAATTGACCCAACAGATTTTAGGGTTAGGGTTTCAGTAAGGGCTATGTTAGTTTGACATAAATGCTGTCCAGGACCAACAAAACATGTTGATCAAAGAATGTGCTGATTCTCCAACTGTATCTATACAAACACTGTTGATGACATCGGTGATGTGATGTAATTAGCTGCATCTGTGTTGTGCTGGTAGAGGAACTGTAGCATTCATTTGAAATGAACGCTAATGTTGAAATGATTGGACTTTGAACAGCAGAATCACATCTATATTCAGACATTTTAAAACAGAAAGGCTGATAATGAAGTTTTCTCTATCATTACAAATTGTAGCTTGTCTTGTAAATGCTTTTTATTTATCTATAGTGTGTTAAGCTCTTGACCCTCTGAAAAGTATGTCATTTATTTTAATGAAACTGTGCAGCACTCATTGTATTGAAGAACTACTTTGGAAAAAAAAAATCTGTATGTATTTGTAATGTAAAGAACAAACTTAATAAGAGGATCGAACTCAACTGATCATTTATTTTAATACTCTGCTATTATGCACACAAAATTATCTGTCATGTTTTAGCCATTTAATCAAATGTCAACAAACTCTAACCTCTTATTAGGTTGTGTTCTAATCGATGCATATTATGTGAACTTGATTCTGTATACATGAACAATCATGTTATACATTTAAGTGATTTGTGTTATTAGCCAGTTTCATGTAAGATAATGATTGCTGTCTAATATTAATCACATGTATAGCTAAATACATGTATAACTTTTCTTTTTCTTTTTTTGGTCCATTTATTGTCTTGATGATCATACTATTTTGAATTCTCCTGTGCTTCTCTGTATTTTTCCTACTTTACTAACAGGAACCCATTCCAAAAAACAGGGCGAGGATTTATCCGATAACGACGGTGATGAAGATGAAGGTATTCACTTTGGTGACGAAAGACAATTGCATGTCTTGGGTTTTTTTTTTTTTTTTTTTCCTCTGTACTTTGAATGCAGCCCTCCCTTGTGCATCTTTTTATCTTCTCTCATGGTCTGAAGAGCCATCTAAGTCCTTTGTATGGCTGTGGAAGATGTGGAGTGTCTCAAATACTTCAATACTTAGCATGTCAGGGAGATTTTTAAGAGTGCGAGTGAATTGCGTTGGTGTAGCGTGGCTTTGTATGTTTTTTTTTTTTCTTTCTTCTGTTTCTTTTATGGTATATCTGAGGCTAGAATTGTTTTAATTAGCGCAGTGGTTCTCAACTGGTTTTGCTGCACAACCCAACATAGAATCAAAATTATTTATCATACAAAAGTAACAAATATGGGTAACACTTTATTTTAAGGTGTCCTTATTACAGTGTAAACATACATTTATGTACTGAGTAATATTAGTTAATGACATGTACTTACTATATAGGTAGGAATAGGATTAAGGTTTGGTTTAGGGTTACTTGCATGTAATTATGCATAATTTATTGTTATTATAATAGTAAGTACATATAACATGTCTAACAAGGATACCTTAAAATAAAGTGTTACCCAAAAATACCTAAAATAAGATACTGAAATCTATTTACATGACCATGAACAGCAAAAGCCCAAAAATATGCTATTGAGAGTTTTCTAAATGTCTTTACATTTTATTCATTTTAATTATCAACACGATCTGACAGCTAATCATAGATATTTGTACAAGTAGTAGTAAACATATGTTATTAATATATTGAAAGCATCAATGTAAATGTAATGCAATGTAAACATTGTAAATAGTATTTTTCATTCTGTTCAGTGTAATTTCTGGGGCTGTTTCAATTTGTTTTGAAGTATTCCATGACTTTTCCATGATCCAGTTTTAAAATGTTGAAATAATTTAATCATTACTTTTTTTTTTTTAAATAATAATAATAATATACTGCATATACTGTTAAATAGTAATCATTTCCATAACCATATCATGTTATCACACTGAGTAATAGTAAATAGTACAGATTCAAGCTTTATCAAGACATTTTCACTACATTTTCTTCAACTTCAACAAACTGCTAAACACAAACATCACAGAAAGGGTTGCGCATAGTATCACAGAAGGTTGATTTTATAATTTATTCATTAACATAGAATATAGTACATTACATACATTCTCTGAATGTTATGACATGCCTATGACTTTGTATCATAAATAAAAATAACACTTTATAGTTAGATGCACAGTATCCATTGCTCTTTCATCTCGTAGGTCCGCAGCAGATGAGGTCAAAGGTGAAATTATTTCCACTCTTAATATTGTGTTGCAGTGCTTGACCTACATGCAACATAATGCAGGCTGTATTGCTGATGCTTGATGCCTCGTTCCACTGAGTCTCATTTAGTCATGTAATAGCGATACAGAATAGCTGTAGAGAATCAGATCCTAGGCCATAATACAGCGCAAAGACATGTTTTCATGATGTGGTAATCAAAATCTATTAGTTGTGGCTTTGCTCCCATGTATACAGTATTTTACTAGCATGCAGGACTAGCGCTGCCTGTGTTCAGCAACATGGAGACACATATGAAGCAAGCATGGGATATCACAACACAGTTTTTAAAACAGGAGAATGGATTTAGATGAGGAGAGAGAGGCTGACAAGTTGCGGTAAGAGGATTAGCAACGGAGGAGGAAAAAGCATGCGTGCGAGAGAAGTTGCCAATCAGCAAGAGCATTGTTCAATTTCAGCATTTATCTTGGGATATTCTGGGCTCAGGGTGGATATCTAGTGAGATTAGAATAGGGAAAGTATTCTTTCCCAGTTACTGCGAAAGGCTTAAACCCCAGAACCTATCTCAAATCCTGTTATTGTTGTTCCTTTATGCTCCTAAACTGACAATAGATTTTATAGGTGAGGGACATGTTTGGTGCTGGAGTTGTGGTCTAGTTGTACACCCCTACTGTGCCTTTGTTGGTTTAGACTGTAACTTCTCAGCTCTCATGTTCAGGTGCTGCAACAAAGCAAGTGTGATGGCTTTGTGTTTGCCATTCGGCTGTTGCACTTTACAGCAGTGTGTGAGCCTGAAATGGAAACTGAAGCACCTCACGTTTGAAGCGACTCAGTCAGGGGTATTAACAGCAGTGTTAATCGATATGCTTTCTTCAATACCAGCGAAGGCAGAGGCCTTGTAATGCACACGTCTTAGCCCTCCACATGTAGGGAAGCTTCCCTCGGGAGGATTTGGACTTCCAATCCAAAGCACTTGCATTACCTTTGCAATTGGCTGGTTCAGACAATCCAATTTCTGACTTGTGCAAATGTGGTGGCTCTCCATGAAAAATCCAGTTGGCTCCAGCAGTTAAGCAGCATGTCCTTCCAGAGGCTTTTCCGTTTGGTCTGGAGGTTGGATTTACAGCCATAGCAGTCCCAGTGGGACGTGGATTCAGCTCTGGATTGAGATGTAGTCCACCGAGATGTCCGTGTTCTAGCCCAAGGCATGTTTTTGCATGAGGTGCCAATTACTCTGCATCAATGGCCTGCCTATTTTTCCTTGACTCTGAATGGCCCAGGGGTATGGCGTCAATAGTGACAATAGGGAACATGGCTTGCGAAGCATGCCGGAACATTAAAATAAAACAAGAATACAAAGCAGGCAAAGGTGGCAAATGAGTTGGCCTAGACTGGGAGGCTGTGGTTGGTAAATAGTTGAGCCTCACTGCCTTGTTAAAGCATCTCCACTGAAGTTATCAAATGTAAGAGTGCTACAAATTAGTTTTGACACTTGAACAGCGCTGGAATGATATTCCACTTGAGCCAACTATATATCAGTATGCCCCGTTTGTCTAACAAGGCGTGCAAGTCAAAGCAACAATACTCGGACACGGAAACTAGAATTGAGCTGCCACTGCATATTTGCGAAAGATAGCAATGGTGAGCGTGACACATTGTTCACCTTACAACCTCTACTCTTCTCTGACTACATAGTATCATTGTGAATCTAGGCCAGTCTTCCTTGGCAAACAATTCTAGACGACATCACCACACACTTAACCCTTCGCCAGGTCAGCCAGGAGCCTTTAGGCACAAATTAAGGCAACTGTGCGAATACATCCCAGTCTTTCCATCTCTTTCTGCTCACTCTGGCTGAATCCCAGTTTATCTACTTCTCGATAGCAATGCATGCATGTAAAGCAAATATGTCCGTATTAAGTCCATGCTTTTATTTGGGATGCACCAATCCTAATCTGGTTTACTGTACAGGACAAATACTGTGGGACTTGGGATTCAGCCCAGACGTCTGTCTTTAGTTCTGAAATAGACTGGGCTCATATGACATAATGTAACTAGCAAGCTGTTGGCATCATTTCTCAGCTGGTGGCCCTTATTTCAGTCATCGGGATTGGCACAAACAGATTGCAGTGCCTATCATTCTGTACAACATCATTGGCAATTAAGTCAACCTCAGGTGCTACTAAACAAAGCTATAACACCTCCTACCAGTACAGTTTGCACTAAGGTACACTGTTACGGTACTGGTACATTAAGTAGGTGTATATTTAGGCACAGGGAACTATTTCTTTATGTAGAGCACGGCAGTAGTGATATATTGTGTTTGACTCACAGGAAGACATACCTTGTCTCATGTGTCTGCTGTCTTCCCCACCTCTGATAACTAGATGTACGTAGCTATTGCTTGGCTTGCTTATCCATGTGCCCTAATTGGACAAAAGAGCCCTTCCCTCCTCCAGACGCCAGCCCTCTTCCCATGGTGCCAGTGGGCAGGCCAGCTCCACCTGCTTGGGTGTTAGGATGGATTTCAGTCGGCATGCAGACTAGAACAGAGTTCAGTACCCACCGTCACACAGGATGGGTTAAATAAACAATTGGCCAAATTGGATGTATGCCTGGTTGCATAATTTTGTGCCAATAGTTGAAGGAACAGACTGGAAATTTGTATGGTGTAAATGTATAGGTTACATCGTAGGCTAGTGATTTGAACAAACTAACCATAGTATTAAACTTTGGCATATAACTTGTCCTGCACCGTTTGTTACAAACATGTGCTACCTCAAATTACACAAATTGTTTAGGAGAGGTGTGCTATTTGTTGTGATTGAACTTATGATGGTCACCTGGAAAACAGTACATTGGAAATTTATTGTTGTTATTTTTTTTTAATTATTGAAATAATTGATAGTATTTAATTATTGTAATAAATTATTTATTTAATTGGAAAATTATTGAAAACTAAAATTATACTTAAGGTCTGTTCACACCAAAACGAGCAACCCAGGCCCATTGGAAATACGTGCTTGTGGAGACATTTCTGCAACACCAATATTACGTACATTACTGCACTCTACTGTTTCGCTGCAGTTTCAAAGTAAAATGTCCACTGAGTAGTGCTGAAACGCATATTCAGTGTGCAACTGTAACCACGTTTTTATTATGTTGGTACAGGCACGTATTGCGGCTGTTCAGAATTCAGATGTCCGGTGAGTGTCGCTAAAAGGTTAATTCTTTGTCGTGTTGGAAATATCCCCCTACACCAAACCCAACACTAAACCTACCTGATAGTGTTAACAAATGCAGAAGTGATATAAAATGCATTCACTGATGCAACCGTGCTATTTCAACTTACTTCTATGTGGGTTTGAGCTGTTTTGTTGAACCATAGTTTCACGGTATTCGTATCGGAGTGCTTCACCTCACAAGTGCAACACCGTATCGCATGAGCTACTGAGAAAACCTACAGAGTTAGAAAATGTAAAATAGGAAGCTGTATATGTGACGCTAACGTTTTCAAATTTCACAGCATGTTAAAATTGTATTGAAGTCATAACAACATTGTGCAAGGAATAGTTTTGCAGACTTGTAGGCAGAGGCATGTATTTCCAATGAGCCTGGGTAGCAACAAAATTTTGGGTGTGAAAATGCGGTGTGATAAATATTTTAATTTAATTGAATGGCTGTTAATGCTCCGAAATGAATGATCACATACCATCAATGCAGCAGATTTTTTCAATGCAGCAGATTTTTTTTTTTTTTTTTTTTTTTCCTTTGGAAAGATGTTCTCTAATCTCTTTTCCATCGCTGCAAATAAAGCAGGACAGCCAATAACATTCACACTAATAAAACATATTTTGTTAAGTGACAAATTGAATATCAGAAGAGAAATCCAGAATTAGCTCTCTTGTCTGTGTACTCTTGTATTTGTTATTTTTTGATAAACACCATATTGAATACAAAAAAAAAACAAAAAACAGAACATCTGTTTGAAAATTTGTGAATACTGTTCTACTTCCTCTATATTTTCTGTGACAAGTGGGTATTAGAAACAGGAAGCCGTGTAGCATTTTGTGTAGCAAGGTAATTGGGGTATTTATGTTTTTCTGTAAGTGCCACAGACAGTGAGAAAGTGAAATTCCCTTCATTCAGTCTATTTGTCATTTTTTATGCATTGGTCTGAACAGACAAATTGCATGCGAAAATTGGGCCAAATTTAGTTCTGGTGAGAACAGGCCTTCACACTGAAAGAGGGTCCTGAACTCTATCTGCTAAGAAACCAGAACATCATAAACAGTTGAGGGTAAACTCTTGACCTGGGCTATTTAGCAACCACCCAGACACCCTAGCAGTGTGGTGGTAGGTTTTGCATAAGCAAACAGCACTCACATTTGTAAAAGTCTATTTTCCTTGGCATCAGTCTCAGGAAATTGTCACAAATTCTTGTTTTTCATCATAATGCAAATGAGAGTATGGTCATTTTGCATAATTATAAGCTCTTTGAAGGTGTGTGTTTTCGGTAGTGCTTTTGGTTAGTAGCGTGTGAGATGTCTGATGTGGAGTATGTACTGTCTACACCCTCCCCCTCCTCCTTCTGTCTCTCTCTCAGTCTCTCCCTCCTCCTCATTCACTGCTAGAAGCTAGGCTTCAAAGAGCACATCAAAACACCTGTCTCTGTGTTAGAACCATTATATTTAATGCACAAACAGCGCAGCCCAGCCTGAAGAACCCACCTTCTTCAAAGGTCACTCGTCCCCATCTGGATTAAGGTTGAGCCATTGAAATTAAAGTCTATAAATTGCCACTTGCAAACCTTTTGCATTTCACTTAGCCAATATGTGGTATTAAAAATCTGTTAAAAGTTGTGGGTGCAAGCACTGCAGCATCATCATACCCCGCATCCCAATATGTCTACTCTCTTACTAAACTGAGTCCAAATAGCAGTATGTGAAATGAGTAGCATGTCCCAATTTGCAGTATTCATAGGCAAGAAATACCCAGATTATATTTTACTTCTGGAGTGTGCATTAGAAGGACACTTTAATATGCAATGAAGGTATAGAAGCCTATTAATGTGTACTTAATAGAACATACATATTTAAAGGTCACAAAATACTTCATCAAACAACTCCGGCAGTACATGATTTTGGCCGCAACAACAGACTTACAAAACACCCTAGTAGCCACATACCAACCGCATAGCAATATGCTAAACAACATTAGCACTGGGGTAGTGAGATTTGCATGAGCAAACACCACTCTAAAATATTAGGTTACACTTTATTTTAAGGTGTCCTTGTTACATTGCAATTATACATGTAAGTACTGAGTAATATTAATTAACTACATATACTTACTATATGGGTAGAGTTAGGATTAGGGTTTGGTTTAGGGTTACTTGCATGTTAATATGCATAATTTATTGTTATTATAATAGTAAGTACATGTAACGTGTAACAAGGACACCTTAAAAAATAAAGTCTTTCCAAATATTATTCTCTAAAAAATGTATAAATATATATATATATATATTGTTGTAGATAGTTTGAGGTTGACAGTGCATAAAGGCTGCATGTGCACATTATGTATTTTCCTGCAGAGTCCGAGCCATGCTGGCTTCGGTTATATTCAGTCTGACCTGGAACTGTCGATCTTCAACATTTATGTTATCTGTGATGAGCTCAGCGGTGGGGTCTAAAGTCAAAACCTCGGCTCGGGAGCTCATACAGTGCTCACAATAAGAATGTTTGACAGATTCCATGTTTTACAGCGTCAGTGCTAGTCTGGGCCACTTATCAGTGCTCACGCTGTCCAGTTCCTCTAGAGTGACAGGCCGTTGAGAGGTGGCCCATTGAGAATTTTGAGAGGTTCACAGATAGCTTGACGCGTACTCCTCCTGAGCTTTGCAGACATGCTGACATCCCCCATATTTTAACACCCAAACCACAACTCTGATGGAGATGCAGAAGACTTTGTGAAGAAGGTCGTTCAACCCATCGTGCACTCAGAGGTGTTAAGTGTTGTTTCATTTATAAGGAATCAGGGGTCTTCACCTTCTTTAGTTCATTTGGAGATGATTGATGGAGGCTATATAATGAAATAGATGCATGCCGCCCGCTGCTTTTGACGATGAAACATATGCATTTGTTTGTGAGTCTCTGTTTGAGTGTGTGTCATAGCGAATGAGTCATGTTTTCATGTCAAAGAACATATTTGTACATTCATGAAGCTGACATTTTAGTTAATGTTCTATAGATTCACCCCTTCTGTTCAAGGTCATTTATGTCCTGTTTATTCAAACGATGTGTTTGTGAAGTGCAAGTGTCTTTACAATGCATTTTAATCAATATTTCTCTTCTTTTTCCTCAGGATATGAATTCTGAATCTTTTTTGTTTTAATGTGTCTTCAGTGGTGATTTTGACTTGATTTTGATGTAGACATTATATATGAATGTTTGATAGAGAAGAGATCAGTTAGCAGAGTATTATGCTTTTATGTCACATCAAACCAACATGATGTGAATCAACAAAAGAGGTTACTGATAACACTGACATGACTAATCTTTGTATTGTTATTCTAATTGATCTTTTTCATTCAGTATCTCATCCTGTGCATCCCTTGTGCAGGAAATCTTGTGCATTTTTTCTCTCACACCTTCTTTTTCCCACTCCATACATTGTCTTTCTTCCGTATGATAAGTGTCAACACAGAATTGTCATTTCAAAGCAGTGCCTTATCATACTTCTCTCAGATACCAGATAAATCTTTAAACGTAACCGTAAATGTTTCAGCTGCCGGATCTGAAATGGAAAAATTCTAAACAAATCAGTTCTCTCTTGTTCCATCAGATCAGGAGCGTAACGTGTGAATGCGTTCTTGCCATGTAAAATAGACATTAAGCGCAGACAGCGGTACAGTGATTGCAAATAGCGTGCTTTTTTTGCAAGAAAAAGCCAGCCGGTAATTTGCTGTGACCACATACATGCAAATAAGCGCATCTTTAATAGGAGGGCTTGAATGCAAACGGGGGCAAATGCACTGGAGTGGTGTTTGCGATTAGCCATTCTCAAAGATTCTGAATTTTGATCTGCCGTATCCATGGCAACCCTCAATACATTACAGCATTTTGAGCCTTAGCCCAGCAGTGCTTGTTCTCAAGGCTTCTGTCACTTTCATCTCAGTAGAGAGACAATTTTCCCAGCTTGTGCTCTTTTTTCTGTTTTATATTATGCAATTAGCAGAAAATAACAAACTGATAATGGTTGATTGATTAATGTCTATACAAAAACGTTTAACGAAATAAGGAACATATGGTGATGCTTTTTAAAGGAATAATTTGGCCAAAACTGAAAATGTTCTTCTAAACCTGTACTATAGTCTTTCTTCCAGGAAACACAAAAGGAGATCTTGGATAGAATGTTCAAGCTTCTGTTTTTCTATATTATGAAAGTGAATGGCGGTATACTGACAAGCTCCAAAAACGAGTCCATTCAACGTGTGCTCTATGTCTTATAAAGTCAGACAACAGATTGTTTTTTTTTTTAAATTCATTCTTAAGAATTTTGTTTCACGATTCAAATGGGTTATATGTAAGAATTTTCATGTATTAATCTCCTTTTTACTGCCAATGTGTGAACAGCTTGTAGGGAAACTTTACAAAACAAGACCTTCCCCAACTTTCTAGGTTGTCTATGAACACCTGTAGACTGATTTCTATGTGAAGAACTTGAGACGTTTTTGCCGGGAAATTCAAAAGTATATGACATTTACGCATGCTCCCAAAAACCTCTCTTCCGAAACAAAAGCTTATACAATAGTCCAAAAGAGCAATTCTGTACTTAAGTGTCAATGTTTCAAGCAAAGAAAATGGATTAATTCAAACTATAGTCTCACATATATAAAATGTCCAGATATATAGTCTCAAATATACTTCATAACCAAACTCGTATTATCTGTGTACATGATGCCTGTGAAATGCAGAGCTGGTGCAATCTTATTAATTATATCACTATGATCAGATGCTTTCTTAACTGCTGTTTTCTCACTTCTGTCATTTCTGCTGTGTGTTTATTTTGTTGTTGAGAAAAAAGCATGCAGCACATATTTACATATTCATCTAAACATAGCCCTCAGCCACCTGGGCAGTGTGAGGATATCTATTAACAGTGTATTGTTGCAAAGGTGTTTCCAACTTCTTTTTTACTTCTAAGCAAAGAATGAAAAAGAACTTTGTTGTGGGCACAAGCAAATAATTTGCCAGTTGCAAGTCACTTAATGGCCAACGGTATTGGCAATAACAAGGGTTTCTCAATTCTACATGATGTGAGGTTACACTATATGAGAACCAAAAGCATAATGTCACACTCAATTTTTCAACTAAAGAGAATAATGGTATAAACATGACTTCAGAACATTTGGAATATTTGAATGGACTGCTTTAGTGGTGGTTTTTGTCTTTTTTGGAGATTGACAGTATAAAGCACTATTCAGTTTTGCCTTTGATGCTTTTGCATTTCACATAAGCAAAACAAAAAATATGGGGTCAGAACAATATGAAGTTCATTTTAATTTTTGGCAGAATGATTCCTTCAGCGTGCTCCCCTATTAGATAAGAAATTTTGGCCCGCCCAATCACTGCTCATTTTAAACCCTTCTGTGGCTGTATGCCGGAGCAGCGGAGTCTAACAAGGCCATTAAATTTGAGATGATCTCATCATTTAGGCCACTAAAGCATGTTAGAGCCGCCTGCAATAGCCAGTTAGGTTCTGACCTTCCATATGGCTTCATCTGTTCATATCTGTTTTGCGCATACTGTTCATTACGAGAGACAAATGACTCTGCTGATATGAGATGCATCTCAAACTGTAATTGAGCTGGTGGCTGGTATCTGGGAGGACTGTGAGATGCACTGCTGTGTTGAATCTTGCTCTGACGGGGCAGTGGGGGAGTGAGAGTTTAATGGTGGCCACTCTTGCAGACATACGAGATACTGGAGCCAAGCCTGTGATGGTGTACATTCACGGAGGATCCTACATGGAGGGCACCGGAAATATGATTGATGGAAGTGTGCTGGCCAGTTACGGGAACGTCATCGTTATCACGCTCAACTTTCGAGTCGGTGTCCTAGGTAAGCACTTTTCTTTGTTATGTAATGTTTTCCAGGAGCAGCCATATTGGAGAAATTGCACTCACTTACTTATCAGAGAATGATTACTGCAAGAATGTTTGCTAATGGTGCCTGTGGTTCTGTGTTCATTATTAAGACTACTACTATTTTTACATTTACTTGAATGAGAAGTGGAGTGCTTTTTGCTGAATCAGTAAATGTAAAACATTGAGGCAGGAATGCAGAAACATTTTAAGAGACGGAATTAAAGAATACTGCTCACAGCGATATAAACTCTTGCCAAAGTTCAGTCTACTTGCCTTTTTCGGCTTGCACTGTGTTGATTACTTGTTAAAAGCTGTCCAGAAAAATGTTCAGTCACCCAGTTATGCATTAATTTGAAACATAAGCACAATAAATGAAGTTTCAGAGTAATTTTATAAAGCCGATAGATGAATACTGTATCCAAATATATCCCATATGCCAAAAAGAAAAGTGCTCGTTTTACTAAGGAGCTTTAGGTAAGTGCTTTATTGCTTTATTCTGTATGCATGTACCAATCATTTTGGAGTAACTTGAAATCATATGTCTTAATCAAGAGCTCATGTGTGACTCCTTGTTGGGTTCGAACCTACAGCCTTTTGGTGACAAGCCCACATCTGTTAAGGACTGGACTACGCCTGTAGGAACATACTGTGAATTATAATAATGTGATGGTTTATAAAAGTAGAAATATGTAGATATATCTGAACATCTAGGTAGACTGAGATATGTCCTAAACAAGTCCAAATGAGAAGGAAAAAAACTTGAAAAGGGTCAAATTTAGGCACCATCCAAAGCAAAGTCTAGTAGCTGAATTATATATATCAAGCATATTACAAAAGATTTCACTGTGGCTCAAAAATATCTGTTATACTGAGTGCAGATTTAAGCACATCCAACCAGTGCTAGTGTTTCACTGTAGGGATATTACAGATATGTAATGATGTTAACAACTTGATTTTAACCACAGGGGTCTTTAAATGTTGTATAATGTCAATGTATTTTGCTCTGACGATTCTTTTAATGATTATTAACTTCATTATTTTTTTTATTTAATTTCATTTGTATGTGAAGGTGAGTTAAATTAACAGAAACAGTTGTTTTTATAACATTTTATTTATAAATTACAGAATATGTCTTTTATTTGTAAAGTAATTTAAATATTACAAAGAAGCATTATTACTTGGTTATTAAAAGTATATATATATTGAAATAAATTCATTCAATGTGCATCAAAATATCTACGCTATTATATTATACAAATGTAATACCACTCACCCTGGAGTGAAAATAATAATTACTCGCAGTAGTTACTTCCTGTTTTTTTTTTTTTTTTTTTTTTTCAAACAGGTCGCATTTGGCATATATTTTACAAAATATGTTTTGCTAACGGTACAATCTCTACAGGAATGATGGCAGCGCTGTGAACTTTGCATTTTCCCTTTATTAAAACACAGGACACCCCTCATTTGCATAGTGATAGCTGCTGCAGATGTAATTGAAATTCAGAGCAGAGTGAACAATTCCAGGGAAGCAAAATAAATAAATAATAGGATATTTATACAAAAAGAGCCTGCTTTTAATTATGCAGCTTAAAGGTATGAGGAGAGAATTATACAGTATGCAAAAGATTCCTCATTTACCTTGTGGCTATTCTGACGTATGTATGCTCCATGAACAAGGCTGTATGTAGGTTACACGGGTTTGATGTAAAATTCATGTATTTATGCATGGATGTGCCTTATTTGAGAAGCACATAAAATAGCGCTCTAGAATGAAAATAGCACTCTAGATGTGAGCGAACACAGCCTGGAAATTTGTGCAGTCTTTATTACCGAAGCCTGTTTAATAAGTCTCGCCTGAGTTTTATCATCTCACTGCAGCATTTCCACCTGTCCTGTGGATGTGATAATTATTGATTCTAAGTGTGGACCCTGTCTCTCCAGGGGCCCTATTTGGAGACTTTCGCATGTGAACTCCACACCATGTAGATGGCTGAGAACTCATTACTGGTTTAATATTTAATTACAAATGCCAGATCACTGGCGAGTCTTTCCTGCTGTTTGCGTCCTGCAGATGGGGCGTCTGGCTGTTTGTGACTGATGGGATATGCGAATACTGTGGCACTCAGATCTGATTAGATACACAGTTTGGCTAGAGACAGTTTGTTTATAGAAATCCTGTCTTGTTGGGCATCGATTGGTGCGCGTGCGCGTGTGGATTAGGCTGGGCTTGCCGGGACCCTTTAATGGCGTGTAATGACTCCTAGTCAGGGGGGAGTATCTTGTATCACTGCTCTTTACAAATATAATTACTCACTGGCTCTCCGGAGCATGTCATTCCATTTCCTGTGGGGAAGACTTAATTACGGTTTCCAGATGCATTAAATATTAACAATAGCCACCTCTCTTTTAAAAACCCATGGACCTTTGCCCTTTATCGTGGTGAGCCGGCGGAGCAGTTGCCAAATGTGATTTGAAATAATCCCGGAGTTATGAAAAATATGGAATAAATCACCATCACTTGGATTTCTCTTTGGTTGAGAAACCAAATATATTATAATGCTATCATTATTTACTTTTGCAGCCTATAGATATGATTTTGAAGGAAAACATTATGGCTGTTTTAGAATTGTTTGTTTGTTTGTTTTTCCCCAGAGCTCATAGCTCAAGGCAACATAAATGTTAGATTGCATTCCATTACATTCGTGATTCTTTCTGACTCAAATTCGCATTAGACAATTTACATTTCTATGAACATCATCAGTATGGTTGGGCTTGTAGACAAAACATCCATCTGCAGCAAACAGTATGCATTTGTTCCCTGTTACGGGAGTCTAATTAAGAAGATCATGTGTACGTGGCACAAGAAAAATGATTTTCATGCATGGATCTTCTGTGACTGTCTGGCACAGCTGCAATGCCAATCAAATTCAGAAATTAGCTTTTCAGTCTTCTGCTCTTTGTTCGTGAGATGATATTAGGTATTGGTGCGTAGATTTTCCATGTCACTGACAACTGTGTGTTACCGCAAATGGTTTCCGATTAGATTCTGTGAAACCTTCTTAGCATTCGGGGTAAAATGTTGCATGTTCAGCAGTGATATGAAATCATATTTCATATGACTTCCTCAAAGGCTGTTCCAAAATCCCCTGGCAAATATATGTTTCATCTAGGTCAAGAGCTTGAGACGCATTTCATGTAAAGAGGGAAATGCTTCAGCCAAAGTGGCTGGGTCTTTCTCAGGAAACGGTGCAATTTGTGCCTGAATGTGACAGGATTTTTAAAAACCATTTTATTTTAAATACTTATCGTTGAACTCTGAAAATATATTTTCCCACCACAGGCATGTATGAAGGCAAGTATGAAGGCAATATAACCTCCACCCAAATATTCAGATTAGTAAGCAGAGCATTTCATTGTTTCTTAAAATAAATAAAATGTGCTATTTTTAGTCAGTATTTTTGGACTATTTGCAAATAAACAAACAAACAGATAAACAATAAACAAATAAATAAATGTTTTGAGGAAACCGTGATACACTTTTTTGAGGATTCTTTGATAAATAGACAGTTCAGAAGAGCAGGTTTTATTTAAAATAGAAATTTGTTGTAACTAAGTAAAAGTCTTTGCTGTCACTTTTGATCATTTTGATGCATTCTTGCTGAATAAAAGTATTAATATCGTTCAAAAAATAAATCTTACTGAGCCCAAATATATCTCTCACTACCGGAAAGTTTTGTGCATTCAGACAAATTTTTGAAGCGAAGTGCAAAGATTAAAATTGTGAGAAATGTTTTATTCATCTGTGCTGAAAAGCAAGAGTGATGAGGGGAGAAATTCTGAAGCCATTTTTCAGTGAAACAAAGGCCATGTGCTCAGAGAGACAGGCACCCGATTAAATTATAAAAAACATGGAAAGAAATTACAGTTGTTCTAATCAAATGAGAATGAATCGGAGGGGAAAAAAAACATACGCTGAAATCAATCTATAGGACAAATTAAAAACTGAAATGCCCAAAGGCTGAAATAAATAAAAGATGAAATTCTACAAATGTTTGGTCTGTTAATGCGTTAGCTGCCCAGAAGCAAGCAATGAGGTCTTCAAGTTCTCTCGCACAGCCTGAGTCTCAAAACTTTTCCCAAGTGCATCAAATGTCTTTTCATAAGTTTGTGAAGGAACACAACAGAATCATCAAGGTTGTTTGGAACTCTGTGCTTCAGTGTTCCCAGGAGTCTCTGGTTCTCCTCAGGCAGTTCTGATTTACCTCCAGGCCCTGCCGGTTCCAGCGCTCATGCCTCTTGGCCTTTGTGGGTGAAATAAATTACACAGAAACCTCAGTAAAAACCACAGTCTCTTTATTCAAACCTGACCTCTGGGTTTGAGGGATTGATCTTCAGTATGATGGCTGCTGTCAAAGTGTCATTTGAGTGCTGTGACATTTGGGTTCTTCCTGGCCTAGTTTTCCACAATTGAGAGATTTGTCAACAGTTCAAGTGAGACAGACCGTGTCACAAGAAACTCTTTCGATCTCACAAGCCACCAACTTTTTTAGAGCTCTGGCTTGTCACTAAAGAGGTTTGTTTTCACAAAAGACCATGTTTAATATGCTTTGCTTTATGTACATCTTGAGTGTCAAACCAATATCCATAGTGCACAAAACAAATATGTACAGTTTATAGAAGTAGATACTTACCAGATGCTTTTATTCAGAACAATTTATAGGGGAAAAGTTATTTTAGTGCTACCTCGGGTGTCTTGCTCACATACAAAATACAAGTTCATGAACAACTAGAACCTTTTATACAGTATCTGCTCAGATTAGCTGCTTTTACATGCATCCAAATAATCATACTGAAAAGCTGTCATGTAAACACCTCACTCAAACCAAATGAAATTTCAATAGGATTGGAAAGGGACCTGAAATAACTAAATCAGTAGGGGGAAAAAAACTAAGCAAGTAAAAGCTTACATACATTTATTTACTCAATTGGGTTCAAAATACCTTGTGCACATGTAAGATCCCATGATGTGTAAGGCAAGACATGGCAAGTTTATTTATAAAGCACATTTCATACACAATGGTAATTCAAAGTGCTTTACAGAAAAGGAATTAAAATAATCATAAAAAATAATCACAGCAATAGGAATTTTAATTAAAAAACATATTTACAAATTGATTTAAAATTAATTGAAACAGTTAAGAGTAAAAAATGATAATACATAAATTACAGTGCAATCAGTTTGGACGTGTATGTTTATCAGATCCCTTTTATGATAAGATTTCTGTCTACAAATGTTTTACTAATTATGAACGTGCATATGTTTTTCAACGTATTACAAATTGGTCAGTGGTGGAGACTGAAGTTTTGTGTTTCTCATAAAGGCCTGGAGACTTGAGTTGAGTCCTATAGGCTAGAGTCTGAGATTTGCATGTTGCTAAGCTAAAGGCACAGTACTCCAGTAGGTATAAAAAATGCATAGTACAGAAAAATGCTGGGTGAAATAACTGTGAATTATTCAATACTTTGCAGTATTGAATGAAATATATTTATAGTTTCGCATTACTTTTGCATTGTTTTTCAATGAGCTTGTTCCAGTGGATTTTTGGTATTGCCTTTTCTGAATGAATGAATGCATGCTTGACCAAAACAAGGTTCTTTCACAGCTGCTTAACGTTTCCACAGGCCTTAGCAATGGGAGTGCATCTTTGATGCCTTGAAATGCTGTCTAGGAAGCTCACTTCTGGAGCTTCTGTCATTCAGAGTTGGATTTTTTTATAAACACTGTACAACTATACAAGCCATGGTGCATAGCCTTTATTTATTTTTCACTTTTGTTGCAAAGAGACCAGTCATCTATGTCGGTCTTTGGGAAGAAAGTGACACGTTGTTTCAGGGCGAATAGAAACTTCTAATGACAGGGAACTCCAAGTGATATGCTGCTCAGGTTGGTTTTTCTTAAAGAGAGATATTCATTGATGGTTTGGGGCCAAGAATTTCTTCCTCTTGGCCTAACTTTGCATCCATCATGTATGTGGTGACATTTTGCTGAACTCTAAATCTTGTAGTATCTTTTTTTAGAACTGGATCCTGTCTTAAAGTATATATGGCTACTGGGTGAAGAATTCCCTTCCTCTAGTCAGGGCATTAAGTTCATCTGTCTTCGAGTAGGCCTATTGGCTGGGGAATGTGTCCCAACAACCTTTGCGAATATTGTTGAGTTTGGTACAGTATGAAGCAATTACGTTACAACCCAAAGGCACAAACCAGCTTCATTGGGGAAAAAAAAAAATGGAAGAAAATGTGTCTTTGGTGACATTTCTGCAAAATGATATTACGCTGCTTCTTTGTGGCACTTTCAAGTCAAGTCACCTTTATTTGTATATTACTTTATACAGAGATTGTTTCAAAGCAGCTTCAAAGGGAAGTAACAGGATCAGTGATGCAAACTTCAAATATTCAGCTCCAGTCAGTTCAGTGTTGTTTCAGTTCAATTCAATAACTGTGTAAAGTTCATTAATTATCAGACAAGTTCAATTGAGTAGCAGCTCTACCAAACACAGCAGTGCTGTTATTCAGTTCAAATCAGTTCAGTGTTGATTCAATTCAGTTCATTAACAGTGTCGATGTAGCGAAATGTGTCAGTTCAAGTTTTGTTCTCATCCCATAGCATCAGTGCCATCCTGGCACGATGAGTTCATAGCTGGCCATAGGGATCTGTAACAAGGGCTTGTGTAGTCGCCGAGGTCTTCGCTGAGGATCTGTCCCAAGGGCTTGTCATGTCGAGGTCTTCGCCAAGCGTGAAGGTCAGTGTTGTGGTCATTTCTTGGGTGAAGGTCCACCATCAGGTCTGGATACGAACTAGATCTGGCTGACTATGGTAACTTCGGGATAAGGATATGACAGACAGAATAGTATCATTGATGCCATTATTTTTACAATGTAACATCTGGTGTTATGGGAGGTGTTCCCACTTCTGGTTACTTTCAAAAAGTATTTTATTCCGTTGAACATGAATCTGCCAATGTTTTATTACATTGGCTGTTGCACATATCACTGTAGTTCAGAAATAAAATGGCACTAAAAGGTTAATGCTCAATCGTGTTAACCATGTTAACATACCAACATACCACCTACACTAAACCTGACCTTGCTGAGGCAACCACAACATTTTCTCTTGCTTCTACACATGGGCATTGGAAGCAAAAAAAAAAAAAAAGTGGATGGGTCCTACCCACAAAAAAAATATTTACTGGAGTAAATGCATTTCCTTTATTCTGATGCCTTTTAATTAAAGAGTTGCTTTTATAGCCTAAATCAGTTTCCACATACCTGCCAAGGTTTCCCAAACATTAACACAGCAGCAAAAGTCTAGTAAGTTGTTTTGAACAAAAAAATTGATGTACTGTAGTTAGCTAGCTAGCCTAGCAAAAACAGCAGATAACAGTTAGCGTTATAACAATATAGTGTAAGTGTAACTGTAATTCAGTGCTGCAAACAAAGACTACATGATGCCTTTAAAAGCAACTGGTGTTGTTTTGCGGGAGAGCAGCAGGCGCAGTAGTGAAAACATGGAATGGAGTTTAATGTATATGGACTCTGAATGAGCCAAGTGGAATGGATTTGAAGAAGTCAAGGCTATAGCTAGCTAAAATGCAGAATGGAGTTTAATTAATTAGGGCATTCCTAATAAATGGATTTGACTGACAGCACTCTGAAAAGTGAATATACATATTCACTGAATTAAAGACGGTAAAAGTGAGTGGGTTCAATATCATTGGTCTTAAAAAGTGGGTGGGTCTTGTCCCACCTACGTACACACATTGGTTCCAGTGCTCATGCTTCTAAGTCTTTTATCATGATCCTGTGTTTCATGGGAATCATACCTAAGCACTTTGCATCATAAGTTGCACCTGTACCAGGTGAGCTAAAAAAAGCAAGTTTACAACATCAGAAAAGCCATATATAGCTGATGCAAATCTCAAAATGTTAGTTTACAGAACATGCACTAAAAGCATTTTATTATTCATTATGCAAGAAACTGCACAGGAATAAGTCTTTATTAATCAATAATCTGCCCTGTAATCATAGTTTGTGTAAAAAGGAATAAAAGTTGGTGGTGTTTTACTGCCACTAGTGTACATTTCAGCTGGAAACTGCTGTGAGTTGTATGTATAGGTATGTTTTTTTACAGTAGAGGCACATGAGCCAGTGCTGCAAAGGCATATTAATCTTTGTTTCCGTCCCCCTCTAGAGCAGATCAGGTCAGCTGGAGGCAAATATGTGTATAAATGTCTTTTTAAAATGAGTTTTCAGTTCTCCATGTATCAGGCTTCTTGTTTACAGCCTGTTGCCGATATCTCCGGCGATCCATTACTTCTTTTGACTTGACGCTCACGCCGTGGCATAACTTTTTCTTCCTCTGTTCCATCCAGACCGTGCACTGATCAGCTCATTTGTCTTCTACCATGAGGGAGGGTTTGTCTATCATCAGGTGTGTTTGGGTCAGAAATGATCCGTCTTGAGAGACTTATATTGGCTCTCCAGCCAACTCTTGCTACTCGTCTTGTCAAGTGATTAATCATGCTTTGGCCAGTGAAGGAACCATGGCCAGCTGTCTTAACGCATGTGGGAGGCAATATACTCCACATTGTGTCGGCTGAAATGAGGAAGGTGGGTGTGGAGGACCGGCAGAGAGGTGTGAAGTTGGGAGCCATGAGAGTGGACGTGGGCGCCCAATCCACTCACTTTGTGTGACTCGACAAAAGAGAAACTCAAAAGCGCAGGAAAAAATAAATAAAAAACCTTTGCTGAGTAGGTGTAATTATTTACATGGGGTGCGTGTGTGCCTCTTGTGAATGAAAAGCCTGTCAGAATTGGTCACAGGATGTTTGAATTTCTAAAGTGTTGCTTTAGAGGCAAAGCTAATTCAGAGAAACTGACACCGCTTGCACGTAGAGTGGGAGGAATATCGGAATGGATGAACTGAAGGACCGGTATGTGAAGACTGAACTTAGTGTAAAATCCTATATCATTCATGCAGGATTAGAACCAGGAAACGGCTTTGTGAAGATTTGGTATGGAAGGTTTTATGGAGGTATCTGATTTTATAGTAGGAAATCTTTCTTAGGCATTGGGACATTTTATTTCATCTGGAACTCATGTGACACGAGGTGTCGAGACTTGTCATCTTTACAGTAATACACCATGCTCTAATACGGCAGTGTACAGATGAGCTTGGTTCCAAACCCACCTAAACAGCATTTAAAGGCATCATAGGCGCACTGCCATCGGGAGGCCGGGCCCAGTCGTACTGTAATCTGCAGACTTTATTTATATTTGAGGGAAAATCTGTGGAATATTTCGCAATGGATTTAAACTTGGTAAAATGTGTACTGCAGTCTTAACTGAAAGCATAATCAGATTAGCCAAAATATTTAATAAAAAAACACACAAGGCACAGGGGATTTTTATGAATGACAGCAGGGACGGACTGACAATAGAAAGCACTGAGAATTTTCCTGGTTGACTTGTGGGCCGGCTTAGTTGTCAAAACTAATTTTATATACAAATAAACAGAGAAAGAATTGCAGAAATTGTTTAGTTCAGGATTACAGCTTCTGCCCTTTCCGAATCTGCACTGTTTACTTCAGAAATGTGAGGGAAACCTAGTTAGTCCAACTTACAGATCCAACAACTTCTTTATATTTTAGCATTAAGTGATAGAGCGAATGTGCTCAAGAGTTTAGAGATGTTTAATAATAGTATTTATAGTAGTGTAATATCTAATAATGCTTTGGGGGAATATTTATTGGTGCTGATAATGCCAAATGTCTGATTTAATAAGTACATTATCTGGTAATAATTGTCCATCATTAATAGGCAACTCTGCAGGAAGTAATGCAGGACAATTGAGCAAATGAGGAGAAATACATTAACACTTCAGCTAATTCTATTAACTAATATAGAGCAAAGATTACATAATCAGTAATTAACAGTGATTTTAGGATTGAGATTTTATTGTGAGTAAGATTTGTTTGATTAAGAATTACTAACTATGACCAACTACCAATAAATTACCAAATCACAACATTAATATGTGTCTAAAACATGAGCTAGTGCTAGTGGTTTTTTTTTTCTTACTCTGAACATGGTGATTAAATATATTTTCCGATAAGCTTGTGCCTCATTTTTTTTTTTTTTTTTTTTTTTGTTTGCTTGTTTGTTTGTTTGTTTTTATTGCGGAAATTAATTAATTAATGAACATTACATACACAATAACCAACTAACCATTGCTTATTTAGCCTAATGCTTTTCTGTCTTTCTTTTAATATGGTCAAACAACCATACTGTAGGTGACACTAGGAACAGCCCAGGGAACATATAGACTCCTTGTGATCTGAATTAAAAAAAAATATATATATATATATATTTTCTCTTGTCCACAACAATGTATATACTTGAATAAGCTGAACAGCATCTATATTGTGTTTTAACCACAAAACCTCGAAATCACAACATTGTCTGTTAGAATATCATTACAAGTCAGTGTACCTCACAGAAATGTATGTCTGCACAGTATAAGTCAGACCTACAATATATAAATAAAAATTAAAAAAAATAAAAAAAAATCTGACATGTTAATGTTGTAATTACTAATGAATTAAATACTTAATAAAGAATTGGTAATTATTTATAATTGGTTATAGGTAATAGTTTTAGTTAGTAGTGAAACTGTCTGATTTCATTCAGTATTCATTGATTACCTAATAAGGAAGCTTCTCAGTCCTAAATACATTATTACTTACAGGTTAGTTAACCTTATTTCCGTATTAGTTTTTATTAGCTGGAATGTTTATGTAGTACTACTCATTTGTCCTGCATTACACAACACAAGTTTATTTTCAGCAGAATTGTGACTGTTTCTCTGCTGGTGCCACTATTGCCCTAGCATATATGCTCCAGATTGATTTCACCAAGCCTTTTCAAAGCATTGACTACAAAACCAGAGACCACTGCCTTTGCTTTTAAAAGGGTAACAGACTCACTACTTAGTGTCAACTTACAAAAATTAATCTGTCTAGACAGTTTTCCGAAGGAGTGAGTCAGGAAAGATGAGTTGGTTTTCACTGTAACTCTCTAGGCAAGAAGAAACTAGACAGAGGCAAAACTAAGGTGCCTAATTTCAGTTATGCTTTGTATTTTAATGTGTTGCTGTAGTGGGGGATCATAAAATATGTTTTATATTCCCTTAACAATAGATTTTGTAAAGCACTCAAAAATGAATCCAAGATGGTAGACAGAGTTGAAAGAAATGCAGAAGTGTAAGCTTAGCCGAGTCTATTGTGCGCTTCGCATGAGGAACATTATTTGTGTGAGTAACAGTTGTCAAGTTATTCACTTATGATGTTGAATAGCTGTTCCCTAGAATTTAATTGCCTGCATGGGTAGCAGACACTGAGTCAGCTGTCTAGGTTTTGGGAAAGAGCTATGATGTGGTTTCTCAGCTGCTTAATTTATATACCTCTTTATGTTGAGAACACACAAGAGGTGAAAATCCCATTGCACTGTGTAAATATCATCATGGGTTAGGGTTTACCCAATACATACACTCAACTCCCTCAGGAGAAAATAAGGCTAGTGTGTGCAAATGAATTGGAGTGCAGTGTTTGACTACAGTAGCTTCAGGTGTTCTGTGACATTCTCTCTGAGAAAGTGCCTGTCAAACAGTTTGAATACCACACCACCTTTGCATAAATAGCTTAGCTACCTCTGATCCTGCAATCTGCTTGCTTAGGTAAAGGGTGTATCCACATCTTCAGTTGGAAGCATTATCATATTATTATTTTATTCAGTATTCGTACAAATCAATTAATGACATTTCTCGATAATTTTATGGATTTGCTGCTAAAAAGATCAGCTCGGGTCAGCTAGTGTGGTGCTGCTAGCCTGTTGACCTTCAAAAGCATTGTGATTTCGCTGGTGAAGTTGGTCAACACTATAAAACTGTAGCATGCTAAGCTACAAGCTAATCATTATTTAAATTGTCTGTGTAACCCTTATAAAGCCTACTATATCATATTTAATTGCAAATTTCTAAAGCCTCTAAATTATCACCGTGATCAAAACTTTGCTCTACATAGTCTTCTACATGCCGTCTGTTGTCTGATCAATAAGTCCATACTTTTTAGCAAGTAAAATTAGTCACAGTGTAATAGTAATTTTCTGTATTGTACAAAAAGTAACAAGCGGAAAGTCTAATGCAGATTGCTCTTCTGTCAGATGTGTTGTTTAATGCATTTGAGAGCATAATGCACAATGCATTTTCATCAGCACATAACTTGCATCTTGAATCCATATTTGTAAGTGTTTGAAATTTACTTATTTATATTTTGCAAAATGCTAAGCGAATCTCCGTTGAACTTCAGTCAGACTTAACATTTACGCATGTGCATCAAACAGACGCCATGCATTACAGTGGAAGCTCAACAATTCTGAATAAAATATACATTTTGCATCCAAAAGTGGAAGCACTTAAAATCTCTTCTGCTATTTACAACATAAATCAGCATGCAGCATGAAGAATGTTTTACAGCCAGTTGTGGCAGTTTTGAAATAAATAAATAAATAAAAAAATAAAAAAGTCAAAATGTGTTTATAAAATGCAATGCAACAGGCCTTTAAGGAATGTTCATTTGTGTCTTTCAATAATCACTGTGTTGCATTGCATTTTATGTTTTGCCCCCTACAATGAAAACTACATAGAGACTGATATTTATATGATTTTTGTGTAAAAAGTCTGGTATTGTTATATAGTAAAGGTCTCAAACCATCAGGATTTCATTGTTCAGTATTATTTCATGTGTCATGCTTGACAAGGTTAATCTAGTTTAGAAGCCTAGTGGGGACACAAACACACCAGCATCCCATGCACATAGGCTATTGGTAACCCTTTGGTCTTTCCAACAAAGCAATATGAAGAAATAGTGTAATCGAGGTACTGTGAAAAATGCTAATGCGAGCTGCTAATGTATTGGGAGGTGCTCACGTATTGGCTTTGTGCCATGCGTTTCACGACCACATGCTTTCTTCTGCGTGACTGCATGCTGGTGCCATGACCTTCTCCATTAACCCCTCAGTGTGTGTGCTATTTGAAGTGTAAAGATTATTGAGCTCTCTCATTGAAATGCTGTCAAAAGGTTGAATCACAAAACACTGCTGTCCATCACTGCTTAATATTCGAAGCCTGTAAATGATATGTTAAATGTTGGTTTTTCATCTGATGTGTCCTCTGTTTACTTGGCTATACAAATGTACCTCAGCGTTTGACTGGCCAAATGGTAATGAGCACACAGAGCAATTCAATCAGCATTACAGTGCAAATGCTCTGAAAGCTGGTGAATATAAATAGAAGGACAGCTGTTTAGGAAGATAATAGTGTTGCTAAAAGGCGAAGTGTGTCATTTTTTCAAAGTTAAAATGTTTCCTTTTAACTGAGCCTGGTGTGTTTGATTCTTCCAAAAAGTGTAAACACAATGACTCAAATTCCCTTGTTTTGCTATTTCTCATGGAATAAGCGTAGGCTTATTGGAAAAATATGACTCTAACTACATATTTGCGAAACTCCAAAAACTTACTTTTACATACAATTCACTGCAGTTTCCAGCTGAAATGTACACAAGTGCCAGTAAAACCACAACTTTTATTCATTTTCACACAAATTATGATTACAGGGGCATATTATCAATTAATAAAGATATATTTTTGCATGGTTCCTTGCACTATACTATGCTATGACTGCAAAACACTTTTACCATAGTGCATGATTTGTCAAAAAATCCATTTTGAAGTTTGAATCACACAACTAGCTCAATATGTATGACTTTTCTGATGACGTAAACTTGCTCAGTAGGCCACCTGGTACAGTTGACCTTGCAATGTCGATTGCTCAGGTACGAGTCCCTGTGAAGAAACAAGCTAAACTGGAATGGCTGCTTCGTCAATTGTGTCTTTTAACATGTTTGCTTTTGTTAAGACTAACGGTTAGATTTACTTTACTTTTACTTTACTTTTAGTCATTTAGCAGAAGCTTTTAACCAAAGCGACTTACAAATGAGGACAACAGAAACAATCAATTGTAGTATTAAAACAACTAAAACTGATCCAAAACTAAAAGCTAAAACTTTATAAATAGTATATATACACACACATTTAAAAAAAAAAATAATTAAATAAAATTGAGAAATGTATATGACAAAATTTCTAAACTTAACATTTAAATGAAAACAAAATAAAGCTAAAAAACAATTCAAAATATTAAGAGAACAAAAGGTATAAGAGTGTAATAATGATTCTAACATAAAACTAAGCCAAACACCAAAAACAACTACGTGCATGTACACACACACACACACACACGTATCCATAAATTCAATATTATTTCATTTCCATGTAGTTTGTTGAAGTACTAAAATAACTCAAATTAATAAAACTAAAACTTAATAAATAACTTATACAGACATAATAGAAAAAAAAAACTAATAAAAGGACAAACATTACTACAACTGTAACTAAAATTAAAATAGATAACATATACAAATCAAACTACATTAGTTTAACAGTATTTAAAATTCAATTTTTGTATGTTATTTTAGTGCCATTCACCGGACATTTAATTTCTGAACTGCTATGATACATACAACAACCAACGTAATAAAACATTGTCAGATTCACTAGCTTTTATCGCCACTTATTTGACATTTCAATTTAAAAATTGTTGCAAAATGTGCAACAAGCAACATTATACCATTCTGCAGAATGTTTCTACAGACATGTTTTTCCAGTCAGCCTGTGTTGAATGAGCTGTAACTTAGTATCTTAACCAGAAATGATGCAAAAAGATTCATTCACTACAAAGACAACAGATGTAGATATTGAACAGATATTGACAACACTGTCAAAAAGCTGATCTGATTTAATCACTTGCCAAATAACAGTCCAAAATAACAACAAATTATCTGGTTGTTGTGAGAACAAAAGCTCTGTTGTTTGTTGTTGCTGATGGCAGTATGGCTGTTTTCACACTTGGCTTGATAGCCTGGTCTGAAGTTTGATTCGGCCCCTCCCCCAGATTCTCTTTTCATATGGTTGCTGTTGTTTACTACATTAGTACTGTAGATAATGACTAGGAGGAGAAGATGCCAGCCTAACTGTTTTTTCCCTTTGGTTTTACTACTAAAACTTCAAACACAGAGATCGCCACTTCCACATCCGATTCATGTATTACACAAGATGTTAAAAATGGAACTCAATTGCAAATGCATGCAATAACATAAAATATCCTGTAACAATCCACCTCCACAAGGAGGGAAGGATTATATTCAGACTATTTGCTTAACATCCCAACTTTCACACCAACTAATCTTTGAGTTCAAACTTTGAGTCCACACCAAAAGCTCTAGTCAGGTGAAAGCACCACTGATGCATAGCATCTTCTAGAAGAGTTTAGGAAAAACATTTGAAGAAATTCAAACCTAAAAAATAATAAATCAATCCAGCTGAGCAACTCAAATTGCCACAGGGGCTGGTAGTTTGAGAACATCAATTCTTCAGTTTTTTGCCCTGAGGAGTTTGTCTGACTGGGTAATTCTTGGCTGACTTTTGGATGTTTCAAATTTTCCCTTGCTCTCTCTCTCTCTCTTTCTCTCTCTCTCTCTCCCTTTTCTTGGCTTGTCTGAATCAATTGAACAAACTGGCATGATATTTGATGGCCCCTGAGCTCCAATTATTACAACAATATTATGGCACGGGTAAGTCAGGAGTTTCTCAGCAGAATGCCAATATAACAGGGAGGCTATTTGTATTTGCCGCTAGTCCTTTAGGGCACCAGCAAGGGCAAACTGCTCAATAACTTAATTTCTAACAATTATCCCCTGACATATCCCTTTGAAAACTGATACATCACTATATTGTGGAAGAAATATCTGAAGAAAAAAAAAAAACAAAGATTAGCCATTTCGGTTCTCCACAAAACAAGTCTCATTTGAATGAGAACCTGTCAAAAGCAAGAGGCGCTTTTCAACAAACTCAAAGGTTGATCAATCTCTTTCCAGAGTTATAAATAAGTGAAGTTCCAAATGTAGGTTCGGGAGGAGCCTAATCATTCAGTCCTGTCAGTTATCATTACAAGCCAATATAAGCAGCAGTCATTGAGCCGTCCCAACGACAATTCTTCCGGCATCCCTCCACCTCCCCATCTCCTCCTCTGTTTCTGTTATTCTCCCTCTATGTAGTACCGCAATGGGGGAGTTGAACTCTGAGCTCAAGCCGAGCCTCGGGTTCGAGTCTCCACTGAGGACAGCAAGCCAAGTTCGTTTACCATTAACCATCAGGACTGGATAGGCAGGCGAACTCGTGAATTTTGTTGCTTTATTGGGATCAGCTTGTGTGCACGCAACAAAGTTTTTTATAATAATGAGGTTCATTCACTTTTCTCCTACACTGCACTGGTTGCAAATTGCACTGCAATTTCTTGTAGGCATGCACCATAATTCAGACAGATTGAATCGGATCGCATAAAACATGGCTGTTTTGGGCTTTGCAACTACAGCAATACCTTACCAAAAACATTCACATAGGAAGACCGTGATTTTTAAATCATTTCAGAATATATACAGCATGATTGTCATCTATGTATTGCAGCTACCTAATTATGGCTCATGTTCATATTCACGGCCAGACCCTTAGGCTGGGTTAATAGGCCTGTCATCAGCTTATTGTTCATGGCTGGAGTGGCACAAATCCTAAAAACAGGGTGAGGCCCTGGGCCAACACTAACCTTGCTGCATCAAAAAAAAGGTGAAAACCCCATTTAGAGCAGGCTGAGTTGGTATATAAATGAAGGCCAAGCACTCTCTGTTTAACAGCCTTTGCAAGCCAGGTCAATTGAATCAACCCTTTAATCATTTGTGTATAATTAAAATTTAAATTATAATGGTAATTTGTTTGATTCGTCAAAATAAGCACCATGCAAACCTCAAACAGAGATGAGATGAGATAGAAATCAAAAATGTTTTAAGCCTAACTGGTTTTCAAGTTTCGTTAGATTTGTCAGATGGATTTTTTTATTTGTTTCTAATAATTGTTGAGTTTGTGTCAAATGCCTTTTTACTTCTCAAGAGTGGAGATGGGAAATGTGAAATCATGCACGGTTAGAGATTAGATTTATGAGACTTCAAGGTGGGCTTCTCTGAACTGGAATAATAAGCAACCACTTAGAAAAACCCTACTATCTGCCCAAAACACCGTGTGTCGAAACTGTGTCAGTATGTTTTGTACAGACATGCAAGACTTCTTAAAAATCTAGTTTTGTTCATACCGTAAGTGCATATCAGGTGCTAATTCTAGATTGAAACTTATTTATAAGTGAAATCCCCCAGTCTACTTACATGCCTAAGATCTGAATGCGAGTCACGCAGCCTGTGTCCATTACCAGTCATGTGCTAGAGATTTTCCTTCTTAATTTTTGTTGATTCATGACTGGAGGTGTTCGTGCAAATCCGAAGATTTTAATAGCAACCTGGCAAATTAGCTCTGGAGCCACTAAACGCTCCACACTAACATCTATCTGGGCAGGAGCTGCCTCATTAAGTTAAATAATTAATGAATCTGTCATAATTATGAAACTGCTCACAAGCAGGACTAATTGTACTCATAGTTTAATTAGGGTAGACGCCTGCCACTCAAACGCTCCACTCCAGTTCTGTTCCGTGTCGGCCGGAGATACTCCGTGTCCAAGATAACGCTCCAAATGGGAATTCAGTTCATATCCCAGACCCCAACATTAGCTAAATTGTGGAACTTAATTAATATTCTGAGCAAATTTCCACAGCCAGATGACCAGCACTAATTGCTCGGTGTTGCACCTGTGGTCCATAACAGCTCATGACTGGATGATGTTTGCAGCGGTCTGCAAATTTTGAAAAAGCAGCAAGAGGAAGGCTATCCATCTCCATGTCGTCCGGTGAGCTGCAGAGGCCTGCGAATCGAGTGTGCTGAGATGTAATGCATGCACAAACCAAACAACCACAAGGTCACACCACAATATCATCAGAGGCCTTGAGTGGCCCGACACGGAGCACTTTGAATAATGAGACCTACTTCCTTTCTCTCCGAGCCGCCACCTCATCTACACTATGACAGAGTGAACCGAGCGCTGCCAGACCAGCTAACCTTCAGAACAGGAGAGCAGAGAAATAAATGAGATTGCATCGACATGCAGATGGAGAAGGAGAGAAAGACATGAATGTTCACAAGAGGAAGAAGGACCTCTTTCAACCCGTCTACCCACAAACCCACAGCAGGCAATGGCTAGACAGGGCCGCTTCAGAGGCTGAGAAAAAACGTGGCAAACTGACAGGTACTATGAGATCTGGGAGAGGCATTTACATACAGTACAACTGGCTCGACACTTTAGATTTCGCTGACGCTAAATGATGGCTGAACATCTATAAAGAGAAAACAGAATTAAACTAGATTTTTACATTTTCAGAAGAAAATGTACTCAACTGTGCCTCTAAAAATCTAATAATTGTATACTATTCTGTTCACAATTAGTCTCAAGGCAAAATTTTGCAATAAGTTTGGTTCTTATTGTAGCTAAATCTGGCTAGGAAATGTCCATTAACATATGAAGTGGCCACATGACTGAAATAATAAACCACCAATCACTCTTCACATGCAATTTAGGGTCGAGTAGTGAAACAAAGAACATGTTTACTTGCAACTTTGATGTCATGAACAACCACTTCTTCCCTCAGGAAGCAAAGAGTGGGCCTATGTTTATAATAGCGAGTTAACACTTTAGTATGTAATATGAAATAAATACTTTAATGATGTGTTGAAATATGCAATGAAAAAAGTTTTTCCTTAGTTTTTTTTTTTCTTCAGTTGTAATGCATAAAGCTCCTCTTTGCATTAAAAAGCATATACTGTACATTATTTGCATTGCTATAGATAGAGTGATAGACAGACATACTGTCTGACCGATAGATAGATATATAGATAGATAGATAGATAGATAGACAGACAGACAGACAGACAGACAGACAGACAGTGAACCCTTAAACTTAATTATGAGCAGTACTAATAGCCGGGATAGGTTTGATATGGATGACTCACATGTCTCTGATCATATATCAGCCATCCTCTAATAGAAACAGGAAGGCCTTCAGCAGGTATTTTTTATCCATCGGCTCAACAGGAAATGTGGCGTGTGGCGTGCTGTGACACGGGTCTCTCTCAGACAATGCCTCATCTATTTCTGCACTGTCAGCTCGCCCTTAAAGCACAGTTGTCAAACTTAATTGTATTACCTGCAGAGCTGGGAGCCCTTTTATTAATTTATTCCTGGAGGAGGGAGAAAATAGGATGTGAGATGAGGTTCTGCGGCGGTGGAGTGTGTTTATACTCTCTGAAACACGGATACGGCAAAGTAGAATTAACTTGGAATGACAAGAGTAAACGCTTTGGTGTCCTCCAGTAGAGGAGCCAGTCATTTGATTCTTCTGGCCTCATTGCGCAGAATCTGAAGACAATCATCTCTGGCACAAAAGCAGTTATCTGAGATATAACTTGTATTGTTAAAGAGACAGTAGCAAGTTGTGTTACAAAACCTGAGCTGCCTACCTAGGCAGCATTTTAAGACATCACAGGAGAGCTCCCAACGTGAGGGAAGCTCATAAACTAAAATAAGTTTTACCAAATTTAACCAAATTCAAACAAAGCATGCATGTACCTTATAAAGATAAAGGAATCCCAGAATGCGCCACAGTGAGCTTAAATATTTTGATCCAAAATGGTAGAAGTAGATGGAAATTTCAGTTGTATTAATTGAATATGAATATGCAGTCTATCATACATATGAACATATAACATAATAGAACATAAAAAAAAAAAATAGCAAGGAACATACAGGTGCATCTCAATGAAAAGGAATGTCGTGGAAAAGTTCATTTATTTCAGTAATTCAGCTCAAATTGTGAAACTCGTGTATTAAATAAATTCAGTGCACACAGACTGAAGTAGTTTAAGTCTTTGGTTCTTTTAATTGTGATGATTTTGGCTCACATTTAACAAAAACCCACCAATTCACTATCTCAACAAATTAGAATAATTCATAAGACCAATAAAAAAACATTTTTAGTGAATTGTTGGCCTTCTGGAAAGTATGTTTATTTACTGTATATGTACTCAATACTTGATTGGGGCTCCTTTTGCTTAATTACTGCTTCAATTCAGCGTGGCATCAGTCTGTGGCACTGCTGAGGTGGTATGGAAGCCCAGGTTTCTTTGACAGTGGCCTTCAGCTCATCTGCATTGTTGGGTCTGGTGTCTCTCATCTTCCTCTTGACAATACCGCATAGATTCTCTATGAGGTTCAGGTCTGGTGAGTTTGCTGGCCAGTCAAGCACACCAACACCATGGTCATTTAACCAACTTTTGGTGTTTTTGGCAGTGTGGGCAGGTGCCAAGTTCTGCTGGAAAATGAAATCAGCATCTCCATAAAGCTTGTCAGCAGAAGGAAGCATGAAGTGCTCTAAAATGTCCTGGTAGATGGCTGCGTTGACTGTGGACTTCAGAAAACACAATGGACCAACACCAGCAGATGAAATGGCAGCCCAATTCATCACTGACTGTGGAATCTTCACACTGGGCTTCAAGCAGCTTGGATTCTGTGCCTCTCCAGTCTTCCTCCAGACTCTGGGACCTTGATTCCCAAATGAAATGCAAAATTTACTTTTATCTGAAAAGAGGACTTTGGACCACTGAGCAACAGTCCGGTTTTGTTTTTTCTCCTTAGCCCAGGTAAGATGCTTCTGACATTGTTTCTGTTTCAGAAGTGGCTTGGTAGCCCTTTTCCTGAAGACGTCTGAGCGTGGTGACTCTTGATCACTGACTCCAGCTTCAGTCCACTCCTTGTGAAGCTCTCCCAAGTGTTTGAATCAGCTTTGTTTGACAGTATTCTCAAGCTTGTGGTCATCCCTGTTGCTCGTGCACCTTTTCCTACCCCATTTCTTCCTTCCAGTCAACTTTTCACTTAATATGCTTTGATACAGCACTCTGTGAACAGCCAACCATTCAGTAATGACCTTCTGTGACTTACCCTCTTTGTGGAGGGTGTCAGTGATTGTCTTCTGGACAACTGTCAGATCAGCAGTCTTCCCCATGATTGTATAGGCTATTGTGTAACCATTTTGAAGGTTCAGGAAACCTTTGCAGGTGTTTTGAGTTGATTAGCTGATTGGCATGTCACCATATTCTAATTTGTTGAGATAGTGAATAGGTGGGTTTTGTTAAATGTGAGCCAAAATCATCACAATTAAAAGAACCAAAGACTTAAACTACTTCACTCTATGTGCATTGAATTTATTTAATACACAAGTTTCACAACTTGAGTTGAGTTAGTGAAATAAATGAACTTTTCCATGATATTCTAAATCATTGAGATGCACCTGTACATGTTCCAATATAATGTTATTATTAAATCCTTATAAAATCATTATTAATGTAGTTTTGGTCTCTTGACTATCCCATCCAAATTTGCATTTAGCCTACTGTAAGACTGGAAATGTATTTTCTTGCCCCTGGAATATATTTTGAAATTTGTTTTGTTATATGAGGGTTGAAACCAGGGCTTGAAAACAAAAAAAAAAAAGAAAAGTCAATCGGTTCACTCCGAGCAGAATCGATATTTTAACGTTTCTGTTCCTGCGTTCCTCTGTATGATTACCTTTCGGAAACCGGTTCGAGTAGAAAAAATAACGGTTAATAGCGTTATTTTTTAAAATTGTATTTGCCTATAATAATAATAATAATAATAATATTAAAGTACAATGTTTTCTTTACACAAAAACAAAAATTAAGGAAAAAAACAGGAAGAGTTGGTATCTTAACCCGCTGCACTTAAGGCATCATCTTTTCTAGATTTGCCTAAATGTAGGCTACTAAACAAATATATATATATATATATATATATATATTAATGCTTTAAAGACATTAAAGTTATTTTTAAAGATATTTAAAAATGTTTGCTGCATTGTTATAAAAAAAACGCTACTTGTATAAAATTGCGTTTTGAGGAAAAAAAAAAAAACAGGCTAAGTCGTGTTGCATTTTAGGCTATTACATTCAGAAATGATGTAGGCTAAAATGCCGGTAAATCAAAAATGTTTACAAACACTATAAACACCAGTTATTAGTTTCTCTCCACAACAAATCCTCTAAACTTAAAGCTATTGCATAGGCTATAAAAACGTCAATCTAAAAACAAATTAAAGGTGAAACTGATGCCTACCTCTCTCATTCAGCACGAATCCAAATGTTTCCATATTCTCGCCGTATCTGGATGCTAAAATATTGTTTATTATAGGCTTTGTACTTCCCCAGCAGGCACCAGACGTCTATGTAACGTCAGGTTGACGGTGGACATGACGTCGGACAGACGTTACATTTTGGTTGAAAATGAAAATCGGGTCGTCAATTTGACGTTGACTTAATGTTGGATTTTGGTTGCACAACCTAAAAACAACAAAATCTCAACGTCAGCTGACGTCGGTATTGGACATCAATTTAACTTTGACATTAGACGTTGAATTTACGTTGAATTTTGGTCACCCGACGTCACAACCAAAATTTAACCAAATATCAACATCTTATGACGTTGTGTGCCTGTTTTGTGCCTGCTGGGTCCATCGACGTAAAGCATCATCCTTCACATCGGCTATATCAGCACAGTGAGGCGATGGTCACGCTGAACGCAACAGATTGGATAACGGAGCACTGTAACTTTTTATACGTTCCTTTAACTGTATTTTATTTTGACAATGAACAGGCTGCAAAGTCGCAAAAGTATTGTGTCTTTGTGCGCGTGAGGCGCCGGCGCGATATGGCCATACCAACCCTGGTTGGTTACAGATGCGACATCATTCAAAACTGTCAAGCTTTTGCAAAACAAATAAAACTGTAAAATAAATAAAACTGTAAAGCTTTTGCAAAATAAAGAAAACTACTTTCTGCCATCTCGTTTTTCTTTCCGAGAACTTTGGAATGCGTCACAATGAACCGTAGGCCTAACTCAGCATATATATTTTTTCTTTCGTTTCGTTAATCTGTCAATGATATAAGTGAAATATATTTAGTGTATAGGCATATATATTCCTTTTTATGTAAGCCTATAGTTTTATTCTGTTTTCTCCGTTCACAGAAGCGCTGCAGGTGCGTAAGATCTGTTGAATCTTATGCACTGTCCTCGGATAAACTCTAACGCAGGTGCATTGCGACTTACCTATGAAGAGTTCACAGCTGAGCGCGCGGGCATTTCACTCATTGGATGAGTCAGTGTCATATTTGCATAGTCTAGCTACTTGAATTCCTGATTGGTTGACAGCAAATTTCAAATATTAAGATAAAATAAAGTTATTACTGTTCGGAACTATAAAATTTGATTTCGTTTCTGGTTCTGGTTTTGTTCCAGTCAAAATTTCGTTCGTTTCCGGTTTTCATTTTCGTTCCTTGAACCGGTTCAGAGCCCTGGTTGAAACAAAATTTTTCTATTTCAAAAATATATTTTATTGAGCTTTACTGTTTACAACATATATTTGGCATAATTTAAAAATAAAAAAAATAAATAAATAAATAAAAAATGTTGTAAGGAAATGATCAAACCACTTCAGCCAAACCAGATCAAGCTAAAACCAGAAAACCAACTTGAACTGTTTATTTGAAATCACTGATACCACAATAATATCGCTGTGGAAATTCATTTTAATAAATGCACAACAGTTGGTCTACGACTGGCTGTACAGAAAGTGTGTGTAGTCTTGTGGTCAGATTTTCTTAATGTCCAAAAAAAGTCTGAAAAGTTTCACAGACATAACTCTAGCATATACATAACATATACAGTGGATATAGACTAGTGAATTTTATTCCTTTTATTCCTTGTCACACAAATTGATTGGAGGGCAGATTATATATTATATATTCCTTGCATAATATTATGTTATGACCTTTTACCACAGTGTATAATTTGTAAACTAATATATTATGACATTTGCATCACACATTTGGCTTTTCTGACATATAAACTTACTCGGTAGCTCTCCTGGTACGGCACTGCATTTTCTATGTGGCGCACTCAGGTATAATTCCTGATTAAAGAGTTCAAAGACTTGCATAAACTAGCTAAAATGGCATGGTTGCTTCAGCAAATGCCCTTTTATCTCATGCTTGCTAAGGTTAACACTATTGGCTAGGTTTAGTGTAATGGTACATTATTTTCAAACGCAATAGCACTTAAACCATTTATAGTCAGATTTATTTGTTTTAAAAACTGCAGCGATACATACAACTGATGTAATAAAATGTTTCCAGATTCACTTTCACCTATTTTGGATAAAACTGAACCTGCACCACTTACTGCAAAACATGCAAGAAACAACGTAATATCATTTTGAAGAAATGACGCATGTTTTTCTAATAAGTCTGGGTTGCAAATAAAGGTTAGATTGGAGGCTAAAAGTTTTTCAAGAATCATAAAAACGTCTAGAAAGAAGCTAGTCCGAGCAGCTAGCATGTGAAGCTCTCGGCCACTGTGCTGTTGGCTATCAGGTGGGCAATGCTGGGCTAGCCAATGGGCAGCAGGAAAACAAAGCCACGATGACATTTTATCTGATGGAGAGTCCTGTGAGGAAAAGCTGTGGCGCTGAACTGTCAGGCAGATTTCTGTGAGATGTGGAAGGGATGAAAAAAAGCCAAACAAACAGGGGCCCTGGCACAAGCTCCCATCACCAGGCGCAGGAGCGCAGATAGGGCTCTCACGGGATCGCAGGAGGCAGAGATGAAACACAAAGAGATCTAACCTTTTTTTTTATTCTTTCTATTTCTCTGAGAGAACAGAGTTCTTTGGTGCTGAGAGATTAAAAGGGACTGGCAGAGTGAGATAGATTAAAACGAATCAAAGCCATGTGTTACTTATTTGCAGTGAATGTCAGCTGAAGAAGAAAATATTGCATTTGTGAAGTGATGAGGTGCTGTATATTTGGCAACATTTGGTGTTGTTTTAGAGAACATTTTACATATCAGGAGGATATTTTACTTCAAACAATAATTCATAAAGTATGTGTGTATAGGTAAAAGACTATTCTTAACTTTGCAAATTATGCAATTGAATTAGTTTACAATGAGTTTGTGAGACTTTTGATGTATTTTCTTATCGGAAAATACATCAAAATGCTCTAACATCCCATATTAGCTAACATTACCTAGCTGTTGTCTAGTTTTGGTCAGAATACATGTAATGTACACGTAAATTAATATGGGAATTGGACTGCAAAGTTTAGAGTTCGTATAAATAAAACTTTGAGAATCTGAAATCGGATTAAATTCATTCCAACTGAATGAAATTAATGCATGTAAATTTACCTTATCATTCATGGACACTGTGGCCAGAAGCATGAACTTTTACCATTGTTTAACCTTAGACCTCATGTTAGATTAATCTTTAAAGGTTTACATTATCATTAAAAGCCAATTTCACTTGGGGGGATTTTGATATGTTGATTTTAAAATAATAATTTCAAATGATTCATAAAGCAATATTGATTTTTAAGATGAAAGTATCCTTATATACAACCAAATAAAATCAGGCATAGCTTTTTAAACCCATTTTTTCACGGTAAAGGGCCAATGCTGATATATTTGTCATGGGGATGTGTGCTGTACTAAGGGTTATGATATTGAACCAGGGGCGGACTTACCCATTAAGCAAAGGTAGGCGACTGCCTTGGGTACCCAGAAGCCAAGGGCCCCCTAAAATGCTTTTCATATACGAGATGCGAGTTAAGCGTGGACACGCGAACGGTTGCTGTTTACGGTGTTTATTACCACGACAACCATCTGCGTGTCCGAGTTGAACGTGCTTCTTGTGTATCCTGCTTGTAGCAAATGAAAATATATTATGCATCTGAAGCTGACTGCCACACGAGCGCAAGGTCTCTCTTTCCCAGCACGCACACCTCTCTCTCTGCGTCTGCTCTGTTCTGCGAGCGGCTGAAAGGAGCTGCGCTTTCAGTTAAAACACACATATGTTGCTTCTCTAATTTTACATGCAAATATAGCCGACATCACAGCACAGCTATTGTCTTTATTTTATGTGTAGCCTATTTGATTTTATCAAACAACGGCACGATCATAAATCAGGATTTTTGTGCAGATTAACATCTTGGAAGGGAGAGCTGGTTATGTAGTTTTAATGGGTCGTGTTTCAGTCACTATTTCATATTCATCCCATTGTCTGACCATAGAAATGGTAAAATATATCAATGAAAACAGTTTTATTGAGAATTTAGTTGCATCAAAATACAGTATGTGGCACAGAGAGGCAAACAAATGTAATAATAAATAATAAATGTACATTTTGCATGTTCAGAAGAAGTGAGCTGCCCTGTCGTGTGAACATGTAAACAGGTTTATGTCAGTGAATTGCTCAGTGCAAAGAAAGAGAAGTAATAGGAACCTGGTATGTTCTTTTTTTTTCTTTTTTTTTTTTTTCATGTGTCTAATAGACATGAAAAAGTTCTGAAAAACATCTATGACCTATGACCTATGAAACTACTCTTCATGCTCTATGTTAACTATGGTTTCACTAATAATAAACATATATTGCATAAAGCATCCATATTTGTCCATGCCCATGTTGATCAGAATATTAAAAACTTGAAAAGTATTAATTTAAGGTACATTTAGAACAGATAAAAATGTGATTAATTTGTGATTATTCGCGAGTTAACTCATGACAATCATGTGATTAATCGAGATTAAATATTTTAATTGATTGACAGCCCTAAGTTAAAATGACTAAAATTAAATGTAGGCTTACGCTGGTAACTCATCAGTGGACTTTCCTCGTCAATATTGGCTATATTTTTTCACATTTTTCTCATTCTCAATAATTCAAGTTTTCATATGAATGAACCTCTGAAGCGAACCGATTGTCTTCAGAAAAGTTTCCATGGCATTTTCATTTTACCTGATAAAGTATCATTTATGAGCTGAGCATGCTTTGTTTACAGCCGTTACCGGGGAAACTGCTATATTTCTGAAGTTCCAAAAGCACCTCCTACTGGCAGAGAATGAATGTGCATTTGCAATAATCCAGTCTGCATTTTTTGTTCAGACCAATGCAAATAATATAATAATTTATACTTCTGACTCATCCATTTTCTTAAAAAAATGGTTTAAAGGTTCAGTTGTGAGGTTTATCATTTTATAATTTATTTAGTTTTTTGTTAAAACATATCTCAACGGTAAATCAATTGCTATTTTGTGGTCTACAACATGAAAGAATAAAAGTGTCTGCTAAATGAATAAATGTAAATGAAAGAATATCATTATAACATGTACATGAAAAATGTAAACATTGGACACAACTATAGGGCACCATTGTGCAGCAGCAAGCATCTCGACAAAATAGAAACCTCAAGGTTGATCTAGGTAAATATGTGCAAATGTATAGGGCCCCATTCCTATATTTGCCTGGGGCCCCCAATTCACTAAATCCGCCCCTGTATTGAACATACCCTTGAACTGAAACACTTGCAAAAAGGTTGTTTTGATTGTTCCGTCTGAATGACAATGACTACAGGCCCATGAGATTCCCCTCAGGAGTTTCCATAGGCATATTTTATAACATTTCATTCCTTCCACACATGAAGTTCACCCATATGACATTTATACCTTATGTCAGATTCATAATAAATATATTAGGAATGGGTTAGGAGGATGGTCGACTACAGTGGTCCAAATTTCTTAGTCTTTTTAGCTTTTATATTTTTAGCTTTAATGCTTTTAAGAGGGATAAATTTAGGGATGATTCAGGGAGGGTTTTAGCTTGCTGTATCATCACTAAAAATATTAAAGCCAAAAAATCTTATAAACTACAGCTCACTAGACTTAAACAAGTCAACTTCACGTCCAGATTGGCAGCATGTCACAGTATTTGTGCACACAGCTTTACAGCCGAATGACAATAATCATACGCTTTTTCCTACACTGTCCTTTCTCAAATGTAGTGTAAGGAAGTCTGATTCATTATAGTGGACCGCTTTATTTGGACAGTTTGTGTAAATCAAGCAGTAAAAACAACAACAACAACGACTCACCAATTCATTTGATTTATTCCTCTAGAAGTCCCTCTGAAGCATTCTTATGTAGCGAAATATTTAGTTAAATGCTATTGTTCATCAATGTTGTTTAACAGTGTCACCCTGAATAAGATCCTTATTGTTTCAGTGCTAGATAAAGACTGTTGTGAATAAAGAAGTGAATTATGCAATATATAGCTCGACTTTAAATGGCTTCAGTGTAGCAAGTTGCATTGCTTATTATACACTGATCAGCCACAACATTAAAACCACTAACGGATGAAGCAAATAACTGTGATTATATCATTACAATGGCACCTGTCAAGGGGTAGGATATATTAGGCAGCAAGTGAACAGTCAGTTTCTGAATTTCATGTGTTGCAGGCAGGAAAAATGGACAATTGAAAAGATCTGAGTGACTTTGACAAGGGCCAAATAGCGATGGTTAGACGACTGGGTCAGAGCATCTCCAAAACAGCAAGTCTTGTGGGCTGATCCTAGTATGCAGTAGTTAGTGCATACCAAAAGCGGTGCAAAGAAGGACAACCGATGAACCAGTTTCAGGGTCATGGGTGCCCAAGGCTCATTGATGCACGTGGGGAGTGAAGGCGAGCCTGTCTGGTCTGATCACACAGAAGAGCTACTGTAGCTCAGATTGCTGAAAAACTTAATGCTGGCCATGATAAAAAGGTATCAGAACACATAGTGAATCGCAATAGCCACAGATCAGTCAAAGTGCCCATGATGACCCCTGTTCACCACCAGAAGTGTCACATTTGGCCTGTGAGCATCAGAACTGGACCATGGAGCAATGGAAGAAGGTTGCCTGCTCTGATGAATCACATTTTTTTTTATAACAGGTGGATGGCTGGGTGTACATGCACTGTTTAGATGACAGCAGGATGCACTATGAGAAGAAGGCAAGCCAGCGGAGGCGTTGTTATGCTCTGGGCCATGTTCTGCTGGGAAACCTTGGGTCCTGTATTCATGCGGATGTTACTTTGACACATAACACCTACCTAAAGATTGTTTCAGACCACGTACCTGTACACTCCTTCATGGCAATGATGTTCCCTGATGGCATTGGCCTCTTTCAGCAGGATAATGCATCTGCCACACTGCTAAAATTGTTCAGGAATGGTTTGAGGAACATGACAAAGAGTTCAAGGTTTTGCCTTGGCCTCCAGTTTCTTTAGATCTCACTCCGACGGAGCATCTATGAGATGTGCTGGAATCAGATCCTGCCTTGCAACTGGCAGCATCTGCTGCTTATGTTTTTGTGTCAGATAACACAGGACATGTTTAGAGGTCTTGTGGAGTCCATGCCTGACACTTCAGCATGAGGGGAACAATATAAGGTAGTTTTAATGTTGCAGCTGATCAGTGTATAAGGCTTATTTAAGACCAAATGGTTGTTCAAATGACCCACCAACATCAATATGTAATAGCACACCCCTAATATATGTATAATATGAATAAAACTGTTTGAAACCCTGCCACATTAAAAGCTGTAGTGTTCCTAGATTATCAACATCTGGTGCAATGATTATGTTCTTGAAAGAAAAACTGTATAATATTGCGTACAGGCTTTTGTAGATAATAGACTTCAAAGGTTATTTGCAGGGGCAACCTGCGCAAATGCCCAGCTCATTACTGTAGCATCACGATACATAGAGTTTCATCCCATATACAGGGCATTAGATGTGTTCCCATTATTTAGCCGGATTAAAAGCTTCGGAGGTTCAAAGCCCAAGTTATGTGTTAAGCTGGAGTTCAGAGCCCCAGGGACACATCAAATCCCTTGCCCAGTGCTTGCTTTGCACAAGCAGAGGCTCTTGAACTATTAAAGGCGCCAGTTTAGAGAGAGGCCATTTCTATGAGTAGAGAAGAGAGTTTACACACGAGATAGATCAGCTCTAAAGGTATAGAGGTCAGTCCGCGGAGACTTGTGTTTTAAACGGTGCTTTCTGTTTCCTGTTCTGCTGCTATCATTGGCTCAGAGCAGCAATTTACATTAGGGATGATGGAGCTTATCAATGCATGGTTATTCCCTGAGGTATCAGTCTATCCTTCATCCTACAAAGGTCCAAACAGAGTTCATCAGTGTCCACTCACTTTTTCAGCAGTATGGCTTCTGGAGCTATTTCCCCATTCGTTTTTTCTATAGACATTTCACAGAATTCTCTAATAAAGAGATGTAAGCCCTGAACCCAACCAACCAGCTCTGTGTTGAATCAATAACCAATCATCTTATGGGGGGGAAAAGCTTTATTTTTTTTTTAATAATTTTTTGCCTTATATGAAAAAATACCCTGCTGGAGATTTCTTATTGTTTAATTTTTTATTAATTATTGAGCCATTATATTAAATCCATGTTCAGAGTATTATTGTTATTATTATTATTATTATTAATAATAATAATAATAATAATAATAATAATAATAAAGTACAATGTTTTCTTTACACAAAAAGAAAAATAAAGAAAAAAAACGGAAGAGATGGTATCTAATGCTGCCTTCACGTGCTATCGGAAATTTCCTATTTCCCACTTATGAAGTTGTAATTACGAGCTTGTCGTATTCAAGTGCTTTAATGTCGGAAAGAATAAAATGTAGCATCCCATTGGATGACAAACATATAAACATTCACCGCGCTATACATGCAGTTTGCTGACAATTCTGGAATTTCAGTCAAATACATGCTTATTTCACTGCTTATAAAACATACAATATGCTTCGAATGATCGTTCATATCTAGCTAATAAATACACTACTTTAGCGACAAGACAAAGGGATGTAGTTGTTGTGAGAACAGCATTGACAGCAGTAATGTTTGTCCCCTCCACCATGTTTTAAAGTTTATGACCCGCCCAACTCGGAAACTTGGGTATCAAAATTATTTCCGAATTTCCCAGTAGTAAATACGACTTGAGAGGCCGTTCACGTCCAATTTCCGATTAGGAAACTGGTATTTACGATAATTCCGATAGCAAGTGAAGGCAGCATTAACCCGCTGTGCTTACGGCATCTTCTTTTCTAGATTTGCCTAAATGTAGGCTACTAAACAAAAACAAAAAAAAAAAAAAAAAAAAAAAAAAATATATATATATATATATATATATATATATATATATATATATATATATATATATAATGCTTTAAAGACATTGAAGTATTTTTAAAGATAGTTAAAATGTTTGCTGCATTGTTATAAAAAAAAAGCTACTTGTATAAAATTGCGTTTTGAGGGGAAAAAAACAGGCTAAGTCGCTTTGCATTTTATTAGGCTATTACATTTAGAAATGATGTAGGCTAAAATGCTGGTAAATCAAAAATGTTTACAAACATTATAAACACAGTTATTAGTTTCTCTCCACAACAAATCCACTAAATTTAAGGCTATTGCATAGCAGTGTTAATTTCGTCAACGAAGACAATGACGAAAAATATTCGTTAACGAACAACGAGCTAAAACTAATATCTGATGATAAAAACTATGACGAAATGTATGCCCGTCTTCATTAACAAGACGAGACGGGACTAAAATGTTATTTGAGGACTACCGGACATTCAAAATACATCCTATAGGCTAAATTGTCTTTCAAAATGTGCGTCCCTGTCATTGGATTGCGATCGGATGAGGGGCGTTTATATCTAGTCTCAGTATGGCAGCCGCAGTGGTGAACAGGCTACCAAAACATGAACTAGCCATCTGAAACAATGGCCTCAGGTTAGAGATAGGGTAACCTGACGTCCCGTTTTTCCTGGGAGTCACAATTCTTTGTCGATTAACTTAAAGTTAGTGAAGGCGGGAGAGGCGGAATCGCGCTGATAGAAGTGCTCTCTCTCGTGCACGCTCCACTTCTTCAGTTCTCACACAGCGCGCGATACTTGTTATGTAAACCTACTGTATCTTAAAAATTCGTTTAATTTGTATCTCAACCCAAAAATGAAAATTGTCATTTATTCCAGTTTTTCCAAATTCAATCTTTGATTCAAATTTCTCATGAGCTTAATTGATTTGGTCTAAAGAGAGAAGAATTAATGACTATTTCTGTTTGAAGACTACATATAAAATAGCTACCTAAATAAATGCTGGTAACTGCAGTTTGACTAAAAGTAATGACTAAAAGTTGACAAAAATGTAATGACTTTTTGTCGACTAAAACTAAACTAAAACTATGAAAGACTCAAATGACTAAAATGTGACTAAGACTATTAAGATTTTCGTCTCAAGACTAAGACTAAGACTAAATCAAAAATCCCTGTCAAAATTAACACTGCTGCATAGGCTATAAAAACGTCAATCCAAAAACAAATTAAAGGTGAAACTGATGCCTACCTCTCTCATTCGGCACGAATCCAAATGTTTCCATATTCGCGCCGTATCTGGATCCTAAAATATTATTTATTATAGGCTTTGTACTTCCATCGACATAAAGCATCATCCTTCACATTGGCTAGGCTATATCAGCACAGTGAGGCGATGGTCACGCTGAACGCAACAGATTGGATAACGGAGCACTGTAACTTTTTATCCGTTCCTTTAACTGTATTTTATTTTGACAATGAACAGGCTGCAAAGTCGCAAAAGTATTGTGTCTTTGTGCGCGTGAGGCGCCGGCGCGATATGGCCATACCAACCCTGGTTGGTTACAGATGCGACATCATTCAAAACTTTCAAGCTTTTGCAAAATAAAGAAAACTACTTTCTGCCGTCTCGTTTTTCTTTCTGAGAACTTTGGAATGCGTCACAATGAACCGAAGGCCTAACTCAGCATATATATATATATATATATATATATATATATATATATATATATTTATATATATATTTTTTTTTTTTTTCGTTTCGTTAATCTGTCAATGAATTTAAGTGAAATATATTTAGTATATAGGCATATATATTCCTTTTTATGTAAGCCTATAGTTTTATTCTGTTTTCTCCGTTCACAGAAGTGCTGCAGGTGCGTAAGATCTGTTGAATCTTATACACTGTCCTCGGATAAACTCTAACGCAGGTGCATTGCGACTTACCTATGAAGAGTTCACAGCTGAGCGCGCGGGCATTTCACTCATTGGATGAGTTAGTGTCACATTTGCCTAGTCTAGCTACTTGAATTCCTGATTGGTTGACAGCAAATTTCCTGTTTCTGGTTCTGTTCCAGTCAAAATTTCGTTCGTTTCCGGTTTTTGTTCCTTGAACCGGTTCAGAGCCCTGGTGAGAACCATGGTGAGAACCATATTTAACACATTCAACCTTGTTTATGTAAAAAAAAAAAAAAAAGAGAGAGAGAGAATAGATTAGATCAACAGATTATGATGCCAGATATAATACTTATTTTTGTAGAGTATATTTTTCAGATATACGTCTTGTGAGACTATTCTTGCTGTTGGAGTCTTGGCATAGCTGCTCAGATTGGCAACCATCACCCAATGGAGATAGAGAAAAAAAAAAAAAAAAAAAAAAAAACTTTCTTTTCCATTTTCCAAAATAACAGTAGTTTTCAGTGGTGTATAGTTCTTCATTCTTCATTATTTTATTTATTTATTTATTTATTTATTTTTTACATAACTTCCATTTTTGCTGTAACTAGTAAAGCAGAAGAGACGACCAGTTTACATGCCATTTTAACTGAAGCGGCTACAGTGACCTGTCACATTAAAAAACATCAAAATTATATTTATTGTTTGAATTTCATGGTAAAAATGATAGAATTTGAAAGCTAAGACTTTGTTAATAATTTAGAATTAACCAATCACAAAGCTTGTAATTATTGAAAGGCTACAAATAATGTTTAGTTAAGTTTTGTTCATGCATCAACAGAAAACAGCATAGACTAAAAGATCGACCTTGGGATTTAAGAATCAATCAAAATCGCTATCAACCCAGTCTAAGGATCCACAAGCTGAAATGCTTACAGTACATGTTGTAGTTTAGCCACATTGTGTGCGCACAGTCAACACACACCATCAGAGAAGTGCTAATGAAACAACAGTCTTTCGTTCAATGATTTTGGTTCTTGGCTCTTGGTTGCCGAAATTTTGGTGCATCATCAGTAAACAGGGCCGCTTTATTACATTGTGATTGATTCGTTTCACCCAACAAACTTTGAGCGTATCTGTAGGGCAGATATTTCAAGATTACATTGTCTTATGGAGATTTTGCATAGATCTTGGAACCTGTTCTGGTCTCTATTTAGGTTGAATTGCCTTACAGAATCATGGGAAAATAAACAGTTCTCAGAAGTGAGTGTTGAGTATATAGAGACAGAACTTCATTTTGCAATGACAGCAACAATAGAGGCCTACAAATTACTGCGCCATTAATGTGAAGTAACTGTTTCCTGAGCAATGATTGCGTATCAGTGCAGCCTGTTAAGAAAAACTACTGTCATTTCAGCTTGATAAAGGTGAGTTTGGTCCACGGCCTGAGAAGAGGAATGGTGTGTGTTTGTTATGCGTCTGTGTGTGTGTTTCTAACCTGCATGAGAGGATGGAGCAGGTAGTAGTGCTTGGGAACTAATTGAAATGAGAGGCGATGTGCAAGTCTCCTCCAACATCGCCAAGCCATTCGTCAGGGTGACATCACCGTACTCACACCACATCCATCTTCTAGAGCAGGCCCAGGCTTGCACCGCTCGCCGTGATTAATATCCATACCTCCCAGCCGTACACCGTCAATCCCAGCGCATTCAAACACAAGCACACTGGGAGGCAGCGGGCAGCTTCCCCTGTAATCTTCTGTAGAGCTGGACAGCTGTGGTGTGGGCTCCTTTTCCATGCCTGCGCCACTGATGGCGGAAAGGGACTTGGCAAGGAAGAGTGGCGGTGTAGCGCTCCTTTATTGCCCATCCAGTAGGAGAATACGCTGGCTCTGCTGGTAGCCGAACGCTCGACAGCCCCCTAATGAGTTGGATGATGTTTTCACCTTCGACTCCAGACAAAGTGTTAGCAAAACACAAGACGCAGGACAAGCAAAACCACAAGCCATGCCTACAGCAACCACCTGGCAGGAGCTCCATCCACATCTGCGCTGATAATTAAAGGAAGAGTTTATCTGATGTTAAAAATGGTCACCAACTACTCACCCTCAGTTTGTTCCAAACTTCTATGACTTTTTTTCCCATACAAATAAACATATGGCCAGACCAAAAGATATCAAACTCCAAAAATGACTTGTGCTTTTGACATGAGCTGAAGACACAAACAATGATATGTAAGAGCTCTAGCAGAGGGTGAGAGTAACTGAAATTGACATTTTGGTCTGTTCCTCACACAAGGACTTGGAATATTAACTCTTTCCCCGCCAGCATTTAAAAACAAAAACAAAAAAATGCCAGCCACCGCCAGCATTTTGATTATTTTCACAAAATTTTCATGACCCCCAGAACATTTTGTTGAAAGAATATCTGAACATGCAATATATCATAAAAAAGAAGGGGAAAAAAAGTTTTATTCTAGTTTCATGCATTCTTTTTTTTTAAATCTGAATGTGGTTAAGTTAAAAAAGCAGCATTTTGAACAAAAAAACTAAGAAAATCATTTTTGTCAGACATTTTTGTCAAAGAGTAGTCCAGATCTGATTCAGAACAATGATCTAAACATGTATGTAGTAATATCACGTCCATCAACACCCCCAAATCTTCCACTTCCTGGGTATATTTCATCCAGTAACATTAGGCAGTCTAGATTTGAATGCTGTTTGTTTGATGACTGTGTTATGTATGCATCTGCTTACATATGTGATCACTTGTTTCTGCTTCTTCTTCGCCATGTTTTGATCCAGGGATTCAGTACTCTTTCAGAAGATATGTAATAGTGCCTCCTACCATATAACAGTAAAAAATAAAAAAAAAAAAAAAAAAAATTAAAGAAAAAAAAAAATAAATAAAAAATAAATAAATAAAAATATATATATATATATATAACAGACTTGTTTTTCGATGGATTTGTTAATGGTACATGCTTTTTTTTTGAAACTATCTGTCCTCAATATTTAAACTTATTTTTAACAGCATAATTTATGGTGAAAAACTACCTATGATGATGTACAAAAAATTCCACCAGAGAGTCACAGCATGCAAATAGCACAAATGGTGCTTGCAGGGAATGTCCACTACCATGAAACACCTTAAATGACGTAAACACATTAGTCCCCCTATGTTCTACTTATGCATACTATGTGCATATATTGCATATAAACCTAACATATAGGGGGCAGTTGTGGCCTGATGGATAGAGAGTCGGACTTGTAACCCAAAGGTCGTGGGTTCGAGTCTCAGGTCCGACAGGGATTGTAGGTGGGGGGAGTGAATAACCAGCACCCTCTCCACTCTCAATACCACGACTGAGGTGAGACCCTTGAGCAAGGCACCAAAACCCCCAACTGCTCCCCGGGCGCCGCAGCATTGGCTGCCCACTGCTCCAGGTGCATGTTCACTACTGTGTGTGTGCACTTGGATGGGTTAAATGCAGAGCACAAATTCCAAGTATGGGTCACCATACTTGGCCACATACCACTTCCCTTTCCCTTTCCTTTCCCATATATGTGACTCTGGAGCACAAAACCACTCTTAAGTAACAGGTATATTTGTAGCAATAGCCAAAAATACATTGTATGGGTCAAAATTATCGATTTTTCTTTTATGACAAAACTCATTAGGATATTAAGTAAAGATCATGTTCCATGAAGATGTTTTGTAAATTTCCTACTGTAAATAGATCAAAACTTAATTTTTGATTAGTGATATGCATTGCTAAGAACTTCATTTGGACAACTTTAAAGGTAATTTTCTCAGTATTTTGATTTTTTTGCACCTCAGATTCCAGATCTCGGCCAAATATTGTCCTATCCTAACAAACCATACATCAATGGAAAGCTTATTTATTCAGCTGTGATGTGTAAATCTCATTTCAAACAATTGACCCTTATGACTGGTTTTGTGGTCCAGTGTCACATATTGCTTCTATAGATATAATCTTTGTTGAATGAATAGTTTGACAGTCATACAGGTCAATTGTATAGTAGTTTGACTAAGTCAAAAGTCATACAGGTTTGGAACAACATTGTGGTGAGTAAACACTCACATCGTTTTAATTTTCGAGCAAACTATTCCTTTGAGAACGAGCTGGAACCGTACGATGACAGAAGATGATCTTATCAAAGCAGGCTGTCAGAGTGAAAAAGGAGCGGTGCAACGGCGTTTGGAGTTTTGCGTTGCTTTTCTTCAAACTTCTGAGCTAAAGATCCCCCCACCCCCCAAAGCCTCTCTCATTATCAGGAGATGAAATTGCAGCTCCCACCTGCAATCGGGGGCGAGCAGCACTTTGAAGATGCTCTGAAATGTGACCGTGTACGCCCGCTCCCTTAGACTGATTTGCTTTGATAACCCCCCCGTCTGATGTACGCAACAGTTTCGTACTCTTGTAGCTCTCAGGCTGCAGCTTACACTTAGCGTAAAAGCCTTTTGCTGTCTTTGAGATGCAGAGCGAGTCACCCCCACCCTGACACACACACTTCCATTCAGTGCCATTCAATGCTGGATATGATTGATTGGGAAGTGCTCCATGAGAGCAGGGCCGTTCAATGCGCACCACTCTTTTGTCATTCACAGGGTTCCTGCCTGCCCAGAGAGAGAGCATGTCATGTAATCAGATTAAGAGAAGTGCTGTCACAGGACAGGATGGCTAACAGCTGGCCTATAAGCACCCTGATTTACTTTACGCTGCTTACTGCATGCTCCTAAAGGCATTGGACTTTAGTGGAAGCAATCTGTTTTATCAGTCCCAAATTTCCCAGGTCATTTATCCTTGCCTATCAACAACATGGGTTTTGGTTTGTAGCGTTCCACCACAGCACATAAATGTGACAGGTTTTTGTGTCTTTGAGGTGAATGTGCTTAATACCTTAGAAATTACATGTCCGTTGCAATCTCATCAACTGCTCATTTCAGCTGAACTGAAAATCAAAATTCTAAGAATGTATTTCCTGCGCAGTTACACACACACAAACATGTTGGTTGTTTCATAGTAAAGAGTCTGGACTGAGATTCGTCACGTCCAGAGCTCTCACTGTTATTAAGAGCTCAAAGATGGAAAGGCGGTCTTGTCAGAGCAGAGTATGACATTCCCCTAATGCTGTCCTATCATATATCTGCAGTCATTAATTCCACGCCAGTCACTCAATCACAAACCTCTCCTTGATAAATGAAGGAATTATGTGTTTTATAGGTCAATGATGTGCTGTTCGTTTTATTTTTCTGGATGTTAGTCATTTATTCAAAAATATATCACAATGCACTACAAAGAGGCAGTGACTGGAAGATGCTTCTTCTATGATGAATATGTTAATAAGTCTAAAATGCCAAATGCATATATATAACTGACGGATAAATTAATGTTCAACTTCTCCACACATATCGATGCTGCCGTCATCTTGAATTGGTTGACGAGAGCAGGTTAAATGGATGTCGAAGGTTCCTTAGTGTGCTTGAGTTAATTGTAATTCCTCAGATAGCGTTTGGTTGAATTCATCACAAATAATCAGACTGGCAGACCTAATGTAAATTATGAACACTGTAATTATTGTCTATTCTATAGCCATTATTAGCTAAGTTAATTTATTATGTTTGCTGAAACAAGCTTCAGTGTGGGGGAACCAACATACTGTACAGGAAGCCGTTTTGTTGTTGTGAGAAAAAAAAAATATCAAGAAAATCAAAAAAAATAAAAAATAAAAAATAGGTGACTGATAATTTGCCCTTTTTGTGACATGGCAAGATTATTTCAGATTCAAATGGTATATTATTTTTTAAAAATGCTCGTTTGAAGAAATTATTTACTGTGTATTCAAGGTGTAAGGAAAATATGGTTAATGTAATGTAATTATATTTAAGTAGTTTTTACACCTCTCGATATTATCAAAAATAAAAGTCATTAAATTGCATATTAAAAACATATGAAACCAACACAAATAACCCATGAATTCAAAACAGGAAGACACAACAGAATGAATTAATGAAATTCGAACGAAGTGGACTTCAGCATTATGAGTATGTAAATCATCTCAGCAATTCAGAGAAAAACAAGCCTCACCCCATATTTTCTCAGATGCCATTCATTGCATGCTGGAAGCACATCTATTTTGCATAGAAACCTCTAGTTGTGGCCTCTCCTTTTCCACCCCTCTGTCAGAAAGCGAGCAGAAATGAATGTGAATGGGCCCCAGTGTTCAGAGAGCCTTAAAAACAGCTCTCTTGTTCTAGCCTTCCCCCAACTTCCCAGACACATCATTGAAGCGGCCAGCGAGAGTCTTTGAAGAGAGGACTGTACAGTGATACAAATGGCAATCCTGCTCTTTCAGGGATGCACTCCCCGCCCCTGCCTAGCCCTTTTTCTTTTCAAATCCCATATTTTCCGGAATACAGTGACCTGACAGGGACCGGCCTGAGGGGGAGGCTTATGTCTGTGAAGAAGGAATTGCTCGCCTGCAGTGAAGGGTGGGGGAATCCAGAATCCTTAAGGGAAGCGGGAACACATTGCCTCTTTATGTTTTTTGAGGGTGGCCTTCCCTTTCCCTCATCATCCTCGCCCCAGAGCCCCTCTATTTAGCCCTGGGGAGAGAATAGAGGGGGTTATGAGACTGTCAAGGCTGTGATTGTGTAGCTTAGGTTGTGCAGGCGGGGTTGGGAGACTGGCAGATAGTTCAGACACACAGACAGCCTTGTTAGCTGGCATCCACACTGAAGGAAAGAGAGGAAGACAGACTGGCTGATGTCAAACACTACTACTCCATTGCATCATCCTCTTCCTCCCTTCCATATTGTCTTCCTCTATTACTAACAAAGCCTCTATCTTAAGCTCAGTAACGAGTGTTGTATATTTTCCTTAATTTGGCTTCAGCTTCAGAGAGATTAGAGGGATAGTTCACCCAAAAATGAAAATGCTGTCATCATTTACTCACTCTCAAGACTTTCATTGATCTTCGATATAAAAATGAAAACTTTTTTAATATTCTCTCATAAAATTTCCCATCCTTTGAAAGTATGTGTAATCATCATGTCAAGTTTCAACAAGTAAGATGTTGTAAAAGAAATCCATATCAATTGAGCAGTTTAATCCAAGTCTTCTGTAGAGACACAGTTGATTTATATGATGAAGAGATTTAATTTAGGCTTTTATTCACATATAAATGTTATTCTTAAACTGCAGCATACCAAGTCAAACAGTATCCCGTTTTCCCATGGCAAACATTTTGAGTGTCAATTTGCAGTAAAATGTTATTATTTATAAATGTAGTGATGTATTGCGGAAAAACTTGGTATGTGTCATTGCCACCATGTCCTGAGGGATCCTGGGAAGTTTGGGGGTCAGCATCATCTAATGGCCAAAAAAATAATAATAATAATAATAATATCTCTAAAAAATTCTTAGGGATAATCTCCTTATATTCCCTTTAAAATGCCGACAACAATACCAAATATGGCAATGTTTGCCCTACAGCCTGTTTTTTGCCTGATCGGAATGAAACCACTGAATTAATAATCTGGGTGATCAACTTCTTTGATATTTATTAGGAAATGGTTGAGAATTTGATTCTTCATGCCAAAGTAACACAGTTAAATGTTTATTTCGAGATAAATGGATATAACTCTTAAATTGAATAAAATGTTTTCACCAAATTTGACAGAACTGTGTAAGGCCTCTGATACGGAGCTCCAGAGATGACATGCAGGGGAAAAAAAAAAATATCATGGTCACGAATTAGCAATTTGTTCCCATGACTTACTAATACGTCAGCACGATTTACTAATTAGTTTCCCGGTTTTAAGTAAATCATGAGCATGTTTTACTAGTTCATTTCATCATTTTAGTGAACTTATTTACTTAACTTAAACTTTACTTAATACAAGGTGACAAATTAGTACCATAATTTGTGGGAACTAATTGTTCATTTGAAGCCATGATATAAATATTATTTCCTGCGTGTCATTTCTGAGGCTCTGTAGTCTAAAGACAAAAAAGTAGCAGGACTGTGCAACTTGTTGGCGTTATAGAACATCAAATCAGAAAATTGGTTCTAACTACAGAACCATTGGTCTAACTGACCTTAAAATGAACATACTGTGTCTTTGACTTGCCATCATTGTCCATTATGACAGTTGTGTATCTTGAGAAACATGGCCACAATTCTGATGGCAACATGTCATGAAGGATCTCTGCAGTGCTTTGACATATTGAGATTTTGTTTATATGTATCATTGTAAGCATCCCCTGACAGCGTCCTATCCATTTCATCACCAGAATAATGTGTTTAGTCATTATTTTTGCAGATAGTGGGCTTGGCCCTGATAGATGCTACTTTCAGCTATATTTATTATTTTATTTATTTCGTTTAATGGGAAACAAGACAAACATACACTTGCAATGTCTATATTGCCATTCTAATATACAGTAGATGACTCTAAGAATGATAAGCATGTGATGTTTTCGGCTCTTGAGAACGCATGCAATGCAGAACCGAGTGGAACATTTTGATATTCCAAGCATGAGGCTTTCTGATGAGCCGTCCGGGTGACAGGGTAAATGAACGGAGGGTGAAGCATAGGATGGACAGCAGCGTGCAATCCGCCTGACGGCTTTAGTGATGAAAGAAGGTGAGGAAATCTCAGTGGGTTTGCTGTATATTTAATGTGGTCATATTCCAGTGTCAGCTCCTGTCCAACTCCCACCAGCTCAATGTCATGTCATTGTTGCCGCATCGATCGATATCTGTGTGTGCGATTGAGCCAAAAAGTGTTTTACAATGGTGGAATGTGAACGTGCAGGACTGGCCTGAGACAGAGCTCTCACCCTCTTTCAGTCTGCTTTGTGAACAAGAGCTATTGTTAAAAGCACTATGTAGATAAAGCTGAAAAGTCCTATTGGAGAGTCTGTGTTTCATCACCTTTAGTGATGTTAAGTACTACTGATATTGTAAGTCACCTTATGAGCTTTTTTCTGAACAAAATTGCCTGTGGAAAGCATATTCCCTTCCCCAAAGGGATAATAATATTGTTATGTATTGCATTATCTTCAAATTAACAAGTACCATCATCTCTAGAGGCTGTATATGATGCTGAAAATGTACAGATAGCAGATTGCAAATACATTGCTGTGTGTACTGAGTCTTACACAACATAAACATAGTGAAGTGATGTTACAAGCAATAACAGATTGAAGCAAAAGCAAATAAAATGGCTCGTCCAACCTCCGTATCAGTGGTTTGTAAATTCTACGACAGCCCTGTATAAAAAACCATGATGCATAAAAACCGTCTTTATATAATCTTAATTGCTTTCCAAAGAAAACATTTGCTACCACATTTCCAATTAAAATACATCCACAAACCATGGAGAATATATTTTTAAATGTAGCCTGTGGGTTGGTTTGCTTCGTCTTCTGTAATAGTTCTGGATCTTGTTTCCAGATTATCATGAACACCCCCAATTTAAATAGAATCATTCTCATTCCAAGCCATTACTTGTTTTTAAGACCATTTGTTGTGTTTTTTATGAAATATGTATAACAAATTACAACAAATTAAAAATAATAACAATAAAACTAATGTAATTATAAAATAATTCAATAAAAAATAAAATGGTATAATTAAAAACCATATTCATAAGTATGCTGGAGACATGTCATTGTAATGGGACATTGACAATAAAATAATACAAGTGGTTTTACATGTGTATTATTACTACATTATTGTATTATTTATTGTGAAATTCTATAACTATTCTATTTAATTTGTGTTTTCAAATTGCTGCTCTTTAACACGTCTAGTTGTGTGCTTGGGTGAGGTCTCACGTCTCACTCCCAGCGAATAATCGCATGTTTGGTTGTGCTCATTAACGAGCATTTGAGAAGCAACATGCAGCGGTGTGTTTTACAGGAATATAAGTGAATTAACTCATATTTGATTCGGCGTGCGGCTCTACTTCAATATAAAGTCACATAATGAAGTGCAGAATGTCTGCCAATGCCCTTGAGATGTTCAGGAAAGCTGCTCTCTTTAAACCTATTTCCTTTATCTGTGCACGCTCCTCTGTACAGGAAGCAGCATTTTAAAAAAACATGCTTTATTTGATATGCTAATATATTACATGCTGTTTAATTGATTTGTTCCTGATGAAAGCACAATAAAAATGGATTTGGGGAACAAGATGTTGAACCTTCCTTTTCGTCCATGCAGCAACAGCATTCCCTTTACATTACAGTCGTTCTGATATAAAGAGGAGTTTAATCACTGTCCATTCGACGCTAACATGATAATGTTAAGCTGCGTCCAAAATTAAGGCAGCTGCCTCGCTTGCGATTTTGTATAAAGATACTTTCCAAGGAAATTCAATCCAAGCAAATGCTTTGTGAGTGCAACACTTATTTCTTGGAGGAAATGGAATCATGCGTTATGAATTAATTTGTTTCTTTCAACTGCTTCATAAAATGGCACTTTTATTCTTTTCACCAAGTGAAGGATACAGGTTCAAATATTGGATTCGGACATGCTTTCTAACTTTCAGCCTCTGCTAGCAAACTGAGATCACATGCAATTGGTCTGTCAATATATTTGATATTACCCATCATTCATTGTTTCCTTAATTGTAGAGAGAAATTCTCTTCGATTGTAATGCTCTTCTGCTTTATTTAATCACCTTTTCAATCATGTTGATCATTTGCCACTATCAATATAGCACATTCTATAAAATATGTCTTAATTTACACATGGTGCAGCACTATTACAGCACATTTTGTGCCTGCTTAAACTGAATTGCAGGTGGTTGGTGAATAAGACACAGGGGTTTGCATCAAAATGCTACATGCTACAGTTGCACAGCTGTTTAGTGAATCCCCTCTTATCTCTCTCGCCCACTCTCCCTTTCTCTATTTCAGTCTCTCGTTTTCTCTCACATACGCACCAACACACAGTGGCACACGTTAACACCAGCCCTGCAATTTGAGGCCTCCACTCTAGAGATGTCAGGTTGTCAAAGCTAACCATCCAGTGTTGGAGTGAATACAGGAAGCAATCCAGATAAAACATTTAACCTCTATGTATCAGAAAATTCATTTCCCTGTTAGCAGCGCTAATAATAGCTCTTCTGGGAGGCAACATGTAGATTAACATTGTTTCAGTCTTGTTTCTCTATTCCCTTCTAGGAAATGTGCTTAGAAATTCTGGTTTAGCACAATAATGTGAGCACAAATATTGGTTCACGCACTATCAATACAGCGTTCCACATTTGCTTTTATTATTTTATAATGGTGCATGTTTTTCTTGAGACGTCCTTCAAAAGCAAAATGCTATCATTTCTATTATTTTCCTTTTTTTTATTTGTTTATGATTATATATTACCATTTGTTCAAATTACAATGCAATGCAATGCAATGCAAAAAAAGAAAAACCACACTGTGAAAGAAAATGAGTCACTGTGTTTGCAAGGCATTGCTATGTATTCCCAAATTATATGGAGTAATTTAGTGCATTGATGTGCAGTTTCTGAGGTTTTAAAGCCAAAAGTGATCACCCCTCTATAATATTCCAGTTTCAAGATATGCCTTGAGTCCCTCGTTCAAATTAAGTCTATGGGATTTTTTCACCCATTTTATCATCTACCAGGCAAAAAGTCAGATTGCTTGAAAAGTTAACAGCACACCTCTGCTCAACAAGCTGCACAGTGTGAGGTATCTTCCATTGTCCATTGCAACGTCCAAAGTCCTTTGCAAAAACAATGTGAGACCAATTATGAAGTTCAAATCCATAAGTTTGTTTGACAATAGCCTTAAGAAGGTTCCTCAGGTGCTATAAGTTCTCTCAACACTATGTGCCCTTGATCTGTTACAGGGTTCCTCAGCACAGGAGACCAGGCTGCTAAAGGGAATTATGGGCTTTTGGATCAGATCCAGGCTCTGCGTTGGATAAGCGAGAACATTGGCTATTTCGGCGGTGATTCCAACCGCATCACTGTTTTTGGATCAGGAATCGGTGCCTCTTGTGTGAGCCTTCTGACGCTGTCTCACCATTCTGAAGGTAAGAGAACATTTCATTCCACAGAAGAATAATTACAAATTAAATTAATTCCACAAATTAAAATCCCCTTAATACTCAACTTTGCATAATGATCTTTGCGTCACAATGCAAAGGACTGAAAAAAGTAATACTGTGAGTCAAATGCTTAAGCTCTTTCCATGGATAACTGTCAAATAGCATGGGAAATCATGTTGATTTTTCACTTGAAAAATCCATTAACAGTAATCAATTATTAATACATTTGTAAATAAAATATAGTTATTTGAATAAGTATTTACAGTAGACACTCATAGATGAACTATATCAATATAATTAACAACCATAAAAGAATAATATAAAGAAAAACAATATAACAGAGTAACACATTATAAAGAACAACTGTAACACTTTAATCCATATCATAAACATGTAAACTTTGTAAACATGGTTACTTGTGCAGAAGGAAACAGACAGAGACATCATGATCTAGCAGTCCATATACACAGAAATGACTGCATCCACTGGATTCACAAGAGTAACCAGAAGTTCCTGCATCTTTTTTATTTATTCTATTTGCAAACTAATGGCCAAAATTACCTTGTAATCAACAGGTGCTGTCTAAAAGTAATATGTAATTCTGATGATTGTTATTAGTGGTTCCACACAACTGATATGAACAAAAGTGTCATCTTTACTTATTTATGGTTGACTAAACTGTTTAGCATGTGTGCTATAAATTCATGGTGGACAATATAAATGAAAGACGTGCTGCAGATGTGTTGCTTTTCTGTTGACAACCTGTTTGAGATTTTGCATAAAAACACGAAAGTGCTTTTAATTGATGCCAGCAATAATGGACGTTCAGCCGGCGGTGAATTGCAAACGAAGTGTGTAAATTAACATGCATAGATAGTTATGTATTTATGCAGCCATAAAGAAGCAGCAGTTTTTCACAGGACTTACCAAGGTTACATTCATCATCTTGTACCATATCATCATAGCGGACGCTATATGTAAATCTAAAACACATTCCCAAGAGGCTTTTCTGAGATGTGAGACATAATTATAGAAAAGTCAGTTGGTTTTGTGGCTTTCCATGATATCTAAATTAACAGTTTATCTTGAATATGTTGAATCATAAAACAAATGTATTTATCCTTTGAGATAAATATGTATATACTATGCAAGCAACACATACATTATAAAGATAAGCATTCTATTTGTAGCGTTGTACGACTTTAGAATGGAGCTTTATAAAATGCTAGATATATTTGAAGCCATGACATTGTACATGTTGAGATACAAGCAGTTGATATTATCTGTCAGAGTCTATTGTAAAGGAAGTCACTGTAATTCTTTCACTCTAGATTGAAAGTTGTGTCTGGCTTTTTCTATTAAGCGATCATTGAAGTTTCTGATAAGATTTTGGGTTGTTTCTACACTTCGCTTCCTGCCATGAATAATTTAGCGGGTTTGTTTGCGTTCTCCAGATTGCATCGGTGCGTCATTAATTGCTTTGATTTACATTGGTTTTGGATAGATTTCCTTTACCATAAATGCATTTTGTATTCACATATTCCATATTGCCAGGCTTCATGTAGCATGTTATTATACGATCACATAAACCGCTTCATTCAGTAAATTGGATATTACCAATTCTGATGTTTCCCCTGAATAGAAGTATATTCCCTACTTGGTTTGATGAGATAAAAAAGCAGTATTGGGGAGAGTTGGGTTTTACTGACAGCCTCTATAAACTATCAGGATCCTTGAAAATTGAAACAGGAATCCTGCTATTGCAAAAAGGGGTACTCGCCACAAGTGCTACCAATATCAATCAGCTAGCTCTGCAATACTTCTCAAAGCTGTGATTTTAGCCATCACAGCAAGGGAAAGGAAAAGGATTACTAAATGGTAATGGCGAGGCTTAGAGGAATGCAGTAGTAAAGAATCCATTTACTCTTTTATAAAAAAGTAGATGTCATCACAACTTGAAGATTAAGAAATACAGTTGACTTGGTCTGAGCTATATAGTGCTTATTAGCACAACAAAGTACTACAGTTTAGACTAAGGTATTGGAGACAACTGAAGAAACATGTTCAGCAAAGTGCTTGTGTGCCATTAGTGAGAAAGATATTCAAGTTTTTAAAAATTCAATCATGTACACTATAGAGATGATGTTGGAAGGGTTCAACTTATTTTTGGTTGAATAACCTGGTAAGCAAATCTATGTAAAAGTGTTTTACAGTTGTTTTAATCTACAAATTAACACATCATATCTAATTTTTAAGGAATAGTTCACCTCAAAAATAAAAATTCGGTCATCATTTACTCACCCTCATGTCGTTTCAAACCTGTATGAGTTTCTTTCTTATGTTCATCACAAAAGAAGATATTTTGAAGAATGCTGGTAATCAGTTTACCATTACCCCCATTGACTTCCATAGTATATATATATATATATATATATTTTATTTTTTATTTTTTTTTTTACCTACTATGGAAGTCAATGTGTGCCAACAATTGTTTGATTACCAGCATTCTTTGATTACCAGCATATCTTCTTTTGTGTTCAACATAAGAAAGAAACTTATACATGTTTGGAACGACATGAGGGTGAGTAAAGGACGACAGAATTTTCATTTTTGAGGTGACCCTTACGAAAAAGAAGTTTATTCAAGTGTACTATTAGTATACTTCTTTTAAACTAAAAAATAGGAAAGTGTACTTTTAGTCTACTTTTTATGTGCTTCTCAGAAATGGGCTTTATGTACTTCTCAGAAATATACTTAAAGGGTTACCCCACCCCAAAATGAAAATTTTGTCATTAATCACTTACCCCATGTCGTTCCAAACCCGTAAAAGGTTCGTTCGTCTTCGGAACACAATTTAAGATATTTTAGATGAAAACCGGGAGGCTTGTGACTGTCCCATTGACTGCCAAGTAATTACCACTGTCAAGGTCCAGAAAAGTATGAAAAGCATCGTCAGGATAGTCCATCTGCCATCAGTGGTTCAATCTGAATTTTATGAAGCGACGAGAATACTTTTTGTATGCAAAGAAAATAAAAATAACGACTTTATTCAACAATTCGTCTCCTCTCTGTCTCTCTGTGTCAGCGTAGCGCCATTTTGGATATTATCCACTGAACGCAAGCAGCGTACGCTCTTCTGTATCAGCCGCAACTCAAGGATGTGTTATTTTCCTTCAAATCAAAACGTAAATACACGTACAATACGTGTTCTTGTGTTGCGGCTGATACAGAAGAGCGTACGCTGCTTGCGTTCAGTGGTTAATATCTAAAATGGCGCTACGCTGACACAGAGAGACAGAGAGGAGACGAATTGTTGAATAAAGTCGTTATTTTTATTTTCTTTGCGTACAAAAAGTATTCTCGTCGCTTCATAAAATTCAGATTGAACCACTGATGGCAGATGGACTATCCTGACGATGCTTTTCATACTTTTCTGGACCTTGACAGTGGTAATTACTTGGCAGTCAATGGGACAGTCACAAGCCTCCCGGTTTTCATCTAAAATATCTTAAATTGTGTTCCGAAGACGAACGAAGCTTTTATGGGTTTGGAACGACATGGGGGTAAGTGATTAATGACAAAATTTTCATTTTGGGGTGGAGTAACCCTTTAAAATGACATTTAAGTATACTTGACTTATACTTTAAAAAAGTCTAAATATATTTCAGTTGTACTTGTGCTCCTAGAATCCATGTTTTCATTGTTATACGGTAGGGGGGCGCTAGTACACATCTTCAGTACAGAATCTTTCAGTACAGAACAACACAAGTGAAGAAGAAACTGAAACAACAGATGCTTCCACATGTAATCTGACACGATCATCAGACATAAAACAGCATCACAACTGTGTAACGTTATGGAATAAAATGTCATCCAATGAAGAGGTAATAATTACTGTTAAGCTTTGGGGTGTTGATCAACTCCATCTATGTTTTGATTATCATTCTGAATCCAATTCATAGTCTTTTTTAAGCTTTTGGTTCAAAATGTTATTTCTTTATTTTTTTTATTTATGAAACTTATCCACATTCAAGTGTTTAAAAAAGAACACATGAAGCTAGAATAAAATGTTTTTGTTTACAAACAGATACCGTTCTTTCTTTTGATGTTTTGTATGTTCAGATATTGATATTACAAAATATATACAATGTAATACCTAAATAGGGACATAGTAGTATACTTAAAGTATGATGTAAAGTTCACTTAAAGAAAACTTACGAGTATACTTGCAGTATAAAACTACTAAACTAGTAGTTTACTGAGACTATACTTCAAAGTGTACTAAAAAGCTACTACATTTATTTAGTAAACTATCAGTATACCTATAAGTTCACTTTTAGTATAGTTGCAGTGCAAGCTAAAAACATTGATGTAAACTAGTTGTGTACTCAAAGTTTACTACTGTTATACTTAAAGTATACTTAAAAGTATACTTTTATATACTAGAAAGTGGGCCAATTTAGTCCGAATGAGTATTGAAATAGTACACTTACAAGTATACTACTAGTACACTGATATGTGTATACTTACTACATAAAGTATACTTAGAAATATACTTGAACTTTACTTAAGTATACTTAATAAAATAAACTTGATACTACTTTTTGGTAAGGTTAACTATTCCTTTAAGCAACATCTTAGCAATGCTCTCGCAGATCATCCAAAGGAAATATTCAATTTCTTGGCAAGGTATGCGTGCTCTCTGATTGTTGATTTGTTCTGCTAATTGGCAAAAGATACAATTGCCCTTTGAGTAAGGCAAAGAACATCTGATGAAACAGATTTCATGCACTAACCAGCTATTGGACAGGGCAAATCTGAGGCTGAAATCCCACTACAGGTGAATCCCACCCACAGTGCAAGAGCCATTCACATTTCCCCTGAACCTGATCCCCGGGAAAACACAATTACCTGAATCCCATCATCTGAAATACCAAAGGCCCGGATCAAAAAACACTTCAGCTCCATCCTCGCAGTGCAGTTTAGTGTGTGAGATTGAGTGTGATGCTTGTTTGGCAAGTGTGTGTATTTGTGGTGGTGTTAATGAGGCCACTGTGACCTGTCTCTTCCTTGCAGTCTGGCTCATCATCTTATGGGGCTCCCACATGGAGCTCGCCCTGTCTGGGCGTGTGGCAGGCCAGGAAAGAGGGCTTCATCTATCAGCCCACTCCACCGCAGGAGTTAGCCTGCCCGCCAGGCCCCCGCTGTGGGATGGATTGCAGATGCATCCCACTGTCCTCCTCCATCATCAAGTTTAAGGCCAATCATTTCCATCAGCCTTGCTTCTTTGATGGAAATGGGGACCTTACGTAAAGGGAGAGAACATATAGGTGTTTCGGTTTCATTTTTGCGTATAGAGTTTTTGTGATAAGGCTTGAATGTGATCACATGATCTTCCATCCATCTGTAGGCATTCTCATAATGTGATTTGCACAAATGGGAGATAGTTTCTGGATCAGCACCCTTTATTGGTTCTGGAACAACATGTAACTGTCATTTCCCTCTGATCTTCTGGTAGGTTTAGGGCAGGTGTGACCGATCTTGCTCCTGGAAAGCCACCTTACAACGGATTTCAGCTCCAACTCTAATTAAACACACTTGAACCAGCTAATTATGGTCTTCAGGATTACTAAATACCTCTAGGCAGGTGTGTTGGAGCAGGTGAAAGCTAAAATCTGTAAAAAGCCACCATCCAAAAGCAAGTTTTGTTAACCCTGGTTTAGTGTTTTTGCTAGAGCCAATCAACCATCTTCTGCCTTAGGACCAGGTTGTGCAAAGTCAACTATCAACCAATCATTGCTGTCTGGTTTTAGGTGTAGGGCTGAGGCAGGGATGTTCAATCCTGTTCATAGAGGTCCACATTTTACACACCTGATCCTCAGATCCTGAACCAAGCTAATAAAGATCCTCAGGACTGACAGGTGTGTTGAAGCAGAATGAAGCTAAATTCTATAGAAAGTTGGCTTTTTAAAGGGGTCATGAACTGAGAAATCAAAATTCCCTTGATCTTTTGATATATAAGAGGTCACTGTACTATAAAAACATCCTGTAAGTTTCAGAACTAAACTGCGGAAAATGCAGGTCTACGCAGAAACTAAACAATAAACTTTATTTGATTAAATTTATTTTTAATGAAGTGCCACAGCATGTAAGTAAGAACTTGGTCCTTTGTTTACTTCATTTTATTGTGGACTCGTTTACAAACAAGGCACAATTCGACACGGGATTTTCAGAAAGATTCAAACTAAAAGACGATGCTGTGTGACTATATTGGATCCGATGTTGCACCACACAAGTGTGAGTAACTGTTTTTATTACGTCACTATTGCCTTGTCTGTTATTACAGATGGATTAATGTGAGTATTTCTGCGTCTTTAACCTAAAACACAGCAGCGTCCATCTGTGAAGCATGTAGGCTGGCAAACATACACAACTATTAGCTAATCATAGCAGTGGGCGTTTACTTCCGAGTCTACAATCCATCATGCCTATTCAAACAGGGCATTCTGATGAGGGGGGTTAAAAACAAGATAGAAAATAGCCTATTACTTCTAAATTATATTTTTTGATGTAAAAATAAAGATAATGTAAAAAAATAATGTAAAAAACAAAGGCAGTTCATGACCTCTTTAAGAGTAGGATTGGACATGCCTGGTTTAGAATTTTTGCTGGAGCCTGCAAAACGCTAATCAACCAGTCTATACTTTCTGATTGCAGAGTCAGGGCCAGGTCCTGCAATAGCATTCATGTCAACCAGTCAGTATGTCCGATTTCAGGGGTAGGGCTGCATTAGGGATGTCCAGTACTGCTCCTAGAGGACCAGATTTCAGCTTCAACCCTAATCGAACAAACCCTGTTGGAGCCGATTGGAGCTGAATTCTGTAGGAGGACTCTCTGTAGGAAGTTGGCTTTCCAGGAGCAGGATTGGACAACCCTGGTTTAAAGTTATTGCTAGGGCCTTGCACAACACTAGTCTGTGCCTTTCAGTAGGTTTAGGGTCTGGGACTGTAACATTTTTTCAACCGGCTAGTGCCATCTAACAACAAAGGTGGTTTAGAGCCAAGGCTAGGGAAGGACTGTGATTGTTGATATGAATGTTATTGCAAGTATGTCCTATTGTATCTCAGCAAATTACATAGTTCAGAGAAGAATCCAGATGTTCTTTTCTGAGGTCTTAACCAGACCTGCCACTGCCCCCCTCCTTCAAATGCATTTCAGCTTTTCTTCGCCTGTTTTTCTAGCATCAGTGCTCAGGGAGGTAGAGCAAACAAGAGGGCAGGAGAATGATGGCGAGAATAAGGAGTTCTAAATTAAGGACATTACCCAATCTTGTGTGTTATTATCTATTTGGCATAAGGCTGGCTCTAATTGAACATGCAGATTTGCCTTTTTCTTTCTCTCGCCTAATAATAATTATGATGTCAAATGAGAGACGGCTCCACAGGCTGCTGCTGGAATATTAAACAACTGGAGCTTTGGCTGTGTGTGTGTATTGGAAGATTGTTGGAGGCCTACCAACAGTGTTACTGAAGGTCATCGGGAGTCCTTTTTTTCTATTCCTGTAACTAATCAGCCTAAAAGCTCTGCTCGCGAGGACATGCTCCCCTTTTAATGGAACGTCTCATACATTAAAGGGGACTCGTGAGGGGCTATGTTGGAGGATTCCTTCTACCCATGTCAGCTCTCATTTTTTATGAAGACTTTTGGGTTATTGAGGACCATAAATATGCACACTTAAATTGTGTTAGTTTTATTAGTGAGATGGTATTCATGGGGGTAGCTTTGTGATGCACGACTTTCAAGCGTTAACACTTTGAGCTACAAAACTGTGCATGAGTAAGAGGCACTTGAGTCTAATGAACTAAATGAGATGATGGTTTAACAAAGACTGCACTGAACAAAATACACATCAGACGTAGTGACGTAACATGTTAGGCAATGAAGAGATACTGTATTTGCTGTGACATTATGGTTAAAATAATTCACAGATAACTCGTAGCCAGTCGACATGTCAAGTCATAGCTTTTCTTTATGACTGAATATGGTCTTGTTTTAATTGAAGCCATAATGTGGTTATACTTAAAGTGACAGTGTCTCATATAGTGAATAAGGGCTCTGAAAAGGAATCAATCTACTTTATGACTTTAATATCATACACATTCAAGTTAAGCAAGTCCATTTGCTTTAAGTGTACTGAAAGCACTTAGGTTAACTGAACATCATTCTCTGGCTGTCTTCAATCACTCCACACAATGTTTTTACACGTCACAACAGTTATTCATGCCCACACTCTTACACTGGAATTGAGAATTGGTGCCTAACTTCTTAAATAATTACACTTGTCTTTCAGCTCTGTTGATTTGACTAATTGCTATTCATTTTTAGGGTTTTATAAGCATTGACAAAGCTTAAAAATACTGGGTGTTGTGGAGATGGTCCTCATTTTGTGCAAAACAGGTTGTGAATAATTACATTTATTTTGGAGAATTCATATTTCATGACCTAATAACTGATGCTCAGAAAATTTTGTTGCATCAGAGTTTGACTTTAAACTGATTAAAGTCTGTGCAGGAGGGGATTATGAAAAGACCTAGCAAACAATCATGCTCTAGCATTAGCTTTATTTTGACATCCAGTTGTTTATTCATCTCGTACATTTGAGTCACCAGACTGAATGAATTTTACTGTATTTGACAAATTAACATTCACACGCGTTGTGTATTTCTTCTCATATTATTCACTCAAATGCAAAGTATAAATGTGTATCACAAGTAGCTTGCAGTAGCACATTAAAGGGATAGTTCACCCAAAAATGAAAAGGTCCCACTTTATATTGTCCCTAATACCTGTGTATTACATAGTAACTAGATGTGTACGTAGTATGTAATCACAGTGTAAGTACACATTGGTACAACGTATCTACAGCTCTAATGTTTGTGTAACTACACATATGTAACAACGCACTGAATGATATGTGTAAGTACAAATGTGTAACAGGACATTGGTAACAACACTTTTTGGTAATGAAAGTACAAATGTGTAACAGGACTAACAGCACTTTTTGGTAAAGAAAGTGTTACACTTTATATTAAGTAGACTATTCCTATGGATTTACCATGTAATTACTTTGATATTACACTCAAAAAAATATTTAGGCCCAATTCTTAAGATTTATGTATTTCAATTGCATATAAAATTTCCATCCATTTTGATTACATATTTTTTAACTTAAACTAATAAACTTTATGTGAAGCAAATTTGCCACCCTTATGTAAATGAAACAAGTAAGTAATAAGACTTATGTAATAGTACCAATAAACCCAATGTACTTAAAATGCATCACATTTACATAATTTTTATCAATAAACTCAAACTCATATATTTAATCCTACCCCACCCAATCACACTGTGCTACAACAAAATCTAACTACAACACACAAAAAGAACAGCAAGACCACCCTGTTACATTATATCAGTTTATTAATGCTTCAAAGCATTTGGCTAAATATGAGCTAGCAAGTCATACTACTACACAGTGTTCATACACTTGTGCAACAAGAAAAAAAAAGCCTTCATATGTACATGCACATTAAGGTCAAACACTATTTTCAAACATTTTTGCCACAATCAACCATACTGCAGAAATAAATGCAAAAAAAAAAAAAAAACTTTAACAGAAAAAAATAACAATTTTAACCATTTTTAACAGAGTGCAGAAATAAGACCAGTTTCCTCAAGAACTGTGCAAATTTGAGGTAGACAGATACATGAGGTAAATCAATGATAACAGTACTACTTGCGTTGCACTAACATTTAAAAAAAAAAAAAACAATCTGTGACATGCAATTATTTAGAACAATAGGATAATGGTCAGAAAAAATGCCATAAGGCTCACCACCACACTTTCCATGCATATTCAATTACATGTAAGGAGTACATGAGTACGAATGGATCATTCTACATCTATATTTTAAACTTTTAACACTTAAATGGACTCAAGTACAAAAACTTGACGTCTCAAAAATGATCTCAATTGTCATTACTTAAAGAGTTCTTTGGTGACAGCTTGGTTGTATCCAGGATTTTCTTCAAACGTGCACTTGAGCTCCGTTGTGTAGCTTCAGTTAAGCACATAAATCAGTCCAAAAAGCATCAAACACCCAAGAGTGACACTGCAGAACTTCCACACCAACGTCCATAGGTTGGTCTCCAGGACCAACACCAGCACGCTCTGAACGAAAGATGCACAGCCCACTGTTGTCTGTGCAATTCCAGACTCAGCCTCTGCACTTTCACAGTCCTGGAGGATAAACAAAGAGAATGATTAGTGTTCCAATGCCAGTCACAGTGTCATATTCAGAAATTTTAAGGGCACATTGTTTACAAACTCTGATATTTTGGATATGTAGACCCATTCAAATGTACACTGCCTGGTCAAAAAAAAAAAAAAAAAAAAAGTCACCATTTGGATTTAAATAAGCAAATACTGAAGAGTCTAGAATTGGATGATTATTGCAGTGATTTTTATGTTTCCGGCTTGTTGTATTTTGGCAATAATTCTTTTAACCCAAACTGTTGCAGTGTGTAGCTTTTCATTTCTTAAACAACCATGTCGGAGGACATACCCATGTACACATTCCAGCATGACAATAATAAAATTTATCAAACTCAATTTGGGAAATAGTGGTTCAGTGAGCACGAGGAATCATTTTCATGTTTGAATTGATCACCAGTCCTGAGCTTAACTCTACTGAATGTCTTGAGGATGTGCTGGAGTCGACTTTACAGAGTGGCTAGACTCTCCCACTGTCAATACAAGATCCAGGCCAAAAATAAAATGCAACTCTTGATGGAAATAAATGTTGTGATGTTGCATAATGTTGTTTAAACAATGCCACAACAAAGCACAGTGTTATGAAAGCTATAGGTGGTCCAATGAAATATTAAAGTGTGCAACTCCTTTTTGGACAGGCTATGTAAAGTCGACTCCAGCACATCCTAAAGACTTTCAATAGGGATTAGGTCAGGACTCTGTGGTGGACAATCTTTCACAGTTTGAGCCTGATGAATCTTGACATTGTTATCCTGGAATATAGACATGGGTACTACTTCCGACCTGGTTGTTTGAGAAATAAAAGGCTACACACTGCATCAGTTAGGGCTAAAAGAATTGTTGCCAAACACACAACATGCCAGAAACATATTAATCACTTCAAGCAATGAGTCAATCCTTAAATATAGAGTATTTACTCATTTAAATCCAGACAGCGACCTTTTTTGGCCTGGCAGTATAAAATAAGAATTAAATGTACAGCCAGTTATTTTGAACCATACTATCTTAAGGAGAAGAGAATTCTGATGGAACTGAACACAGCCAAGCTTAAAAACATGAGCACTTGTGTTGTTCCAGGACGGTCAAGTGGCTTGATATCACTTGCATTGCATTAAAAAAAAAAAAAAAAAAGAAGGAAAAAAAAAGCATTAAACATTGAGTACATTTTACAAGAAAACACTATTTCAGTATTTTACTTCAAAATTTCATATTTTTTTTTAAATTTATTAATCAATCTTTCTTTGTAATTATTTGTACTTAAACTTTACTCTGCATTGTCATAATTTGTAACAGCTGCAAATGTGCTATTATTTCTCATATTAACTGCAGAGAACACGCTTAAGAAAATTGTTTTGAATTCAATGTACTTAAATCTTTAAGTTGACTGAACTTGTAAAACAGTTACCAATACTCAAGTTTTCATACTAACTTCTAGTTACCTCTACTAAGAGATAGTGAGTTTTATCAAATCAAAAATGAGCTAATTTGCTGCATACTACACACACATGGGCAAAGCGAGGCTGATGCCGATAAGAAAATTAACATAACTATCAATGTAAATATATCCATAAGACATTTATAATGTAAAACGAGCAGGTTGACATACACTTACCACATATTCTTTAATGAGTGTCTCCATGTCTTCATTGAGGTAGATACTTGGGCTCCTCGGGATGTAATTGCAGTTGATTTTAGTCTTCATTCTCAAACATGCAGAACAACAAGATACCAAAAACACAACATTAGTCATTGATTTACTCAGACGTAAAGCTAAAGCTGAGTTAAAAATCTCGCTCAACTAATGCTGCAACTATACAATAAACCCTGTCAACTGGTACGTTAGTATATTACGGTGATTAGTAAAGAAACTTTTAAATTGCATGTAAGGCTGTTTTTATATTATTATTATTATTTAAGTAATATTTCTAATGATATTATTTTTCTTCTTCAGTTTGCTGAAATACAAACAGTGGATGTCATTGCTTGTTTTTTTTAAGACTAATTTATTCAAAATTGCATATTGAAGAACAGGTTAAGTAAAAAATATAATGAATGTTTTCTAGTGCATATATTTAGCAAAATTATCGTTTTTATTTATTCATTTTTTCTAGTTAAGCAACAAGTTTAGAGTTTATACTCACTCAATTTCTGTGACATTGTTTACAAGCCGCTTCTTTGATGTTTTGAAACTCTGAGCGATTACATGAGATGTGATTCTGTTTCTTTCAACACCTTCTGATGGTCGTTCATGTTTATTTGCTGTGGTAACTAGAAGTAAAGAGGAAGAGATGATCGGTTCATGCGAGTTCTGCACTGCTGCTTGTACTGAGGCGCTAAAATCATCTTTCACATTACATTTAACACCAAAACTGTATTTACTGTTTAACTTTAGTGATACAATTGACTGAATCTGAAATCTGACACTTTGTTTCACATCACAAGTAACAAAACTTACTGTGATGTATTGTGTTTCATTAAGTTTTGTTCAGGCATCGAGTGAAAAACAGCATCTGTCGATACAATGAGAAATGATTAAAATCGAAAAACAGATTTCAATCAGCCCAGTACCATTAGATAGTTATAGTGAAATAAAGATAGTCCGTGCATTGATATTAGTGTAATACGATATCAACCGCACTAATAATACATGTATATGCAATGAAATCTGTCAAATAATATACACCAAGTACAGATAAGATATATCTTACCTTGCAAATAGATTATGATCCAGGCTGCTCCAATGCAAAATGGTGAGGAGATTCAGGAGAACCCTTCTTCTGGCACTGCTTTTTTTGAATTTGCACGTGCATTACCAAAGCCACTTTAGACACGTCATTGTGCAGTACAGCCACCTACCAACTGGAGGATGGTCAACAATTCCATCTGTATGTAAACCAATCTCATGCAATTTAACTAATTTGGCCTAACTTGCTTCAGAGCCAGCTGTATTTAAACCCTATTCATAATTTTTAACTGATTAAATCTAATAGTTTTGACAGTTAACAGTTTTACATTGATTCTAAGTAATCGGAGTACATACATTTTTAAAAAACGATTATTTAAATAAAATCAAATAGATTACAATAAATAGACTTAATAAAAAATTGTGCCAAGAATCATTTTTTTTTTTGAGTGTACACAGCAGCGGCCAGTAAGTTAGACTTTACATATAAATTGTGATTGCTGTCCAGAATGTTACACTTTATATTAAGTGGACAGTTCCTGAGGAGTTACTATGTAAGTACACTGGTATTACAGTGGTGCACCAACTCCACCAACTCGAGATCCAACTCCTCCCACTTATCCCTAAACCATATCCCTAAACCTACCCGTTTTCACCCCCTGGATCCCATTCCATCCCTAAACCTACCCATCTCCACCCCCTGGATCAAATTGTTCCAATTAGTCTTATCCATACTGTTGTTACAAAATGTAGTTATATAATTCCTGTTACACGAGTACTTAGTGAAGTGAAAAAGTGTTGTTACCAATGTCCTGTTACACATTTGTGCTTACACATACCATTTTGATGGTTGTTACATGTGTGTAGGTACAGAAATATTACAGCTGTAGATACTATGTACCAATGTGTACTTACACTGTAGTTACATACTACGTACACATCTAGTTACTATGTAAGTACACAGGTATTAGGGACACAATATAAAGTGGGACCATGAAAATTCTCTAATTAATTACTCACCCTCATGTCGTTCCAAACCCGTAAGACCTTTGTTCATCTTTGGAACACAAATTAAGATATTTTTGATGAAATCTGAGAGCTCTCTGACCCTCCATAAACAGCAAGGCAACTGTAATGTTCCCAGATCCAGAAATGTAGTAAGGACATCGGTAAAATAGTCCATGTGACATCAGTGGCTCAACTTCAATTTTGCAAAGCTACGAGAATACTTTTTGTGCCAAAGAAAACAAAAATAATGACTTTATTCAGCAATTCTTCTCCCCTGAGTTATCGTCTTCCGCCATTTTGGAGTGTATCACCACACATGCGCTGATTACGATGATTACGTTCATGCGCGCACTTTCTGCCCGAATGTAAACAGTGCTGATTATGTTTATTACGGTCTTGGGTACTTTCCAAAATGGCGAAAGATGGTAACTCAGGGGTGAAGAAATGTTGAATAAATTGTTATATTTGTTTTCTTTGCTCACAAAAGGTGTTCTCGTAGCTTTGCAAAACTGAAGTTGAGCCACTGATGTCACATGGACTGTTTTACTGATGTCCTTACTACGCTTCTGGACCTGGGAACATTTCAGTTGTGTTGCTGTCTATGGAGGGTCAGAGAGCTCTCACATTTCATCAAAAATATCTTAATTTGTGTTCTGAAGATGAACGAAGGTCTCACAGGTTTGGAACGACATGAGAGTGAGTAATTAATGACAGAATTTTCATTTTGGGGTGAACTAACCCTTTAAGTAAACATGACATGGGGTGGACTAAGTTCCAATCCCATTTCTGCCCCTTAGCCCTTGCCCTTTCCCCTACCCCTCTGTTTCGTGCGTTCGCGTGAAGGGGTGTCTCGATTCTTTTTTGGTTGGAGGCGTAGGGGTAAGGGGAAGGGCCAGATAGCCGATAACCACATTGAGGGTGACTAGTCCGCCCAATAATTAGAAATCACTAAACCCTTTTCTCAAATGCTGCCAATTCGAGAGAGAGAGAGAGAGAGAGAGAGAGAGAGATGAATGTTGCATGCATGTGCGTCTGTGCGTCTCTTCAGTTTACTTCAAAAACAGCGATTTTATCCTCTCGTTGCTGAAAAATATAATGTAGCGATTCAGTATTTAAACTGTTATTAATAAAAGTTGTGGGGCAGCGTTGACAAGTTTCTTTGCTCCTGGATGTGAGAGCTGCACATCTGTGATGTGTGTGTGTGTGTGTGTGTGTGTCAGTAAGCAGCGCATTAATATAGAATAAGGCTCTAATACACACCAGCACACCAGTAAAGGTGTGTGTGTTGTAGGAGTGAGATGACGGATGATGACGTATGACAGTATAGTAGTGGTGTCCCAATTCTTAGGGAAATATTTTCACCCCTATCCCTTGACACTCTGTTTCAAGGGACAAGGGAAGGGGTAGGCGGAGGGGTTGGAGTTGGGGAAGGGGTATAAAATAGAACTTGGATTCGGCCTTAGGGTGGTAAAATTACATGTATGTGTTTTACGGTACATGTCATGTCCATTAATGACAATTATATATTTTTTTCTATCGGTTTACTTCACAAAAATCATATTAAATCCATTAAGGGAATGAATAATATAATCTCAAACAAATATTTTGTGCACAGTTTGCTTGAAATTGCAATGATGTCCCATAAATGAGTTTTTAAAGTGTCTGTTTTTGAAGACAATGGTTCTCAAGTTCAAAATAATTAAAAAAAAAAAAAATTAAAGTCAAAGTAATCCATATTCAAATTTAATGAAAATGTGAGTTGAAATTTAATTTAAATCAAGAAAATATTTTATTTTTATTATGTCCACTAAAATTGTGAACTATTTAACTGAAGAGCCAAAAGAAGTACCAAAAAATTATATATTGCGACACTATGTGAGCAGCATCATATGTTGTTGTTTTCTTCGTGATTTAACCATTATGTGTCAGACGAGACTGAATGTGTTTGTGCAGGAACTCCTGTAAAAGTGTGTTCTATCTATAAGGCATCTGTAATGCATAAAAACATAACTGTACCTGCGACCATGCTGAGAATATCACACTGATCTGGATGGACAGATAGGTAGATTATTTGAAGTGTAGCCCTTATTCAGAGTGTGTCGTGATATAACAATTTGTCCATAACGTAGATGACAAACTCGCCTGTGAAATCATCCTTTCCCTTGTAATATTAAAATGGTGTTTAATGATGAATCTTGGCAGCTAGATGAAATATATAAAGTGAAACTAATAGTAATTTTATTTGGAAAGCATATTGTTCTTGTACTGTCTGTTAGCATGAAATGTATGTTGACTCATGTTGACTCATGTTGACCCAATTGTTGTTCTTGTGTTGTTAGTAGGAATAGTCTCCTTCTTTTTGGTCCATTATTCAACAAATTCTCAGTAAACTCTGCTGGTGTCATAAAGGTCACAGGCAATGATGTGCATGCAAAAATCTGATGCAGTCATTATTTTAGGTTCATTTAGATTTGGATATGGCCGAAAGCATGTTAGCGTGGGTGAGTTGATAAATTTGTAATTATTCTGTTCATTGCCACCATTTTGACCCACTGAGGCAGATTTACAGACCAGCTGCAAACATGAGAGGTGAGCCCTATCACATTGACAGGATAACCAACAATCACAGTTGTGTTTTATATGACATTTCATCCACATTAATCTTGTCCACCTTCAGATTTAAAACATGCTACAGGATCTCAATGAGGCCGTAATAAGAGCCAAAAGAAAGAGGCAAAAGCAAGATGCCTCCCTATACATCTTTACCCACTGGTCTTGCTGTTAGTTTTCTTAGGAATTTTTTTTTTTTTTTTTTTGCACTGCCTCTACGTATAAGAATACCTTAGTTGTTTGGTGCGAAAGTAATAAATGAAAAGTGAAAGATGTCTTAAGGCTTACAATAAATGTGAAAACAAATATAAACAGACTGGTGTGATATTTCTTACACAGTGGTCAAGCTAGCTCTGAAGGAGGAATGGTTTTTCCTGTGTGGGGACACAAACAGTTTGTGTGACCCCATTTCAAGTAGCTGGTGAGCATAACCCCATTCTGCAAAATGTCAGAAAAACAGGCTAAAACATGTACATCAAGAGCCTCTCTGTAAATTCAATGATCACATTTGACCTTTAGAAATGACAGAAATCTGGCAGTATCGATTCTCTTGCGTTCCCTTTGAAATCCAACCTACAGAGCCAGTTTTAAAGACAACAGAAGCAAATACATTATTGTTGAATACTGAACATCAGAAATGCCTCCAAACGCTGGCTAGCATAGCTGCCATGCACCGGCAGGTAAATGTCAGATCTGAGATCAGAGAACGGAAATGTGAGTCTTTAACACCATCACTGATTTCTGTATAGAAAGAGCCACTGGCGATTGTGGATGTAGTATTCACAGGGTTTGGCCGAAGATGCTCTGACAGCTGAATGGTGCTCTTTCATAAGCTATCAGGCTTTTTAAGCTGCAGTCTCTTTGTCTTTCTTCAAAGTATTCAGTGATATTTTTCATCCAAAGCATTTCATCATCTGATCACAGGAAGCGTTAAAAACCCTCAGAAACTCCATCAGATGTGGCGTCTTTCTGCTTCAACAGACAGTTTTCTAAAACAGCTAGTTACTCCCTTAGAAAAGAAAGCCAAACTACTTCCTTATAAACAGATTGCATAACATATAAGAAATCAAATTTCCTTATCTTTTAATATAAATAAATCTTGATGAAAACATGCTGCAACTGTAGCAGAGTTACATGCTGTAATTTAAAAATTTGCTTTGAACTTCTGCAACATTGCACAGAACATCGACATATTAACCCACTCAGTGACAGGGATGTAATGAGGGTAAACTTCTACAAAATGTATACCTGAATATTTTGTGTCACTGATGTAAAATAATGTCACAAATCAACTATTCTATTTTAAATGTTTAGTTTTGTTTAGTTAATTGAAAAATTAATCCCCGTAAAAGAGATTCATCTGAAAGTTATATTTTTTTACACTCACTGGGATCTGTATTAGGTACATCTGTTCAACTACTCATATCTAATCAGCCAATCACATGGCAGAAACTCAGGGCATTTAGGCATGTAGGGTTGGTCAAGATGATCGCTGAAATTCAGGCCGAGCATCAGAATGGGGAAGAAAGGTGATTTAAGTGACTTTGAATGTGGCATAGTTGTTGGTTGAGTATTTCAGGAACTGCTGATCTACTGGGATTTTCATGCACAACCACCTCTAAGGTTTACAAAGAATGGTCAGAAAAAGAGAAACTATACAGTGAGTGGCGGTATAACCACTCGTAATAACCACTCATTTCAACCCAGATATGCAGAAGAGCATCTCTGAACACACACATCTCTGAACACATTGATCCTTGAAGCAGATGAACTACAGCGGCAGAAGACCACTGTCACTCTTGTTAGCTTAAGAACAGCAAACTGAGGCTACAAATCACACAGAACTGGACAATAGAATATTAAAAAAAAGGTTGCCTGCTCTGATGAGTCTCGGTTTCTGCTGCAACAGTGGGATGGTAGGTTGAGAATTTGGCACAAACAACATGAAAACATGGATCCATCCTGCCATGTATCAATGGTTCAGGCTGCTAGTGGTGTAATGGGGTGGGGATATTTTCTTGCACATTTTGGGCCACTTAGTACCAATTGAGTATCGTTTAAATGCCACAGCCCACCTGAGTATTGTTGCAGACCATTTCCATCCCTTTAAGACCACAGTGGACCCATCTTGTGATGCCTGTTTCCAGCAGGATAACATGGCATGTCACTAAATTCAAATCACCTCCACAATCACCAGATCTCAGTCCAATAGAGCACCTTTGTGATGGGGAGGAATGAGAGATTCACATCATGGATGTGCAGCTGACAAATCTGGAGCAACTGCATGGGTCTGTCATGTCGACATGGACCAAAATCTATCAGGAATGTTTCCAGCACTTTGTTGAATCTATGCTATGGAGAATTAAGCCAGTTCTGAAGACAAAAGGGGGTCCAACCCCCAATTTTATCTTTTCACTTCAAAATAATAGCAATAATTGTTTACTCCACAAATCTAAAAACATGTGTCTATAAACCTCTCATTAACAAATATCACATATCACTATTATCCAGAGACACAAAATTAGATCAATTACCCTCAAAACATTTTCGACTGATTAAACATTACAAATGTTGATATTTAGATGAAATGACACAATTAAGAAGAGCATATTCATTTATCAAATGTGTTGAGATGAGATTATCTGACCTGGCAGCTCTGATCTGATAGCAAACCTGCGTCTTATGTCTATGTTTTACTTTAAAGCGGTCATAAAAACTAAATAGACTGGAGCATTTTGAGAGAGAAGCCTATTTCAGTTCAGTGAAGTTTAAAATCCCAGCCCAAACCAGAAGGACCCAGTGCGGACACAGCAGAGTGTGAAGTATTCTCAGTTGCTGCAATATGTCAGACCTCCAACTACAAGCCGCATGTTGAATAACTCTGGGAAATGATCGATAGGTCTTAAAGCCGCTGCCAGTAGCTACATGTAGATGCTACTTACATCCAGCGCAGTGAAAGCCACACTGAAACTGGTAATGGATGGACGGGCGGTGTATAAAGTATAAAAAAATAGCCATTTGTCCCAGAGGGAGTGCATATCCAGCTCTCCTTCAAGAGAAATGGAGAAGTGACAAATTGCCGCCCATAGGAATGTAGTTCATTCTGGGACTGGAGGCATCAGTCGGCCACCTGAAACAGGGAGACAGGTCTATAAAATATAATACCTGGTGATTTGAGCGCTGACAAGAGGGTGAGATCAAAAGAAAAACTAAAAACATGACGAAATGTGAAAAAGGATAAAAAGTGAATAATACATAATGCATAGCCATCAAACTATAAAGATTCTTTCTCCTCTCGTCATTTCTCAGTACCTCCAGAGAATTATTAAATGTAAACTTTCTTTCTTTCTTTCTTGGTAATTAACACATGCAACTCAACCAATGTTCAGCAATTAAAACTTCACTTATTTTTACATAAAGTGTAGTTCAACCAAATGTACATTTACTTACAGTACATTTGCACAGACACTGAAACGTACATTATTGACAGCATCTGAAACTTCAGGGACATCTAAATCGTGGCATTAATATTTTGATTCTTTTTTTCTCAGTATACTGTTGTATTGTTTGTTTTTCTTTGTACTGTACATATTTTTGTATTATTATTATGGTTAGGTTTGAGGTAGGAGTGGGAAAAAAAGTGTTATGTTTAGGTAAACCTAACCTAAATGATGCATAAAGTACCTATATGTCATATTAGACATACTGGACATTTCAGCATCTATTTAAAGCTGCAGTCCGTAACTTTTTTTGGTTAAAAATTATCAGTATTTGAGAAAGTACATAACCAGCCAGTGTTCAAAACTATTGTCTTACTTTAGCCCGATTCACAACGGTTAGCTTATAATAATGTTTTCTAATTTGAGTGGCACGGGTAGGTTTCCGCGGGAAATTCGAGCATGGCACTGCGTCATTACGTCACATCTGTAAACATGAAGAAGTTTTCCCGTCTACTAGGCTCTGGCACGTGAGGATCCTGCAGGTGGTGGATCATTTATAGCCTTTTCTCACAGCAGCTCGAATAATTAAATTTATCATTTTGATGGCGGATTGTAATCCAGAAAGGATTATGTGTTTATGAATCACATGTGAATGAAATTAAATTATATTCCAGTTTTAAATGTGGTTCTGATTACAGATAGCCAACGTGGGATTACACAAGTTTTTGTATTTTAAATAGAACCAGTTTGAAGGAAGATTAATTTGCTTTTTGGATTAAAAATATTTCTTAATATGAAATTTGAATGGTATGACAATTAGACTAGACTGTACAAAAATTGAAATCTACACGCTAATACTATACTCATAGTCACGCAATGCTGATGTTGTTAACATTAATAATTTGACAACAAAGTATAACAATGATAATACTTTGCACAGTTAGATGTGATATGAGCTAACTGACCTTTAGATTTAATCACCGCGATATATTGTAATGCTTTTTTCCTCAGTTGGGCAGAACAAACGTGGCAGACTTGTTACTTACTTGTTCAGACGGCAATATAAGGTGAAAATTCTGATTTGGGTCATATATTCCAAGACATAGGCAGTAAATATCCACACCTTTGCAGTGACTGATGACTACACATTCACCTCAAAATATTAGATTCATCCGCGCTGGAGCAGTGCTGGAACACCGGATCACAACCCCGCGCACGGAAGAAAATTCCGCAAGAAACTGCAATTCCAGGTTTTCAAACATAGAAGGCGACAAAGAGGTAAACGTTACGGACTGCAGCTTTAAATGTAAAAAAAATTAAAATAAATAAAAAATAAAAAAAAACATTTGTACTTATACCTGTAACTTTTAAGAAATAAATAAATACATACATAAATACATACATACATAAAATGAATGAATGAATGAATGAATGTAGGTAGGTGGGTATGTAGGTACGTAGGTAAAAAGTGTATTACTTGAAATTCTTATTTTCTCAGAGCAGTTATTATTGAAATGCCAAAACTGTTTAAAGCAGCTAGTAGTTAAAAAGGGTTTTTTTTTCTGCCTTGAACACTAAGTAAGCCACTGATGCCCCCTCAAAAAATGTATGATTTCACTGTGATGCACGATAAACCAGTATAAATGGTTCCCCAAGGTGCTTCTGTGGATTGGCAGCCATTTTCTGAGCAAATGGAGCCTTTTCTCTAGCTGTGTGCTTTGGTTTGCTGTGCCTCAGGTCAGTGACCTTTCTCTAGAAAAAGAGCACTTATTAAGCATGCTAATCTATCCTCAAAAATATCTCAGGAGCAAGAAATGAAATCCTGCTTCTCATCATAGTAATGTCAAAAACGATATTTTGTAGCATATTACAGAATTGTGTTCATCAGACAGTTATTCACAGGGAGATATTAAAATCAATACTTGCTTACTTAATGTCCATATGCCACTTGACCAATAAAATCTGTGGTTCAGAACTAACTGTCGTATCATCTTTATTATAAACGATCTAAAATCTAAATGGATGAGCCACATGGATTAGCCATTTGACTAATGAATTATATTAGTGTGCTTTCACAGTTGGTTTAATTGATCCAAACCTGAGTTTGATTGCTCCCCTCCTTGTGTACACACTGTATATGTTTATTCTGAGCTGCAGTACGTTTGCATTATCAAAACGACAACTCTTTGCCCCTGTTGCTAAATAGCAAGAATGCAGGAGAAAATGGCAAAATGTATAGAGTTGCACGCTTCAGATTTATACTCTGATTTTGTTTCAAAAGCTTCTACATTTTGAACTGTACATGGACACATGAGCCGTACACCAGACCTCCTTGTTTACTCCATAGCCTACTGTGTCATATTTAATATGCATATTTCTAAGGCTTCTGAATGATCAAAACTGTGGAAAAACCTGTTGTACACAATGTATTTGTCATCTGATTTATAGTTTAGTGATAGTAAGTAAAAGGACTTTTAGTATAACTGTAAAAACATCCACCTTTAGGTCGTAATTCACGTGTCTTTTTTGCTGTAAAGTCTTTACAGATTTGTAAAAGTTAGCATAAGAATAACTTTTATATTGTTAGTAATATTTCAACATGAAGTTATACTGAACTGAAGCAACTTACTGTAGGTGTACTTGATTATCTATACTTTCTTTTTTTTTCATGTTATCATGTTAAAATATCAAATACAATACAACAGGCTTTTGAGGAACATTTATTATTATCTCTCAGTCATCATCGTTTTACATTGCATTATATGTTTTGCCCCCACAATAAAAACTCCAAAGGTTTGATCATAAAACTAAGAATTTAAATATCATCTTTTTTATATTATTGTGAGATATAAAATGACTGCTGATGTTTACATGCATTTTAAGTAGTCTGCTATACTGTTATAAAGATTGATTTACATTATAATCTAACAGCATTTCATCTTAATTTTTGTCCATATAAATATCAGCAACTGCATCAAATTGCATATTTGTGCTCATTTTGCGCCCCTAAATGAAAATTTTCTCTTCAAGTATATGAGAAGCTTGATGTAGCACATATGATACTCAAAAAAAAACACCTATGCAAAATCCTATGCAATTTTTTTGAAAAGTTTTTTTAGATGTTTTGTAAAATGTTTCAGAAGTTTAGATGTTCTGTAAAAAGTTTATATATAATTGTTTATCTGTCTCTTTTATCATATTGCTGCTGGCCCTGTTGCCATACCGCATCATGCAAAATAATACTGCTCAACCATGGTAAAATCACTGTAACTTGCAGCCTTTTGTGGCTTATTACCTTATTTATTACCATACCCTTAAGAAAATTAACCATGGTTTTATTGTAGTGAAAGTGCGGTAACCATGGCGTATTGATTACCATTTATATAACCACAGTTTTACTACAAATACCATGGTTAAACTATGGTTAGTGTAGCAAAATCATGGTTAATTTGTGGTTACCATGGTTTAACTATTGTAACCATGTTTTTTTTATTTTTTTTTTTATTTGTAGTAAAATCATGGATAATTTTTGTAAAGGCAGGATGCAAGCTGGTGGAATTTATTTCCCAAACTTTCCCACAACATACGCCACCCTAGACTTACTACAGAAACAATCCCCCTGGAGCAGCAATCCACACTTTTAGCTAATCAATACATTGCAGTTTATACAATCTGAAGATGATGTTAGGTATGGTTCTAGATATGGTTCTTTCCATGTAGTTTTACTCGTACTGCAAATGTGCTGCTTTCTCAGTTCTGAGAGCTGCACTGCGCTGCTTTCTTTCTTCCTCTGAGGCAGTACCTACCCTTTCCTCCATCATTTCACAGCCTCCTCCCTCGCATTCGCACTCCTTCGCTCTTTCTCTTGGTCCTTTGAGACCATGCCTCTCTCTGGCCCCTGTGAAAAGCAGCCATTATAGTTGGATGCGTGGCCGTCTGAGTTGGCACTCCTCAGCGCCCACCTGCACAGGAAGCCTAACACAAAGACCATGACAGCTGAGCGCTCGATCCCCCCTCACTCCCACCCCAGCCCCCACCGGCCTCCTCTGCATCGGCCCTCGTGTCAACCAGCTCTTTGTCTCCGCATCTGATAACATCAAACATGATCGAAATAAAACTCCTGTTTCCACATGCTGCCTGAGAAACGGTGCCAATCAGCCTCCGAAATGACCGTCTCACTCCCCCGCACGAGCTCTCTCTTCTCTCGTTAACAGCTCCAGGTCTTTGGTGCGAGTTTAACACCTCTCCTTCACCTTGTGGATGCTGCTCGCATAATGCTTTGCTTATTTAAGACTTCATTAATGGCTGAGGTGCATGCAGTAAGCAGTGGCAACTCTCATGCAGATCCGGCCTGTTATTCAAATCGCATCGCTCAATTTGTGTGAGTTTCTCTGCAGCGCCAATCGTACATTGATCGTTCCAGCACGGCTTGATTTCCTGGTTGCCTCTCTGGCTCCTAGAAACTGCTAGGATGTGTGATGTGCACAATTTCTGTATGCACTGAATACCTGTATGGCCTATTGCATTTGGTGTAATGTGAAGCACACAACCAGAGCACACTGCTCTGTGTAATGTATCCCACAATGTCCTTCCATTTCTATACCCTAGTAAAAAAGTAATATATTTAAAAAAAAAAATTATTATAACAAGTATAGTTCAAATCTATTAACATATTTACTGACATATCACTAGAGACTTATTGATATAAAAATTATAATGAAACTTTATTTTGAGTGCTCCTTATGCACAATGCGCATTTCTTAATGTGATGCATAAAATGTGTTTTAATTTCACTACTAATGAGGATTGTTTGATCTTTGAATAATATCGGTCTTTAAGTGCAAGATATTTAAAGTGTACCTTAAGATTACTTGCAATAGTTCCACTTTTGCACAATCAAGTAGGAAGTGTGGAAGTAGTGCTGAAGTCTAACTAAAGAAGTATATCTTTAGTTAGACTTCAGCACTACTTCCACACAATTAAAGCGCATTAAGTACAAAATTAAAGTACAAAATTTTCCAGTTTAGCAGACTTTAAGTATACAAGTTTAGTATACCAAAAGTACAATTCCAGGGTATTTTTATTAAGTACATAAATATGTAAATGTATTTGTAGTATACTTAACATGAAATAAATGTATTTCAAATATATTTTAGTATGTTTATTTTTCACTATGAATTGGAAATAATATCAGACGTGATTTTTAACATCACTTTTTTTACTCTTTAAACTGCAGAAAGTCATTTTCAAACAAAATTGTTAGAAAAAAAAAATGCAAAATAAGCATATTTGCTTCCAAGGTGATACAACTCACATGCAATGTAGAGAGGTCATGTGATAACAGTGTTTGTTGCTGCATAAAGCCTACACCCACACTACTATTTTTAAAATAGTAAAATTGTAGTTAGTATACAAAATAAGTGGTAAGATTTGGTACTGCAGAAGTATACTGCACATTTTGACACCGCACAAGTATCAAAATGTGCAGTATACAACCATGGCACATTTATTCGGAGGGGCGAAATCACATTGGGTTGTGTTTTGGGTGGGAAGTGTCCTATCTCCAATTGTGTGCAATTGCTTTCATATGTGCACTGTTTTTCAGCTTTCGCTTTCGAAATCAAACACATTCAGCAGGGAAGGAAGAGGAGGGGAAGGGGGGCAGAGTAACTCATTTGGGGGGGCAAGGCCTGTGAATGCCCCCCCTTGGCGCCGGCCCTGGCACACTGGGATGCTGTATCCCACAATTCAGTGCACTCAAGTTGATCTTCCAATTTGATGAATGAACCCGAAGCGATATTATCCATTTAAAATTATTGTCTCTTTCTTGGCACTTTATTGATTGTACTGCCAACAGTAATGACAAGACATTTTTACACAAAATTGGATTAAAATGGAAAAATAAACACATTTATTTCTACAATGATAACTCAACAAATTTAATAAGCAGCATTACAACATCTATGTGATACTACTGTTTGAAACATTGCAAATAGCATAGTGCTTTACATATTATTTTTAAAGGTGCCATAGAATGCATTGATACAATATTTTAAATTGTTCTCTGACATCTACATAGAAGGTGGCTTAGGTAAGGGCAAAAATTCATGTGCATTTACAACCCTAAGATTTCTCCCTAGAATGAAATGGTCTGTTAGTGGCTTATTTGGAAGGGTCATGAATAATAATATTGAGCTCTGCTCTGATTGGCTGTTTCACAGTGTGGCTCAATGTTGAGCTCTGCTCTGATTGGCTGTTTCACACTGCGCTCATTTCAGTAGCTCACACAGCAGGAAGGAAACACAGGGAGGGAAATATATATTTCAGTACTTTCTCTTGCAGTTATATCATTGGGTAATTATACTGTATATAAAATGCGGGCATCAGGGAGCCGCTATTAATATGCGGGGCACTGAAACTGCTTTCAAATGCATGATCGCTTTTTACTTTCACTTTCGCTTTCGAGATTCGCGATCGCACGAACTCTGCTATACTATGGAGCTACTATACTCCATGATCTGCCATTTTCGCTGTTGTCCTCACTTGTTTCTTCACAATGCCTGCAGAACTTCTGATGGTTCGGCTGGCAGCTGGCCTAGAACATGGGCAGGGTATATGCAAATTTTGGAGCTGTAACTATTAGTGATCTCGACTGTTACATCACAGTCGGTGTTATGTTCTGATTCGCCTATTTTTCAGTGGTCTTTTTTATTCACGAGATTTACATAAGAAGGAGGAAACAATGGTGTCTGAGGCTCACGGTATGTCATTTCCATGTACAGAACTCGTATTATTCAACTATGCCAAGGTAAATACAGTTTTCCATTCTATGGCACCTTTAAGATAGCAGCACAGTAGTATTCCATTACAAACATTGCATGGCTTTTTCACGAGTTTATTGCTCTTCTCTTTGTCGTAGCATTGGTACCAATTTTAATGATTTCAATTGCATTTCCACATAGTTTTGCCAGATATTTCCAGTTTTCATATTTAAATCATGCACTTTTCTCCCATAACCACTAACTTTGTTTTCACACTTCGCCTGAACTTTCGCGTTGTGCTGAACAGTAGCACATTGGCGTCAGGTACTGAAATTTACAAAAGATTGGTGTCCTTTAAAATTTTTTGCTACTGAAGCTCTTTTTTGTGGCGATACATTGTTAACCCTACAATAGCTTCAATCACATTGTGTTGTAAAGATTAAATTCACGTCAGACTATGTTGTTTGGCCGGCTCTCCAACTAGTGCTATTGAAATTACCCATCCATGTTCCTGTCAGCCCAATCTCACTCAAGAGCCCTCCCATAGGAAAGAAAAATCAAAAGTGAGATCTCTTTAACATCTCAAATATTTCTCCTAGACAAATGAGGTTACTTTAAGATCGAATGGAGATTTTTGCTTGAGTCTCCTGCTTCTCAAACTTGTCCCTGAGACAAAAACTCTAACACTCTCACAATGGTCTCCTTTAAAGTTTTAAAAGAGATCTCAACAACATCACACACTGTGCTCAGATTTTTCTCCTAAAATAAAGACTCTGGTGGTCTCATATTTGTCTCCTCCATAGTTTCAAACAAGATCTCACCAACATCATACTCTGTGCTCAGATATTTCTCCTTAGCTAAAGACACTGGTGGTCTCACATATGTCTCCTCAAAAGTTTAGATTAGAGATCTCAACAAAGCTTTAGAAGAGATCTCAACAATATTACACACTGTGCTCAGATTTTTCTCCTTAGCTAGAGACTCTGGATCTCTCACATTTGTCTCCCCAAAAGTTTAGATTAGAGATCTCAACAACATCACACACTGTGCATAGATTTTTCTCTTTAGCTATATAATCTGGGGGTCTCATATTAGTCTCCTGTAAAGCTTTAGAAGAGTTCTCAACAACTTTACAAAGTGTGCATCAAGCCAAGTAGGGGGGGGATCGTAAATTCAGAGTTAAAGGCTGTATTGAGAGGAGAGAAATTTTGCAGAAATAAGTTGTAATTTGTTGTTGGAAATAGTAATGTAATCACCATGTAATCAATGCCTTAATCAAAACAGATTTACAGAAAATGTAACCTTGTAGTTTTCTTTGCTGAAAGGTACATACATGGCTTATGACTCAGTCTTGATTATTAATTGACTAATTTGATTATTAATACATATTATATGATAGAAATGTTTGAGCTCATATTGAGGCATTTGACTTGGTGCACACTTTGTAAAGTTATTGAGATCACTTCTGAAATTTAGAGGAGACAAATGTGAGAGCTCGCGAGTCTTTAGTGTAGGAGAAAAATCTGAGCACAATGTGTAAAGTTGTTGAGATGTCTAAACTAAACTTTTGAGGAGACAAATGTGAGAGATCCAGAGTCTCTAGCTAAGGAGAAAAATCTGAGCAAAGTGTGTGATTTTGTTGAGATCTCTTCTAAACATTTGAGGAGAAACATGTGAGAGATCCAGAGTCTCTAGCTAAGGAGAAAAATCTGAGCACAGTCTGTGATGTTGTTGAGATCTTTTTTGAAACATTGGAGGAGACAAATAGGAGACCACTAAATTCTTTAGATTAGGAGAAAAATCTGAGCACAGTCTGTGATGTTGTTGAGGTCTCTTTTAAAGCTTTAGAGGAGACCATTGTGAGAGTGTTAGAGTTTTTGTCTCAGGAGACAAGTTTGAGAAGCAGGAGACTCAAACAAAATTTTCCATTCAATCTTAAAGTAACCTCATTTCTGTCTAGAAATATTTGAAATGTTAAAGAGATCTGTTTTTTATTTTATTTTTCTTCCCTCTGGTTAGCTTCAATGTCATTTATCCACAACATTTCAATCAAAGACAATACATGCATTGTCATACTTGAAGTTGTTTTATGTAGACAATGTTTTATTGCACAATGATTTAACAGAGGAAGCCATAACCTATATTTACATACATGCAAAAATGGGCTGTACAAGACAAAATTTTAATGCTAAAATTAAAAAATAAATAAATAAATAAATAAAATAAAAAAAACCTGGTACACTACTGTTACATTTGTTTAAAAAAAAAAAAAGGTATTGCTCTTATACTAAACATCTTGAACTTGTAAGTCCTTTCTAGTGTGTTTGGAAAATGTGGTGTATATACAATGTTGGACACTGAAGATAAATTTAAACATTTAAACTAGTAACCCCTGATATTCTGAAATGTTTAACGCTATTTAAATGATAGTTTTAGTATTTACAATATTACTAAAAGTTTAATGCTTCTCCTAAAATAAAACTGAAGACATCTTAAGACCAAGCTGATATCTCAATGAGACATATAAGAGAATCACCCCTTAGTATCCTGAGCGTAGCATAACCTCTGTCAGAGCCATAGCCTTGTGGGCAGCACATCGACATAAAGGCACAACCGCACCTCAGACAGCTTGAGTTCGAATCCCAGCTAAAAGTACTTTCCTGCTCCTGTTCCCTTATCACCTGTCCAGTTGTTTCCTGTCTCTATACTCCTGCTGTCCAGACCGTTAAAGGTGAAAAGCCCCGTTGCAAACAAAAAAAGCAACCTCTGAGCAATAAAACATTTTTATAATGGAGTCTTGCAAGGCAATAAAGATATCTCCCATGTTTCTCACACATTTCTCTCCTATTATCATTTTGGATTCCTTTCAGAATTTTCTCATGTCTCAGTTGTGTCTACTTTTATTTCTCCTAAGGATTTTTGGGAGAAACATCTGAGACACTGTTGAGACTAAAATGAGAAATACATGAGAATCACAACTAAGTCTCATGAGTTTAGAAAGAGCAACCACTGAGCAATAAAATATTCCTATATTGGAGTCTTGATAGAGATTGCAGAAAGACAATAAAGAGATATTCTTTGTTTCTTCCACCACATTCTCAGTTTTGACTCTTTTTTTCTCAAATATTTCTCATGTCTCATTTGTGTCTACTTCTATTTCTCCTAAGGAATTTTAGGAGAAATATCTGAAATCCTGCTGATACTAAAATGAGAGATATATGAGAATCTCATCTAAGTCTCCTGAGATTAGGAAAAGCAACCACTGAGCAATATTTTTTTCCTATGAGCTTCAGTCCCCTCACCTGCACAAGACAAGACTATTCTCTGCTGTTACAGCCATTGCCTTTGATTTCAAAATATTCGTAAGCACGATGAACCGCTTGTTTCCTCTGAACATCCTGCAGCCTGACGAAAATAATTAGAGATGGAAAAAAGAAAAATCAGGGATAGCAGAGAGTTTTTCCTTCCGCTCTAGCCAAATCAAAATCAATCCAATTTATTGAGCTGTGGGTGTGTTTGGTGCACATGGTACACTAAATTGTGGCTCGGAGAGAAGCTCTCATATGCGGTGACATGGGGAGCGTATACCATCTGGAGCATTAGGCATTGAGGAACATTGCCACTGGAGTGCACAGCGACGGACAGTTGCTTTCATAGCGTGCAGGCATCACTCAGCATGACACAACTGCCTTATCTGTAGAATGGCATGAGAAATGCACTGTCTGAGCATGGTTAAATCCCAAATGGGAGGAACATTCATGTTAAAGAGTGAAAGCTCTTTTTTTTTTTTTTTAAATGCCTAGCACTCAGCTTGTTTGTGGAAAAAAAAAGGAAATCTTTAACCTTCACTCTCACAGAGTTGCAGAGGATTTTGAGCTTCAGAGAACACAAACGGTTTCATTTAAATATATGGATTGTTTCAGAGCAGTGGGCTTAGCGACAACCTTTCAGACTAAATAATGCGGCAGAGACAAAAGTGGATGACAATTGCTAAAACTAGATTTGTGCTTTCCCTTCCATAATGTGCTGGGGGATTTTTTGTGTGGCAAACGTAATGTAAAATATGGGGGCATTCTTCATCACAGCATGTCAAACTGCTCAGAGATAAATGTGCTCATGCAGTCTTTCCTAGACTGTACTGTTCCATGAATGCTAGTCTCACAGGGCCAGACGTTTGACAATCAGCAAAGGGTCCACATTCCACCTTATTCTGGCCAAGAACCACCCACTTAGACGGGAGAAAGGCGTCTGAACAACATGTAAAGCAGTCACAGTTTTGTATGAGTCATTATGGGATTTTTTTAAATTCATTTTGATGGTCAACCAAAAAAAACTCTTCTGAAATGCTTTTTGATGGATGGATGGACAGCCAGATACAGTCTTAAAAATAAAGGTTCTTTATTTCCATTGGTGGTTCCATGAAGAGCCTTTAACATTCATATAAAAGTTTCTTTATCATGGGAAAAAGGCTCTTTAGAACCAAAAAAGGAAAAAAATGGTTCTTTTAATGGTTCTTCCTCAACAAAGGTTCTTCTGGAAACTTAAATGGTTCTTCTATGGCATCACTGTGAAAACCCCAATTTGAAACCTATATTTTTAAGAGTGTGGAGGATGCTCTGATATTTTTTTATAAAAAATTAAGTAGCTTCTACTTTGTTAGTAACTTAAAGCACATGACTACATTTTTCAGGTAGCTTCACTGTAGTTTACTTAATTTAAATTTGTTACCAAGTGCCTCAAATATGGATTGGATGCCACCAATCTGGCAAATTAGGTCTTCCTCAAAAGTGCTCATTGTAGCCACATAGCACCAAAAGCAGAGTTGGGTATAACGTGTTACACAGTAATGTATGTAATTTGATTACAGTTACTAATGTCAAAAAAATTACATTACTTAAGTTACAAATGCAGTGTTAAGAAAAAAAAATGAAGTAAATTGCATTTTAAAATCATGTTTTGCGTGTCAGTATGCCCTTTAATAGCTCAGACAGGAAAGACTGTCCTTCGTGTTGGTTTCATACAGATTATTTTATCAGAAAATATTTGTTTTCGACATGACTGACTTCATTTAAAAAAGAGACACTTCAAACTTTCTTTAGATATATTTCTCATGTCTGTGTGTCAAGAATTCATTGAGTTTTCATTCATTTTAGTGACGCGTTTCAGAAAGATGTTTCAGAAGCACACCCTATTCATTTTCATTTTACAAAAGCACAATGTTTTGTTGATATTGCGAGTGTATACAAATAAAAGTAGACCCTTCACAGTTTCAAATGATGGACTACTCTTATGAGTACAATCAAACATGACAAAACATTTAAGTTCTTTTCGCTGTTAACAGGAAAAATTTAAAGTGATCATTCAAGTTGCTGTTTTGATACGTATGTAGTTTTTCAGTCAGTTTTAAATTACTGAAAGAACTATGAGTTTCACTTTGTAGTGTATTTTTTAGGATTGGTAACTTGAAAAGTAAAGTAAACTAGAAAGTAACTTGAAAGTAACGTAATTAGTAATCTGATTACTTTTTAAATGCAGTAATCAGTAATGTAATCAAATTACAATTTTAAAGAAGTAATTAGTCATTTGTAGTGGATTACTTTTTTTAAGTAACTTACCCAACACTGACCAAAAGTTGTGAAGCGGCTCTTTCCGGTTTTGTATGCAACATACATCAGACAGTCAGGGAACGGGCTGTGGGTGATGTGACTTGGTGACTTGGTGAATGTTAATAGCATACTGTGCTGCTTTAGCTTGAATTTCTCCTCTGAAATAAGTGATGCAACTTGCCGCAGTCCTACCCAGACACGATTGTTCTCTGGAGGGTTCCCGGACTCCAACAAACGAGTAAAGACTTTATTAGCCGCAACCAGCTCCGGTGCCGAAAGAACATCTGTTTGCTAACTGGCAGCATTGTTAGCCAGTCGTCTTTGTATGCCATACTGCCAACAGGCTCCCCCGTCTGCTAATAGAATCCTCATTAGGCAGCAGGTTCTTGATGGGGAACAGTGCAGCTATGCAGCACTAGCTCTCTCCCATCGGTGTCTATTAAACAGCGTTCCGGTCCCGGAGCCACAGACCACCAAAATTATCTCACCTTGACCACGTTGGGATGCAGAGGGAACATCCTTTTGACCTCACCTATGAGAGTTTTGTCATCTTGCCTCTACATGCCCCACTATCGATTCCCTTCTTTTATGTATTAGGTCACACGCTTGCTCAGACCCAAAGATAATAGGCTCTGACCAGAAACAACACTTGCTCGGGCTCAGTGAGAAGGTCAAAGCTGTTGTTTTTCAGTTTAGTCCAGAGTGTGGATTCACTGGAGCGTTCAGAACGCACCTCTATAATTTGATGAGAGCCACTGCAAAGTCCATTTCTCTGTGTCAAAACCGATAAAGTTTCGATGTAAACTGAGCAAAGGGGCACGGAATGAGGCTGCTCTGAATGCATGATCTCCGTAACACTTCATCAGCAGCATATGAAGCTGTTTAGCTGTAGACTGTGGAAAAAAACTGTTTGGGCAGACATGTCAGGAGGTCAAGTGGACCTCTGAAAGCCAATTAGGTTCTTACATAATGAAGCTGATGATCAGTAATTCTGTTTCACTGCTTCCCTGCATGGTCGGGCCTGCAAGAGAATGATGTGGTGGCAGCAGGGCTCTTTCATCCATCAGCCTCATGGGAGGCTGGGTGTTTGGATTTTTACAGAGGAAGCACACCTGCCCACACCTTCATGTAGTCCAACCACAGATGTGTTAGATATAATGAAGTTCTCATTCAGTCTGTTCTGTTTGGACAACAGTGCTGAGTAGATTAGTTGCAAACTGTAGTCAAAAATTGTAGTTAGTAACATAATCCTACTTTTTTTATTTTTAAGACTACTTTTTTATTACTTTTTGATTACTTTCGACCTTACTCGTTTATCATGTTGATCGATGGGCAGATGGATAGAGTTGAATAATTATTGTATGAATTACAAATTTAATTTAATTATGGATTCATATTTATAAAATATTATTTTACCTTGAAAAATATCATTGAAACCTTTTTTTGAAAATAAAGATCAAAGTGTGAGGAAAATATGTAATATTTATTGCTTATACCACATTATATTTTTAGATTCATTAAACTGAAAATGAATGTGTAGTTATAAATGTATTTTCATGTTTGCAAAATAGCCAAATGGATATTTGATAATTGTTTTAGGCTACTGTTGTGCATAATACCACAATTCATCATAGTTCTGGAATGAAACAGCCAGATCCATTTCTGATGGATAAAATCCCATCACTCGGAAATATGTCATATTTCCAGAAATAATATGTGATTGCTGTTTCAAGTAAAAAAAAAAAAAAAAACACGTTATTGTAACGTGCATACAGAACTGCAGCTTTCATTTATTTAATGATTATTGTGTTATTGGTATGTGAATGGTGACCTATTTAACCGTTTTTACACAGCAAATGCAGTACAGTCAGCAGAAAGATTTAAAGCAGCTCTGATTTCATTTGCGCAGAACCAAAGCTTACCTAAACTTTTAACATTATTCTTTTATTGTTTTGCAAGCATTGATATCTGCTTTAATGTGGATACACAGTGTGCTCTGTGGGTTTAGATGACTGTATTATCACTTCCTCTCCCTCGATCCCAACTTTGATAAGGTGCAATTGTTTGCATCAATCTCACATGTTCCTGAAGCCTTCCTGACAACCTGAAGTTTGACTGCAATTTCTCTGCAGAAATCTGACGTACAAAAGCAAAACACATTAAATTCCCAGAACCAGTGAGTGGCATTGGAAATGTATTGTTATTACTATTATTTTTATTTGGCCAGTTGCCACAGCTGTAGCCCTAACACAGACTACATAACACTCCAAATGTGACATAATATCTGGAGGTAGCAAAGCTGTCACAGTACATTTGCTTTCTGATGCAAAGAAAGTAAAAACAAAAATTTGACTGAAGCAGTCAGTGCTCTAGATTCTCCTGCAGATATAGTCAGTGACTCTCTAAATCTGTAATCTGTAATTTAGACTCTTTAAACATCAATATAGTCTATGATTACCATCACACTAATTACGGCTTAATACTTTGACAGAACTTGAAGTACCTGTCATCAGAAAACATTCATGATTGATGACATCTATTGAATTTGTTTTAATTACAGATGTGTTCACACTAAAGAGATTCATTCACACCATTTGATTTGAAAAAGAGAAAAAAAAAAAAACACACACACACATTTTGCTATTCTGGATGGACAGATCAGCCAAAAGGAATTCCTCCCAGCACGCTGAGTGCCCTATCATGGAAATCAGATGAGCTCATGGCCTGAGAGACCTTTGCACGCTTTATTAGCCCATGAGCTTCATGAACATTATGTGTAAAAGCATTTCTGCCTGAGGGCATTTGGTCCCTGTTACGTTTGATTTATTGCCTTATTTTATTCAGCCAGTCAGTGTGTTGCATACAGAAGTTCAGGCGTTATAGTGGCTCTCTCCGAGCCCTGAAATCTGGGGAGGTTATTTCTGGTGCCAGCTTGACTGCTAAAACTGCTGCAAAATGTAAGAGCTTGACATATGACCACTTCAGGGTAGTGAAACTGGATTTTAGAGCTGAATATTCCTCTTGTCTCTCTCTCTCTCTCTAGCTCAGTAGTTATGCCAGAATGCCTCTATATGTGAAAAATGAAAAATGTGTACGCTTTAGAATAAAGAGAAAACAAATGTAATAAATGTCATTACATTTAATGCTCGTAATGCATTTACAGAGTTTACTGTTGCTCATGCGCAGGGTTAATTATTTGGACATTTGCATAGTTTCGCTATGGATGTGAACATCATGGATATGCATCTAAAATTTTGCAGCTTGTTGAGGAGAGGTGTGTTGTTATTTTTTTATTTTTTTTTTTTTTTGTAAACGATCAGACTTTTTACCGTGTGGATGATGAAGAACTTACACTGAGGGAGTGACCTGAGCCATATCTGAAGACCAGAATATTAGACTGATTTAGAGGTAGGCTCTGAATTTTGTGGTCAGAGTAAGTGACCACCCTGAACCTAGCAACTGCATATTAGTGTGCTGAAAACCACTCAGAACACCTAAGCAATCGCATATCAACAGACTGCACTGTTGAGTTTTGCATGGGCAAACACTATAAACACTTTCTGTTAAATCTTTAATTTCTTTAAAATCTTTAACAATTAAAATAGTTCCATTCTGGTCGACCTGATTTTTAAACATTCTTTGGAATAACTGGAACTTTTACAAGAGCACCATCACAGATGTGCTCACAAAACTATTCAGTATCTGCACTTGTTTATCAGTAAATTACAGAGAAAGACCTTTTTATGGCTAATTTATTTATTAAATAAAATCCAGATGGGACTTTTAACACAAGTGAAATCTGTTGCACTGTTTGTGTGGTGGAAATGAATAATCAAAGCTCAATAAGTATAGTAAAATAGCACTGTAGTATTATAAAACACAACAAAACATACTGTATTTTGTGTGTATGTATATTTATGTATGTATACACACATGAGATACAGCATGCATGTGAGACATAAAACTCACCACACAATATACCACACAAACATGCAACAGATTTCACTTGAAATAAAAGTCCCATCTGATTTTATTTTTATAAATAAATCAGCCATAAAGATGGTCTTTCTCTATAATTTATGATGCTTTTAGTTCTTGCTCTTAGTTGTTGTTCCAAGAATATTTATGCATTAACAAACATACATATATAGCTTTTTAATTTATTTGTTTGTTTAGCTCTTTTGCCAGCCATGTTTTGTATTGATTGATTGATTGATATTTTTTTACTCATTCATTCATTCATTCATTTATCTTTCTAGAATATTTGCAGTATCTCTAAAACAAATATCATTCTGTGAAAATGACCAGATCTGCACCTAGACATATGGTACAAAATAGCAGCATTATTGTTTCAGAATTCAGCCCTCTTTTGACTCTTACCAGATTGCGTTGTCTTTCTAATGCATGGGGGTCTGGCTCCGAGGCTCCGGGGCCAAGTTTCCACTCGCTGCCGGACACACATGCTACAAGTCGGGGGGTCAGAGTTCCTCAGAGGCCCTTCAGATTGGTATTCCTGTGCCATATGCCTCGCAGAAAGACTACATATGGTTTGTCAGGAGCCTTAGGCACTCGCTTGCCACAGGAGCTTTACATTAGTGATGATAGGTAATATTGATAATAATTGGTAAAACGGTGACAGCAGTTACTAATCCAATTTTTGACTAGCGCCACACAATATCTTTGCCATTTTTCAAGAGTGCTACCAAAAATGCATTTGATCAAAGGCAGACGATCTGTAGCAATAACTGGAATGAGTGCAAAACAACTTGGTTATGGCCTGGAGTCACCCATAATGAAATACCGTGACTCACCAAAGACATTCAGATGCCCGAGTGTGTGCGCTGAAAGGAATGCAAAATCAATTTTGGCATTTGGGGCATTTTTTTTCCAGCCCACAAGCAGCCTTGGCCTGTCAAGAGCTGGCTCACAGGACTGTGACTCGCCGGAAAGAATTCAAATAGCGTTTCCTTCAGTGGACTGCCACAGTCCCTGGCAAAGAAAAAGAACTGTATTGTGCTCCATTTTATACTTCTAACACAGACTGCGCTAGAAGAGTGAAATGGATGGAAAGAGTATATTCATGTGATCTGAACTGTGACTTCTTGTCAGGAGTTCTAACACTGTTTATCTGCAACAGAACTCATTTATCTGCAATAGAAATGTAATTCTGTTTCATTAGTGTGCTCTTTTGCTCCCTAATCTCTTGAACCAGAAATAAAGTCATCCATTTTCACCAAACACACACGTAATAAAATAAACATAGGCTGTGTACAGAGTGGAATACTTGTGTACTACATACTACATATGTACTGTATGCTGCTATTTAAAAAAATAGCATGTGAACTGTATGCAATATATATATATATATAATGTTTCTAACAGTGTTCTGCTACCAAGGGGGGTTTGTTCCCATCTTTTTCATTCATTTTCATGTTTTTTTATTTCTTATTTCATCAGAATATAGCATGAATAATAAGGTTTTTCTTGGCCAAAGTTAGCCTAAAGTGTGCATACTTCATAACAGACACTGATCTAATATGATTTACTTAAATTCAATGCAGAAAGAGAGAGAGAAATAAAAAGACATGCAGGTCATATTGTATTTGGGAAAAAGTTTCACCATTTTGTTAATTGTTGCTCAAGATTAACCCAATGATTCAGACACATGGAGCATCTTAAATCGTATCATCCACAATGCACAATAGGGCAAAACTATATGCCACTAATGATCTAAAAAAAAAAAAAAAAATGAAATCCCAAACAAATATTACAACCCAAGCTCCTCCTGAAGATTATGATGGTAGGATGAGTATGAAGAGACATGTCATCTGGCTCATTTATAGCCTGGCACAGATACCAAAGCTATACTAAATACATTAATATAATTTTAATATAGTTCTTAATTGACACACATAAAAACTAAGTTATATATACACATTTAAATTAAGGCAGTTTTTATATCAACTTTTACATAATGGAAAATGTTAATAATTATATCAAAATAAGAGGGATCATGAAAATTGCATGTTATTTCAATTTGCATGTTATAAACAGTCTTGGATCATCCAGGTAACAGCACGTAGTATTGTTAATAATTGTTAACACGTAATATTTGTAATCACCTGTTATGTAAAATAGCTTATTTAGGAATGTAGTAAATAAAAAAAATATCATGTAATTTTCATAATCCTCTTATTTCATTAATAATCTGTAACTGTAAATGTTCCTCTAGAGATTTTTTTTTTTTTCTCACTAGATAATGAGTTTATAGACATTGAATGGCTTTTCTGAGGTAAATGTAATGTTGTGTGACATTGTTTAAATGCTGTTTTATTGAAGTCTTTCCACGGTTGAAACATGATTACATGAGACATGATTCATATCAGTAACTTGTACTGGTTCTTTCAAAATATAACAGCACCAAAACTACATTTGTTGTTTGAATTTAAAATAAATAAATAAAAAATAAAAAATAAATGTTATACTATTTGTAACTATTTGTAATTGTTTTACATCAAGCACCAAACATATTGTGATTATGTTGTGTAGTGATGTTTTGCTCATGCATCAACAGAAAACAAAATAGACTGAAAGATCATCATCAAGATGAAAGATTCCTAGCGTTTACCTATTTTAGCTTATCCACAGTGTGTGCATGAAATAGACACTGACACAGTCACAACACGCAATCAGAAAAGCGCTAATTAAACATCAGTGCTTCGGTCAATGATTTTGACCCTCCAAAGCTATTTTTGCTGAATCCAAAAATTAACTTTTCATTTTCAGTTGCTGAAAACATTATAATGTAATAGTATGGGTGATGCTAAACTCTGTGTGTATCAATGTGAACCAAAGGATAGTGAGGAGATTTCAGTGGTGTGAGAGGGACATCTGACAGACAAACACACACTCATCTCTCCTTACAGGAAGTAATCTCTCGGAGAGGAGCAGAGATGGAGGTACCAATCTCATCTTTGCAGTTCACTTTCAATCTTTAATGTTTGTGAATGAGTGAAAACAGAGGGGCTATTTTCAGTTGCGTGTTTACTGAGAGTGTCTGCTCGCATTAGCCAGAGCATGTGCGCTGTCCGCCTGCAGGGCTTGTTATCACAGTAGCCTTGGTCCGGTAAGTAGGCTGGGATGGATCCGTTTGTGCTCCAGATGGACACCATGGTAACAGCGACTCATAAGGGGGACGATGTTTGCGCCCTCAAGTCAAACATTTACCTGGCACTGCCTGTCCAGACATCACTGTAAAGTCAACATTGATGCCCACATTCCCAGATTATGCACACCAAGTGCCGCTTTTTCTATTTTTAGCCCGTGCTTCCAGGAAAAGGGGAGTTTGACAGCTGTTTTGCATGACGTTCAGGGGCTGTTTGGGCTTCTGTTATTTCCTAGAAACACAGAAACGTGTTGCTCTCCATTGTGACGGAGGGAATGTGCCACCTAATTTAAAAAAGGCTTTATATATATATATATATATATATATATATATATATATATATATATAAATAAACATGCTTTTAAAAAGTTTTTTTTTTTCACCTGTTTTAAGTCAAGTCTTTGTTAAAGGGTTATAAGCCATGAACCAAACCAACCAGCTACAAGTTAAACCACAAATTTTTATTTGAATCTAAGTATCAGACCAAAGGACAAAAGGTACCAGACTGTGTAAGTCAGTTTATAATGTTAGGGTTTCTTGTGCCAACATTTTATTTTTATATGCCAATTATTCACCCAGGGTCTCAAGGTTTGTTTTTTTTAGCATGGTTTAGTTTGCCCCACTAGTAGATTCTGTAACTAAACCAGTATGAGGACAAAACACATTTTTCAACATTTTAATCAAAAATACTTGTAAAGTATTAAGGGTTATAGAAGTTTCAACAGTGTCAATTCTTTGGGGTCTTTTAAAAGTGTGAAATATTCTTATAGTTTTCATATTTTTTATTATATTAAAACTAATATATTAAAATTTCTGACAATCAACCTACTTTTTTCTGTCATTCTCATTTAAATCATCGGTAACACTTTATTTTAAAGACCAGTTCTCACTATTAACTAGTTTCTTATTAGCATGTATATTACTAGTATATTGGCTGTTTATTAGTACTTATAAAGCATATATTAATGCCTTATTCTGCATGACCATATTTTAGATCCCTTAATCCAACCCTATACCTAAAGTTAACAACTACCTTACTATTTATAAGCAGCACATTAGGAGTTTATTAAGGCAAAATTCATAGTTTGTTTTGTTTTGATTATAACCTTATATATAGCATTACTAACAATGTGAAAAATGTTTAGGTTATACTAAAATTAACCAGGTGAAATAATATACCGGTGGATTTTAATTGTCATTTTAATGTTCACACACAGCATATGGTGACACATTTGATGATGTAAATGCAAATGATTTACAACTATAACGATGTAAGTAATGTGTAATACAGAGGTTTTGCAACAAATAATCACTTTGATTATTTGACCAACTCTGCTGCAAATTTCCGCCTTTTTTTTTTTCAAAATTCCATTGTAAATTTGTCAGCCCTTGTGATGTGTGGTTACAATATTTAATAAAATAAAATATCCAACACAATCTCATGAGAAAATATAAATATTTTACAAGGCCAATTCATATGAATACAGTATGTATGACGTGGGGGGGGGGGACTAAAAATTTGGAAAAAAGAATGCATGAAGCTCCACCTCTAATCCTAACCATTAGGTGGAACATACAAAAATATGCATATGGGATCATATGAATTCATATGATTTATACACCAATTTGCCAAAATGTAAAATAGCTACATGTTGTTGTGAGATCATGTTGATAATATCCCATTCATTTTTCCACTGCGTCTCTCATTTCTCTTGTTCCTCCCCCTTAACCCTTCATCACATCTTGCCTTTCTCCCCTTTTCTTATCGTCATAAGCATTCTTTACAATGGGAATTTTCCAAAGTACAGAAACACAACAGACTAGATACCTTGTTTTTACCTTGCATGCATATGTTATCTTTGCATATAATATCTTTCATTTTCCATGTCGAGTGATCACAAAGAGCATCCAGATACTCTCCAGGTGGAAAGAGGGCTGTAGTATCTCTTGATGGTCTGGGTGGAGTGTGTCTGTGTATCTCCATTCATTTGTCTGTCGCAGATTTAACGGCTCCATACGCCTGAGCTCTCCATATTTTAAACTGTGAGTCTGTCGCCCCATCTGTCTGTGAGTCACGCTTCAGCACAGGCTTGAGCTATTCAATCCTTTCCTGCATCACAGCTGAATGGCTGTATTTGTTTGCTACTTGCAATTGCCTCTTGCACTAGTTACATTAAAAATATGATTCATGCTTTGCGTACTACACCACAGTCCCACTGACATATTCCTCCTGCTTGAGTCTGATTTGCAAGAATTGCACATCTATTTTGAGGCTTCGTACAATTCTCCCAAAATAGAAAGGAGCCTTTGTTGATTGTTTAGTGTAGATATACATTATGCAATGCATTGATGTTCCTCAAACATTAGGACAAGGGTTTGTTCCAAATCACTGAGGTTAATTCAGCCAGACCGCTTAACATGCAGGCTAATTTCATACAGATAATGTATAGACAATTTCATCATTTATGCATTTTTGTTTTTGTAAATGTTTACATTTTTCAGCACATACTAATAACCAACAGTGATGGTTCCATTATAATATTTGTGTACTGAATTTTGATTGGTGGTCTTTTTGACCACTTTTTGCGTGGTTTGTTATTGGTCTTTTCTTTCTTACATCTAATTAGCCATCTACAGCCACATTTACACAGGAAAGATGGTGTTGCAACACTATTGTCTTTTTAGAGCTTCCTTACAGCCGAATTTGATTTGTCTTATATTTTGAAGTTGGCATCACTGATTCTTCCCCTTTTAATACTGTGAAACTGCTTTAAAACAATCTCTATTCTATAAAGTGCTATATTAAAAAAAAAAAAAAAAGGTGACTTGATTTGATATGATTTGTGTTGTGTTGATTCTCATACACAGCTGACAGAAAACAAGACGTCATAAAGATAAACAGTATAAAAGTCTCTGATGCAGCATTTCATTTACACAGAGCATATAAAACCCAAACCTAAATAAACCTTTAACACTATTTTAATGCTGCCTTCAGGAAATGCAGCGTTTCCTATTTTCCTTCTCCATTAGTTTTAACTCTGCAGTTAATTGTGTTTAAACCGTTTAACATACAAACTCTAGTTAGACTCTTTGTTTTGTCATTAAAAATATAACAGTGATGATGCCATTGTAAATATTTGTATATGCTGTATTAGTCTATTTTATACCGCACTCAGAAAAAAAGGCACAAAAGCTGTCACTAAGGGTGGTACCTTTTTAAAAGGTGCACTTTTGTACCATTTAGCCTAAATGATTTAGGTACTAATATGTATACTTTAGGTAATAATATGTACCTTTAAGGTACTAATATGGACACTTTAGGAAACAACGGTGTACATTTTCAAAAGGTATTGTCTCAGTGACAGCTTTTCTTCCTTTTTTTCTGAGAGTGCAGTTACATATTGAATTGTGATTAGCATGTGAAAAGCAAAACTGTATTCAGATTTAAAAATAGAAAAATAAAAAAATACAAAAACTTTCACTGATATTTCCTAAATTAATCGATTAGTTAATTATTAATGTATTTACTGGAATAAAATTTAAAGAAAGTAAAAATTTCCATAAGTAAAAGTAAACAGAGACCATTTCTTCTGATACCGGAGTGCTTGTGTTGATCTATAAAAAGTCATGTTAATATACACCACTAACAACTGTTTTAATGTAATGAGATTAGAAGGAGAAACTCACATAGATATGTCACTGAGATAAACAGTCATAAGCCAATAATAATTAATAACACCAATCATTTCCAGTAGCTGTAACAGCGAGAGTCTGACTTGCAGCTGTGAAGAGTTCTGCTGTCATTACCGCAGCATAAAAGTGGGCCTGGACTAGGCTGAAACACTGAGCAGTGCTGCACACTCCAGTCTATTAGCACCTTATGTAAGCCTGTACAAAAGCAGAGAGAGAGGAAAAGGTGAGTGAAAGAGAAATGCATCAGAAAGGGGTGTGAGAAAGAGCTTTTGATGGAGCACAGGAAGCAGAGCGTACCGTGAGAGAAGAACAGATGGAGAATGAGTGAGGGGGAAGAAATGAGATTAACGGGACTGGTGATTAAAACAATGCTGCGTATGAATGGGAAGAGGTCTCAGTGGGCGGCAAAGGAGGCCACACTATTGACCGCCAGTGTCACACCGTGATTAGTGGGAGGTATCAGCAGCAACAGGCAATACACATCGATCCCGCGAGCCAGACCCTGTCGATCGGGTCATTCTTAGCCAGACCTTTCTCGTTTTCATGAATCACTCCTTATCTGGACACAGCTCGCTCTCTTTCCTCGGCCCCAGGGCTGTTGCTCCACTTTTCCCCCTCTCTCTCTGTGCACACAGAAACTCTCTCACCGACTCTCACAGCTGCGGCTGGAAAGCACAAGCAAACGTGCAGTTACTTCAAATGTCCCCTGCATGCACTACCCTGAAAGCAATTAAAACCAAGGTCTATTTTAAGATGAACCACAGAGGAATCGTGGGTAGTGCACTGCACTCCTAATCTCCGAAGCTTATTTGAATTATAAAAGAAAACGCACAGGTCGCGCTGCAGGGGAATATGCGTCCTACTGTTGTTTATGCATAGATGAACAAAGTCTATACATTTGTGCGGTTTTACATTTTTATGCTTTTGCTCTGTTGTGATCGTATATTCTGTTGCATGTTTTGTAATTATTATACACAAAGCCTAAGGCCAAATCGATGTCCAACACTAATGCAGTCTTTGCCAAACAAGGGTTTGTGTATCCTGAGGGTTAGTGGGGAACTGAAAAGCTAATAATTAAATCAAATGTAACATCAAAATAAACAAATGAGGCTTCACAATGAATCAACATAAAACTGTGATACATCACAGAGTAGATGGTTCACAGTAACTGCATCTCTACAAACGCTGTGAGTTTAGCATGCATTTGGGAATGTAACGTGCACTAGCTTCACTTTATTTATGTGCAGAAGATTACAGCAATTCTACAATATTCTGCTAAAATAAACCCTTGAATATGAAGAACTTAAGCATAAATATTTGTAATGGTACTGGTAGGGTGGCTGGTTGGTGAAAACCTTTAAAGTTACCTTTTCCATTAGTCTTTGCTTATTGTGTCTGGATGTCTCAGCAGTAGCAATATGAGACATGTCACAATTTTGCAATTGCCATTTCATTTCAAATACAGTATATGACAACATAATCACAATATGACCACGTTTCGGGAGTCGTGCAGCCCTGTATACTTATGAAAATAAAAATAAAAAAATCTAAATTAAAATAAAAACAAAATCTAAAAAAAAGAGGAGATATTGTAGCTGTTTACTTGGATTTCGTGTGACCATTAACCAGCATCAGAGATTAAAATATAATAATTTCTAAGGGTTATTTCAAAAAGGTTCTGCCCTAGCGTGATCTATATTCTAAGAGTGGAAACAGCAAGTTTGGGCATATTGCTAATATTCATGCATGCTTTCCCATAGGAAAGAAAAATTACAAATGATCTCTTAATTGTTTCTCCTAGACTGCTTAAATGACTGATTAAATGAAGTCGCCTGTTGAATTTCACATTAGAGCTTTTGGTGCAGAGCTGAGTATGTCTGACGTCAGACTTTGGTTTTCTTTTGCTTGGTATAAAAGCTGTTTCCAAAACTCAAGCCTGCACCAGCAACTCACCCTAACTTGGAACAAAGGTCTGGGGTACAGGTCATGTGGACATGATTCACAGATGGATGAGAAGATCTGTTGGTGAAGTATCATGTGCCTGTTTTAGTGTAATTCATTTGTCATTGCTGCTTGTCTATGCTGAAATTGCTTTTGGTGAGCAACTCAAAACGCATTTGCTTCAAACACAAGTGCCAATTTGTGTGTCTTAAGGTCTTTTAATGACAGCATTTATATATCATATCAAAGTAACATGAATAAAAGCATTTCTTAAATATAAATGTTCAATATAGTATAACCAAATATAGACATATAAAATGTTGTAATTTGAATGAACAGGTGGCCAGTACACTTTTTGTGGTCTTTTTCCAAAAAAAAAAAAAAAAAGCGTAAAAACAAGCTTAAATCCACACCAGAAGCTATAATTGCAGGATTTAAAATGCAACGAGATAATATACACTCAACTGAAATATGTGAATTTGTTTTGTTCTGTTGTTTCCTTGACAACCAAGTTATTCAATCCTAAACTTAGTTACCATCACTTGTAAAGAAAAGTACTTAAGACAGTACACTTTCATGATTGTTTCTCAACACAGTTAAGTACATCTTTAAATAATTTTGTAATAATATCAAAATAAACGTTTTATTATTTTTCTTAATAATCTTAAAGAATTATTCTTAAAGAACTACATTTATTTTGACAGTCTGGTCATACTTTTTAAAGTCCAAATCTATTAACAACCCATTTACTACAATTTTTAATAAACTCTTAATTTGCTGCTTATTAATAGTTAGTAAGGTTGTTGTTAAGTTTATGTATTGGGTAGGATTAGGGATATAGAATGTGGTCATGCAGAATATGTGCTTTATAAGTACTAGTAAACACCCAATAGGCATGCTAATAAGCAACTAGTTAAAAGTGAGAATTGGTCGCTATACTAAAGTCTTACTAAAGCGTGTTATTCAATACTACATTTAAAGTTTACTGCACTCTACCAACTCAGGGTACCTAGATTTGTAAAAAATAATAACTTTAAGTCTCGAAAGAACAAAATGGTCTGTAATTTTTTACTTTTTTTTTTTTTTTTTTACATCTTTCAGCACAGCATCCATTATTATCCAGCATTTTTTTTTTTCGCTTTCTTCAGTGAATCATTTACTCACACTACTGTACAGAGTTCTTTTAAAATGCAGTCTAATGGTTCCCAGGTGTGTTTATCCACTTCTCATCACAGGTGTTCAACAGACAATGATTTAATCACTGATTGTTTAACAATCTCAATTAGACAAAATTTAAGAGCATGTATGACATGATCCAATATATCAAGCATGTAGTGTTATTAACAAACTCATCATCATCATAATCTAGAGCAGCGGCTTTCAGACCTGTCCTGGAGGACTCCCAACACTGGACATTTTCTATCAGACCCAATTCAGATCTTGCAGTCTCTTCTAATGAGCAGATGAGTTCAAACAACATTAACACAAATTTGAGTCCAAATAAAAATGGTAACACTTTAGTATGGGGACCAATTCTCACTATTAACTAGCTGCTTATTAGCATGCCTATTATTAACATATTGGCTGTTTATTAGTACTTATAAAGCACATATTCTGCATGACCATATTCTACATCCTTAACCCTACCTTACAACTACCTTACTAACTATTAATAAGCAGCAAATTAGGAGTTTTTTGAGGCAAAAGTCGTAGTTAATGGTTTTTTAATAGCGAGAATTGGACCTTAAAATAAAGTGTGACCATAAAAATCGATAGTGTTCTGACACATCAGGCAGCAAATGCCATTCATTAATGAGTATCACCATTTATGCAATAGAATACAGTAACAATACAACATGGCTTAGGCAGAGTAAGGTTACATAAGACAAATCAGGTCATTATTTAGAAAGAGTGAGGTTAAAGGAAAGAGAAGAGGTTGAAATCTTCATTGAGACCCAGAGGAAACATCAACTTCAATTGATGCATCCAATAGGCTTCTTGTTGTGTTATTTTCCCTCCTACATTTCCATCTCTTCTGGGATTTGCTACTTTTTCCTTTCCTGTGCAGGTTAACTGTATTATGTCATGTTTACAATCATGAAATGTTTTGTGATCTGTGAATTGACATCACATCTCCTAATAGCTGATTTATATTCACTTATACGTCTTGACATTTTTTCCAATATTAATGGACAAGATTAATGGACAAGGATATTTTAACATATAGATCACATGCGTTGTAGAACATGTGATCAATGAGTTCATGTCAAATATTTTTCTTGTATGAACATCTGTACAATAGTTTGCTCTAATTCTCACTACAGTTTCCACATGGATAACAACCCTTTATAAATCCTTGCTTCTTTTCTGTACCTATACTGTATCAGATTTATTTGCCATATTGCATGGTCTTATGTGAATAAATAACGCAGGATGTTTAAAAGTTTCTCTTAAAGAAGAATCTGTAGAAATGCTCCTCCAATATTTCTTATCCTTTATTTGTCAAGAAGATGTATTGTAAGTTACCACACATTCAACCAAGATTTTTCTTTGTCTCTTATATGTTTGATTCAGTAATTGTTAATTATTGAATCGTTTTACCATATACACTGATTGAAGCCAATTGTGTGGCTTTCCTTGCGCTTTAAATTGATTAAACACTACATGTTATTCAAAACTCTCCTCTGAATCACAAATTCAACACAGCTGATGAAACTGACAGCGATCCCGTTTTTAATGAAAGAGGATAACAACTATAAACTGAAAGCATTGTATTTCTGTCTGTATGCTTCCGTAAAACTGTAGTTTTAGGATGTTACTTTGCTTTACGATTGGGAAAAAAAGAAAATTAATACATTTATGAATTTTTGGAAGAGCATACAGCACTCATATAACTGGGATAATTATTTATCAAAAACTTGAATTAATTTGTTCTTAACAGTTTTATTCACTAATGTATCCAATTCTGCTTTATAATGTCACGTATCACTGCTGCAGGGAGAACGCAGGAGTCGATGAAATGTTTAACAGTCTTTAATCAAGGAAACACTGGGAATAATCACAACAGGAGTTTGAGCAACACACATAGTAAACAAGTAGACCCGACAAACACTAACTGAACAGACTGGGGCTTATAAACACAGGAAGACCTGCCAAGAGAGCACTGCAATAGTCAAGTCTGGACAGAACAAGAGCTTCAACAAGCAGTTGTGTTGCATATTCCGAAAGAAAGGGCCTGATCTTCCTAATATTATATAAAGCAAATCTGCAGGACCGGGCAGTTTTAGCAATGTGGTCTGAGAAATTCAGTTTATCATCAATCACAACTCCAAGGTTTCTGGCTGTTTTTGAAGGAGTAATGGTTGATGAGCCTAACTGGAAGGTGAAATTGTGATGAAGTGATGGGTTTGCTGAAACTACAAGCAGTTCTGTCTTAGCTAGGTTGAGTTGAAGGTGATGGTCCTTCATCCAACAAGAAATGTCTGTTATACATCCTGAGATGCGAGCAGTTATCGTAGGATCATCAGGATGGAATGAGAGGTAGAGTTGAGTGTCATCAGCATAGCAGTGATATGAAAAGCCATGTTTTTGAATGACAGAACCTAATGATGCCATGTAGTCAGAGAAGAGAAGTGGTCCAAGGACTGAGCCCTGAGGCACCCCAGTAGCTAGATGTTGCGACATGGATACTTCACCTCTCCAAGATACCTTGAAGGATCTATCTGAGAGGTAAGACTCAAACCACTGGAGTGCGGTTCCTGAGATACCCTTTCTCAATAGGGTTGACAGGAGGATCTGGTGGTTGACCGTATCAAAAGCAGCAGATAGATCCAGCAAGATAAGTAATGAAGACTTGGAAGCCGATCTTGCAAGTCTTAGGGCTTCAGCAACTGAGAGCAAGGCAGTTTCGGTCGAATGTCCACTTCTGAAGCCAGATTGGTTACTGTCCTGGAGGTTGTTCTGTGTGAGAAAGGCAGAAACTTGGTTGAACACAACTCGTTCAAGTGTTTTTGCAATGAAAGGTAGAAGGGAAACCAGTCTATAGTTCCCTAAAAGAGTTGGGTTAAGAGTGATATAGTGATATATGTGATATATGTCCAATCCTGACATAATTTGATGTGGGATTGAATGTCCATTGCATGTCCTTAACTTTTATCAAATACTTTTGGTTGTCTTGTATCACCATATCCCCTCATTTATCAGGAAGTTACTAAATTGCAAATTAATCTTTAGAAACAAAATAATAGCAAATATTATTTAAATGCACAACAATACAAAATACAAGTTTCACTAGAAATTATATTAAAGTATTTACCCTAAATGCTTGTCAGTATAGTTTTAAAGACAGTAGAAGCAATTAAGAAATTACATATAAAGATGCCTAATAAGTCCTAATTAAGTGGGTATCCGCATGCAAAAGCTGTAGAAGATTGTAAATCTCAGTGTCTCAAACTGTGCTCAGATTTACCAAGATTCTCATCAAAATTGTCCAAGGTTTCATTATCTCAGATACATTCATTATGTTAATCTCAGTACAGAACATTAACAGGTTACAGCGTTCATACAGTGTATGTAAGCAGCATGGTGCTGCGTGACAGAAGTGCTTCGGCATATTATGCCGCCCAATCTATTTTCGCCAAGCATTGCACTGAATCCAGGCAATTAACAGTTGTTTGGTTAGCTACAATTTGCAGTTTGGGTTTCATATAGATTAATTAACATTTGAGTGTAAATGTAATGCCCCTCTTTATGTGAATTATATTATTCTTGATTCTTGATGACCAACTCTTTTTCATTTAAAAAAAAAAAAAAAAAAATCTATTAAAATTTTATGATTTATGGCTATTTACAAATTATGGTTATTTACAAATACTTATAAAACTAATTATAATTATTAAAATGGGAGCCTGCTGTTGCAGTTACGCTGAAGCTTCACTTACATGCGACTAATGCAAGCTTTGTGAAACAGTCTTACAGTTTGCATGTTATCAAGTGTTGTCTATTTCTGTTTAGCCTAAGGTATTTGTCCTCTGGGTTTGCAGATGTTTCTCTAATTAAATTTGGTGGAAAACACATGGGCAAGTCTGTGTCAGTATTGTTTTCACTCTCTTATCTCACTGACGTGTAACAGGTACTACGCAATGAGCAAATGTCTCTGGCACGTGTGAGTTGATCCAGCAGTAGCGAGTGTTTAGTGACCTGTTTGAAGCATCTGATGTCATGTTCAATTGTTTATGATACAGTCTGCTGATAGCATGCAGCATCAGAAACTACATAATCCACCAGCTCATTTCACACACGCACTGCAGCCCAGATCCCGATGAGATTGTAATATTCTATAGCATTGCCAATGTAAAAAAAAAATAAATAAATAAATGTTAAATGCTGTTTGGCCCTTGTGATTGCAATGGAATTGATTTGCAGCCAGCCAGCTCGCCTAATCTATAGCGTCTTGCTATCGTGAGGAAAACAAGGACATTATGGTATTTCAGAAATCGGCCTGACCCTGGAGGCAATTTGTTGCATTATAGGCATCACTTGGCTGCCTCGGAAAATGAACTCCACAAAACCTCAGCTGCTACCTTCCATGCGTTGTTGTTGCATGCGGTGTAGCTATGGAGACGGACGTTTCTGAGTCATAGAAATGAGCAGAAATAAAGAGGAATTGTCACTTGTAGCACCAGCTCTTGCGTGTGACATGGTGACAGTAAACTGTGTTGATGAGTACAACTCTGTTCTTGTGGTCTGTTATGTAAAATCCGTCAGAGGGTTGGAGTGGGGCAGCAAGAAAAGAAGAGAAGGGGGCGGTAATGACATGCTTGGCATAACCAGAGGCTGTCCCACAGAGGGATCCCACTTTATAGCGGCTATAGAGAGACGAGAGGGATTTGATGCTTGGGGGAGATTTTTAGCTGTGCTGGAGAGATGGCTCAGGAGAATGAGCCCAGAGCACAGACGGGCTAAAACACATAATCAGTGTGTGTGTGTGTGTGTGTGTGTGTGTGTGTGTGTGTGTGTGTGTGTGTGTGTGTAACAGCCAATGGATATGAAAGTGGGGCTTATGATGAGAGTATCTGCAGTTTTCAGAAAAAGCAATAGTCCAGCCCACTTTCAGGTAAATAGATAGCTATATAGACAGACAGACAGAATGATAAAATGATAGATAGATAGATAGATAGATAGATAGATAGATAGATAGATAGATAGATAGATAGATAGATAGATAGATAGATAGATAGATTTCACTGTGGGTGGAGCTGAATAGCAAAATGCCACAGAAATAGGAAACCTTTATTGTATCACGTCTGGTTAGGACACAGTGTTTATGAGCTGAGTAAAATAAAGATTCTCCTCACCATTTTATTATGAATTGAATGTAGTCCATACTGAAAATATACTGAATTCTGAGTGACCTGTCTCATAGTAAAGATGTGCAGTAATAATTTTTTGAGTGTGGCTCGTTATCATTGCAGCTAAAAAATGTCTGAAATGAGCAAGCGCTCGTCACTCCGCAAGGTCACTGGTCACGGGTTTGTACCTGAAGTGAATAATCCTCAGCTCGCAGCAGCATAAGCATGTTCTGTTCTGCTGTTTCACCACTGTCTTGAGGACTATGGCAGCTGAGGTCGAAAGCAGAGCAAAGCAGCGTGTTTTAGCGAGGCCAAATGAGTGATTACCTCCAACTCCTGTCATAATTCACCATAACCTCAATCTGCCACCGAAGCCTGTCCCTGACTGATTGCAGTTCAGGTGCTCTGCTCTGATGTTAAGTGTAGTTAGAGAGAATTGCCTTTATCTGTCGCCTGTGCAGGGCTCACAAATTTGATGTGCAATGCTAACGGTTCAGGTCGGCACTAGGGAGACCTAATTACATCTGTAATCAGTTTGCTAATGTGTTGAGTTGTCGATCTGCACCAAATCGTGTTCTTGTTCAAATAGGATATAAATGTGATAGCTGTGACAATAAAAAAGATGTCTAAGTATAACATGTAAGCACAAAATAATTAGCTTGATTAGCTTTTTTGCTAATATAAGCAAGAACACAACTGGCTTTTAATAAAAGAAGAATCTTTTTGTCAGCACATGAATGTAGAATACCAGTGACCTTCACCTGAAATAATTTCTTGAATGCAGCGAATGAATCACTGAGACACCTTGGTGACCCTTCTGCTGATCTAGGATCAGGAACCGGGGTAGAATTGTACTGTATATTTATTAGCACTCTGACAGCATTTGTGGCCCAGATTGTAATGCTAACAATAGTAAATACATGCACGTGTTACTCATGTTTCCCTCCTCGCCCTGGAACGAATGCAGTGTGTCAGCATTACAATCAAACGTCAGATATTGTTTGCTGTTTTTAGTCTTGCACCATCTGGCTGATCAGAGGGTGTACAAAAGAAGGGGTAATATAAAGTTCAATGATTGGGTGGTCTGTGTGGTGTGCCTGAATGCTAGTCATGAATGAACTAGCTTTCTGCCACGTTGAGATGCTGTGGTGCATCTATGATGACTTGTAAGTTTTGAAAGTCTAAGCATATATGAAAGCAGATGCTTTTAGCTACGCAAACTTGATTTCACATGTTGTTGCATTTTGAAATGTGAAATTCATAAGGCAAGCATACAGAGCATTATTAGTGCTGCTGTTAGCATAGCTATTAGCAGCTACAATGGAAGGGATTCACAGTGGCTGGATATATGCCTTAGCTTGTACATTGGTAAGACAAAAAAGAGATGTTCTTTTTTAAAACTAAAGTTCATTCTTCTAATGTTGACATTTTTATAAATCAGAGATAGATATAGTTTCTGGTTTCAACTATCCTGATGTAATAATGGATTCAAATCTTAATTTTAAAGTGGTCATGAAACTGAGAATTAAAATGTTCTTGATATTTACACATATGAGAGGCTACTCTGTAATAAATAACATACGGCAAGTATCAAAACTAACACCCAGTTAAAAATATGAATTAGTCTACCCTTCTGAAAGTCTTGGATTTGAATTTAGGGATATCATGACATCATAATTTCCCTATATGGTGTGTTCTGAGCAATTCATGTTAGTCCATCAATCACAAGAGTGATACTGCTTTTTGCTTTATAACTTTTGCTATATAACTTTATAAACTAACCTCAAGAAACAATATGAAAATCTAAATGCAAAATGCATTTCATGAGCATCATGACCTGTGTTATTGGTGTAATATATAAGGGCTTTTGTACAGATGTTCTTTGTCACAAAGTGGTTTACTTTCTCTAAATTGTGATTATTTTATGTACAGAAACTGATCAAAGATACTTCTCCTCATAATCATTGGAGCAGTCAATTCAAGATCAGCACAAGGATATTAGTGATTTGATTTCTGAATTTTTGCCGAAACTCCAGTTATAATTAATGGCAGAATTTACACTGCTTGGTGAGTCTCTTATTTACATCATGTTTTCATTGAGTTAGTTATGATGAAAGTATTCGTGAGATTGCAGAAATGGCCAACATGTTCTCACTCCCAACTCGTCACATACTGATGCTTGGTCAGGACCCCCTGGCTTCGCATTTTGACACTCAAGGTACCCCTTTAGCATCACTTTTTAATGCACAGGGTACCTCTTTAGCATGATTTTTCGACGCGCAGGGTACTCCATTGCTTTCAGTTATTTCCCTTTAATTAGTGGTTTGCATGCATTTGTAAAAGTAGAAATAATTTTATATAAATTTATACTTTCATTGGAGCACGTAGCCCCACCTCTAACCTAAACCTACCCACTTCTGAACAATATTAAACATGTAACAGGCAAATAAAAGTACAGTCAATGGTATTTATTGCAAAAACTGACCATAAAAAAACAGTATAAAAGTATTACAAATAAGTTGTGTTGCATTCCAAGTCTTCTGAAGCCATACGATATCTTTATGCAAAGACCAGAGTAAATCATAAGGTTTTAATCGCTGAAAATGATCCCGCTCCCTCAAAGCGCTCACATCTCATTCAAAAAGATACTCCCAAACATTAGCATGATGCAATCAGTCACAAGACACACAAGAGCCAATGGCATTTCAAAACCAAAGATGACGAAAGACTTCTTCTGGGGGCAATTTCTGAATTTGTGCACAGACTGCACACAGGATTGGAGCTTTATGGCGGATGGAGACAGTGATCCTCTCACAAGTCAACCGTTTTGCCTTGGAATTTTAATATTTTTGGAATAAATTATGACGATAGTTGTATCTGCCTGTTATATCCTGTGTTTTATTGACAAATGGTAGGTTTAGGGGCAGGGGTTAGGTTATGCGCTAATAAATGTATAAATAGAGAAATATAAATAAAATTGTTGTGACTGTTTACAATGAAAAATCACATCCCAACATATGTGCAATAATGGCGATATTATTACCCAATATACAATTCAATCATGACGATTAAATTCCCAATGTCTTTTTCTTATTTAAAGCAATGGAAGACCCTGCACATCGAAAAATGACGCTAAAGGGATTCCCTGCTCTTCAAAAATTGATCCCAAAGGATCCTGACCAAGCGTCGATATGTGACGAGCTGGGAGTGAGAATGTGTTGAAATCACGTAGCAATAAGCAGATTATTGTATTGCTTTCTCAGTAGATATGAATCAGCATGAACTGTGTAATCCAAATGCATGGAAATGCTATATGCAATTCAAATACATGAATTTAAATATTTTTGCCTAGTGCTTTACTGATTATTTAGAGCTCAGAAAAGCTGGGCCATTGGAACGAGAGGAAGGGAACAGATAGAGTCTTGGCTTCCTGAGCCCCAGGTGGCCATCTTTCATCCTACAGCCACCCTGTGAATGCTTTGGAGAGAGAGTCGATATCCTTGACATCTGCTCCCTCGCCCTGGGAGTCTGGCCACTGTCCTGTCCTGAGCGCCTGCAGAGGAGCAAAGATCTCTGCTATTCTCAGCCTCGAGCGCAGACGCGCACACAAATACACGTGTCAGGTGTTAACAGTCTACCGGCACTGCATCTGACAGCACACCACCAGCACATTGCAAAAATTAAAGGTTACGCAGGTTAGTTCGTTTGGAAATATCACAGCCTGTCCATTTGCAAGGTGCAAGTCCTGGATATTCCAACTGCCTCGGATTCTCCTCATCACTTGGCCTCCAGAAAGTTATCTTTGGGGAAATTAGGAAACCTAAGTAGTGGGTAAATTTCCTTAGTGTGCAGTGGGCCAACAAAGAAAAGCCTCGCTGCGGATCAATTGTGCAGTCAGGTAAGAAAGTGCCCAAAGGAAGGTGAAGCAGGAAGTCTCCAAGAAAATCAAACCCGGTACGAGCACAAAGGAGAAAAATAACTTTTTTAGACTCTGTGATTCCGAGCTCTCAAACGCGCACTAGCCGACTGTATCTCTCGAACATTTTCGAGGCATACGTAATCATTGAACAGTATGCATATGCTAGCTCGCTTGGGTATTTCTAAGTCTCTAGCTGTGTATGCTGCAGAGGTGTGATAATAGTAATATTGAGCGGTCATTAAGGTGGGAGTGAGGCCAAAACAGTTCTCACTGCTGGGATGTGTGGTACGTTGCGCTACCTACGCACTGCTGAGCCCAGGCTTCTTTGTTGTTGATAAAGAAGGAGTAGAAGTGTAAGCGTAGTTGAAGAATTAGATTCCGTTTGCATGTTCTTATCGGTGATCTAAGCTGTAGGGAGCAGAGGATGTGTTGAAAGGTTCGAGTGCTGACATGTGCATGTTAAAAAGTGAGTCCTGGATCTCGGCACATTCAGATACACATCTCGACATAAATGTGGGTGTAGATTATAGCTGTGAACGTTTCAGTGGAGTGGATGAAATTATGTTGCATTCCTCGGCCATGGCCATCTGTGCCCATGTTTGTGCAATGATTAGGTTTAATCATATTCTGCGTTCTGTGTTGCTTTGGCAGCCGTGATTATGTGAGATCAATGCAAACAAACTCTGAGAAAATATTTAGACCTAAACGGGTTTTGCTGGTCATTAAAGTATTTTAATTTAAGGCTCACACTCTCTAATTGTTCACTGTCTCCAAATAATAACAGAAGGCTTCTAATCTTTTTTTTTTAAATGTGACTTTATAATCAGGTTGTCAATTAATTCAATTATATTGATCTAATTATATGGCATTGTGAAATTATTCACAGATGCATATATCAATATTTGCCAGAAAAAGCCCCTAAATGAAACTAATTCAAAGACATTATTGTGGCAGGAAAAACGTGTCCTTAGAATTCAGTATATTGTTTTTATTTCCACATAATTTCCACATCACCGGCCTACAATCCATTTTGTTTTTAAAAAAAAAAAAAAATGTAGAGTTTAGGAGCCATTCATACAAAATACATTCTTCCAGCTACATACATTTTATTATTAGTATCATTAGTAGTAGTATTATTGGTCTATGTATGTATGAGTCAGATGATACCTTTTGTCATTGTGTTGTTGTTTTTAAGTGTCTTACTCCGTGAGCATTGCATTTGCAAGTGTAAATGTATTCTCAAGACCTATGCATTGTATTTTATTTTGTTAGGCTCTGTTCAGCAAGAACACATCCTATGTAAACAGCAAATCTCATTAAAAGTTATTTCACAATAAAATGTCAACCATGAAAATAACGGAGCGAAAATAAATCTGATTGGTGGATAGACATTTGCTCATTTGCTCCAATCCCTCACTCATTCCTTATAGTGAATAGTGCATGGTGTGCTATATACACAGCCAGTTTGCTCACTCATTCATTAATTCCTTATAGTGAATGTTGCATAGAGGAATAGCGAGTGATTTTACTGACACTGAAAAGAATAAAAACTAATGCTGTTTGATTTGGTTGTGAAAAGTCACCTCTTGTCAGTGATACATAGCAGCCATGTGTGTGTTTATTGTTTGTTTCGTACTTGTGAAATATTCAGTCCCCCTTGGGGTTACCAAGGGGTAGCTTTTTGTCATGCCTAATGAAGAGTATATCAGGGTATCTTGTTCTAGCTTATCAAAACAGCCTTTCCAGTTATTCTTTTGTAGCAGTTTTAACTGTTACTCTGCTACATTCTGTTTGCAGTAGCCTACTTTTCTTTTGGACAGAAGATGGTGATTTTATTGGTAGATGTTAAATTTTAAAGACAATTTATGTCTTCTTAAAACCAACTTAATAATCAAATATTTATTTTTCTTAAAGCTAACTTAAACAACATGAAACCAACCAAATGAAGTTTAAATTTCACTCTTTAGTTGTTTGCATTCCTGAAACAAGTTGAAACCAAAGTTGTAACCTTCCCAAAAAAAGACTAAACAGAGTTTGTTGAGTAAAATTAAATAAAACTGAATTAGAATAAAAGAATAAATGTCATTGAAACTAATAAACATTTTAGTCAAAATGTTCTTGGCATGGTAGCTTTTCTGCAATGTCGAACAGGCAGTTAGGGACTACAGGTGGAAAGACATATCTGATTATAATGTCAAGTCAAGTCAAGTCAAGTCACCTTTATTTATATAGCGCTTTTAACAATACAGATTGTGTCAAAGCACTTAACAGTATCAAATTGTAGGATAGAGTGTCAGTAATGTATAATAATAAGATTAAACACTCAATTTTCAGTTAAAGGCATTTCATTATTGAATTCAAAGATATCATTGTCTAGCTCAGTTTAGTTTAAATAGTATCTATGAAATCAAATTGATGATAATCGCTAGAAATTAAGTGTCCCCAACTGAGCATGCCAGAGGCGACAGCGGCAAGGAACCAAAATTCCCTCTGTGACAGAACGGAGAAAAAAACTTTGGGAGAAACCAGGCTCAGTCGGAGGGCCAGTTCTCCTCTGGCCAGGATATTATTGTTTATTTATTTTATTACTTATTAATTAAATTTTAAATGTATAAATGTATTATATTTCTATTTTTATTTGTTGCAATTTCTAACAATAATAGTATTATGTAGTTAGGTATTTTATTATATTAGTTATTTTGTTTAATTTTTAGTTTTATTGTATTTAAGTCGAGGTCTTCACTGGGGATATGTCCCCGGGGCCCATCCAGGTGTCCGACCTCCGCCGACGATCAGGGTCGCAGACATCATCTCCCGGCGCCGATCCACCATCTGATCCGGACACGGACTGAGAAACAGAATAAGAAAGAAACAGACAAATATTAGCGTAGATGCCATTCTTCTTATGATGTAACGAGTACATCGTGTGTTATGAGGAGTGTTCCCGGTTCCGGTTGATCTAATTAATGCAGCCTAACAATCCTTTAACAGATTTGAATAATAGAAGTGTATTAATGTGATGAAAAGCATCTTCTGGTTCTTATCGGAGAAGGATTTGGTGCACTTTGTACTCTGTCCCTATCAAATAAACTACAAATAGTATGTATATATGATAAACTAAACCAGTTGCGTAATATCACATTTAAAAAACAGTTTATGCTTCAGAGATTTAACTTTACTTCAGTGCCTTATGGTGGGGTAAATTAAAACGCTGGCTTTACCCCACAGCATTTGGCTCACTTTTGGAACATTTGGGGGGAAACAACTAGTTGGCTTACTAATTCAGGCTAATATGTATCTAATATATATGTTGCGAAATCACTGATATGCATCATAAATATTTTTAGACCTGATGATGTAACAGCCATTACATTTGTTATTCTAAAATTTTACATTGACAAGCCAAAAACAGATTTTTTTAAGTATAAATGGGTGCCTTCCACTCCTCTCATGTGTTTCTCTTTTTCACAGTCGGGCAGAAATGATGGGTGGCTCCAAAATACATGGTAGCATGACAGTAAAAGTGTACAGTTGCCAAGACACAGGGGGTGGGTCAACTTACCCACTGGCTCAACTTACCCCACTCTTCCCTACTGTAAGACCAGCCAGTTAAGCTATCAGGCTAAGCAGTTAGCAGCACTAAGCTAAGGTTGTAGACTAATGTTTCGTGTACAATCTTAAACTGAGTATCTACTACATTTGCTTTGAATCTTAGTTTTTGACCATTAAAAAAATGTTCTATAGTGTGAATATGGGTAGTATGAATGAAATTCAAGATGCACTACATTCACTATTTGTCACTTTCAAGTGACCTACAAGTGTCAGTTTTGTTGCTTCATTGCCATTAATGGCTCCAGTGAATGCGCACTCCAGAATCTTACCACAAGTACTTCTGTAGATCAATTGGCTACTTTTCACCTACTGTTTTTCAAAGACTATGAATTCGGACATACTACTCTTTTGCCATACTGTTTTCTCACAATAACATGGTATGGAAGTTCTCATATTCAGACACAAACTAAGCGATTAGCTTCCTTAGCGAAAGCTAACTTAAAATGCAAAGAAAGGGAAGTGGTTAATTTGGCCATCTACAGCTTTTTTCATATTATGTGTCAGATTAAGACATTAATGTTCATATTTTCATGATAACACTACATCACACTAAATCAGCCACAAAATAGAACTATATTCCTTTACTCAAACTATGCTGAAAACATTAAACTCCCAGTCCTGCTTTATATTCATTTATTCATGATGTGAAGCATTGATTAAAATGCATTTTTTTGTCTCCTCTTGCTGCAGGACTGTTTCATCGTGCCATAATCCAGAGTGGCTCAGCATTGTCCAGCTGGGCCGTCAACTACCAGCCGGTTAAGTACACAAGGCTGCTAGCAGAGAAAGTGGGCTGTAATGTGTTGGACACACTAGACATGGTAGACTGCCTGAGAAAGAAGAGCGCTCGCGAGCTGGTGGAGCAAGACATCCAGCCAGCGAGATACCACGTCGCCTTTGGCCCAGTCATCGACGGCGATGTCATCCCTGATGACCCTGAGATCCTGATGGAGCAGGGCGAGTTCCTCAACTATGACATCATGCTGGGTGTCAACCAGGGTGAGGGGCTGCGCTTTGTGGAGAACGTTGTGGACTCTGAAGATGGCGTCTCAGGCAATGATTTCGACTTCTCGGTCTCTGATTTTGTGGACAGTCTTTATGGTTACCCAGAGGGAAAGGATACGCTACGAGAAACCATTAAGTTCATGTACACGGACTGGGCAGATAGAGACAACCCTGAGACACGGCGTAAGACTCTGGTGGCGCTGTTCACTGATCATCAGTGGGTGGAGCCCTCAGTGGTGACAGCAGATCTTCACGCTCGCTATGGGTCGCCCACTTACTTCTACGCCTTCTACCACCACTGCCAGAGCCTGATGAAGCCCGCTTGGTCAGATGCAGCCCATGGAGATGAGGTGCCCTACGTCTTTGGTGTTCCCATGATTGGCCCAACTGACCTCTTCCCCTGCAACTTCTCCAAAAATGATGTCATGCTCAGTGCTGTTGTCATGACCTACTGGACAAACTTTGCCAAAACTGGGTAAGTGCGTAACTTACAACATGCAAAAGTCTGAGGCATGTGCCATTATGTTATTGTGTGATGCATGATGGTAAATGATTTGTAATTGACCAATCCAGGCTTATTTTTTCTCATGGAGGATGCTTGTATGGAATGCAGACTTACCATTAGGGTAGACTATGGGGCCCTTTAATTATTGTGTATTTTTTATATATTGGCCATTCGACAGAATTGGTCCAAAGTCAGAGTTGGAAACGTCGTGAAAAAAAATCTGTCTTTTTCCAATGCTGCAAAAGGAGGCTTATCTTACTTAATATTTTTGTCTTGTTTCTAGTCAAAATATCTAAAAATTCTTAAATTAAGATACATTTACTACATAAGCAAAATGGCATGAGATATTTAGTCTTATTTCCTGAGGAAAAAAATCTAAATTAAATGAATTTTGCTTAAAACAAGCAAACTTCTCTGCCAGTGGGGTAAGTAAAATACTCATTTTAAGAGTATTATTTTTCTTTATGATTTTTTTATTTACTTTTTTTTTCTTACCCCAATGGCAGATAATTTTACTTCTTTTAAGCAAAATGCAGTTAATTTAGGTTTTTTTTCCTCTGGAAACAAGACTAAATATCTTATGTCATCTTGCTTATCTTGTAAATCCATCTTAATTTAAGAGTTTTTAGATATTCTGACTAGAAACAAAACAAAAATACAAAGTAAGATAAGCCTCTTTTTTTTCTTTTTTTTTTTTTTTTTGCAGTGAAAAAATGTGTATGTGTGCAAATTGTATAATATCCAAGGTACACATTTCTAGTAATTGTGCAGTTAATTCTAATATTGTATTTTCAGAAAGTTTTGCCATATTTGTCCTCTCCCCAAATATGTCACTACCGAAACACGGTAATAATAATTGAATTAGAAGGGTTATATTGACATATTAAGATTTTGCTTACATCTACATTGTAAATATATTTTTGCTATATTCTTAACATTTTTTCAGAGGTAAATCGATAACAATTACATTTTTAACAATATTTCATGTGTAATTTATGAGATTTGTTGTATTTTGAGTCCAATTTTTCTTTGTAAAAGGCAAAAACCTGATCATACTGATTTCAAAGTTAAAGGGGCCATATGACGTTGCTAAAAAGAACATTATTTTGTGTATTTGGTGTAATGCAATGAGTTTATGCGGTTTAAGGTTCAAAAAACACATTATTTTCCACATACTGTACATTATTGTTGCTCCTCTATGCCCCGCCTTTCTGAAACACGCCGATTTTTACAAAGCTCATCGTTCTGAGAAGCGAGGCGTGCTCTGATTTGGCCAGCTATCCAGTGCATTGTGATTGGCCAAAAACCTCAAGCTTGAGACGGAAATGTTACACCCCTTACCGTATTGTGATGCCTTGTCCCAGCGTGATGACACAAAAACAATAAAACCCATCACAAACGAGGCATTTGTTGCATCCAGTGGGGACATAATTACTGATTATAATGACTTATACTGTCTTTTTACGCGTCGCGTTGCATTGCGCCGCGTAAACATTACAATGTCTGCATTTGTGATCGGAGAAATGACAAACAACAAGCACTACTCTACACAGCTCAAAACTCGCGTTTGAATAGTCAGTGGCAAATTCTTTAAATATGAAAACATACTTACAGGCTGTGAGTCAGAAGCGCCAGACTGTCCTTGCAAAGTTGGAATTGCCCCACTTTATAGAAACAGTCTTTGATCACAGCTGGCAGGCTACTCCCAGCTTCAGGAAACAGTCCTCCGTAAAATGTGCTGCACACACTCTAATATTTGGGTTGAACTGTTCTGGAACAGTGTTGTAAATACAACTTAACCACTGATTTCTAGTTGTGTCCTCTTTTGGAAGCCCAAACAAAGTAGTTTCACTTTCACAACGAAACAGCGTCTCCACGACATGGCGCCGGCGGCAGCAACAACACTACAGCGCGAATAAAAGTCCTGCCTTCTATCATTGCATTTACGTTTGGACTGTGTTTTGCAAATCTTCCCACACCGTGACATAGACATGTGGGGGCGTGTTTGAATGAGCCGTTTTAGGAGGGCGTGGTCGAGTCTTAACTTTTATAAAGAATATCTCTTTGGTTTTGAGACTTTAGTCTTTGCAACTTCAGGGATCTTATCTATGCACAAACAGCTTGTAACACTCCAAAGAGAAACGAAAACTTGAAATCACATCATATTACCCCTTTAAGGATTCATTAGTTTGAATATACATTGAACAAAAAACTATCATAACATCTTAGTTGATAACTCAGTATACTTTATTTTTGACAAATCATCCCATGTTTCGGTAGTGACTGTACATTTTCGGTAGTGACAGTAATGCTTTGGTAGTGACCACATCACATTACAGAATTTTAACTTGCAAACTAAAACACTACTAAAACATACTAAAAGTTGAAATTTAGGGGTTAGGGTTCGGGACAGCCACCTCCCAATTGAAAGTACCCAATAAATTATGATTTTATATATATTAAGCTTACTAATATTTTAAATGTCATTGTGGGTTTCAATAGATAATAGAAGGATTTTAGTAAACATCTAAGATTTGAATACTTAAATGCTTTTTAAATGCATTTTTTGTTTGTGGGACAGCAGTTTGGACCAATTCTGTAGAATGACCCATATGGTATAGGAATTAACAGATAAACAGGGTGCTGTTTTTTTTTTTGTTTGTTTGTTTGTTTGTTTTTTTTGTGATATTAATTTTATGCAACAGTTATTGAACTGTTAGTTACACTAGGAACAGCCCATGGTGGATTGCGGCTCTTTATGATATGAATATAAACAATAATTTTCTCTTGTTCAGAACAATATGCATCCTAATGTTGCTATTGTCTTATTTATTGATATCTGTAATTCAGCAAATTACTAGGCATTGTAATTATGTGTTTATGATGACACATAAGTATTGCTTATTAGCGAGCTAGACTGAAGATGGCTAAACTCGCTTGCAAATTACAGCCAGTCATCTAGTTATTAGCATAACTGTTCGTTCATATACAAACAAAAAAAAAAAAGCCATTTATGCATGATAATCACAATATTTGAAAAAATATTTGCAATCCACATCATCATTCATCTTCTCTGTCCTATATAATGCTGCTGCTGGTTGGGCTGTGTGCAAAAATCATGCATAGTGCACCTTTAATAGTTCTTCATGAGTTTAATCTCATTCAGTAATTATTGATTACCTAATATGGAACTATCTCAGTCCTAAATTCGCTGTTACTTACTGATTAGTTAGCTTAAGGTTGTACTACTAATTTATCCTGCCTTATTACTTACCTATTATTGATGGACCATTATTTTACATTGTTACTATTTTCTGTTTGAGAGATGAACTACCTTTGCTGTGGATTTTGTGTTTTGTAACTTTGCAGATCATTTACATGTGCAAACAGCTATATTACACACTAAAGGTAAGGTCAAATAAAAGAAGCATAATAGGTGCCCTTTAATAGACAAAAGTATCATGGCCATTTAAATGAAACTAAAAATTAGCAGGAATTACACTTCTAAATTTGGTGAGTTGAATAAATTTACACCTCCTGCAAATCATTTGCATTAAATACAGAATTCTGTCATCATCTACCCACATTCATGTAGCTCAAATACATTCAATTTTTTTCTCTTCTATGGAGCCAAATGTTAAAGCTGCTCTTTTCCATATGATGATAATACATGGTGATCAGGTGCATGACTCCTCTGTCAATAGGTTTATTTTATACCATTTTTACTTAAAATTCAGAGAAATCAGAAAAAATAGTAGTCGACATTTGAAGTGGATCAAAAAAGTTCATCAAAGTTGTCCTAAGACACGAACGGGTATTGGTCAAAATTCATGTATAACTTTGATGAAAGGTTTTGATCCACTTCAGATGTTGACTACTATAAATTATTATTTTTATTTATTTTTTTTTTTAAGTCCAGATTATTCCCTGACAAGGTTGTTGGTGGAGAACTGACACTATGAGGAGATAACAAGTGGGTACGATTATCAGACATTAATACCAAAATAAATCAGAATGAACAGTATATTTATGTACCACTAGTGTGCAATTGAAAGTACAGTATGTCTGTTTTTTTGTTATCTGTGAGTAAAATCTGTTGCTGAATACTATAGTTTACAGCATACTGTATGAATGGGACTCGAGACCCCGCGCAGAGAGAATTATCAGTGCCCCTCAGCAATATCGATCAAAACCCCTCTCTTCAGTTGATCACTGCCGCCTCAGGTGACCACATACTCAACAACGCCTCCTCCCTCGCTCCCCCTTCTCCTTCCTGCTCAATCCTGCCCAGAGCACAAAGCATTATAGATCTGTATGAGTGCTTGTAATCAGCTCTAACAACACAAATCTAATTTGACAACTGCTGTTACTGAGAAAAACTGATCATTGGTCATGCTGCTGCTTCTCCACTTTTACCAGTCACAATAAAAATGACACCCCTTGACATTTATAAATCATTCTTTAACTGTTAAGTGCACACTAGGTGTAGCCAAAAATAACACACACAGAGTGAAAATACTAATGGCTGAGTACCGCAAGCTATTTTTTTTTTTTTTTTCAGCTAAACACTGAATATTCAGTATTGTAAATTTTGATATGAATCTGTCAAATTCAAATTCTGTCAATTTTATTATAAAATTTCTAATTAGTTTTTTGCATGAATGAATGAATTGCCTTATGTGCAATTTACGTTTAAATATATATTTATATATTTTATTATAGTTTATTATAAAAATTATAACATAAATTTAATAATATATATATTATTGTTATTATTAATTTTATTATTTTATTATTAATATATATATAATTTTAATATATATAAAATTATAATTGGTCGTTTTTAATATTATATAGTAACGTACCAACTGACAGGGTTCCCTGTGTAGTTTTTTCCCCGATATTGTTCCCTCTATTGTACCTGATATATCCAAATGAATTGATTGCAAATTGAGTCAAGATCAGAATCAAATCTAATTGTGAAATATGTGCAAATACCCAGTCTTATTTCCAATATTGAAGCAGGGAGCATTGAAAGGCTCATTTCTTCTTAAAAATAGCCAATAGTTTATGCCATGGCCTGATAAAATCACATTTGAGTTGTGCCATGGATGAAAACAGTAAAGATATATTCAAAACAAATCTCTTGTTTTGCCACTTGATGGTTGGGAAAGGAAATCAAGCATGACACACCAACCACCACTTGCTACTTTCTATTGCTTTTCAAAAACAGATGATATATTAAATTTACAGGACATTCTCATTATAGAGAACATTTTATTGGACAAAAAAATACAAACCTGCAAGATGAGTCATCAATATATAACATCAATATATAACACAAAGACTATAAATTGTAAATGTGTATATCTGTTCATCTGTTTGTCCATGTTCAAGTTTGTCCATTTCAATCCACTATTAAATCGATAGCCTCAAAGCTTATTTCCAATTTCTAAAATGTCATGTCTTGAACATATTTTGGCATGAAGACACAAAACCATATCCTATCTAGCTTTAAAAACGCATTGTCCATAAAATAATCACTCACAGTAGCCTCGACCCCTGCTGTATCCTATCTGCCATTTTAAAAGCGTCCTTACAGAAATACTATGTAAAGATTATTTATTACATGACAAACACTGTATCCTCTTGCAGTCATTCATCTAATGGCTTCCAATTGAACTGGCATTATAGAATCCATTTTAAGCACTACTGAGTTTCTGATACTACTGCCCATAGAGTTGCTCCATTTGTGTGGCTCTATTGTGAGGAGCGGATTATATAGGATACTGCTTAGCAGTCGGCTTGTACAAAGCAAAGGATTAGATGCCAGGATAATGAACCTCTCAGTCGCATAAAGTACACAAATCGTCACTTCCATCTTAACCAGCAAACTCTCCGGTTTAGCCCTGATGCATGCTGGGATGCAGCCACAAATGTGCACTACAGCATGTGAAATGTGCTTACAGCTTCTCCATGTGATGACCTAGATAGCACTGCCTGGCATCTCTCTAAATTGGACACTTGTACCCGAGCCAAATACATACGTAAATATGGAACCTGAAGTCGAATAGGTGATTGTTATATTAAGCTTGTGCCACTTAATGTCAACAGTACGTATCATTCCCCAAAGCGAAATTCTTCTTTCCGCTTCATGGTGCTTACAAACAGTGTTTTTCCCCCCTGCAGTTGGAATACAACGTGAAAACAACCATTAACTGTGAAATCTGGGTAGAAAGGCATGTTTGACAAAAAACTAGGCTAAGTGAAGTGACAAAGAAACAATGTTCTCTTATTGGATGCCAAGCTTGAGTATGAGGGAAATAGATACAGTTTATTATATTATATTATATTATATTATATTATATTATATTATATTATATATATTCAGTGTTGAAGGTTACTTTGGAAATGTAATAGGTTACAGATTACAAGTTACCCTATTTAAAATGTAATAAGTAGTGTGACTATTTCAATTACTTTATTAAAGTAATGTCTTAATCATTTTGAAACATTTAAAGCAGGCAGGGTTAACCTTACAGCAGTACTCAACACTGATTACTGTCAGACTTTCAAAATCCTTCATCACTTGAATTAAGATTATAATAATTTCATTTTAAAGCAGAGCCACCACAAAATCAGACTTTAGCCCTGCTTTTTACTTTGAGATCATTCTGAGGTTAAATAATGATTTAAAAACCATAACAAGAAATTATATAATAGCTATGATACTGTTTTTGAAATCAGATCTTTGTATGGTTATAACATGAAACACTGGCATCTAACAATGCTAAGGAAAAAAAACAGTTAATCTTTTTAAAAAAATTAAGCGTATACATAAACCAAAATAGGAAATAAAAAAGTTATGTGTCCTATTCTGTGTCCTAAACTCCTGAATCATTGGTGTCTCATATTTTAGAGCAGTCACTTTATGAAAGAAATCAATCAAATCTGTATGTGTGTAAAAATATTCAGTTGTAACCCACTTTGTAATCGCTAACATTTTCATAAGTAACTGTAATTTAACTGCACATTTTTTCTCAGTAACTGTAACAGATTACATTTATTTTGTAATTAAATTACATAATTCCGTTACATGTAACTAGTTACTCCCCAACACAGATTATATTATATTATATTATATTATATTATATTATATTATATTATACAAATATTAAAACCCATGTATTGAAAGTTATGCATTACATTAAAATGATATATATCTGGCGTAAAACCTGACAAATAAATATGTGGATTATTTGCTGTGGTGACCCCTAATACCTACCTGATCTCATGACGAAAAGGTAGCTGTGGGAACTTTTTCGCAAGACATGAAATACGTATCAATAATACATATCACTGCAGTTTCCAACAGAAACGAACACTAGAGGAGGTAAAACGGCGAGCACTTGTAATCGTTTTTGTACACAGTTATGATTGCAGCTCCATACGTTTCACTTTCCGGACGTAACAAGCTTGCTTAGTAGCTCAGCCACACGGAAATGGACTTAGAATGCAGGATCCTTGGGTACGAATCCCGTCAAAAACATGACTCACGATGAAAGAGCTGAAAGATGAGAGAGTGAAAACCAAGCTAAAATGGCATGGTTGCGATTGCATTTTTACGTCACATTTGCTTTTGTTCATACTCTCGGATAGGATTAGGTGTAGTGCAGATTGTACATTATATCAAAACATCATTAGACTTATAGCGCCACTCAACAGACATTTCAAGTCAGAACTGCGGTGACACCTACAAAACCAACATCACATAAAATGTACCATATGTACGTTCATCTGCTCTGGGGGAAAAAAACTAACACTCTTTTAGCACCACCCAGTGGATATTTCACATCGAATATGTCATGAAACGTACATGGCGGTATGTATTTTGCTTCTTGCGAAAAAGTTCCCACAGGTACGTTTTCGTCAGGAGATCAGGTTGCCTAATACATACAGCCGAAATAACAGAAAAAAAAAAAAAAAAACATTTTAAAAATATTCATAATAATATCCTGTGTCCATAGATCCTGAGAAAAACTTCATATACAGCCACATTTTTTGCCATTTCAGAAAAAAAGCATAAATGTCTTCTATTTGAAGAGGGCTTTATAAACAGGTGGTGGGGCTGACAACTCTCATAATGTGTTGAATCGGTGTAAAATTAAAAAAAAAAAAAATGTCTTTAGGCGTTATTACATATTTCTTAGTCCTAACAAGTCTTTTTGAAGAAAAGTCAAATAGACATTTTATCTGTCTTTGGGACAATTATTAAAAATCATTAATCTCTGAAATGAATGGAAGAATAATGGTAAAATGCTGCCAAGTGTAGTACTGTTAAATTGAATTCAGATCTCAAAGGATTTAGACAGTTTTTTTTTTTTTTCTCAGCTGGTTATTAACAGTAAAAGTGTAATACATTAGCACCCTAATTAATTTATCAAGTGTTAACCAGTGGCCATTAGTCCTGCAGAAAAACAAAAGCATCCAAGAACCTTCTTCACACATGATAACTGAATTGTCGGCGCATATCGCCTTTGTTCAGGCTACAAATGGACCTCAAATGCTGCCGTCTGCATTTCTATAGAGACCGCAGCGCTAGCATTTGATGGACAGGGGCTGTTTCCTCTATGTTCTTCTACTGTGTCATTCAGCCTCCAGTCAAACAGCCCATGCTGTGCCGAGCCCGAGACATCGCTGAGCAGAATGCTGTTGTGCTTTTCTTTTTGTCCTCCTATTTTCTCTGCATCTCCCTTCATGCTTTCTTGTAACAAGAACACAAGCCACTCTCAGAAATGCTGAGGCCTGCTGGGATGAATCCAGATATATTTCTGTTTGAAAAGCCCATGTTTTTTCATGATGCTGCCTCTTGCCGAGACTTTGGCAATTCCACTCAAAGAATAAAACATGATTAATCAATAATCAATAAGTCATGATTAATAAATAAGACTTAGCTGTGCACGTGCCAGCTGATGGTAATCGCTCAATGATTTGACACGACCTGCATTTCGTGTTTTATCGACGCATCTGTATTGACGTCTGTCTTATTGAAATTCTGTTACCTGTACTGTATCTGAATGGCAAGCAGATGCTCATTAACTCACACTGTCTTGTCGTATCTGTGCCGTGATAGTGAAAACAAAAATAATCATTTCAATGCTGCATCTTAATGAGCAGTTTCCCTCACCGCTACACCGCTACACCCAAACAGAAACAGTCCCTTGAACATCAGTTGACCCCGCACCCAAGGCCAAGCCTATCTCTTTCTCCGTCTTTGAGCTAAATTGCTTCCCGCTTCCCGCTTGTTTTGTTGTACCTAGAGTCCAATTGAGAATAAAAAGGGATTGTGTTTATTCTGTTTAGCGATCTCACAGCCTTCTCAATTAAGTCAGCACTTGATACTGTAGGAAATATATAGGCAATGTGCAGATTTGGTTTGGAGAAGGTAAGGAAGGATCCTGCATAAGTCCCTGGACACTCATGATGAAGAGGCCACGCTGCATGTCGAATATAATGAGTTGAAGAGGAGAGCTGAGAGATCAGAGCTGGACAGGAGTCAGGACACATGTTGACCATCACTCACCTTACCCATCCGATCAATAGCAGTCATAATGAAGAGTGCACAGGGGCCTGTGTCCTGCAGCTACCTGTATTACTTCAAAACCATTGCCTTCTTTTTGGATTACTGACAGAAAATCTCCCTGACAGTGATGCAGAGATGTTCTGATACATTTCGAGATCTTTTTTGTGCATTATGGTTCAGTATCTGAGCCTCATTTTATAAACAAATATAAACAATTAAACACTTGTATGACAGTTTCTCAATACATTTTAGTGTGCTGCTATGCACTTGCTAGGGTATCCTGAAGGTTTGCTAGGGCTAGTTACGGCCTTCTAAGAGTACGTTTTACAGAATTAATATTTAATACAAGTACATATTGCAATAATAGTGTACTTTTAAAGAATATAGTGTGAACTGAATGTACTTTTTTCAGGAGCTTAATTGAATGTTAATTACAATTAAACCAATATGGATTATAGTTTAAATTTATCTTTGAAGCAGTTAGTTGAACTTAAGTACATCTTTATATGTTGTTACATCATTTTATTATCTTCATTTATTATTATCTCTGAAATATTAAAGTCTACTGCCCAAATGTACTGGCAAGAATTTATTATGGTAAATTAAAATATGTCATTTCTATTGAAACTTGTATGTTATATATCGGGCCAAGCACCGAAGGCACCTGTTGTATCCATTCTTCTTCTTCTTCTTCTTCTTCTTCTTCTGCTCAGGAAGTCTATGGCAGCTGATAGAACCGCTTGTGGGAAAGTTCTGAAATTTGGCACACAGATAGAGGACAGTCTCATTATTATGCATACCAAATGCATACCAAAATTTACATTTCTACAGGTCAAGATTTTTTTGCCATTTTGAATTTTGCAAAAACGTACTTTTTTGAACTCGTACTAGATGGTTTGTCCGATTTTCACCAAAATTGGCTCAACACTTAAAATTATACTTTAAAGTCCTTTACAAATGTTTTCTATGTTAGTCAGCTTAGTAAATAAGTGTACTCATTTAAAACACAACAAAATATTATTAAAAATTAATGAATTAAAAGTACTTTTAATTTGTAAAATGTGTACTTTAAAAGTGTATGTAAGTTTAAGAAAGCGTCATGAAAGTGTCTCTTTAAGAACACTTCAGTGGTCTTTTATTTCATTAATATTATCTTCATGTAAAAAAAAAAACTTTTAAGATGGAGTAAACTATAAGTTCACATTCAATACAACTAAATTCAAAATTGCATTAAAAATGCCATTAAGGAACAAAAACCCATAACTTGCATAAAGCAGTTGATCCTGCTTTGACTATTTTCATTGGTAGAGCAAAAATATACAGGTAATAAAAGTAACTGGCAATATTGTGTATAAAATGTTAATTATTCCTCAATATGAACTTTGTTAAAAGTGTTAAAAATCAATATAAGAGCAATATCATTCTAACAATCGTGCTTTTGCTCTAAATATCATAATCTATTCACATTCCTAACTCTAAGTATGAGTAAAATTAGCTTTATCAAACACAGCTAATTATCTTTTTTCTTGTTCTGTGAGGAAGTAATGTGAAATTAAACATTAACCAGCCACTGCTTATCTGAACTTTAGTCAACAGCAGTTTAAACTTTATGAGCTGAACAGCAAGGTTCTTTGAAAGCAACCTCTCTCTTTGCCATGCTGTTTTATGTTATATATTCTATCTGCTGACCTTGAGAACAGCAAAGAGAGATAAGAAAAACTCTAAATGTAACCGCATCTTTCAAAAGCGAAGCCAGATGTGTGTGGACCTT